>OU343220.1:104312721-104327577 GCA_910596185.1 Chrysanthemum makinoi
TTTAATGATCTTCCAATTGAAGAAACATTTATTTACTGACCTTTTTTTTTTTTTTTTTTTTTTTTTTACTGATTTTATTTATTTAGTTACTACACAAATTTATTTGTTATATGTAAAGGGTTGTGGGGGAATAATATTTTTTTGACGATCCCATGTGAGTCTCTTGCAAGTATAATATATTGTATGTCACAAATGTAATGTTCTTTGTCTCGTTGATTTGAATAAAAAGAAAGAGAACAGTATTTTATTGGTTATAAACTTTTTCCTTTATTATTACGTTCTCGAATGAATATATTATTGTGTATATCAAGGTTGTCAAGATCGGGATCCTATGCATGATCGTTTTCGTCTTTGCAAGATCGTGATCGTAAGATCGGATCGGGATATTAAGATCCTACTTTAATGTTATTTCTTAACACTTTATGTAATTTTATAGAAATCTACAAATTCTAATACATTATAACCATAAAATACTATGAATGTTTCTTATAAATGTTGTCCTAAATTATGATTATAAAATGTTTAAAAATATTAACATGTTGTTTTTTGAATTCTACAAACAAACAACCCATAAATTTGTAGTTTTTTAGTTTGTAATCCGAGAAAAGTAAGATCGGATCGGATTAGATCGTAAGATCATATGTCAAGATCGGGATCCTATAAGATCTTAAGCTTGCAAAGATCCTATGTAGGATCCGAATCGTTTTTGCTTTACAGTATCGTAAAATCGTAAGATCCTAAGATCAGGATCGGGATCCTGACAACCATGGTGTATACCTTTAATTTAATATATGTATCCTAGTAGGTTACGGGTGCTATGCAACGGTATATATAATTTTGTTATTCAATCAAGAGTTGAGATCTTTTGCAAAGTGAAAAAAAATAAAAATGTCTAGAAAGCCTATCATTGATTGTCATGTGTCCTCCATTCAATCCTTCCCTTTTTTCTTATTAAATTTGGTTAGGGGGCATTTTGGTCATTTTAACATGTTTTTTTATTTCACCCCAAAACTTCAAACGTAAATAACTTTCAAACGACAAACTTTTATAAAAAACCGATTTCACCATAATTTTTTAAATTTGATTCTCTTTAATTTGGTATGCATTTTGATATATAAATCGTAACTTTTTTTTTTCAACTTTTTAAGTGGTGTTGATTTTCTTGAAATTTTTGGTATTTTCGGCTCTAATTTTGACTAGTTTAAAAGCCGAATTTTACAAAACTTAAAACATGAAAATTGTAGGCTTTTGACCATTCTTTACTCATAAATTTGAATAACTCAAATCCGATATGATATGAGTGAGATATTGCACGTTAATGATGGCGTCTTAGTCATATTTAGTGCCTACAAAGTGTTTGATAAAATGCCTAAAAGAGATTTTCTTATAAAAGTACATTCAAATACACTAATTGGTATACCAAAATACATTTTTTGTTATTTTTGTTATTTTTTGTTTATTTTTAACTGATGAACAACCAAATGATAAATTGATGAACATTGTGACCATAACCCATGACAAACATTATGATTTTTTTCGACAATTGATGAACATTATGACTTTTTTTGAATACCGATAAACTGATGAACAAAATTTAAAAGAATTGATGAATATATTTTTTTATTGCTGAATAATACTAACTGATGAACAAGACTAATCGATGAACATGAACAACTACAGATGAACATTGCGATTTCTTTTAGACAACTGATGAACAATATTAAAAAGAACTGATGAACGTTATTTTTTCGAAAACTGTTGAACAATATAAAAAACAACTGATGAACGTTATAAAAAATAGCTGATGAACAATATAAAAAATAACTGATGAACTAATGAACATTAATATATATATATTTTTTAATACTGATAAAAAAAAAGACTAACGGATGAACAAGACTGATTGTACCTAACTGAGGAACAATGTAATTTTTTTATTTGGAAAACTGATGATCAACACTATTTGTTTAAAAAAACCGATGAACAAATGATGTAATTGATGAACATTATAATGTAACATCAAAGAAAACTGATGAACATTATAATGTAACATTAAAGAAAACTAATTGATGAACACTGTGACTCAAATAGATGAACATTACGATTTCTTTTAAACAACTGATGAACAAATTTTTTATTGATGAACAATAAAACTGATGAACAACTCGTTTTATTGATGAAATAAAACCGATGAACAATAAAACTGATGAATAACTCATTTTATTGATGAAATAAAACTGATGAACAAAGTTAAATAGAACTGATGAACAATAAAACTGATGAACAACTCGTTTTATTGATAAAATAAAACTGATGAACAATAAAACTGATGAACAACTCATTTTATTGATGAAATAAAACTGATGAACAAAGTTAAATAGAACTGATGAACAATAAATCTGATGAACAACTAACTGATGAACAATATCAAAAATAAATGATGGAACAACTTCCAAGTAGCTAACTGATGAACTTGAACATTAATCTAACCCTTTTAGTACTTAATTAGCCACCTGTTTATTTGCAACTTTAGTCACCTGAATCCCATCTAAACAACAAAACAAATATTCGCATTTCCAAGCTCACATATGTTGACTAGTCCCAATCTAAAAAAAAAAGCAAATATTCACATCTCCAAATCATTAAATCAAGAAATACAAATAAGGTAAAAAAACGAATCAGGTGGATCTGACCCATTTGCAGTAGCAATATGCAACACAGAAGACGATCATAAACACTTTTTTATGAACAACCGATGGATCTTTACTTAAAACACTTTTAACATGTTCTATATCACCAAAAGCTTTAGTCCCAATAACGATTCCCGTTTGCCCACAACATACCTTTCGTGGATCAGCTTGTATTTGGGTGATGGTGATGGAGACGGTGATGGTGATGGTGATGGAGAGGGTGCCGGCGATGGTGATGGAGCCGGTGACGGTGACGAAGATTGCCGAAGATTGTCTTTCATTTTTTGATTTGAGATTCAGATATGGGTAATAAAGATGGGAAGGAAAAGAGGAATAAAGAGCTGTAACAGATATTATTTTTGTTGGAATGACCAACATGCCCTTATATGTAGATTCCCTTTTTTAGTTTGACCGGATCTTGATTTATGATCCAACGGTTGGTAATACTTTTTAGGCTTTTTAAAGTTATGTCATTTTGCAATAGATCCCCATCCATTCAATATATGTATCCTAGAAGGTTAGAGGGCACAATTATTACTGTTTTGCTTCAATTTGAATCGAAATGTGTCGTCTTGGAATGAACATATAATAATTTTCTTTAAAAAATTAAATAACCTTTCAAGATTGGCTGTTGTGTAAAATTTTAGTAATTATGTTAATGAGGGAGAGAAGCCTGCCGCGTTGCGGCGGGGTGTTTGTTGGTTTTTTTAATTGTCGTACAGAAGCATATGCTTACATCACGGTACGGAAACAGATACTTGCATATTACCGTACAACAATAATCCAAACAATCCATTTTCGTACACCTTTTTCAAATACATCATCTAATCAATCAAATATTAGTAAGCAATTTCAAAAACTGAAAACAGATGGTTACAGTGTCATACACAAAAACAACACCCAATATTACGTGTAACATAGGTGTGGTCTTCAATACCCGTGTTCGGACTATGGCTCCAATATCCTGCGTAAACTAATATTAATTTGAAACCGACACTGGTGTTCTTGAATGTTGTTGTCTATAACAACACTCCCTTTATAGCTTGAAAATTGTTTGTCCAACAAAAAAAGAAGGGTCAATTTCATCTATATCCTTATAAATCTTCAATATTACATCAATATCCTTCGGAATTTCATAATTACCTCAATATCCTTCTAAAACTTATAAAATACTCAAATATATCCAAATATAAAATTTAATTTTTATTTTATTTTTTACAAATTAATAAGCTATTCATAAAAGGAAGTATTACCTTTTCACCCTTATGTTTAATTTAATTTGGTTTATATATTCTTCGTCTTCCTTTAGATCTTTCCTTTTCTTTTCATTTAAGCCTGCTTCCTTTCGCATATTAAGATCGAAATATGAATCATCAGTTACGTAGTTGAGTTATCTTGATTTGTGCTTAGCTAGTAATATAAGGCCACTTATTTATTATTAAAGTTTTACCCTCTACATGAGTAAATTACTCATTCATATTTTTGTTGAACATGAGAGCACTAATATTGCAAATTAAATTAAGTAGCTCAAGCAAATTAGACATTTACAGATTGCTAATGTATCTACGAATATTGTAGGGCTCTTGTTTAAAGAGATCTTATTTATTATGTAAAGTTGTAAACCAACACTATTACTATTTTGCATTAATATTGATAGAATTGTTTGGGATTAAAAATAATTTGAAAGAGCAGTTCAATTCATGGAAGAAAAAAGAAAATAGATGAAAAAGACGAGCAGACAGTACCCGTAGGGAGTATGTGATGTTTTATTTTTTTGGTTTGATTAGCATAAGATGGTAAATAGGTAAAAGACTCTTTTAATTAATATAGAGATAATAGTCTATAATATTAAAATCATTTAATTAAGCCATAATTATTTATTTGGATATAAACGTGTATTTGTAAGCTTTAAAAGGATATTGTTGTAATTATGAAATTTGAAAGGATATTGATGTAATAATGATGTTTTGCAAGGATATAGATGAAATTATCCCAAAAAAGAAAAGAAAAACAAGAAGCTAGAAATATTATGAATAAAATGTGTAGTAAAGGGAAAACGCTTGTAAAGATTTGTAACTCACTTTGATTTGGGTTACGTGCAAATACGTTGCCACCATCATTGACACTTGTAATAAGCAGCATACGTTAAAAAGTAATAAAAAATTCCCAGTTAATGGCTAGTCTACATTGTATTCTTTGAAATTAATAACCAATCAGGTACATTGTACACACCTACGGGTACATTAACATAAGGTTTCATAACAGATTGTGTACATACTTTATTACACTAACGATAATAGAAAAACCTAAATTGTATGCTGCATATGTTACATCATCTTGTTAAGTCAGCCTACTTATATTATACGCTTAATTCACATCTATTACCTAAACCCATTATGTCTTCAGATCAAGCCAAAATCGGCTGTAACAACAACAAACAAACCAAAGACTTCTAAAATCAGTCTCGCCTAATCTTCTAACATACCCACGATAAACCTCATGCTTAAACATTAACTGTTGTGACGTTTTACCAGGAAGAAGTGTAAACGGACTAACCATGTGGTAACACTGTGATGCTCCGACTCCTGTAAATTTTCGTATTTCATCAATGGTTCAAGTCAGAGGGTGTTAATATAATGTTCATCAGCTGAGTCCAAAAAAAACCCGGAAGATATTATAAAAAATCTTACAGCAGCTTTTTATAACCTGCTGCATTATTGACGAAAAGAACGCTCAACACCAGTCACGATAACTTTTGGACATCAAGAACGTAGGAACACTCAATTGGAAATAAGGTATGTTGGTATTGTTCTTGGCGTAATTTTTCTTAAAGTGTGTCCTCCTGAGACAGAGTTAAGACATTAATTCACCATGTACATATAAAGGGGGTGTTTGGCATTGCAGTTTACAGTCACAATAAAATCATTTTCTTGGTTTTGGAGATACATAAACTAATTATGATTATTTGATAACTTTTTATGGTAGCAGTACTAAAACCCATTGTATCATAACTATCTATACCGTACCTGCAAGTACTTATATAATCAGGAATCTTAAAATACATCCACCACACCCAAAAATAGTTCACAAATGCTAACATGCACTAACACTAAACCTATGTTTTTTTTGTGGCCAAATTACTATTAATAATTGTTAATACAAATAAGCCGTAAAAACGTTTATTTATATTTTACGATCTTTTAATGTTTTGTCGATATCAAACGTAAAATCATTTTAACAAAACAAAAAAAACACGTAAATGGTTTGAGCCAATAGTTTACTAACACACTTACGTTTTCACATAAAACACTAAACAAGTAAAAGTGATTTTATGATTTAGTAATACATATGTACAACAACTAGTGTTTTACATATTGGGACAAATATATATATATAACTAGTATGTATTATAATGGGTAATATAAATGGGTAGAAGTTTAAGTATTTGACCCATTGACCAAATACATTGAATGTAGTTGGGTATAACCCAAAGTCCATGACGCATACCCATGGAGCATAACCCATAACCGGTTGCATGACATCATGCATAAGTCATAAATGGGTATTATCTATTTATCCATGATCCATGATTTTAACTCATGACCCATGGACTAGATGCATTGCATCTTATAGATACATTGTATCTACTTGGATACCCATGGTCCAAAGTCTAGGACCCATGACCCATAACCCATGACCCATGACCCAAAACCCATGGGCAAAGAGGAGCGTCCCACGGATCCCCAGGAATACACTGGACGGATCCCTCAAGTGAGGGATCCGTGGGATCCGTGGAACATTAGCACTTTTTCCTCTATAAATAGTGAGCCATTTCTTCAGTGCAACTTACCCCTTTCACATATATTTTCTCCTTGAGTTGTAAACTCTCTAACCACAGATCCAAGTGATATTTGTATGTAGTTTTGTGTTTGATTGATTCTCTAGGTTCCTCTTAAAGGCGAGATCACCACCTCTTGAAGTCAAGCAAGCTCAAGTCCATGAGCTGCCATACTTCGTCATCATCAAGACTACTGAGGTTCCGTTGTTGATAGTTCTTTCTCCCTCCATAGAAGCCTTGTGTCGAAAGCATTAGTGAAGGATGCCGAAAGAGTCAAGACATATGCATTAGTGAAAGGTGCTTAACGTCCGTGTCAAAGGCATTAGTGAAGAGTGCCAAAGAAGTCAAGACGAAGGCATTCGTGAAAGGTGCCAAGCGTCCGTGTCAAGGGAATTAGTGAAGGGTGCCTAGAAGTCAAGTCAAGTGGCATTAGTGAATGATACCAAGGGTGTATAATCGATGAGGTGCATCGATGTACAAATAGAGATAGGTTGTATCCAAGGATATTGATATCCTTATTGATGTTGTAATAAGGAGTGGGTCTCCTTTGGGTTAGGTGTTGTGTAGTGTTGGGTAGCAGTTCCTCCTTTGTAATGGAACTCGGTATCTAGCCTAGTATCGGATAAAGGGTAGGCGACGTTGTGATAGGTGTGGTTCTACCTTGTGGTAGAACCCGGTGTCTAGCCTAGTACCGAAAAAAGAGTAGGCGACGTTGTGAAGGCTTCTCCGCCATAAGGAGTTGGTGTCGTGTAGTGATTACGAACTCTCGAGTAGGTGACTCGAGGAGTGGAGTAGGGCAAGGAAGGTGTCCTTGTAGTCGAACCACTATAAATACTCGCGTTGTGGTTTTGTGCTTCTTACTCTTTATCTTAGTTTATAATTATCTATATGCTTGTCTCCAACATCCAACATAGACGTTCGAATAGATTGACATAAGTCGATCTAAATAGTTTAAAACCAAGTTTTAATCGGTAAAACTATTCAACCCCCTTCTAGTTTTCCACAATTGGCATCAGAGCTTCGTTACCAAGTTTCTTAGAGTATGTTGTACTTTAAAAACTTGATAATATCCAGGTATGATTGAAAAACTAAAAGAAGGAAATCTTTTATGTTAGGATCGAAAAACATAAAGATTTATGTGGTTTTGGGAGGTCGGGGTTGGTGGAAGAAGATGAAGTGATTCATCTTTTTAGTGAGAGAAACTAGAGAGAGGGAGGAGAAAAAACAAAGTCTTTTAATGATAAACCAAACAACACACTAACTAAATGATTCACCTCACCCCTCATGGAGAGTCATGAGGGGTATTTATAGGCTCATCCAACCATAACTTTGCCACTTAAACGATAGTAGTCCCTATGGGCAAAGTATACTACGCATCTAGTCCAATTCACGTAAGTGACGCTATCTTATAAAAAGCGAGGCCAACAATCTCCCTACAAGATACTGCACGTGAATGGTTACAATGAGACCTATAAATACAAAACAAAGTAAATTACAATGGTAATGAACAATGTTGACTCGTTGAAGCAGAGTCTCTCAGTCTAGATATTGAGGCAAACTTGAAGTTCTCCTTCCGACTTCATCTCACATTTGATCTTTGTATTAAACGCACAAATCCTTGTAGCTCTCAACTTCAACCGTAATGGTCTAGTTAGGTTATTACCTCTTCCAACTAGTGAGCCTTTTTCGCTTCCTCCTTGAACCTACAACACTCTTCCAACACTCAGGAAAGTAAACTCGTAGCACAATGGTTGTCGTTCTGGGAACATCATAACAACATAACTCACTTAGTATTGCATCCAAGTTGGTAAAAATCCTCGATGTACACACACACTACTTCTTCAAATCTTAAGCACACCTTCAGAATCTAATCACGGAAGATGAAATACCAACTTCTCCTCCCGATGAAGTTGTGGAGCTATCGGAATCATCAAAATGTTAGCATATACCGTGATTACCTTTTTCTTGATGCAATATTTAAATCCTTAGCTTGATCAAAATTTCGAGAATATGTCGCAAAAATATACTCTCAATACTTTTCTCTAACCAACCTTTTATCGAACCTCCTTTGAATTCACCGGCTAATTGTAATGACCACATATGGAGATAACCGATATTTAATTCAACTTGAAAAGGAAGTAAACATCCCAACTTTGTGACTTACTACTTGTTCTAAATTTGAACAATCCACAACCGTGTGGACACCGAAAGTACACAAATATAACTCCTTAAAGTGATGGTATATTAATCGTACTAATTAACTCGTTACATCGTATATAACCAGATTGTCAATTCAAAATCACTTAAAGTGACAAGAATATTCCCAACAAGTTATCTAGAGACATGCATCCAACCAACCAACGTCTCAAAGATAAAGAAGATCACCCGTGAAATGTCACCTCTAATTTACATCAATAATATCGCAAAAACCCGTAGTCATTTTTCAAAATTTTTCTCAAGCCGAATTATGTATCCCTCCGTGAAATTATACCATACCAAAAATACCGCTCTTAATAAAAATATCAAAAATATAGTCTCTAAAAGTGAATTTAGAAGAGATTATATTGCATGTATGGTAATGATGGTTACCTCGAGATAATATCCACCATCATCTCATAATATATCTCAGCCCATCAAACGTTAGATTCAAATCCAAATGCACAAGGCCCAATCTTAATATTTCAGCCCCTGTCCAACCGGGATGCACTAAACTTGGCCCAAGTGATCAACGAAGTTATACCCGATCCATTTCATATTGCATAACCGGGTTATATAAAAAATGATACCTTCTAATATATGTCTCATATTAACCCTAATCGCTTCTCAAAAAACACATGTCCCCATCTTATCTTCTCACAAAAACGCATCCCTCCACATCAAAAAAACCGATCCGATATTAGCAAATAAACTGATCAATCTTTATCTCAATAGCAGCATGAATACACCCAATAAACAACAATCTCCATCGCCCTTAAAAACAATAACAACACAACCTTTATCCATTTCTCGTTCTGCACGATTCATAATCGAATTTCAATTATTCTGGCTTCAAGATCAATACTTTGGTCTCGGGTAGGGTTTTGATATGTTATTGTTTTGATTTTGGTCATTGAACAAACCAAAGAGTGAGAGTAACATACTTGTTATTCCTTCTTTATATTCAAAAAATGTTAACCATTTCAAAGATTGATTATACTTTTCGATTTGAGTCATGAGTCTTGATAGAATGAAATAGAAGATGGAGGATAGGATAGGTTTGAGATTTGATTGTGAAGTTGTGAAGATTGATTTTATTGTTTGGTCCTCACGTTTGATGCTTCTCTATTTCTTGAACTTTGAAAAATATTGACTAATGATGGTTGAAACTAAGGTCGTGTAGTATGAATGGTATTTGGTATTTGTTGTGATCATTTAAGTTTCGTGTTACATAAGTTTTTTCACTTTTACAGATCTTGCGGTAAAAACACCAACTTTTTAAACCCTTATGCTAAAAAGGGGTCATACGCTGTAGCTTCTCTATGCGTAACTGCATCCTTATGTGAAGGAGGCTTTATAACTCCATTCTTGCTTGCAAGCCTAGGCTTATGAGTAAAAACATACATCCTTTCTTATGCATAACTTCACGCTATGCGAAATAACTTTGTAGATGGCTCCTTATGCAGTAAAGAGGTTTTAATTCCTTTGACTTTTTTCCTCGCATTTTTTCCAAATAATATTTCCCACCTTCTTTATAAACCCGTAAATATGACTAAAACTTTTTTGTTTGACCATTCAAATCGAATCGATGACCACTTTGACTTCACGAAATTGTAACAAAACGTCATATAAGGACTGTTTGGACAAGTATAGAACACAAACAGATATAACTTTGATGGGACCATGACTTATTTTGACTAAAAAAGGAGATACACAATATAGTTTTAAAACTGTTTACCAAAATATACGGAAAAAAATTTTCCGACCCCAAAAAAATTGTACAAAACAGCCTAAAACTTGATTCGAAAACCACGATAAATCAACAAACAATAACCATGGCTCTATACCATTTGTTAGGACTGAAAAACATAAAGATTTATGTGGTTTTGGGAGGTCGGGGTTAGTGGAAGAAGATGAAGTGATTCATCTTTTTAGTGAGAGAAACTAGAGAGAGGGAGGAGAAAACACAAAGTCTTTTATTGATAAATGATAAGGTTTTAAAATGTACCTTTTTGAGGGGTCATTTAAGCCCTTATTTGATCACTTTTGTATCTATTACTTAATATCGCCTCTTTTACTTTTAGGTCTCTTAGAAGAAAATGCTATAATGGCACTTATTTGGACCTAAAAGGCGATATTAAAGAGAAAATAGCCAAAGTCAAGAAATCGACACTCAAGTCAGTAAGTATTACCGTTACCATCATAATCACCACGCCGCCGAGCACGGAGATCTCGGATGTGTTTCAAATTTTTATTTTCGCGACGCGTGTCAAGCATTAAAAGAGTAGCCATATCGAACCGCGCCTAGATTTGATCCGCGCGCATCTGGCAGCCGAAGAGACGGCGCCACAAGCACAAGGACGCTTGGCCGCCGCAAGACTAACGTTAAAACCCCGACGATAATCCCATCAGCGCCGTTTAAAAACAGGCGGCATCGCGCATATGTAATCTATATAGAATCCTAATTTTTTCAGTATTTAGTGTGTAGTCTTTTGGAGTAAAAACCTAAACCGAACCAAGGCTGTCTTGTACAGTATTTTAGGGTTCCAAACCCTATCTTACATCAAGATAAGTGTTTTACTTCATTAATTGAATTATGTCTTTGATTATTTGTGTGTATGCTTGCATGTTCTCCATTTCCGGCTAATTTACTTGTGTGTTTGCTTAGGGAATATGAAACTTAATTAGTGAATATTGATTGGTTGTCTCTTATCTTAATTTTTAATGATCTAGTAATGCGATAGGTCATTCGTTGTGTACTTAATGCTTGATTAATCTTTGTGAACCTTAGGTTATAGTACCTAGAGCGGTTGTAAGCTAAACCATCCAAAGAGGCCTTAGAGTTAGAGTTTATACCCCAAAGTGGGTTTTGTAGATGAGACCCTTTGGTAAGTTCAAAGAGTTAGGATAAACGATACCCTAACGACTTTAGACACACAATTAAGAATAAGGACGTGACAATTCAACCACCAATAGGAGATAATTAAAGAGCAGTAAAACCTAAGTAAACACATCTTTAAACTATCATACGAGCACACAATAATTAGACATAGACTACATACACCTTAGATTAGATAATTAGATAAGTAGAGTAATCGATAGCAATACCAACCCCAAATCCAAAACCGAGATTCAGAGATTTTTCCATTTCCTAAAAAAACATAAAAAAAAGATGAAAAATAATCTTCCTCAACCCCAACCTTAGCGTAGTAACTTCTCACTAGCAGAACGATGTATCATACACCGGCTTACCCCTAATACTACACTACAAATCCATTAGGTTCACGCCTAGGGTGTTATAAAACTTGTTCAAGAAAGGAAGTTCCTTTGACCCCAACGAAGCGTGCATGCTATCAAGTTTTACCGCCGGGAATAGATAGCTAGTAAGTAATCCACCTCGCTTAGGTTTCTTTGCTGATTCATATCAAGTAATTTTTTCTCATTATTAGCTTCCTTGTAGTCTATCCCCTTCTTCGTGTTTAGGTTCGTAAAACCCTTTTCATTTATCGCTACCGGAAGTGAAATTGCATTTGAATCATTAACAAATGAGGAACAATTGAATTTCTCAGATTGGATTGGTTTTTATTGTTCTAATGAATTTGTTGAAATTAGAGATATCCAAAAAGAGGTGGTAAGGTTGGATGGGTTTGATAAATTTTGTGCTTGTGTGGCTTCTATTAAATGATCATTGTTAGAATCAACTCCTTCTAGGAGACCCTCCGAAAATTTTTAAGAAAAGCATCCTAAGTATAAAACCGCCACTGTTACAACTTGAGGAAATAGATATGAGGATTTATCTAACCTTAGGCATCATGATCAAACACCTAGTTTTAAGAACATGGAACCCTAACAAGACCTGTGAGATGGTTGAAGTTAAAATACTTAGTTGCATGTGTGGGGTAGATTTCAAAACATATGACACACGGGACCTAATCCTTTAGGCAAATAGAACATAGTAGTCAAGTTTTGAGAACAATTCTTGGTGAATCGACCAAGAATTTGAAATGGCCAAAGAAGGATTCGAGATGCTTAGGAGTGTATTTGGGTCGATCATACTAAACATTTAGAGATCTAGATATAATGGAAAATGAGGCAGGAAGCCCACAAGCCCCTAACAATTACATCACTTGAGTAGAAGTTAACAGGAACCCCAATTGATATAGAACCTTGGACCAAACGCCCTAGAGAATGTTGGTTTAGGATGTTTGTTGTCATGACTTCTTAGTCTAGGGAAGTTCCTTGTTTTGACGGAACTGCATTCCCAACCAAAAACCTACCCAATTTTCCCGCCTTTAGATGTAGAATCTGGAATCAATTACCCCAATCCACCCATCAAAATAAATAACTGGTAGTTGCTTGATAAAATAGACTCGAATCCATGCTGTAAGCTAATATAGAGTAACCCATGACCTTGAATACTTATATATCAACGAATCATGCATTGATAACAAGAAACATTACATGTGTTTTAAACCGGTTTATTAGCCTAAGATGGATCCTTAATTAAGAATCTTTCGTTAAGCAGATATGAAGATGATCCATTTTGGGAGAGAGATTTCGATTCACCGCACACCAATCTGAATTAGGTAAGGTTATAATGAATGGAGCACACCTCCTTGGAGCATATAAATCATTCTCCTCATCACGAGGCAAATTTCCACCCTAATACAGTATTGCTTAATGGTCAACGAGACTTTAAACTTTAAGTGTAGGGAAAACCCCCTTTATCTCAAGAGTCAAAGCTCGGATCCCAAGTTTTAGAAAACCCATATTTGTTTTCATTTCCTGACAAATGATATCTTTATTAATTGTTTATTTCATGTTCTTAATAACATGCTTTATTTTTGTCTTTAACCCTGCCTAATTACATATGAAGGCATTTTTTTACAGTAGGGTGTAGAGGATTACATGGCGAAAAATCCAAACATGAGAATAAAGCATTCATTAAAAGATACATATATGTGTTTGTTCTGAAATAAATGTTGTAACAGTTATAATGGATGTTTTTGGCTAAATTTTTCCAGTCTCCCAAGATGTATCTTCTGCATTTTTTAAAATCGCGACACCGCTTTTGTCGGGATAACCCGACCGCCGATTGCAACCGGACGGCGTGAAGGAGCCGCTTCTCCGAGCTACTTATATTTTTGGAATTTTCCAGGTGCGAATTTTCCGTAAATTCCTCAGTATCCATTCCATTCAAGCATTATATCTTAGTTTAGTAGAGCGTCTTATATATATTATTACCGATTTACGCTAAGGTTTCGTTTATTTTCGAATGTGCTGTTTTATTTATCAAGCAGTTAAGAAACAAAGATTGAAGCGAGCCACGATACATTTTTTTGGAAAGGATTAACCACCACCCACACCTAGATCCTACCAGCGAAATAATGGGGAGTACTAGTTTTTCGCTACCTTCCACTAGTATCATAACTTTGATATTTTCGGGAACATTTGGGACAAATTTAAGTGTTGGGAGGAAACAAAACGGGAACTTCGAAACTATACTTATCCTGATTATTTGCTTTCATTCAATTGTATTTGTAATAAAAACCAATGAGAAAATGTCTCGGTTAGGGTCTTGGCACCAAATTTTTATCTTTTTCATACATATAGGAGTGGGGTCTTAACAAAAGCCGCCTCAAGATAGAAAGTTGCATGATAGCTATAAAAACCTTTTGCCCACCCAATTCCACCCGAGATCCATTTCTTTAGTAGGAATTGGAAGCATTCATCTTTGAATGCTTAGAGTGTGAACCGGTAGTATAATAGATTCTAGAACTTATTTGTGACATTCGGTAATCGCTAGGGACTGCATACACCTCCCAGAGGTAGTTAGAATAAATGATGCATTAGGATAACCCTGTTTCATACCTGGTATTTCCAACATCAGCGAAAGTACTTCCAACTTCGGCGCGAAGGCCTCATCTTTAGTACATGAGTCACTGATAGTTAACCCCTCGAACATATCCATGTTCTCTGATTTTTTTTCGCTTCCTCAATATCAATGAAGAGCATTGTTTCATAATCTCTGGCCTCAAATAGTACACCCAAACGCTGAAGCCTACCACATGTATGTACTACTTAGCGGATGGCTATCACCCCATAACCCTTAGTATCTAATTATCTAGTTGC
>OU343220.1:104327677-104406325 GCA_910596185.1 Chrysanthemum makinoi
TGGCAGTAGGGATTCTAGGTTCACGACTACTAAGTGTTACTGGTGCTATTCTCTTAATCACAATAGGCGGAAGTTGTTCATACTTTCCTAACATTTCCCTTAACTTAGTGATAGTGTGCACCAAATCTTGATTTTCAGAACGAAGATTTCTAGCAAAATTCATGACTTCTTTAGTGTGTGCAAGATAATGATCAAGTTCGTTTGATGCTTCATCACGAGTCTATTTGAGTAAATAAAATATGACACCATATTCCTTTTTAACCTTTTCAAGTTCTTGTTCATATTTTGAGATTTGACACTTAAAAGACACGTTTTGATCATCCAGTTGCTCAATTTTAGGATCAGAAGATTTTGCACGCAACTGGGCGATTTTGTGTTGAAAAGCAAGTTGTTGATCGTGAATATCTTTTTGACACCAATTAAGACGACGTATTGCATTTGAAAGCTCATTTGACAATCGTTTATTTACAACTGTTAAAGACTCGATCTGATGCATCATGTCAGTATTCACAACATTATCAACAGAATCATAATCAGCAGAGATATCATCAGATGCATATGGCAAAGAATGTAATAACACATCATTATGGATATCAGCACATATAATATCTTCCAAGAGTCGATCAACATCTTTTCTCAGCAGTTTCTTTTTACGTTAGTGTTTGAAATCGATGTTTCTGTTTTCTCGAAAACTATTTTCATGAGACCAATTCTTTGTGAAAATCCTTTTCCCAATATAGTGCACAATTTTTCAAGATTTTGACATGGGGTAAAATTCTTTTCTGAAGAATATCTCTATGTTCTCGCGCCATGGGCGAGGTAAAATGTTGAACTTTTATTTCAGAATGAAATTCAATCTCACGTTCCAAAATTTTTAGGTCAGATAAGAAAGTGTCAAAGTATTTGATAACGCGACAACTTTCTGCATTAGTTTTTACTTTACTAAGTAAAGGTAAAGGACCATTAATTTGTGCACCTTTTGGTTGAGGTGACTTCATAAAGCGGTGTGATAACCAAAGGTGTGTTTGAAGTATCTTGTTATGTGACAAAAGTTACGGCTTTCGAATAGTTAAATGGTTTGTTGTAAACGACATTTTCCATTTTTGACCGACTCTCGTCATCAGCATCTAATTCCTCCATCCGATTATATTCAACAACAGTCATAATTGAATCATCAATTCTATGTTCGCCTGATAGAACTTTAGGATTTGGTTTTAATGCTCTGTGTGAAAACTTAGGTTTATAATCAGCAAGATTCGGTCCATATCCATTTGGATTAGGTTTGAAAGAAAACTTTTGAATCGTTGTGATTGATTCACCATGTTTATAAAACAACAGTTTAAACTCTTTGATTTTATTTGTAAGTCGACAATTTCCTCAAGATAGTCATCTATTCATTTCGTTGAATGCTTTTTGTACTCAGAGAATTGTTTTTGACAAGTTAACAACTCAGCCTTGGCTTTTGAGTTTCCAAAGTAAGAGCGTTAAGTTGTTGTTTATGTTCATGTTTCATTTGTTCTATTTGAGACAACAAAGCATTCTTCGGAGCGGCTAGATCACAAATCTATCATTCCAAATATTTTTCATTTTGGTGTGATTTGGCAAAAGCGGCTTCAAAACCCTTTTCACGGTTTTCTTGAGTTTTGAAAAAGTTGAGTTGTCGAATTAAGCATTCATTATCCATGGTTAACAGTGCATTTTTCTCTTTTAATTTCGTGCAAATTTCCAAACGAGAATGTTGGTCTTTAATTAGGTCAAGAGTTCGGTTTCTCTGTCGGACAAAAGCTCATTTTGTTCAACGTAAGTCTCAACATGATCATTATTTAGATCCTCAAATATAACCACGGAGTCAACTTGATTATCAATATTAACCATAGGGTCATTTTGATCATCAAATATAACTACGGGATCTATGATAATCATCGGAATGAGATGTGGAAGACTCATGTTGAACACTCCGATCCTTCGATAGAGAAAGTGGCGGAGATATCAGCTCGTTGATGATAATTGTTTGTTCAGGTACCTGAGACAAGCCGTCAGTGTCATACACAGGGACTGTGTCACTCATGTGTAGAGCTTGCATTTGTGCCATCAACATCACTGCTGCATTAGCCTGCAAGTCCTCCATATCATCATCGAATCTGCATCGCCATAAAGCTCTGTTCCTTGTTGGTGAGAGTTCCACTAGCTTCATCCTTAAGAGCCAAGAGCAAAGCCTCTTTGAAATAAGCACGCTCTTGTTCTCGGTTTAGGACATGCATTAGCCAGATGACCCTTCTCATTACAGCTATAGCATCGAAGACCATTAACCCAAGCATTTCCTTGTTCAACCACTTGAGCCCTTTGCTGCTGTGGAGCACCAATGTTATTCCTTCCCATAGCATTGAACCCTTGACCACCTCCCATCTGACGACCATAACCACGATTTTGAACTTCAACTCGTCCATTGTTCACAATGACCTGATTTCTTGTATTTGATGAGGAACGAATGCGATTGTTGGATTTGTTTGTATAACGGCCAAATGCTTTAGCAATCATAACAAATCCTTGTTGCAATTCATCGAAGGCATTGGAGTCCTCATCAGTTTCACTGTAAAGAGCTTGAGCAGTGTTGTTGTTGTATGGAACCAATTGATTTTGTTGAGTTTTAGTCGTGACGGATCGAAGGTTTAATGGTTGCAGTTGTTTGAGGAGCGGGTTGAGGAGCTTGTTGAGGAGGAATGTTTGTTTGAGCCCACAAAGCAAGTTGTTGATTTTCCGGAAGTGATGGTGGAACAGTTTGACCACGGAGAATCCTTTCCTTATCAACTTCTTTTTGGTGAGGCTTCAGATAGTCGTACAAAAATCCGTAGGTAGCATGATGCATATCTTTAGCTTAACGGAGAAAAATGACATACTTCTCCCATTCCGGACAAAGACTGCTTAGGAACTTTGTGTTGACAGCAATTCGTGGCAAGATGATATTGTGTTTGTCCAAATCATTAATGATGCCTGAAAAGCGATGATGATAAGATTCTAATGACTCTCTTGGTTCAATCATGAAGTGTTCATAAGCCAAGTAGATTTTGGATTCCATGTCTTCCTGATTGAGTGTTGTGCCTTGTATAAGAAGATGAATCTGTTCCCACATTGCTTTGGCAGTCTTTTGAGCATCAACACTTCGAAGGATTGGATTGGGTAATCCTAAAAGGATGTATTGCATTGCAAGTTCGTCGGCTTCAAAGTGTAGAAGTTGATCACCGTGAGTTCTGCAACAGTTGCAATGTTGGTGACATCATCTCTTGGAGGAACAACATTAGGATCTCCGGGTGTAACGATAGTAGGCATCTGAAATGGACCTTCCATAATGACCTTCTTTAAAAACTTTCCATGTGGCTTCTTTAGATCACAAAACCTAAAGAACCGAATCACCCATTGATCATAATTATCGGGAGTGAGCATTGGAGGTCTATCAAGTGAGCCAGCTTCATGAATTGATTGTTGGCTACTCAAGGCTTCACACATCTTGCCAAACCATGCTGGTTCCTTCATAGTATTCTTGGATGGATGTTGATTGTAGAAGTTTGTGTAAGGTTGTACTTGAAGACTAGGTGGTGGTTGAATCATTTGAGGTTGTGGAATTGCTGCAAGTAGTGGAGTATGTTGTTGATTAAATTGTTGTTGATAAATTGCTTGTTGTTGATTCCATTGTTGATGTTGGGGACTTAGTTATTGTTGTTATTGTTGTTGATTATAAGTGTAAGGAAAATAGTTAGAGTATGGTGGTTGTGACATGTTGAAAACTTGTGTTGGTAAAAATGGATCTTTGTAGTCGAATGAACCGTTGTTGATGAAGTATCCTTAGGCGTAGAAATCACAATAAACCAAGTAGGACTTATGCGTAAAAACACCAAAGTTACGCGTAACAGATAGAGTTACGTGTAGGTTTAGCTTACGCGTAAGTAAGGATAAAAATACTAAAGTTATGTGAAACGTAAGTTAGGCATAGAAAAACTTAGGCGTAGGATTACCTTATGCGTAAGACTAGGCTTAGGCATAAGATGAATCTTATGCGTAGGATGATCTACGCGTAAGCTTATGCTTATGCGTAAGTTTAGGGTTTTATCCCAAATGATCTTTTACACTAACACAGTGCAAAAGATATCCAAAGTCGACGTGTTTTCAGGCTTATCCAAACAAGAAACCACGGAGTAAACCACGAAACTGAAGATCAAACCAAGGATAAAGTTACGCGTAAAGCTAGGGTTTTGTTACGCGTAGCTTTACTCGTAAAAATGATTTTGCCCAAAGATGTTTCTAAACCAGATTTTTGTGATGAGATAGCTTCAATATCACCAAAATAACACAAAAGTGTGAAACTTGATGAGCCAAAACTCCTAAAACGTTTACGCGTAGGATGAAACCCTCGAACAAAAACTAGCTTAAAAACGTAGATCCACGCATAAAGTTTAAAACTTTTTGCCAAAAACAGTTATTTTAACACCTTAAAACATTGAAAGTACAAGAATCTTGGATTAAAAAGTGTAAAAAACGTGTTTTTAAGCAAACCAAAGTATCTCATTAGCTTTACGCGTAGGACCAAAAACCACTTCTAAAGCAATAACGATTCACCCAAATAGTAGGCGATTGATACCACTGTTAGGTTCCCAAATAAGCAATACAAGTATCAAGAGAAGAAATAGAGAGGCGGTTGAACAATAAACCAAACACACACACACGATAAAAGTAAACGGTTATGCGTAGACTATGTGTGAAAGAAATAAATTGAACAACCAACCCTCAAGTGAGGGTTTACATGAGGTATTTATAGGAGGGAAGCTAGGGCAACACTCCTAGTTCCCATCATTTTCCTTATTGGACTAGGCCTAGGCTTATGGGCCTTCTACATAAGCCTAAGGCTAATTACTAACATAAAGGCCATATTAAGCTAACTACTACACATTAATTACTAACACTTGAATTAAGGTTTAGGAGTGATTCCAACAATACTGAGGTTGAGCCACGACCTACTACTGAGTAAGACCAATCGGGTCTACTTAATACTGAATATGGCCAAACAGGTCAACATGATAATGAATATGACCAAACGAATGAACATGACAGTTAATATGACCAAACGGGTCAAATTGATGCTTAATACGACCAAACGGGTCAACTTGATTCTTCATATGACCAAACTGGTCAACTTGGGTCAGCTTGATGCTTAATATGACCAAACGGGTCAACTTGATGCTTAATATGACCAACGGGTCAACTTGATACTTAATATGATCAAACGGGTCAACTTGATACTTAATATGACCAAACGGGTCAACATGAAACTTAATATGACCCAACGAGTCAACATGATACTTAATATGACCAAAGAGGTCAACATGATACTTAATATGACCAAACATATCAACATGATATTTAATATAACTCAACGGGTCAACTACATACTTTATATGACCAAAGAGGTCAACATGGTACTTAATATAACCCAACGGGTCACTTGATACTTAATATGACCAAACATGATCATGATACTTAATATGAACCAACGGGTCAACTTGATGCTTAATATGACCACACGTGTCAATATGATACTAAATATGACCAACGGGTCAACATGATACTGAATATGACCACACGGGTCAACATGATACTAATATGACCCAACATGTTAACTTGATGCTAAATATGACCACACGGGTCAACATGATACTAATATGACCCAACAGGTTAACTTGATGCTAAATATGACCACATAGGTCAACATGATAGTAATATGACCCAACAGGTCAACTTGATATTTTATATGACCAAAGTGGTAAACATGATACTTTATATGACCCAACGGGTCAAACTGATACATAACTTGCATCATACTGGAGATATAGCAAGGTATTATATACTAAACACGCTTAATCTACAAAACATGTTAACTGAAAATCCGTTACTCACCTGGGCCTTATAATGCAAGTTGAATGATTCTGAGTATGCCTCGAACACCTATATCATGATAGATGTACACGTATAATGTTAACACATAACAACTAGACATGAATATAACATGATAATGCAAATATAAGTGCAACTAAGCACACGTAAACTAGCTATAATGCATAAACTCATAAACTAGTGATGGCATATATCTCGCCAAACATGCACTACTATGCTCGCGAATTTGAGCTAAGCTAACCAAGTATTATCACTTGGTTCTATACTTTCATAACATGATTTATAATCATATAGGCTGAGAACATAAGCTATCATAGCATATAATCACCCAGGCCTTGCAAAACATAATATCATGTCATAATCATCAAAACACTTAAGAAAGTGTTTGCTGATTTTCTGTACCAGCCTATAAATGCATCTTTTTGACTCACTTAACTACTGGTACATGTCACGAGGCTATTTTTTCATGAAATTATAATATTTTCCATTTCTGAAAAGGTATGGAACGCTCCAAACAGAGCCACAGTCTATCCGGTATGAATTTTTAAAGTTCGGTTTGCTGCACATTTCAGGATCAGCCCTTGCTGTACCAAATCACGTTTTAGACCAACTTAACTACTAAATGAGCAAACAATTTATGAATAAAAACTGAAGTAGACACCTTAGGCTTTCCAGAAAGTCCGGCCATGATTCAATCCGAGCTTCTTTCAATTTTATATGATTTTTCAAACATTATTAATCATTCTCTGAAAATTTCAGTAACTTATTTAACATCATATATCACATAAAGGGGTGTTTGGTTCAACTCAATAATCAACATAAACACCTCCTAAACATCATAAATTGATTATTAACATAATACCATCATAAACCCTAATAATCATATGCATAATCCTTGAATCATAAACCATGAATTCATCACATAATCATGTAATACACTTATTAAACATAACCTCATAACTCTTAATCATAAATTAACACATGATTCACCACTTACCTTAAATTGGGGAAAGAAATGAAATCACTTGAAGCTCCTTAATCATTCATACTATGTTAAACCCTTATAACCCTTGCTTAATCCTTGGTAGAAATTGATAGAATCATGATATGTAAAGAATTCTTCAAAGTGAAGAAAGTATTTTTCTTCCTGCTCTTTTCTTCTCCATGTCGTGAATGGGAGGGAGTATGAATTCCCAGTTGTTGTGTTTTGTATACATGTAGATAATGATGAGGAACCGACTTTTATTTATTAACTAAAATGGTATTTTGGTAATTCCCACTAACTTAAGCACTTGACATAATTAGTCCCCCGTAGTTAGGATGTCTTGCAAACTAGGTCATATATTATTTACATATCAAGTCCCCACTAACTATATTAATAATACCGTCAAGGTGGGGCTTCTATATTTACTCCACTAAAATACTAGATGTAACCAATAGGAATTTAGATAAATTCGTTATTATTTTCTATAAAAATCGAGATGTTACAGTGCGTCTTTAGACCTATCCGAGCCATCAAAAATTCTTGGAGACCAAACCATATGATCACAGCCATTAAATGGGTCTTCTTTTATTCAACAAATGGAAAGCAAGGAGATTGCCAAGGTGGAAGGCACCATGTGAAGTGGGTTTGGATTATCCTTGTGCAGTTTACAATGTTGAGAGGGACATGGATGGTGAACTGTGTTTGGCGCCATTGTCGATTTCTGGGTTTGTGGGTTTTCTACTTTTGACTTTGGAAGTCAAAAAGCTATGGGTTGGGGAAAAAAAACTGGTAATGGTTTAATGGGTGGAAGGGGTTCAAAAGGGATTGGTGATATGTGTCTAAATACACATATATTTTATACTGTTTAAACCCACAAAAACAACCAAAAACACACAAATGACTCACAAAATGTTATAAATATCATTTAAATGTGTTTTTATGTGATTCAGGTACAAAAGATTGAAAAACAAGTGAAAAATGATCAATTTCACAACAATTGTCATTTTCAGTCCCTGAAGTTACTCAAATTGTCAAAACTAGTCCCTAAAAGTTTTAAATGAATGAAAAGTCAACTTAAGTCCTTGGGAAATCAAAAATGTTCACAAAACATCCCTGGATAAAAGTTTACACAAAATGGCAATTTTTACCCCTCAAGTTACAAAATTGGCAAAATGGTCCCTGGGTATTCTAAACTTGGAATTTTACAAATAATACCCTTGTACTATGCATGATTGAAAAGTTGGAACATTTTGATAAACTTTTGGGAAATTACACTTTTAGTCCCTCAAAATCCAAAAATGACAATTAAGGTCCTTTTAACTTTCAAAATGAAATTTTATGCAAAAAAAGGGTCCTTGTTTTATCAAAGTATGGCAGGTTTGGTCCTTGTGAGAGCATTGGAAAAAGTTCAATATCAGTCCCTCATGTTTGGATAAGTTACATATTTGGTCCTTGTGCTTATTCTTAACCAAACGGACCTTATACCAAATCAAGCCCAATACCCCTTGGCGCAATACCACATGACCCGGCCATTTTGATATCACCAACGGTCAACCAAAGTCAAAACAAGAGAAAAACGCGCCCAAAACAGGGCACTGTAGCATCCCCTCTTCAACCTCTGTATACCTCAAAACCATGACTGGTTTTCCCACATTTTCAACACCCTCTCCATACCATGTCCCCTCCACCTTCACTAACAACCAAAACCCATTAATTGATTGAAACCAACTAATTAATAGCTCTAACCTGCTAAAGATGAAATTGGCGCCAAAAATCCAAGTGTATGGTTATGATGAGTTAGAGTAATCCAAAGGCTGGAAGGTGGTGGGAACAATCGGGAAGTGAGAGAAGCTGTTTGGGTATAAAAGAAAGAAGAAAAGCAGAGGAAAAGACACTTTGGCCTTAAGCCTTAGTCACGTAGTTATAGTTTTTATTGCTTTCCTAGTTAAAAATGTCTTTTAAGCTTTCAAATGTTGTAATTTACTTTAAATTAGTGTAATGAAATGTTCTTTCCAGTTTAATGTCAAGTTAATTTCAGTTTCATGATTTTGCTCAATTTCCTTTAATTTTCAAGTCATCTTAATTTCAAGTTAAATAGTTGCTTGATGGATTCTATAAGCCATATAAGCTGATGACAAAGCTTTAAAGCTTTTAGAAACTTAAAAACAGCTATAGTCTTTAAAATTCAGAAAAATCAAGAAAATCAATGAAAAAATCAAAAATAGTGAGTTGAGAAGGAAGAAGGTGAAGAAGGGTTGAAATTTGATTGTAAGGGATATTAGGAGCTTAATGGGAAGCTATTGGGTGTAACCTTGTCCTTTGAATCTTGATTCTCAGTTTGAGCCATCTTGTAAGCAAATTTCTCAATTTTTGCATATTACTGTTTTAATGTTTTGTTTGCTTTGATTCTCATGTTTTCTTGTTTATTTGATGCTAGTTAATGATTTTATAGCTTAATATTAGGTGTTTATGTTTTGGAACTCATTGTGGCTTGGAATCACATTGTGACTGCCAAAATATTTGCTTTTGAAAATCCTAGACCTAGACTCTTGTGACTATTTGTTTAGGTTGAAAAAAGGTTTGGTTTGACACACTAAAACCTCTGGATTTGGTAAATCTTGATTACACAGTCAGATGTTATGAAAAGTCCAATTTAATCTCTTTTAAGGGCTGTTTGGATGTGTTGATACATGAGCAGTCCAGTCTTGTTGTGTTGTTAGTTGTTGTTGTTTCATATCACTTAAGTGTATAATAGATCAGTGTAGTTATATAAACCAGTCCTTATTTTACAAAAAAGTCAAAATGATCTTTATTCTTAATCTACTACTTAACTGTTATAAATTTAGAATGTATAATCATACATATTATCTTTAAAGTTGTTTATCTAGCATAAATTAATCTCATATTAGCTTAATACATCATATTAGATTATCTAGGATCATTAGAAGTTCATTTAAGTCAAACCTTAATGTTCTTATAAAAAGTCAATTTTCAATTAAGTCAATTTTGAATTAACTTAGAAATTTTATTGTGTCTTTGTTATTTAATTTCAAGTTCTGTGCTTTTGGTATGTTTTAGATGTGTTGCTAATATAGCTTATTATATTTTTGTTTATCTTGGAATGTCATGTTTTAGTGCTTAATTTTTAGCTTATTTGTGCCTAGTTATGCCCTGCACCACAGGTTTAGGTGTCAAGTTCATGAGCTTGCAGAAGCTTCATGACTTGACCCTAGCTTATGTACTTGGTTTCTTTATGTTGCCTGTGTGGCCTATTTGTTGTATGTCTGTTTACTTTTCAATTTTTAGCTTATTCAGATAGCTTAATTTAACTCCTTATTTTGTCCCATTTACTCCTTCCACTGAAGCAAACAGTGGAAGTGGAGTTGGTTTCCATAGCTCATGGAAAGTTCCCCACCAAGCTTGAGCTTGTGAATTTTGGCTTCTTATTAAGCTATCTATTCATACTCAATGTCTTAGTGCTGGTTGAGCTCTCATGAGCTTATGTAACTAGTCTTTAGAGCTTGATGTTTGCCCATTCACAACAATGGACTGCTTATGCAGTCCATTTACACTCATTCCTTCAAGCTCTCATAAGCCCATTAGTGATCACTAGCCTGTGTGGTTTGGTTTTTTAGGAAGCCTAGCAAGCCAACCTTTTGATCATGTGCTTATATCCAAGCTTGTGGCTCATTCACTAGGGCTGCAACATGTACTTGTTTTGTCCCAAAACTCAGCATTCACTGACCCGACTTGAGGCGAGTGGTCTGGTACCATCTTCATAAGCCTCTCAAAAGCTCATCAGTGGGTCCCACTTGATGAGCTTTGGCTTTTTGGAAAGCCAACCAGCTCAGCTTGCTACCCCAATTCCTATTTTGCCCTTTTAAGCTTAAACTCTTAGCTTAATTTGTCATTCAAAAGGTATGCATGTCTGTTTGGTACTGCAGTGTATTGGATAAGCTTATTAGCTTATTGCTAGCTTATAGGTTATTGCCAGTGCACATTCTTGTACATACTTGTCCATATAGCTTGTACACATATATTTTTCCCTTTTATTTCCCGTGGGGAGCTTATTACAGGCTTTAGAGGCCTCAATTCCATCCAAGTCAAGCCAAAAGCTTGATTGTCTAAACCATAAGCTCACACCATTTCTGTCCAATTTTCTTGTTTATAATGCCCCATTGGACTTGTTTTTACCTTATTTTATCTTTTGTTTTCTGTTTAAAGCTCTTTTCAAGCTTATCGAGCTTGAGCTCCAACAGTCAGCCAAAGCTTAATGGGCTCATTAGCTCATGCTTTGCTTATTTCTCAGTTTGTATAGTTGTGTTTTCATTTAATATGTTTAATATTAGTATATATATTTAGTCCAGAAAACAGAAAAGCCAAAAAGATCATTTTTAAGCTAAGTAATAGCTTATACTTAAAAAAAGCTTATTTGCTTAGTAGCTTATTTTTGTTAATAATATATAGTTTTTATATTTTTCCTAGCTTCTTTTATTTATTTTAGAATTATGTATAAAGTTTCAGATTTTTCTTTGCTTGTTTAATATTTTTTATAAATCAGTTTTAGTTTTTAATACATAATAATAGTAAATAATTAATAATAAATAGAATAATTGTGTAAAAAATACATTTTCAGTTTCTAAATTCATTTTATGATATTTTAGATTTTTAAGATTCTTTATTTCATTTATTTAAGTTAATTTTAGATTTTCTTATTATTTAATTCATTATAAATACATTTAATTCATTTTTAGTTAATATTAATTAATTTAATAGTGTGAAAATTTATTTTTACTTTCTAATAATTTTCTTATCTTTTTAGGATTCTAAAAATATAATTTTCACATTTGTGGGAGTTGTATTGGACTGAATTCACGTTTTTATTTTGTACGTTTACATAAAATTTAGTAAACGTGAGTTTTTAGATTTTAATCGGTTAAACAATTGTAAAAATAGAATTAAAATGACTTCAAATTTTTATAAGTTTTAATTTCTTAGTATAATTATTTATTTTCCTTTTCCTGTTTTATTTTGTTTGTGTAATTATTACATATGTAAACATGTATTTGTTGTTTTAGTTTTTAAGTTTTCTTATACTTTTAATATTTGTAAATTATAGTTTAATATTTTAATTTTATTTAATTTGCATTTAAGTCGCTAAGACTTGTAAATCCCTACTATAGTTATAGTCGTTTTAACGTTTACGTTTTAGTAACGTACGTTTGTATATCTTTTACGTTTTTTTTAGGTTTCTGATTGTACGTTTTAACGACATAGCTGTGACAGAGCTATTACTATTCACATTAAGTGTTAGTCAATCAGATTCCTGTCTTTGTATATTCTTGATCTTATCATTTTATCACACAGTCGTTGTATTCAGGATATCACGCCTCACCAGGACATAAACGATCCAAAGATATTTTAATCTTTGGTTAACTTGCATTTCTCTCCCGGGGTGTCGCCCTTTTATCATCTGTTACGGTTGACCGTTCACAAGCGGTTGATAAGTGTGACGGAGAAATAAAAGAAGATAGTTCGGGAGTGAATCAAATTTTGGCGCCGTGCGGGAGGTGTGTGCGTAAGCGTACTTGTGTTTTATATCTATCCCTTGTATATATTATAATATAATATATTTCAGATTTCAAAAACAATATAAAATGCAAAAACATTTTTTTTCATTACACACAACTTGCCCAGTTTGATAAGTCCCTCAGTTACAACATTTGGTTGTTGGCTGTTACATTTCTGATTCTTGAGCTCAATGTGACCCAGATTCCCTTTCGAGGGGCGGTTGTAAGGAATTTTCTCTCTTTTGTACATATATATATATAAAACTTCAAAAATACAAAAATATTTTCCATTTCTTTTTATATAATCAAAAATTAAAAAGATTCTTCTCGTCTTTTCTAAGTTTCTTTCTAAGATTCTTAGACTCATTTTAGTGATGATTATTCATAATTCTGTGAGTGGCAATCCCACTCCAATTTCTCACCCATTCTTTGAGTGGCAATCCCACTCAGTTTCCCCATGAACCATTTAATTCGGGGTCAAGTCAAGCTAGTGACTTGGTTATCAAAAACAAGCCACACTATATGGGTTTTCACCCATATTTCTGTCTTCTTTCTCTTTTCTACCACCCTAGTGTGGGGTAATAACCCACGTTGTATATATATATATATAAAAAAAAAAAAAAAAAAAAAAAAAACTTTGAAAATTGTAAATCTGAGAAAAATAAAATAATTGTTGTGTTACCTCACTTAGCTTTGAATATTGAGGACAATATTAATTTCTAAGTGGGGGAAATTCGGGAATTTGATCATAAATGTACCCTTTTAGTCCCTTTTTCCCCCAAAATGGCCAAATTTAAAATTTTTTTTTTTTTTAGTGGAAGTACTATGTACTAAACACAACAAATGGTAATCAGTCCACCATGTCTAACCCACATAAGGATTGGCTAATCCAGGAGCAAACGGCTCTTGGTAAAGATTTCTCAAATCCGTTTATATGGCTTGCAATTTGCCCAAAATTGTATGATATTCAACTCACCATATCCTAAAAAGTGAAGAGTTGGCTAGCCCGCAAGATTATGGCTTGTGGTAAAGGCAGTGGAAAATCCATAATTGGTAATCAGCTCACCAAAGATAATATTGATAATTTATCTAAGAGTTGGCTAGTCCGAAAGGGTACGGCTTCTGGTAAAGACACATCAAATCCGTTTACAGCTTATGATTTGCTCAAAATCGTTTGGTTATCAGTGTACCAAGGTTCTTACTTGAACTGAAATATTTGGCTACTCCAGAAGTGATGGCTTTTGGTAAAGAGTTTTTCAAATCCATTAAAATCTCAAATCATTGCTAGGGACTAGCAATATCTCAGTGTGGGGGATTTGATATGTGTCTAAATACACATATATTTTATACTGTTTAAACCCACAAAAACAACCAAAAACACACAAATGACTCACAAAATGTTATAAATATCATTTAAATGTGTTTTTATGTGATTCAGGTACAAAAGATTGAAAAACAAGTGAAAAATGATCAATTTCACAACAATTGTCATTTTCAGTCCCTGAAGTTACTCAAATTGTCAAAACTAGTCCCTAAAAGTTTTAAATGAATGAAAAGTCAACTTAAGTCCTTGGGAAATCAAAAATGTTCACAAAACATCCCTGGATAAAAGTTTACACAAAATGGCAATTTTTACCCCTCAAGTTACAAAATTGGCAAAATAGTCCACTGGTATTCAAAACTTGGAATTTTACAAATAATACCCTTGTACTATGCATGATTGAAAAGTTGGAACATTTTGATAAACTTTTGGGAAATTACACTTTTAGTCCCTCAAAATCCAAAAATGAAAATTAAGGTCCTTTTAACTTTTAAAATGAAATTTTATTTAAAAAGGATCCTTGTTTTATCAATAATTGTCAAGTATGGTCCTTGTGAGAGCATTGGAAAAAGTTCAATATCAGTCCCTCATGTTTGGATAAGTTACACTTTTGGTCCTTGTTATTACCACTTAACCAAACGGACCTTATACCAAATCCAAGCCCAATAACCCTTGGCCCAATACCACATGACCGACCATTTTGATATCACCAACGGTCAACCAAAGTCAAAACAAGAGAAAACGCTTCAAAACAGGGCACTGTAGCATCCCTCTTCAACCTCTCAGTATACCTCAAAACCATGACTGGTTTTCCCACATTTTCAACACCCTCTCCATACCATGTCCCCTCCACCTTCACTAACAACCAAAACCCATTAATTGATTGAAACCAACTAATTAATAGCTCTAACCTGCTAAAGATGAAATTGGCGCCAAAAATCCAAGTGTATGGTTATGATGAGTTAGAGTAATCCAAAGGCTGGAAGGTGGTGGGAAACAATCAGGGAAGTGAGAGAAAGCTGTTGGGTATAAAAGAAAGAAGAAAAGCAGAGGAAAAGACACTTTGGCCTTAAGCCTTAGTCACGTAGTTATAGTTTTTATTGCTTTCCTAGTTAAAAATGTCTTTTAAAGCTTTCAAATGTTGTAATTTACTTTAAATTAGTGTAATGAAATGTTCTTTCCAGTTTAATGTCAAGTTAATTTCAGTTTCATGATTTTGCTCAATTTCCTTTAATTTTCAAGTCATCTTAATTTCAAGTTAAATAGTTGCTTGATGGATTCTATAAGCCATATAAGCTGATGACAAAGCTTTAAAGCTTTTAGAAACTTAAAAACAGCTATAGTCTTTAAAATTCAGAAAAATCAAGAAAATCAATGAAAAAATCAAAAATAGTGAGTTGAGAAGGAAGAAGGTGAAGAAGGGTTGAAATTTGATTGTAAGGGATATTAGGAGCTTAATGGGAAGCTATTGGGTGTAACCTTGTCCTTTGAATCTTGATTCTCAGTTTGAGCCATCTTGTAAGCAAATTTCTCAATTTTTGCATATTACTGTTTTACTGTTTTGTTTGCTTTGATTCTCATGTTTTCTTGTTTATTTGATGCTAGTTAATGATTTTATAGCTTAATATTAGGTGTTTATGTTTTGGAACTCATTGTGGCTTGGAATCACATTGTGACTGCCAAAATATTTGCTTTTGAAAATCCTAGACCTAGACTCTTGTGACTATTTGTTTAGGTTGAAAAAGGTTTGGTTTGACACACTAAAACCTCTGGATTTGATAAATCTTGATTACACAGTCAGATGTTATGAAAAGTCCAATTTAATCTCTTTTAAGGGCTGTTTGGATGTGTTGATACATGAGCAGTCCAGTCTTGTTGTGTTGTTAGTTGTTGTTGTTTCATATCACTTAAGTGTATAATAGATCAGTGTAGTTATATAAACCAGTCCTTATTTTACAAAAAAGTCAAAATGATCTTTATTCTTAATCTACTACTTAACTGTTATAAATTTAGAATGTATAATCATACATATTATCTTTAAAGTTGTTTATCTAGCATAAATTAATCTCATATTAGCTTAATACATCATATTAGATTATCTAGGATCATTAGAAGTTCATTTAAGTCAAACCTTAATGTTCTTATAAAAAGTCAATTTTCAATTAAGTCAATTTTGAATTAACTTAGAAATTTTATTGTGTCTTTGTTATTTAATTTCAAGTTCTGTGCTTTTGGTATGTTTTAGATGTGTTGCTAATATAGCTTATTATATTTTTGTTTATCTTGGAATGTCATGTTTTAGTGCTTAATTTTTAGCTTATTTGTGCCTAGTTATGCCCTGCACCACAAGTTTAGGTGTCAAGTTCATGAGCTTGCAGAAGCTTCATGACTTGACCCTAGCTTATGTACTTGGTTTCTTTATGTTGCCTGTGTGGCCTATTTGTTGTATGTCTATTTACTTTTCAATTTTTAGCTTATTCAGATAGCTTAATTTAACTCCTTATTTTGTCCCATTTACTCCTTCCACTGAAGCAAACAGTGGAAGTGGAGTTGGTTTCCATAGCTCATGGAAAGTTCCCCACCAAGCTTGAGCTTGTGAATTTTGGCTTCTTATTAAGCTATCTATTCATACTCAATGTCTTAGTGCTGGTTGAGCTCTCATGAGCTTATGTAACTAGTCTTTAGAGCTTGATGTTTGCCCATTCACAACAATGGACTGCTTATGCAGTCCATTTACACCATTTCCTTCAAGCTCTCATAAGCCCATTAGTGATCACTAGCCTGTGTGGTTTGGTTTTTTAGGAAGCCTAGCAAGCCAACCTTTTGATCATGTGCTTATATCCAAGCTTGTGGCTCATTCACTAGGGCTGCAACATGTACTTGTTTTGTCCCAAAACTTCAAGGCATTCACGACCCACTTGAGTGGTAGCGGTCAGTACCATCTTCATAAGCCTCTCAAAAGCTCATCAGTGGGTCCCACTTGATGAGCTTTGGCTTTTTGGAAAGCCAACCACTCACTTGCTACCCCAATTCCTATTTTGCCCTTTTAAGCTTAAACTCTTAGCTTAATTTGTCATTCAAAAGGTATGCATGTCTGTTTGGTACTGCAGTGTATTGGATAAGCTTATTAGCTTATTGCTAGCTTATAGGTTATTGCCAGTGCACATTCTTGTACATACTTGTCCATATAGCTTGTACACATATATTTTTCCCTTTTATTTCCTGTGGGGAGCTTATTACAGGCTTTAGAGGCCTCAATTCCATCCAAGTCAAGCCAAAAGCTTGATTGTCTAAACCATAAGCTCACACCATTTCTGTCCAATTTTCTTGTTTATAATGCCCCATTGGACTTGTTTTTACCTTATTTTATCTTTTGTTTTCTGTTTAAAGCTCTTTTCAAGCTTATACTGAGCTTGAGCTCCAACAGTCAAGCCAAAAGCTTAACTGTTGGGCTCATTAGCTCATGCTTTGCTTATTTCTCAGTTTGTATAGTTGTGTTTTCATTTAATATGTTTAATATTAGTATATATATTTAGTCCAGAAAACAGAAAAGCCAAAAAGATCATTTTTAAGCTAAGTAATAGCTTATACTTAAAAAAGCTTATTTGCTTAGTAGCTTATTTTTGTTAATAATATATAGTTTTTATATTTTTCCTAGCTTCTTTTATTTATTTTAGAATTATGTATAAAGTTTCAGATTTTTCTTTGCTTGTTTAATATTTTTTATAAATCAGTTTTAGTTTTTAATACATAATAATAGTAAATAATTAATAATAAATAGAATAATTGTGTAAAAAATACATTTTCAGTTTCTAAATTCATTTTATGATATTTTAGATTTTTAAGATTCTTTATTTCATTTATTTAAGTTAATTTTAGATTTTCTTATTATTTAATTCATTATAAATACATTTAATTCATTTTTAGTTAATATTAATTAATTTAATAGTGTGAAAATTTATTTTTACTTTCTAATAATTTTCTTATCTTTTTAGGATTCTAAAAATACAATTTTCACATTTGTGGGAGTTGTATTGGACTGAATTCACGTTTTTATTTTTGTACGTTTACATAAAATTTAGTAAACGTGAGTTTTTAGATTTTAATCGGTTAAACAATTGTAAAAATAGAATTAAAATGACTTCAAATTTTTATAAGTTTTAATTTCTTAGTATAATTATTTATTTTCCTTTTCCTGTTTTATTTTGTTTGTGTAATTATTACATATGTAAACATGTATTTGTTGTTTTAGTTTTTAAGTTTTCTTATACTTTTAATATTTGTAAATTATAGTTTAATATTTTAATTTTATTTAATTTGCATTTAAGTCGCTAAGACTTGTAAATCCCTACTATAGTTATAGTCGTTTTAACGTTTACGTTTTAGTAACGTACGTTTGTATATCTTTTACGTTTTTTTTAGGTTTCTGATTGCGTTTAACGACATAGCTGTGACAGAGCTATTACTATTCACATTAAGTGTTAGTCAATCAGATTCCTGTCTTTGTATATTCTTGATCTTATCATTTTATCACACAGTCGTTGTATTCAGGATATCACACCTCACCAGGACATAAACGATCCAAGGATATTTTAATCTTTGGTTAACTTGCATTTCTCTCCCGGGGTGTCGCCCTTTTATCATCTGTTACGGTTGACCGTTCACAAGCGGTTGATAAGTGTGACGGAGAAATAAAAGAAGATAGTTCGGGAGTGAATCAATTGGCTAGGTTCAAGGGGATTATGGCTAAGGTTAAGTGGGGAGGTCAATGGGTGTATAATGTGGAAGGTTCAAGTGTAGGGAAAGGGTTAAGGATAGATAAAGGGTTAATGGGGTCTAGGTAAAAGGAAGGGTTCAATGGCTTAAGGGTTTTAATTTGGATTGGACTTGTAATAATTTGGACTCAAATAGCTTGATGGACTCGTGATAACGAGCTAAGGGAAATGAGTCAGCCCATAAAATATGATGACGGTTTCAGACTCATTTTTCCATGCTCATTCCAAAAATGCATTCCGGGGTTGACTTTGACTTCGTCTTCACTTGTTAAATTTATAAACGTTGTCGATTCGATTCGAAAATGTCCATTTTTGCCTCGTTTTCAATCTTTTTGTACCTAAAACACATAAAAACACACTCCAAGGATATTTTCAATATAAATGGGTATATTAGGGTGTTTTTAGTCATTTTGTGGCCTTAGATGTGTAAAAATGATGAGTGAATAGGCACTCATCAAATCCCCCCACACTAGGAAATTGCTAGACCCTAGCAATCCAATCATATGAAGTAATGAATGGATAAAGAATACCAAGAATACCCCGTTTTGACTTTTTATTCACTATGAGAAATTTAAACAAGACAATAATAAACAAAATGTTTTATTTTCAAAACATGACATCATGGAACGGGATTCACACAAAATGGGTGTCTCCGGGGAATTGTAATCGTCATCCTCTTTTTAATACTCTCAAACCAAGCTTAAACTTATTGTGCAAATGTTCTTTGTAAAATGACAACACTACTTATATCAATAATCTATGTAAGTTAAGACTTCACTTTTTACTCCCACAATTTATAGAATTTTAGTGAGTGTGCTCATTTTCAAACGTTTGACCATTGAAATCGACATTTTTTATGGTTGTTATCCACTTAAGTAAAATATTAACTCACCGGAAACTACGAAAGTTTAAGGATCGAAATTTAATTTTCCATGTAGCGGCTTTCTTCTCGGCACATCCCAAACCAGTTGGTTTTAGGTAACCGGGCTTTTGACACCTCACGGAGAATAGTACCGGAATTAGCGGAAATTCGATTCCAAAGATTTACGAGGCTACCACGAAGTTAATACTGAACCTAAAAGGATAACAACTGACGATGATTTAGAGATTTGAGATTCAAAGATGAGATCACTCCATGTAGCGACTTTCTTCTTAGCTTTTCCTTTTAAGGAGGCTAGGTTTTCACCCTCGAGAATAGTATCGGAGCTTTCGGTGTAACACCCCGAAAATATGGTCCAGCGGAAGCATACGAACCTTTGGGTGCTACTATCATGGTGTCACAACATAAGGTACAAATAATGGTTTTTATTCCATCCATTTAGATTAAGATTCATTATCTGAAAACATAAATTTTACATTAATGAAAGTAGTGCAGAAATAGGCCCAAAGATGTTTAAAGCGGTCCCGATTATTCATCAGAGTCGCCTATCGTGGAAAACACATGCTAAAAAGGTCAGCTTACGTTGTTGAGTTCATAGAGTTTAGTTACAAAAGTAATAGTGGATCTGACACAGTTTAATTGCTATGTACGACTAAGAAGATATATATGTGACAACTCGTAAATTCCTCGATGCGTCGTAATTGGAGAAACGTCGATTTGAGCAATCGTTTGATTTAATTTGAGACACGAGTCGTATTTTATATCGTTTTTTATTGGAATTAATGTTTTAAAAATGATGGCTTAACTCTCGGGTCATGAATCTTTCGTTTGCTAGTCAAAACGAGCCCCGAATCAAATATAATGATAGTTTTACGAAGTTTCATCTAGGGTCCTTGTGTTAAGTTTCATCTTCATCCTTGTGTTTACTCAAATGGCAACAATGGTCCCTCCAGGGGTATAAATACCCCCACACCTTCCCACTCCCTCATTTCTTCCACTCTCTTTCTCTCTTTAATAAACACACACACAATTATCACTCTTTCTCTCTCTACGAAATCCGGCCACCACCCTTAGGGTTCCGGCGCCGTCACCGGAATCCGGCCAACTTCCGGTCACCTCAAATAATTACACCACCTATCCCAAATGATAGATCGGGTGATTGTGGTCACGTTTATGCAACATACACACCACGAAACAACCCCACGCGCCTCACATATTGAAAACTAGATTCGATTTAGTTAGGGTTTCATGGAAAAATCGTGTAATGAGGTTCCAAGCTTGGTTAATACGAGTTGTACTCGTATAGAGATGCCATCACAACCTCGTCTCTCGTCTCCTTTCTCTCGGTAACCCCGACGACGTTTCATACTTTTCTTTTTTATTTATTTTCGTAACGATCTTATATGTTGTATTTCATGATGAAACCTATATCAAACGTTTAAGGTAAAAACATCATGTTAACATGATTCGTGTGGATACAAAGAAAGAAACGAGATTTTATATTGTTGTGAAACTGTTTTTATAAAATAAACGAATTTAAAAACAGGTTTGAGATATGATAACAATGGATTAAAAGCGGTGGTGATTTCTTAGCCAAAGGATATTATGAGATTATAGATGTTGTGGACTGTATAGGTTTGAAACCGGTTTGGGTCATGACCCATGGATATTAGGAACGTTTTATAGGTTAAGCTTTGGTTTAGAGTTATTATACTTGTGTTTTGATGAAGATTATTGGTCGTGTGCCTAATAGCTTTTGGATATTCGTTTGGTAACACGGATCTCGAGGGTGCTCGTTGGGTTAGTACTTCGTCATGGACTTATGATTAGCCCTGATTACTTGGTATAAGAATAAACGTTACGAGTATTACTTGAATAAGACTTGGTATATTGCGAGTCGTAAATGGTTATTGATATGGGATATCGAAACAAATAATAATGGACCAACTGAAATTATGTAACTAGTTAAATGTACATGAATTATCGGTTACCAAAGAATGCAGTAATTAATATATGTCGCGGGTAAAACTTGGAATAGAATGCGGGTTAACTATATACATATCTATATATACTTAACGACATGATTTGGTAACAAATCACTTGTACAATGATATAAAACTTGAGTTAACGATTAGTAAATTTGTAAAACAAGGCGATAAACGTTGGAAACTAAGTGGGCAATTTGTGTGTAATAGTGAATATTGTGTATACGTTATAACATTTAATACGGTTTATAAACTTGAGGTAACATTTGATATACGGTTATATTGATTTTAAGTTAAACTTTATTAAACGTTTTGGCTTAAACGAGTGTAGCATGTTAAGACTTGGAAATGAGTTTGATATGTTTAATTCGCGATATGCTCAAGTATTATATTTTCACATTTTAACTAATAACGAGATATTCAGATAAATATTGTCAATAAATATGATTTTAATTATTATGAACCCTTTATGAGCAACGATGATAAATCATGTCTTGTAGATATAAAATACCTTTTATAAACTTGTTGATTACATTTATATTAATTAGTGTGTTGTGCCTTATTAAACATTTTGGTTTAAATGAGTTTAGTATAATTGTTTTCGCGATAAAGCTAAATATTTCGTTTTCGCATCTAAGCTGCTATTGAATTATATAGCTATATATATATTATGGACGGATATGGTTTAATCTATTATAAATCCTTATTAAATACGATGGTGACTCGTGTTTTATAACACCTGCTAGCTCTTATAAACTTGTTTGGAAATATTATTTTGATAATATGACCTATTGAAGTCCTATTGATCCGAAACGTTGGAATAAATGGACGTGTCATTTATAGTACACTATTCACCATACCTTATATGAAGTAATTTCGGATAAACTTGTATGATTATGAATAACGATTGAGAAACCTTTGTTAATTGAGCGATAAACAGAAACTTGTCTTTTGTTATATGAATATGCTTTGGGAATTGTTGGGTAAATTGCGGCTTATCAATTAACCTATTTATGTTACATAAATAATTGTCGCCATTTCCTTGTCTTTGACTAGCTTGAGTATTGGTCGATTTCTTAATTTGGTCGATGTCTTTTCCTGTTTGGGTGAGTGATGGTTTATGTCTCACCGTCGACGCTCTCTTTCCTTCAAGGCGTGAGTTGTACGTCGCGTCTATGTTTCTACCACCACCAAACGTTAAAACTAAACTTTTGAGATATTAATTATGAACTTTTAGGACCGATAATGTACTTTTGAAAGTACACATGAATGATCTACGAAAACTACAACACCATACTTTCTGTTGATTTCTTTATCGTATGAGCCGTATTCTAAGAATATCGATACCATTAGGTTGCGCCACAACTATTCTATTGTACTCCGTACATTCTTTTGATGCCATGATTAACTTTAGATGCCACGTGTCAATAGTGAATAGTGCATTGTCAGTGCCGTGATTACCGCTATCTCTCGCTATTATTTATTCGCGGCATTGCCGTGGCAAAGGTGAGTTTCATAGCCCCACTTTTTACGCTTTTAACTATATTGGGGTGAGAATCATGCTACTGTTTTGGACCGTTAAAACTATTTGGATTTGCTTATATGCATGACTACTTAGATAGATGTGCGATAGTTGTTGCCTTAGTCTAGGTTTAACCGTGCTTAGCTAAGAAAAGACTTCTACATCGATCTAGTCCGGGTTAACTATTCTAGAGGTTGCCACGACAGTGCCGGACTAGAGTCAAGGCCCGAGTAATTCCTGGATGCGGATGCATTATATGGTTGGTGATCCCGTAGGATCGGTGTGTGCAAACGGTATTATTCGATCTAGGTCTTGCATAGCAAATCAACTCTTATAGGTCCACTATGATTTTGTTGAACTTAAACCTATGAACTCACCAGAATGACCTTTTAGCATGATTTCTCACGATTTGAAAGATGTTGGAATACGATCGTGAAGCCGCAGCTAAGGGTTCAAGGATCATTTCTCGACTGATAAACTTTGAGGACATATTTTATTAAATCGTGTTTTGGGCCTAATATTTACACTTTTGGATTAAAAGTTTTGAATAACTAAATTTGGGATTGGTTTTGAATGTTAAATGACTATCTTTTTCTATATTGTGCGATACCAATCCAATAGTAAGCTAAAACTTGATTAAGTCTTCCTACTGTACTCGAGATTTGGGGGTGTTAAAGATTGGTATCAGAGCTCAAGGTTATAGAGAATTAGGTATTTTATAAACCCTAAACTATAACCACTTTTTGAGAATATTGATCCTCGACCACTCACGCTCCGCCAAGCCGTCGAAGCTTCTTAATTGATTATGGTATGAATCGGATTTGAATTTGAGATGATCTGTTAAGGGATATTGTGAACTGATTATGGAAACATTATGATTTGGAGATATGATTATTGATTTTGGGTAAATGAGATTAGATTATCGAGATATTACGGAATTTGATTTGAGTAAACGGTATATTATGATTTTGGAATTTTGAACTCATTTGATATAGATGACTGAGAACACATTAGACGAATTGATTGATAAGATGATTGATGAGATGTTTAGGGCTGATTTGATAACGGTTTGATTGAGTGTGTGCCCTGTTAGTAGACGCTTAAGTCCGCCAATCTTAGTAGTTCACTATAAGCATTTCACATGCTTATACACACACAGCATGTGTCCTCATGCCAGATACCCTATAAGCATTTCTATATGCTTATGCACTCTATAAGCATGTCCTCATGCTTATACATGTAGTAAAGCATGTGCTCATGCTTTCAAGACGCGCTATACCTTTCACAGAGTGTGGAGGCCCAAACCTTAAATCTATAACACTTAACTTATATTAAGTGGTTGCCTTGGGTATATCCCAAAACAATAAAGAGAAAACTTTGCATGAATATACAAATACGGATCCATTGGAATGTATTTGGAAGATTAAAGTGAACAAATGAACATAGAATGTGATAACCAATAATTCAACATTATTTATCAAATAATGGATACTCAAAGTATCGGGTTACACAATTTCCTGGCGTAATCCCACCACTTGATTTAAAACTTGCACATTAGTAGTAGTCGTGGAAAATATTTAGGAATATAAAGGAAATGGTACTATTATAACTAAGTCAGGGAGTCACAAACAAGGCCTTTTGTCTCGCGAACGTGAGTTCCATAGTTAAGTTTTGATGAACACGAGTCTAAAACGCTAAAAGCTAATAAAGCATGTAAACCGGTGTGTTGGTATCGCTGTGTGTGTCATGTTCACGTGTTTTGCATCTTTCATGTTTATGCCCTTGATCATAACTAGATGATGGATTATAATATTTTGATGATGCCATTGGTGATGGTCTCGTCACAATTTGAGTCAAAACCTTCGTAAACCGTTGTTTTATTCTTTAAAATTTGTCAAACAAGTGGTAATCGGTTTTGATTACTAATAATGAATTCATGTCCGTAGTGTTATAATGATATGTGAAACCAGTGTGTTTTCGATAATAAATTGGATTAACGTGGTCATTTGGTTAACGCTTGAATCATTGGTATGAATCGTGTTTTGGAATCGACGACATTTCAACCAATGTACCTTAATTGAATAACAAATTAATTGTGGTGTTGGGTAATTGGTAAGTTATTGACAAACATTAGATTTGATACCCGTTAATCGTTGTGTTTGGGAATTGAAAGAGTCAATTGGAAGTGTTTAATGGTGTTGGGTATGTTTGATCGTCTGTCTAGATGGCGAGATTGGTATGAGATTGCTTGGGAGATTAATTAGAATTGTAAAAATTGTTTATTTTGGATTCAATGGTATATATGTCAACTTTGTGTTACGGCCGTGTTATCGTGACTTTCAAGTCTCGACTACCCTGGCAACGCCGTAACGTGGTCTTTAGTAATTATTTGGGCAATATGATTGTAAAAAGCCGAGAGTCATGACTCGGGCTTGGGAACTCCTAAAATGACTCAAATTTATATCGAAATTCTATATTGCAATTTTATATCGAAATTTTATATTGGAATTTACATTGAAAATTATATTGAAATTTATATTGAAACGAATAAAATTATATTGAAATTTATCTCGAAATATATATATATATATACATATATATATATATATATATATACCAGTAAATAGTACTGGAAGATATAAATGATAAATGGTTTTGTACTACGCATTCGATAACAAGGCTCGCCTTGTTATTCGACATTTTAAAGAGGGAACCAACGTTTAAAAATAGAAATGTTTTGTAATAAATGAGTCATTAAATGTTTCGAGGGCACATTTATCGAAAGGTGTCATTTATGAGTATTTAGTACTATTTATGTGTTGTGCATGGGTTACGGATGACCTAACATTAATAGCATCGATCCACGTGGATAACGGACTTATTAGGTTGACGAACCTAATAGGCACCCGCTATGTACGTTGGTTAACGTTATTAAAGGGTGAATTATCCTTATCACTCGTTAAGATGGGTTTGGTTTTGTGATAATAAGCGACATGAACAAATGGTTGAGTTTATCGAGTTGACGAATTCGATAAGGTCTAACTATTTATTCCGAAACTTTTTAAACTATAAAGTTTATCATTTAGACGTCTCATTGTGTCATTATGTGTCGCATTGTGGTTATTTGAGTGCATTCATGGTGTTTGTCGAGTCGATACCACACACACACACACACGATGATACCTAACACTAATAACTAAAGGGAACAACGAGATATTTTTGAGATGAGGAAATGAATACATTTTGGGCATATAACATTGAAGTTGGGAATATATATATTAAGAATTGGTTATAAACTGGTTGTGCCTTGTTTAATAAAAATTTATCGAATCTCGATTGAATATAGACTGATCGCCTATATTCAGCCGCAGACAAAGCAGACATGGACCGATCACCTATGTCCGCCTCGAGGTGAATTTTACAAATACTGGGAATTGTTATGACAAAATTATGTTTGGATTTGAGATTGGTTTTAAGAACGATGAACTTAATGTGGACTCGCACACTCACACTCACTAAACATCACGAAAAGCCGCACTCACACACGACATACTGGCATCATAACACCTTTTGAATCGTAACACTTCGCACAGACGCCTGCTACGCGGAAATTCTTGGTTGTAGCACTTGAGCGTAGTCCGGCATAAATCGGGTGAGACCCAATTGGCACTGTTTGCATCCGAGTTGCTTATCAACATAAGCCTCGTCGATCTCTCTAGAGTGTTTGAAATTATTTTCGGCTATTTTTGGATTTGGTTTCGACTATTTTGGAATCGGTTTTGATTTTCTTGGGATTTTGAATTTGAGATTTTGATCTCGTTCCGAGTTTTAACTCGTCATTTGAATTCGAATCATTATTTTTCCTTGAATTATTATTCGGCTCCGTTTCGTTAATAACTTCAAAAATCATCATTCGACCTGTAGTCGGTATTCGATTTCGAAATGTCATCCGGTCGTATTACGACGGTAACCGTATTGGAATTATCATTCCACCGTATTTCGATAGTAATCTTGTTGGAATTATCATTCCACCTCGTTTCGGTAGTAACACCGTGGATTTGTCATCGAGCCTCGTTTCGTTGGTAACCCTGTTACCGACACTTATACCTCAAGCCTAGTCTTGAACCAACTGTTGAGAAAACTTTCGAAACCTTTAGCGCCGTCATCTAGATAACGTTGCTCATTTCCTAAACCGATAATATTGGGGTCGACGTTGCTTCGCCAACAACTTTCAGTTAAGGTAGTACCTTACGATCGTTGAAGTCGCATTCCATCCTCTATGTAGGAACCCTATCGATAACGATCTAACGAATTTGTTTTAGTGAAGTTGTTCACCGAGGATTATCCTTAGATATTGTTCTGTCGATGTTGACTCTAGCAACATTGAACCCTCAACATTGTTTGTCAACAATAGTCTGCTACGTCACACCATCGATTATGGTAATACCTACCCTATTTTATCAATATGGTACCTTACACACCATAGATGAGAAATTCTCTAGCATACCTACTTAGAGCCGTTGACGGTTTTACTCGTATGTAGGAAATGATTTGGATATCAATTGGTAGTTGAATTTCTTTTGGAGATTATGATTTTGGAGTTGAACTTTGAAACCTTTTAAGTATGTTAAGTGCACCAATGAGTCAATCGACCATAGGGTTAGTAAATCAAGACTCTCTATTAGAGTCGACTAGCCTCTAACCTAGATATCATGCTAAGTCAACCAACCGATTGATGGTAGTAATCAACACTTTCTAATAGAGACATACTCAATTTCTAGACTTTCATCTAGTAGGACCCGATTTAGCAAACCTTGAAATCCTAAGGAGAAACCAAACCACGCCTTCTAGACAATCACATAATCCTTCTCTCGTCCTTCGAGAAGCACCTGCTAACCTTTCGGACCTCTCACCAAACTATAAGATATACCATAGACGATACCTTGGAAGTAGATTCCCGACTTTACCTAGGTGGTTGTTAATAGCCTTACCAACCTATTCACCTCCCGCGAATTAGTAAAAAAAAAAAAAAGAAAAAGTATGGATGACAATGCTCGTCTCTCCTCATATAGATCATGCTAAAAGGACATTATTGATTCGTGCGTTTACAGATTGGAAACACTAGAGAACCCAGCTATCTTCTTTTAAGGAGGTGAGGTAGTATCCAATCCTCTCCCTTCGGTAAAGTGAGTTGTTCCAATAAGCTAGACCTCACCTTTGAACTCTAGCTCCTTACCTTCTTTCCACTTTGGCACTTCTATTGAAAAGAGGTAAATCCCCTTGATCCGTTTTCCCTATCGGAGATTCATTTGGTTAGTATACACCTGGTCCTCCTTCCTCAACCTTCAACTCATTTCGATACTCTTTACGGAAGGCGTGACGGAAAACCTAAGATATACAAATGGATTCTTCACGAAGGAAACCCGGTGCTTTAGGAAATGCTAATTTCTATCTTTCCGGATTATGGCAATCGCCACACACCCATGTTTCATCTATCACTTCCTAGGCCGAGAACCGATCCGATATGCTTGCAGGTATCATCTCCGCACAAATGGCGTAAGTAGAGAAACCATTCAACCCTAGTAGAACACGTGAAGCTGCCCTTGTTATTTGACAATGGTCGGGATAGACACATTCCCTTGGCCAACTTCTCCTATAACCATACCTATCACTTTGGTACCTCAAGGCAACCGAAGAGATCCTTTATGGTCGTAAGTGCCGATCCCGATTGTTGGGTAGAAATGGGAATACCCAACCTACCAACTCTGAACCTATTTAAGAAGATACCAAGGAAACCGTTCTAAGTTGACATGGATATGTAAGTTACTCACAAACCATTTGGAGGCATAGACAACGCGGAATCTCTTGAAACCTCCGAGGTAACCTAGAATTTAGCTTTCGGAGCCGACATGAAATTTTGGGCCATGAAATTTTGTGAAGCGAGTAGTAAATGTGAAAACTTAATCCCCGCTATGCCAATCTTTTGGAAAATCATTACTAGATCAGACCAAAGAGCTCGAGTCAGTAAGCTACCATCGAGTCGTAGAGAGAGTCCCAACATTTTGTGCATAGTAGGAAGAAATGACTTGCAGTTGGGGCAAATGTTATCCCTTTGGAAAATCCTAATTTTTGGACGTTTAAACTTTGTTGACCTATCAAAACCATAGACGATGAGACCTGGCAACTTTAGTAAAGTTGCCTTGTTGGGAATTATGTGAAGTACGAATTATGCTGAAGATTATGCTGAATGGATTCTGCCGAAGACATAGTTCTACCTGTTATATAGTTATTAGTTTGACCTGAGATAGATATTCGTATTTTCTATAGTTAATTAGGATATGCATGAGCTTTATTAGGAAGTGATTGTGTATATCTTATTTAGTTTAACGCTTCTTAGAGAAGAAGTTAGGGTTCCTTGTCTATAAAAGGAACACAATAGAATGAATTATAGATTAGACGTTTTACAAGTTATTAATATAACGATCCATAGAGGATCAAAGAGTTCTTAGTTATCTGTGCTTTATACTTGTGTTTATATTCCGCTAAAGAATACAAGTTGTAGAGATTTTCTTTTAGTTTGTTTGTGATTACATAGCAATAACGATCTCTAAGCTCAAGATCTATCAAGGTCCGCTAGTTTTCAACAAGTGGTATCGAGCCTCGTGAGAGTCTCTACGATACTAGCAGGTTTTTAAACACCCATACAACCAAAACAAAACTCACCATGCCGGATCGACGTTGATGTCGAAAATCAAACAACAAAACTCCACCCATCTCAACAACTAAGTCTCTAACGCATGCTAAGTTTCCTTACCTAAAAGGGAGGAGTATGATCTTTGGGCGATGAAGATGCAACCGATCTCCAACATTGATTGGAATCTTTGGGAGATAGTGAAGAAGGGAAACAGCGAAGAAAACTACCAGAGATGCCAGGGTAAGATGACTTATGTTCCTCCCAAATCGCTGAAGAGTTAATGGGCGGTTCAGAGAGAAACCAAGGTTAAAACAATTCTTCTTCAGCTATTCCCGAGGATCACTTGGGTGATTTTCACTTCATGCAAGATGCTAGGGACATATGGTTAGCAATTAAGGTTCGGGTGGGAATGAGGAGTCTAGGAGAATGAGAAAGTCCATGCCGAGACAACAGTTTCAAGATTTTCAAATCTCTGAAGAGGAAGGAATTCACAAGGGCTATGACAAGTTTCACAAGATTTTAAGTCAGTTAAATCACTGCAGTGCTTTCTATAATGATGATTGTAATTCTAAGTTTTTGGTCTTTACCTCAATCCTCTACAAGTGAGCATTGCTTTAAAAGCTAAAGGTGGTTTGGATATGCTTATTTTTGATGAGTTGTACAACAAACTTAAAGCTCTTGAACATGACATAAGAAGTCCTTTTAGATCATCATCTACTGCAAGTCACACAAAGATTCGTTGGAGCCTCTACCCTAAAGATGAGTTATGGTCCAAGTCCAACTTACTCATCATCATCTTACACTACCACTCCATCAAGTTCTCAATCAGGAGGTATAATGGAAGATGTGCTTGGATCCTTCTTGTGATTATGATCCTCGCCAGAACTTGCCTATGAGGATTTCACAGGTGGATCCACTGGAGATGGAAGAGATGAAGCCATGGCGGTGGCTATGCTGTCCATGGATATCAAGAGGTTTGAGCGCAAAGTCGGCGTATTTTGGCTTCCAAGGAAGAGATCCAACGAGGTTTGACAAAAGGAAGGTCAAGTGCTTCACATGTCAACAGATGGGTCACTTCCCCAGAGAGTGCAAAGATAGGAAAGTCGGTGATGAGACGAGATACTCTACTTATCGCAGAATCGGAGGGAGGTGGAACTTCAAAGGGATCAGCCTTTTTGTCACTCTTGACACCAATGTGGACTGGAAGCAACATGAGCAGGAAAATAATGATGGTCCTGTTATTGATAATGTTGGTTTGATTCGCATTCTCAGAGGATAGGCATGATCAGATTGCCTTGATGGGCATCTCTCGGGTACAAAACTGTTTGTTTGGTTGTAGTGAGCGTTATAATGAACTCAAAGAAGCTTATGATATTTTGAAACCTAAATATAATGAATGCTTTGTAAAAGTTGAAGCTTATAAACAGGCTTTAAAAACACTAGAAAGACAAAAGGTTTATCGTAAGAATCAAATAGCTTATGATGAGAAGATAAGTGTGTTAGAAAGGGATCTCGAATGTGCTAAAATGAATTAAAAGATCCGAAATTAAGAGTTTATATAGTATCGAAAACCTAGAGCTAAAACAGAAACTAGATGAAGAAATTGCTAGGCATAAAGAATGGTTATTAAATGGAAACAAGTTAGCTAGTCACATCTATGCTAGTCAAACTCCAAATACTTCTATAGGTTTAGGCTTTAAGTAGTATGTAGGATTAGAAGCTAGGGATGACACCAAATCTAAATCCACCAGGCTAGCTAATTTTGTGAGAGGAGGTGCCCTACATGCTGTACGTGGACCTATTAGAGGTGAGCACATGCACATTGACCTTTCCATTATCATTGACTTTGATGGATCACATCATCTCTATGGCAAAAGTCAAATGACTTTGCGACCCTGATTCTTCTAATGACTTTGTCTCTTGTGTTATAAAGTGACAAGTCCTCCGAAAAGGGTCTACAGAGTGTGATTCAAATGACAAGTCTTCCCAAGTCTTCACCCCCACCTGCACCCAAGACTACCAATAAGCATGTCGAGTTGCTACCAAGGAATCCTCTTACAAGACAGCTTCTCTCAAGACTTGCCTTTAATTCTTTGCATAATAATATCTGTTAAAACAAATCTTTTCTTTGGTTTTATGAATAATAGAACATCTTTTGGTTTGAATAAATCTTCTAAACAGAAGACATGTTTTTTGTGTGGAAGTAAATTTCATTTAATTAAGGATTGTGATTATCATGAGCAAAGGATGGGTAGGTGTGGTGATTCTAGGACATCTAGACCAATGTGGACCAATGTTAATACTATACCACCTTATGTTCCACAAGCAACTTATACTAATTCTCCTTTTCTTGGAGACCAGTTGCAAGAACTTATGTACAACCAACAAGTTCATATTTTAAGAATGGTTATTGGCCTGGATATGTTGACTCTATGACTGATGGAAAGGGTACCGATCACTGTCAAGTCCTCGCAGTTGTTCTTGGAATAAAAAGGGACCTAAATTTCAATGGAACCCAAGAACAATAGTGGATCTTATACATCTGCATGGCATAACTCATATGATCCATAAAGCGGTTCAAGTCGAAGAATGACTTGAGCCTCCATAGTGTACTAATATTTTGTATATTATTTTTGTTGTTGTAGAATCATCCTCTTAAGCATAAAGATGTTGGCATTGTTGATAGTGGTTGTTCAAGAAGTATGTCGTGAAACAGGATATGATGCATAATTTTGTACCAATTGAAGGAGGAGGCAATGTAACCTTTGGAGGAAGTGATGGTAGAATTATGGAAAGGGACCATCAAAACACCTTAACTGGACTTTGAGAATGTATACTATGTCAAGGAACTCCAACACTTCAATTTGTTCTCGGTCTCACAAATCTGTGACACCAAGAACAAAGTACTCTTCACAGAGGATGAATGTCTTGTATTATCTAAAGACTTCAAACTCCCAGAAGAAACTTCAATTCTCGAAAGTTTCTCAAAATCATAATCTTTATACATTCAACTTAAGCGATGTTAAACCGTAAGGTGACTTAACTTTTTTGGTGGCTAAAGCATCCTTGGATGAGTCTACCAAATGGCATAGGAGGATGGCCATGTCAACTACAAGACCATAAACAAGCTCTCTAAACTGGGTCTTGTTGAAGGTCTTCCTTCCAAAGTGTTTACAAATGATCATAACTGTGTTGCCTGCAACAAAGGAAAGCAACACAGAGCCTCATACAAAGTTGTTACTCGTGAGCATTATTTTGAACCTCTTCACCGCTTCATATGGATCTTTTGGTCCAACTCTGTTAGAAGCATTGATCAAAAGTATTTTTGTCTCGGTTATCACGGATGGTTATAGCAATTTTGTTGGCATTCTTTCTAAGGACCAGAGATGAAACATCTCCAGTGTTGAAAGACTTCATTACCCTTATTGAAAATCAATTGAACAAAAAGGTTAAAGGAATTCGTGTGATAATGGGACGAGTTCAAGAATGCTATACCTATTAGTCAAAAGGATAAAAAGGACTATAGCACTCCAAGAACCCCACAAAAATGGGGTGTGGTGAAAGAAAAATAGGACCTTAATAGAAGTGCAAGATCAATGCCGCGACTCTGCTACCCACCATGTTTGGACTGAAGCTGTTGGCAATGTTTTGTTATGTAATCGGTAGAGTGTCCATTACTAGACCAAAACACCATATGAACTTCTCTATGGGAAAGTTCCTACTATTCATTACCTTAAACCTTTTGGCTATCAAGTGACCATTCTGAATACAAGTGATCCATTGGGTAAATTTGATGAAAAGCTATGATGGTTATATTGTGGGATATTCTACTCATAGTAAGGCATACGGGGTTTACAATTTATCTGCTAAGAAGACTGAGGAGAGTGCCAGTGAAGCAATCAGTGAAGATGAATCACACTATGGCTAACCAACATGCAAGTACTCAAGAGTCTCCAACTACAAATGCGTACTATGGATGCCGATTCTCGACATTGAGTTTGAAGATGACGAACAACCCATTGTAGTGCCTTCTTTCTCCCCTAACAATTTTGCAGGTGACACTTCTAGAGATTATACTGATGAGTGAAGATGAACCAACTATGCTTGAGGACCTTGCTAGCTGAAGAAACAAGAGTATGCAGCCTAATCTAGATGCCAGAGGAATGCCGAGGAGAGTGCCAGTAGCAATCAAAGGGAAACATCAATTCTACTGAAAGTGATCCTGCTTTCTCCTAACATCACCATTCTCTGAAAGACATGCTGTTTCTACCCTATTTCCACTAGAGTGTCAACAGACTTGGAGAACCTTATACACGCTTTTCCCAAACCTTCGTGATGTTGGTCATCATCAACCTAAAGGTCGAATCTTCCCTCACCTTCCTATGACACCATTTTGAACCCATCTGGACTAATCTTGATTCCTCCATTGAAGTCAACACCATTACTACGAAAAGGATTCACAATACTCATCCACAATCAAATATTATTGGTGATCCTAATGCACCGTTAGAACAAGGTACTGTGGCAAGTTCTAAATATGGTCAAGTGGCTTTTATCTCTTATGTCTCAAATCAAGAAGAGACAATCACACGACTATGAACATTGTCCTGCTTGCTTGTTTTCTCACAAGTGGAACCAACCAAGTTACTAGGCTCTTGAAGACTCAAGTTGGCTTGAGGCAATGCAGAAGAGATGCAACAATTTCAACATCGCAAGTTTGGATATTGGTACCACTACCTGATGGCAAGTATGCAATTGGTACTAAATGGATTCTGAAGAATAAGAGAGATGCAAGAGGTGTTGTCATTAAAAACAAAGCAAGATTGGTTGCTCAGGGTTATAGACAAGATGAGGGGATTGATTATGATGAAGTGTTTGCACATGTGGCTAGAGTTGAGGCCATACGGATATTCTTGGCTTATGCATCTTACATGGGATTTATGGTGTATCAAATGGATGTTAAAGGTGCTTTTCTGTATGGTGAAATAGAAGAGGAGGTTTATGTCACTCAACCTAAAGGATTTGAAGATCCCAACCATCCTAATCATGTTTACAAGGTTGTCAAAGCTCTATGGACTACATCGTGCACCTAGAGCTTGGTATGCTAGGCTTTCAACATTTCTTCCAAGCATGGTTATAGAAGATGTGCAATTGATAAGACTCTTTTCCTTAAAAAGAATTCCACAGACATTATTCTTGTGCAAGTGTATGTGGATGACATTATTTTTGATCCACAAGGAATGGTGCTTGGAGTTTGAGGAGCTTATGAAGGAGAGTTTCGATGAGTGCCATGGGAGAAATGACTTTCGTCTTCGTTCAGCAGAAAACCGATGGTATCTTTATCACGTGACAAATATGTGAGGAAAATCTTGAAGAAGTTTGGTATGGAGAGTGTAAGGACTGCCACTACACCTTATGAAGCTCCAAAGACAAAGACCAACATCAGTAGATCCACCAGGAATGTACATCTATACGATCTATGATTGGTTCTTTGATGTATTTAATGTACCTTCAAGGCCTGATATTACTTTTTTGCCGTGAGTGTTTGTTCTTAACATCAAGTTACTCCACTTACTTCCCATCTCAATGCTGTTAAGAAGATCTTTAAGTACCTAAAGGCCAACCTCATCTAGGCCTTTGGTACCCAAAAGAATCTCCATTTGCCGAAGCCTAGTGATAGTGACTATGCCGAGCAAATCGGATAGAGGTCCACCACTGAGGTTTCCACTTTTGAAGAGATTGATTTCTTGGCAATGCAAGAACAGACTATCATGTGGCTACCTCATCTGATCAAGCATAGCACGTTGTCGGCCAGAAATTGTCGACAAAGTTCTCTTGGATACAAAATCAATTGTTGGATTACGTATAACTTCAAGGAACACAACAATTTTTATTGATAATCAGTACTATATGCATTTCTGTCAAAAATCCAGCTTTTTCATAATCGAACTAAACATATTGAAATCAGGCACCACTTTATAAGAGATGCATATGACAAACATTTGATAAAAGTGGTTAAAATTCACATCATGATAATGTGGTGATTTGTTAACTAAGGTTTTTGATGGACCAAGGTTTCAACACCTTGTGGTCCATATTGGTATGCTTAACCCTTAACGCAAAAGTTTAAAGGAGGCATATGCGCCTCAGGGAAGATTTGTGTAACTTTGCATACTTTTATGTAATTTTGTAGCTTTTGTGTATTCTTTGATATTCTGCTTTCTAACACTAACCAAATAATGTAATGATAGTTTGTTTGTCTTTGTTTGGTTTATGTGTTGCTCTATTTGTTTTGTTTTTGCGCCTGCCTTATAAAGTTGAAGTTCATCATGATTGGTCAAATGAAAAATGGTCAAGTAAGCTTTGAAGTTTTCTTTTGGAATCAAAGTATCAAGTGAACAAATTGATTCTCAGAAGATAAAGTAAGAGAAGTAATTAAAGTCAAATTGTTCTTTCATTCATTCAAGAAATGGTTCATGTCTTTTATGACCATGAGTACAATCAACTTCTAATGGAAATACAAGGACTACTAAACCTATTCTAAACACTAGCTCATATCATCTATTCTCTAGACTATGGATATGCATGATCAGCCATATCTTTATATTCCACTGATATGCATTTGTGATTCTTGCATAACTACCCATCCTTCTTCTTCGATGGTGGATATGCATGACCGGGACGACGAAAGCTAAGGATCAAATGGGGAGGATGGATTGATGAAACCGATGATGATGAAGATGACCACAACGGTCTTATGTGCTTCATCTACTTGGTTTCACCAAAAAGCAATCCTTCCACCTTCCTCTCTTTCTATACGATGTGTGATGAAGCACCAAACCATGGCTAGAAAGAGCAAGCACCACTTTTCCAGACAAGGCCTCGTTGAGGTTGAGGTGCGGAGGTTAGGAGTAAGATGTTCTCTTCTTAGTAGATCCATCGAGTCATCGTGAGATTCACTTGGATTCACTACACCGCTATCATGTAAGAACCGGAGAAATGAGATTTCAGCGACGAGGGTCAAGGGTGGACATGACCAAAACGAAGGAAATCACGGATGATGATGATGATAGAGAAGAGGTTGGATTCACAACCTCCGGTTTAGTATTCATGGTTAGTGTGGTTGATTGTGGCTTGTGGTGAATTTAGGGTTTGTGATGAAAATTAGGGGTAATTGATGAGTGTTAAGAGTGCATTGGGGTTTGTTTTATAGAGTTCGGCCGATTAATGAGAATTAATGCGAGTTGGGTGAAACACTAAAAAGATATTTACCGGCTTCTTGAATCGCGAATTGCTTCTGCCGATGTATCGCCAGATATTGACTATTGTTTCGCCGGTTGGAATTTGAATCGGTAATGTGTTGTATTACATACGGGTCACGGTCAACAACTTAATATATTTGACCACAATTGGGAAACTTCTACCTATAACCTATTCATATCTTCGTCTAATCATAATGATTCCTCTTTATTCGATTCAAACACACCTTCGCTTGATCGTGCATCAACTCTTTATCTAAAGTTCTCATGGCGCTCAATTCAAGCACGATCATAATAAAGTTGCTTTTTCCGAACGACTAAGGGAGATGATTTGTCTAAACCCATGGTGGAATTCTTAAAGAGGTCCAAGATTCATTACGCTTTAACATGTTCTCCGAATGTAATATATGAATCGTTGGTTATTCAATTTAGGGCTATGCTACAAAGCGAAGGAAACGTGAGATTGTAGGCTAGAATCGATGGAGTAGAGCGCATTGTGACAGAGGAGTTGATACTTAAGACTAATTTCGGGCTTGGCGATGAGAATGGGGTTTACCATTCTAATGCTGCAGTGGTACTTGATGGGCTAAGAGCGATTGGATATCAAGGTACAAGGACGGACATGTGGTTAAAGAATCAGCTTTGTCCTATGTGGAGGTTTTGGTTCATACATTGTTTTTGTTTAAGCAATAAATCGTGAAGATGGGATCAATTTTCTACTCAATTGGGATGTGGTATTATATGTCTATCTCAAGGTTTAACTTATAATTTTTCTAGGTTTATTTTTGATAATATGGTTGAGAATATAACTAAGAAAAAGAACAAGTTTTTAATGTACCCTAGGTTTTTGCAAATAATTTTAGACCTTACTACCCAAACCCAAGCCTTTTATCCCATAGGAGCTTTATCTGCTAAATTATTTGCTTCAATGAAAACTAAATTTGAAGGGACACATTATTCTTTACTAGCGCCTATGTTGCCTCGTGGAAATGAAACTGGCCGATGAGGATAATGTTGTTAATGTGCCTTCTACCAATGTTATAGCCGATGGTAATCCTTCAGCTTGCCATTGATGAGGACCTTCTCATACTCAAGCATCTAATGTTTCTCCTGACCAACCACCACCTATACTTTCACCTAGATTTAGTCCTAGTCCATCACCTACTCAGGTTGGATTTGATGAAGTTGAGCATGAAACCGATAGATCGCCACACCTAGTCCTATTAGGAACCTATTTGATTAAGGATATCCTAATTTAGAGCATGTTCATATTTCTCCTGAAAGGTCCAATGAAGTTCCCATTACCACCGAGCAATCAGCCAGGAACTGAGGACCCTATTACACTTACATCTGTCTTTGCTCTAGTGAACATGTATGCAGGTGAGGTTGCTGAGCTCAAAAAGGAACTTTCTGAGACTAAATCTTCTCTTGGCAATAAGGTTAAGAGTTTGGAAGATCAACTTGGGCATCATTCTAAAAGAAAGCTTGTGGTTTCTTCTGATGAAGAGCAAGAGGATAATCCTCTTGAGATTTTGGCTGATGTTGCTCAAAAGACTCTTGTTTCTCCTCCTGTTGTTGCTGCATCTTCAAAGAAAAAGGAACCTATTCGATTTGCTAGAAAAAGGAGAAGACAATATCTGAATAAGGTATCCACTGAAACTTCAAAAGAGCCAAATGTTGATGATGTAACTACTGATGTTTCAATGGAGGATGTTGTTTCTGTACATGGTCAAGCTTCAGTTGTACAAGATCAACCAAGTTCTCTACATTCAGCAGATAATCCTGAAGTATTTGTTGCTGAAAGAAGTTTTCATTTGGATCCTAATGCTGAAGTATTTTCAACACCTGTTGAAAAATTATCTCAACCTGTTTCTTCTGTTGCTAAGTTGGGAGTTTCTTCTGAAGTTCCTCCTATGGATATTCCTCAAACTAGTTCTGCTGCAAAGTCTATTGCTCCAGAGAAAGAAATACTTATTGATGCAGAGCTTGGTACAGGTCTAGTAAGTGAGGAAGAGTTGAAAGAGCAAGAAAGAATGTTAGATGAATGTGCACAAAGAAAGAAAAGTGAGGATTTGGCTAAACAGCTTGAAGCTGAGTCTACTTCAAATTTTCTCCCGAGGCTAAAGAATTGGATGATTTAGCTACTCAGATGCCTGATGCTAAATGGGATGAATGTATTAGTCAAGCTGCATCAGATCCTACTCTTGCTCAAAGTATTTTGGGAGCAGATTTTGATAGTGAGCATTTTGTGGCTCAAATGGTGGCTCGTGGACAACAAAGAAAGAAAGAAGAAGCTGCAAAGAAGAAAGTTATAATGTACCAAAAAGAACAAAGCTAAGAGGGACAAACCACTAACTGAAGCTCAGAAGAATGCACATATGAGAATTGTGGTGAAAAATCAGAGTTCTTCAGTGTATAACTCTGGTTTAACAATGAAGCAAGTTTTGGATTTGCCTGATCATGTTCTGCTTCGCAAATATAATCATATCATGAAGTTTTCTTCATCTTCTTCAAAACCTTCTTCAACTTTGAAAAGGATTGCTGGAAATATCGTTGCTCCTCAGGTCAAAAGACTTAAATTTGTTGAGATTGTGGAGAATTTTGATGTTATTCCACCTAAGGTGATGTCTCCAGTGGTTACTTCTGAAGCTACTCCTGAAGCTACTTCTTCACCTCCTAGGGTTTCTTCTGATGAACCTTCTATTGTTTCGCAAGCCATCAAGTTCCTAGTTCAACTGATAAAGTTTCATCTCTGAATCTTCACGAACCGCTCTATGGTTTCTTCTGAGACACCTGATGTGCCAGTTTCAACTTCATTTGTGAGATCTGTTGATACAGAAGGAGATAATCTGGTTAAGGAAGCTGAAACAACAACTGTCAAATCTACACAGGCGAGAAAGGTGCTTGACATAATGAATGCATTACATGGTAGTGTTTCTAGAGAAGCTAATGAAGAATCTGCAGATGTTCCATCTTTAGACATTTATATACCAGGTAGGAGGAAGAAAAGAATGGCTAAAAGATGATCTGGTTCTCTATGGAGATCTGTGAAATCAGTTGGGACACATACATCTAAGGTTAAGGAATCTTCAAGGGTTAGTTCTTTGGATCTCAAAGTCACAGATCAACATTTATTAAAGAGGGATCTTCGATGTTTTTCCGAAGGATCTCATGATGTTTTGGTTAATTGGTCATTGCAAGAGGATGAACTTAATATGATTCACTGTTTGGATCAAACCACTATGCAGTTCAACTTTTTGAAGGAGATATTGCATTTGGTAGACAGGGTAGATTTGGTTACTTTGTATACCCTTGTCAATAAGTATTACCATTATAATACACCACAGGGTTCTGGATTATATTTATTGGGAGATCTTCATGTTCTGTTTGATTCTCAATCTCCTGATGGTAAAGGATATTTTATTTGGAAGAACTCTCACTTGTGGTAGGTTGCTTCTTGGAGATTTTATCCTCTACCTCGTGTGCATGTGGTTGAGACAAAGGGTGGTATTATCAGTATGTATGTTTTTTCGAGAGAACTTATCCATTATCTAAGAGGCTTATGGAAAGAATGCTTAGACAGAACTGAAGTTCCTCCGAGATCCGATTGGGAATGATAAGTTGGATGTCTGAACAATGTGTTGAGTTATTAAGAATCAACTTCAAGCAACATGGTACTTCATCTTGATTGTGGTAATTTTTATACTTTGTAATGATTGTAATTTTTGTTTATTTGTTTCTTAGTTAAAAAAAATTGTTTTTACTAACTTTTCTTGCAGGTTTGTTGTATATTCATGATGGTTATTAACTCACCGATGTACCTTGTATGTCAAAGAGTTGGCTAGTCCAAAGGGTACAGCTTTGGTAAAAACACATTAAATCTGTTGATAGCTATAATGGTTTGCTCAAAATCATAAGGTTTGCAACTACCCATGCTTAATTGCTGAGTGTTGTATGGTCATCAATTCACCATGGTTTATTCCTTTTTGGAATCCAAGAATTGACTAGACCACTTGTATATGGCTTGTGGTAAAGGCATTGGAATACCATATTTGGTAATCAGTTCACCAATTTTAAGAATTGACTAGTCCTGAGCAAACGGCTACGGGTAAAGACATTTCAAATCCGTTCATGGTTGCTGATTTGCTAATAAATCGATGGTTATCGTGTACCATGGTTTTCGAACTTAAACATTTGGCTACTCCAGTAGTTATGGCTATTGGTAAAGAGACATCAAATCTATTATTTTCAATGATTCACCTCTCACAGGAGTTCACACACCTGGATGTGATGAGAATAGTATGAAACTAATATGTTTTGATGTACATGTTGTCATTTTTGCCGCAAAGATCCGAGTTTCGAGTTTTTCATCAAAGAGATGTTTTGATTTGATTCTTTGTCGATGATGTTCGAAAGTACAATCCTCTAGTGCTGCAAGGTTAAAGATCTATCAAGAAACTAGAACTTAACCAAGTCAAATTCCAGTTTAGGGGAGGATTGTTGGGAATTATGTGATGTACCTAATTATGCTGAATGGATTCTCAAGTGTATGGATTCTGCCAAGACATAGTTCTACCGGTTATATAGTTATTAGTTTGATTCTGAGGAGATAGATATTCCGTATTTTCTATAGTTTGTTAGGATATGCATGAGCTTTATTAGGAAGTGATTGTGTATATCTAATTTAGTTTTACGTTTCTTAGAGAAGAAGTTAGGGTTCCTTGTCTATAAAAGGAACACAATAGAATGAATTATAGATTAGACGTTTTACAAGTTATTAATATAACGATCCATAGAGGATCAAAGAGTTCTTAGTTATCTGTGCTTTATACTTGTGTTTATATTCCGCTAAAGAATACAAGTTGTAGAGATTTTCTTTTAGTTTGTTTGTGATTACATAAGCAATACTAACGATCTACGAAGCTCAAGATCTATCAAGGTCTGCTAGTTTTCAACATGCCTCCCTGTCTTCGAAAGTTCATAGAAACTCACAGTAAGATCCTTGATTCACGTAGGGAATGTGAAGATAAGCCCTCGTGCTTTTGCACTCACCCCTTCTAGAATTTAACTGATAATTTGAATTGAATCGCGAGGACGCGATTCCTTTTAAGGAGGTGAGGCTGTGACAACTCGTAAATTCCTCAATGCGTCGTAATTGGAGAAACTTCGATTTGAGCAATCGTTTGATTTAATTTGAGACACGAGTCGTATTTTATATCGTTTTTAGTGGAATTAATGTTATAAAAACAATGGCTTAACTCTCGGGTCATGAATCTTTCGTTTTCTAGTCAAAACGAGCCCCGAATCAAATAAAATGATAGTTTTACGAAGTTTCATCTAGGGTCCTTGTGTTAAGTTTCATCTTCATCCTTGTGTTTACTCAAATGGCAACAATGGTCCCTCTAGGGGTGTAAATACCCCCACACCTTCCCACTCCCTCATTTCTTCCACTCTCTATCTCTCTCTAATAAACACACCTAATTATCACTCTTTCTCTCTCTACGAATTCCGGCCACCACCCTTAGGGTTCCGGCGCCGTCACCGGAATCCGGCCAACTTCCGGCCACCTCAAATAATTACACCACCTATCCCAAATGATAGATCGGGTGATTGTGGTCAGGTTTATACAACATACACACCACGAAACAACCCCACGCGCCCCACATCTTGAAAATTCCAACTTGGTTAATACGAGTTGTACTCGTATAGAGATGCCATCACAACCTCGTCTCTTGTCTCCTTTTCTCTCGGTAACCCCCACGACCAATTTCATACTTTTTTTTTTATTTATTTTTCGTTGTAACGATCTTATATGTTGTATTTCGTGGACATGAAACCTATATCAAACGTTAAAGCTAAAAACATCATGTTAACATGATTCGTGTGGATACAAGGAAAGAAAACAAGATTTTATATTGTTGTGAAACTGTTTTTATAAAATAAACGAATTTAAAAACGGGTTTAGGATATGATAACAATGGATTAAAAGCGGTGGTGGTTTCGTTTCGTGTGGTATTATGAGATTATAGATGTTGTGGACTATTTTGGGTTTGAAACCGGGTCGGGTCTAACGACCCATGTGGGTTGATGATTCTGTTTTGGATGTACAAACGGGTCGGGTCGTGACCCATGGATATTAGGAACGTTTTATAGGTTTAGTGTTATTATACTTGTGTTTTGATGAAGATTATTGGTCGTGTGCCTAATAAATCAGTTTTTGGATATTCGTTTGGTAACACGGGATCTCGAGGGTGCTTGTTGGGTTAGTACTCCTCGTCATGGACTTATGATTAGCCCTCAGATTACTTGGTATAAGAATAAATCGGGTTACGAGTATTACTTGAATAAGACTTGGTATATTGCGAGTCGTAAATGGTTATTGATGTGGGATATCGAAACAAATAATAATGGACCAACTGAAATTATGTAACTAGTTAAATGTACATGAATTATCGGTTACCAAGGAATGCATTAATTAATATATGTCATGGGTAACACTTGGAATAGAATACGGGTTAACTATATACATATCTATATATACTTAATGACATGATTTGGTAACAAATCACTTGTACAACGATATAAAACTTGAGTTAACGATGAGTAAATTTGTAAAACAAGGTGATAAACGTTGGAAAGTAAGTGGGCAATTTGTGTGTAATAGTGAATATTGTGTAAACATTTAATACGGTTTATAAACTTGAGGTAACATTTGATATACGGTTATATTGATTTTAAGTTAAACTTTATTAAACGTTTTGGCTTAAACGAGTGTAGCATGTTAAGACTTGGAAATGAGTTTGATATGTTTAATTCGCGATATGCCCAAGTATTATATTTTCACATTTTAACTAATAACGAGATATTCAGATAAATATTGTCAATAAATATGATTTTAATTATTATGAACCCTTTATGAGCAACGATGATAAATCATGTCTTGTAGATATAAAATACCTTTTATAAACTTTTTGATTACATTTATATTAATTAGTGTGTTGTGCCCTATTAAACATTTTGGTTTAAATGAGTTCAGTATAATTGTTTTCGCGATAAAGCTAAATATTTCGTTTTCGCATCTAAGCTGCTATTGAATTATATAGCTATATATATATTATGGACGCGTATGGTTTAATCTATTATAAACCCTTCTTAAATACGATGGTGACTCGTGTTTTATAACACCTGCTAGCTCTTATAAACTTGTTTGGAAATATTATTTTGATAATATGACCTATTGAAGTCCTATTGATCTGGAAATGTTGGAATAAACGGACGTGTCATTTATAGTATACTATTCACCATACCTTATATGAAGTAATTTCGGATAAACTTGTATGATTATGAATAAAGATTGAGAAACCTTTATTAATTGAGCGATAAACAGAAACTTGTCTTTTGTTATTGAATGTGCACGCTTTGGGAATTGTTGGGTAAATTGCCGAAGCTTATCAATTAACCTATTTATGTTACATAAATAATTGTCGCCATTTCCTAGTCTTTGACTAGCTTGAGTATTGTCGGGATTTCTTAATTTAGTCGATGTCTTTCCTCGTTTGACGGAGTGATGGTCAAGATGTCTCGACCGTGTCGACGTCTTCTTTTCCCTTCGCGTGAGTTGTACGTCAGCCTATGTTTCTTACCACCACACGAAATGTTAAAACTAAACTTTTGAGATATTAATTATGAACTTTTGGGAACGATAATGTACTTTTGAAAGTAACCACATGGATGAACCACAAAAACTACAACACATTACTTTCTATTGATTTCTGTATCGTATGAGCCATATTCTAAGAATATCATATACGCATTAGGTTGCGTCACAACTATTCTATTGTACTCGTCGCATATCTGCTTGGATGCCATGGAGATTAACTTTAGATGCCAGTGTCAATAGTGAATAGTGCATTGTCAGTGCCGTGATTACCATGTTATCTTCTGCTAGTATTTATTTGTGCATTGCTGTGGCAAAGGTGAGTTTCATAGCCCCACTTTTATCAAAATTTTTAACTATTTTGGGGTGAGAATCATGCTACTGTTTTTGGACCGTTAAAACTATTTGGATTTGCTTATATGCTTGACTGCTTAGATAGATGTGCGGTAGTTGTTGCCTTAGTCTAGGTTTAACCGTGCCTAGCTAAGAATAGACTTCTACATCGACCTAGTCCGGGTTGGCAATGTTCTAGAGGTTGCCACGCATGCCGACTAGAGTCGCGGGGCCCGAGTAATCCCTGGATACGGGATGTGATTATATGGTTGGTTATCCAGGTAGGATCGGTGTGTGCAAACGGTATTATTCTATCTAAGTCTTGCATAGCAAATCAACTCTTACAGCTCCACTATGATTTTGTTGAACTTAAAACTATGAACTCACCAGCGTAAGCTGACCTTTTAGCATGATTTCTCACGTATTTGAAAGATGTTTGGAATACGTGATCGGTGGAAGCTTGGCAAGAAGGCGGGGTTCAAGGATCATTTCTGACTTTGATAAACTTTGAGGACCTATTTTATTAAATCGTGTTTTGGGGCTAATATTTATACTTTTGGATTAAATGTTTTGAATAACTAAATTTGGGATTGGTTTTGAATGTTAAATGACTATCTTTTGCTATACTTGTATGCGATACCAATCCAATAGTAACGCTCCGAAAACTTGATTAAGTCTTCCGATGTACCGAGATTTGGGGGTGTTACAGATTGGTATCAGAGCTCAAGGTTATAGAGAATAAATATTTTATAAACCCTAAACTATAACCAGTTTTTGAGAAAATTGATCCTCGACCGACGCCACTTGCTGCAAGCGAAGCTTCTTAATTGATTATGGTATGAACTGCGATTTGAATTTGAGATGATCTGTTAAGGGATATTGTGAACTGATTATGGAAATATTATGATTTGGAGATATGATTATTGATTTTGGGTAAATGAGATGAGATTATCGAGATATTACGGAATTTGATTTGAGTAAACGGTATATTATGATTTTGGAACTTTTAACTCGATTGATTTGATATGGATGATTGAGAACACATTAGACGAATTGATTGATAAGATGATTGATGAGATGTTTAGGGCTGATTTGATAACGGTTTGATTGAGCGTGTGCCCTGTTATGAACCCTTTATGAGCAACGATGATAAATCATGTCTTGTAGATATAAAATACCTTTTATAAAATTGTTGATTACATTTATATTAATTAGTGTGTTGTGCCCTATTAAACATTTTGGTTTAAATGAGTTTAGTATAATTGTTTTCGCGATAAAGCTAAATATTCCGTTTTCGCATCTAAGCTGCTATTGAATTATATAGCTATATATATATTATGGACGGATATGGTTTAATCTATTATAAATCCTTATTAAATACGATGGTGACTCATGTTTTATAACACCTGCTAGCTCTTATAAACTTGTTTGGAAATATTATTTTGATAATATGACCTATTGAAGTCCTATTGATCTGGAAACGTTGGAATAAATGGACGTGTCATTTATAGTACACTATTCACCATACCTTATATGAAGTAATTTCGGATAAACTTGTATGATTATGAATAACGATTGAGAAACCTTTATTAATTGAGTGATAAACGGAAACTTGTCTTTTGTTATTGAATATGTACGTTTATGCCGAAGCTTATCAATTAACCTATTTATGTTACATAAATAATTGTCGCCATTTCCTAGTCTTTGACTAGCTTGAGTATTGTCGGCATTTCTTAATTTGGTCGATGTCTTTTCCTGTTTGGCGTGAGTGATGGTCAGTATGTCTCGACTATGTCGACGTCTTCTTTTCCTTCGCGTGAGTTGTACGTCAGCGCCTATGTTTCTACCACCACACGAAACGTTAAAACTAAACTTTGAGATATTAATTATGAACTTTTGGGAACGATAATGTACTTTTGAAAGTAACGACATGAATGATCCACGAAAACTACAACACGTTACTTTCTATTGATTTCTTTATCGTATGAGCTGTATTCTAAGAATATCGTATACGCATTAGGTTGCGTCACAACTATTCTATTGTACTCGCTGCATTCTTTTGGATGCCATGGAGATTAACTTTAGATACCGTGTGTCAATAGTGAATAGTGCATTGCTGTGCCGTGATTACTGTTATCTTCTCGCTAGTATTTATTCGTATGCTTGTGCAAAGGTGAGTTTCATAGCCCCACTTTTATCTACGTTTTTAATTATATTGGGGTGAGAATCATGCTACTGTTTTTGGACCGTTAAAACTATTTGGATTTGCTTATATGCTTGACTGCTTAGATTGATGTGCGATAGTTGTTGCCTTAGTCTAGGTTTAACCGTGTCTAGCTAAGAATAGACTTCTACATCGACCTAGTTCGGGGTTGGCAACTGTTCTAGAGGTTGCCACGATAGTGCTGGACTAGAGTCGCGAGGCCCGAGTAATCCCTGGATACGGGATGTGATTATATGGTTGGTGATCCGGGTAGGATCGGTGTGTGCAAATGGTATTATTCTATCTAGGTCTTGCATAGCAAATCAACTCTTACATGTCCACTATGATTTTGTTGAACTTAAACCTATGAACTCACCAAATAAGTAGTTTCCACCTTTTAGCATGATTTCTCACGTATTTGAAAGATGTTTGGAATACGTGATCGGTGAAAGCTTGGCAAGAAGGCGGGGTTCAAGGATCATTTCTGACTCTGATAAACTTTGAGGACCTATTTTATTAAATCGTGTTTTGGGCCTAATATTTATACTTTTGGATTAAATGTTTTGAATAAATTTGGGATTGGTTTTGAATGTTAAATGACTATCTTTTTACTATACTTGTGTGCTATACCAATCCAATAGTAACACCCCGAAAACTTGATTAAGTCTTCCGCTGTACCGAGATTTGGGGGTGTTACATTATAACAGACATTCCAGTCAACCATCCATCCAATCAATAATCAATCTAATCAATAATCAACCCAATCAATAATCAGTCCAATCAATAATCAGTCCAATCAATAATCAATTCAATCAATAATCAACAACACAATTGAGATCTCAGTAGGGCCCCGGGCAACTCCAGACAGGCATAGTTGTAGCAAGGCCTAGAACAAATGCTACCATGGTCTAGGTCGGATACAGATGTCTATTCTTAGCTAGGCATCGCGTTATAGCAAAGGTTGCTACCCTATTCTAAGTCAACATATGTCGCGTGTCTAACCTTTCCAAGTCAACACATTAGCAATTCAAAAGAGTAGTGGCAGGTCCAAGAAATAACTTGCCCTCACATAAACACATAAGATATCAATCATCAAATCAATATACCAAACAACAGTCATTCTGAAATAATGTTCACATATCCAGTTATGGTTCCTTAAAAGCAGCATGTATTCTCCCCTAAAATAGTCATAAAAACCTTTGAAAAGAGGGGCTATGAAACTCACCTTAGCCACAGCAATGCACTATTCACTATTTACACGACTGAAATCTAAAGCTAATCTTCATGGCATCCAGATAAATGTACGACGAGTATAATAGAACCGAAGTGACGCAACCTAATGTGTATACTATTATCTTAAAATACGACTCAAAAGATAAAGAAGTCGATAAAAAGTAATGTGTCATAGTTTTCGGATCATCCATGTCGTTACTTTCAAAAGTCCATTATCGTTCCTAAAAGTTTATAATCAATATCTCAAAATTTTAGTTTTAACGTTTCGTGTGGTGGTAAGAAACATAGACGCGACGTACAACTCACACAAAAGAGAATAAGACATCGACAAAGTCGAGACATACTAATTAGAACGCACACGAAAAGGAAAAGATATTGCCACAGCCAAGAAATACTGACAACCCTAAGCTAGTCAATGACTAGATAATGACGACAACTATTTATTTAGTATAAATAGATTAACTTTCGGTAGTTTCCCCATAATACCAAACGTACATGTTTATCATAAAAGATAAGTTTCCATTCATCGCTTGATTATCAAAGGTTTCACGGTCGTTACTCGTATTTATACAAGTTTATATTAAAGTACGCTATATAGGGCATGCTATTGTGGTATTTTATAACGACGCGTTCGTTTATTCAACGTTCCCAAAATCATTTCGTCTGTAATAAATAGTTTTATCAAAATAACATTTTCCGACAAGTTTATAAAAGCTAACACGTATTTACCAAACACGAGTTATTATCGTAGTTAATAAAGGGTTCATAATAAATAAAACCATATTTGCTGACAATATATATATATCTAAATACTTCGTTATTGGTTAAAATAGAAAAATGAAATATTTAAGCATATCGCGAAACGAATATATTAAAATCATTTCCGAAAACTAATATATTATACTCGTTTAGTACAAAACGTTTAGCATACTTATAATCAATATGACTCGTTATCAATTGTTATTCCTAATTTTGTAATTCGTATTAAGCCTTATAAGTTATAACGTATACATAATATCCGATATTAATTATCAATCATAATTTATCATACCGTTTTATAGGTACTTATTCGTTATTCGGTCACGTCTAATATCGTGTATCATGATAGTTTTATTCCATTATAGTCGTATAAGTGATTTGTTACCAATTCAAGTTGTTAAGTGTATATATATATATATATTATATATACATATAGTTAACCAATGTTCGTTTTACAAGTTTTTCATTGATTCTATACTATTAAGTCGTAATATAATTAAGTCATAACATAAGTCTAATTTGAGTATTACCCCTAATCTCATATCGTCACCTGCCATTTGACTAATTATCATACTAACAAATTTTAATTCATGACACACATCAATTTACCACTAAGACAAAATAACCACCAAAAGAGAATCTGGGTCAAACCCAAGACCAAATGTCTAATCCCAAGTCTATGCTCATAACAAAATGGATTATCACAATTCAATTAAAGGTTAGAAACCTGAGGACTCACGGGTAACAAAAATGGATTGTCACTGACCCGACCCGTTTAAAAATCAATCCGAAACATCGACACCAACATGAATTAGACTAAGATTCAGTCGGGTCTGACCCGACCCGGTTTCACACCCAAAACAGAAATCACAACCATACGATAACTCAGATTTTACCCAAGAATCCACAAATAACAACCTATCATGACAACCAATATGGAGCCAATCCGAAAACAACTGCGGAAAGCACTTGACCATTTTACTATGTCTCTTTACCACACGAATTATTATCAAAGATGTTTTTAATCCATTGTTGTCTAATTTCAAAAGCCGTTTTTAAATTCGTCTACAACTGTCACTCGTTAGTTATTTTATGTCCACGAAAATATACACATTAACATATACGTATATACACAAGATGTATACAAAACGAGTTACAAAAACAGAAAATTGAAAATAGCGATGAGATTCATTTTACCATGAGAGAAAGAGGAAGAATGAGGGGCTGTGGTGCCATTCACGAGTACCACTCCTGACCCAGCCACTATAGAGACCATGAAAACATTTCATATTAGAAACCCTAAAAAATCCGAAACTTAAACCTTAGATTTAGAACGCGTGTGAGTGATTGAGGGTGCGTGTGATATAGAAATAGAATCACAAGATCCCGATCTACAAGATGGGATAGGTGGTGTAATTAGAGGAGGTGGCAGGAAGTTGGCCGAAAGACTTGATGGCGTCGGAACCCTAGTAATGGGTGGCCAGATTTTTGCTTAGAGAGAGAGAGTGTATTATGTGTGTGATTTTAAGAGAGAGAAAGGAGATTGTGAAAAATGAAAGAGTGAGAAGGTGTGGGGGTATCTATAGCACCAGGAGGGACTAATCTTGTTCAAGTGAAACTACAAGGGTGGTGGTGAAATTTTACCAAAGGGGCCATAGTTGTAACTTTCTAATTCTTTTGATATATTAGGTTCGAGACTTGTTTGAGTTAGCAAACGAGGGATTCGTGACTCGGGAGTTGTGCCATTGTTCTTAGATTATTATTTCCAATAAAAACGATATATAATATGACTCGTATCTCAAATTAGTTAAAACGATCGCTCTAATCGATGTTTCTCCAAATACAACGCATCGAGGAATTTACGAGTTGTCACATTCGGGGTCTTTGAAATCAAGAATTTCCAAATTATCGTCAAAATTTTAGACAACTTCGACGAATACTAGTTCAACTTCCAATTTAAATTTAAAAAAAAGCAAGTTTCGCACAATTATTCATAAGCAACATAATACTTTTATTCAAGGGACTCATATTTTTCATTTTTTCATTTTTCATTTTTTTTTTCACTTTAACTTTAAACTTGCAATTTTACTTTTCCATCATTCAAGCACATACGATACTTTTATTTTGCAACATTATTCAGATTTTAAGAAAGTATGCTTTCTCAAAAATTTAAATAAAAAAGTTGAACTCGGAATCTAAATCAATTTTTCTTAAAAACTTTTTTATTGTAACAAGACTATTTGAATGTTCAAAAGTTTGAAAACGAGCACGTATTTTAGTCAGTTTAGTTATCTTCTGGGAGAAAAAAGCCATAGATTACTTATATAAGCTCCAAAGAAAACCAACTACTCTACGCTTGGCATTTTCATTTGCACAACTCGTAAAAACTTAGCCTAAATAATTAAGGAATCAGCCAGATCAACACTCTAGCAGAGTCGGGATTCCCCTTGTTCTAACCTAAGCAAGACTAAACTTCCATTAACACCGAAGTATTAATGCTTTATTTTTGCGCAAAGTACTTCTTTTAAATGTAAATACTTGACTTAAGACAGTAAAAATTTTAAAATTTTGGTCAAAACGGGGGTGCTAGGGTACTAGAAGGTACAAATGTGATCAAAATTCGCTAGAATTTCCCCCCACACTTAGAATTGAATATTGCCCTCAATATTCAAAGTACCGGCCATTATGCCGACACTATAGAACGGAAAAAAGGTAATACTACTAGCCAAGTGTGGAAACGAAATCTTTTTTCACAAAAAAGGATTTTAAAATATATCCTGGATAATCGTTAGCAAAAAGATCGGTAATTTGGCGGTTGGATTGAAAACAAGCGCATCAAGCATCACGATTTACGGGAATCCTGAAAACAAGAGCAAACAAACATAAACAAAGCACAATAGAGGAATTCCCCCACACTTAGTTGTTAGAAAATAAAAAGAAGTCAAAAACATGGGTTGTCACCCATGAAGTGCTAATGTTTTTGTTAACCGAGTCACTAGCTTGACTCGAACCCGAATTCATTGGTCCATGGGAAAAGTTTGGAGATCCGGGACAACCATAGGTGGTATGTCCCCTACAAAGTAGTGCTTCAACCTATGGTCATTCACCTTGAAGTTTGGTCTGTTGGTTTGAGATAACTCGACGGTACCATATGGAAAGACTTTGGCAACGGTGAATGGACCGGTCCAACGGGTCTTGAGTTTACCCGAAAAAATCTTTAATTGAGAATTAAAAAGAAGGAGTCGGTCACCAACATTGAAAACGGTGTTCTTGATCTTAGAGACATGGATCTTCTTTTTCTTTTCTTTATAAATCAAATAATTCTCATATGCTTGATCACAGAGTTCATGTAATTCAGTGAGTTGAACTTTTCGGTGATCACCCACGGATTTTAGGTCAAAATTAGCATGCTTCAAGGCCCAATAGACTTTGTGCTCGAGCTCGATCAGTAGATGACACGCCTTTTCATACAAAAGCTTGTAAGGAGTACACCTGATGGGTGTTTTGTAAGCGGTACGGAAGGCCCAAAGTGCATCATCTAGTTTATCCGACCAAGAGGCACGGTTTTCACCTACGGTCCTTTCCAAGATTCTTTTTAAAATACGGTTGGAAACTTCCACTTGCACACTAGTTTGTGGGTGATGCGCGGTGGAAAGACGGTGAGTGACACCGTACTTGAGCATAACTTTTGCGAATTGGTCATTGCAAAAGTGCGTTCTGCGATCACTAATGATGGCATGGGGAGTTTCGAAACGGGCAAAGAGAGATTTCAAAAATTTCACAACTACTCGGGCATCGTTGGTAGGGAGTGCTTTCGCTTCAACCCATTTAGATAAGTAATCGACCGCCACAAGTATGTACTTGTTCCTTCGTGAAGAAGGGAATGGTCCCATGAAGTCGATGCCTCAAACGTCAAAGATTTCGCAAACTTGGATGGCGTTTTGAGGCATTTCATCCTTTTGCGAGATGTTGCTATGACGTTGACAAGAGTCACAAGATTTGACTAAGTCATGGGCATCTTTGTAAATTGTAAGCCAATAGAAACCGGAGTCAAACACCTTTTTGGCGATGTAGTTCGGGCCATGATGTCCCCCTGTGGGTCCATTATGACAAGCCTTAAGAATTGCAATGGCTTCTTGGCCGTGAACACGCCATCGGATGACTTGATCCGCGTGCACTTTAAACAATTATGGGTCATCCCAAAAGTAATGCTTAACATCTTTGAAGAATTTGTTCTTTTGTTGGGACGACATCCCTTTAACAAAGTTTCCCGCATAGTAGTTTGCAAAGTCGGCAAACCATGTGGTTCTTGAATCCCCACGTAGAGATACCACATTAAGCGTCTCGAGAGGAAATGTTTCATTTATTTTCTTTTTCTCGAGCACACTTTGGTTGTGATTTTCAAGACGGGATAAGTGATCAGCTGCGAGGTTCTCGGCTCCCTCTTTATCACGAATGATGATATCAAATTCTTGTAGGAGGAGAACCCACCTGAGCAACCTCGGCTTTGCATCTTGCTTAGCAAAAAGATATTTGAGGGCCGAGTGATCCGTATAGACTATGCTTTTAGACAAGATCAAGTATGGCCAGAATTTCTAAAAAGCATACACCACGGCTAGTAATTCTTTTCCATCGTAGTGTAATGTGCTTGAGCCTCGGTCATAGTTTTGATAGCATAGTGTATTGGCTGAAAATGTTTTGCTTTTCATTGCCCCAAGACTGCACCTATGGCGAAATCACTTGCATCACACATAAGCTCAAAAGATAGGTGCCAATCAGGGGCAACTAGGATTGGTGCTTCCGTAAGTTTCTTCTTGAGAGTTTGAAAAGCTTCAATGCAATCTTTAGAAAATATGAAAGGAGTGTCTTTCTCAAGAAGTCGAGTCATCGGCCGGGCGATTTTTGAAAAATATTGAATGAAACGACGATAGAAGCCAGCATGACCAAGAAAACTTCTAACTCCTTTGACGGTTGTGGAAGGAGGTAGCTTTGCAATAACATCAACTTTATCTTTATCAACCTCAATCCCGTTCTTAGAAATTTTATGGCCAAGGACAGTGCCCTCTTTGATCATGAAATGACATTTCTCCTAATTTAGACAAAGATTAGTGTTTTCACAATGTTCAAGCATCTTGTCCAAATGGGAGAGGCATGTTTGAAAAGAATCCCCAAAGCCGAGATATCATCCATAAAGACCTGCATAGTCTTTTCGATCATATCGTGGAAAATGGTCATCATACACCTTTGGAATGTGCCCGGTGCATTGCACAAGCCGAAAGTCATGCGCCGGTACACAAACGTTCCATAAGGGTATGTGAAGGTGGTTTTTTCTTGGTCTTGAGAATCTATGGGTATTTGAAAGTTACCCGAGAAACCATCGAGAAAACAATACTATTCATTTCCCGCTAATCTCTCGAGCATTTGGTCCATGAAGGGTAAAGGAAAGTGGTCTTTACGAGTGGCTTCATTTAACTTTCGGTAGTCAATGCATACACACCGTCCCGTAACCAATCGAGTAGGAATCAACTCGTTTTCATCGTTTTTAACAACCGTAATGCCACCCTTTTTGGGCACGCAGTGAAAGGGGCTCTCCCAAGGACTATCCGTGATAGGGTAAATGAATACGGCCAAGAAGTTTGAGAACCTCTTGCTTGATAACCTCATGGATTTTAGGATTCACTCTTCTTTGATGTTGAACCTTCGGTTTGAAGTCATCCTCCATCAAAATTTTAGGCGTACAAAATTCCGGGTTAATACCCTTAATGTCGGAAAGTTTCCAACCGATAGCACGCTTGTGTGACTTCAAAACCTTTATGAGGGCGGTTTTCTCCTCATCATTTAGATCTTTAGCAATTATGACGGGTAATTTATCGTCACCCTCCCAAAATGCATACTCAAGATGAGGTGGTAAGTCCTTAAGTTCGACCTCGGGAGGATCATTAGATTTTTCAATGGATTTGATTTCCTCAATTTGAAGTTTTTGAGGAGGGAGTGATGATGGATCATCATTGAGCAACTTCTCAAGGAGAAGAATGTCTCCCTCAATGTCAATTTTGGCGTGATCAATTTCCCGTGAAATTAATTCACTCGATAAGTAAGCTCCAATCTCTTCCAAGATATAGTCTCCTCCTTCAAACGGAGTGAGGGAAGGGAAAGAGAGAGCAACCTTAGGTTTAGAAGAAGTGGGATTCCCACTTTGAATGTTTAACACTTCACGAAAGTGTCCCTCACACGTAACATCAATGATATCAATCTTGTTGACTGACTCACTTTCGTGCTCAAGAGGATGTCTTGAAGTGTTCTCAATATTTAAGACCAATTTTTCATCTCCAGATCTAAGAGTCATCCCACCTTCGTAGACATCGATTAATACACGAACCATTTTCAAGAATGGTCTTCCCAAGATAAGGGGAACACGGGGATTGGAATCAAAATCGACAACAACGAAGTCGACAGGATAATGGAACTTTCCCACTTGTACGAAGACATCTTCGGCAATACCTTACAGAATAGAAACCGTTCGGTTTGCAAGTTCAAGAGTCATTCATGTAGGATTAAGTTCCGGGAGTGAAAGCTTTCTCCAAACTGAAAGAGGCATTAGATTGATGCTTGCGCCAAGATCAGCCAAGGCCATGCATTGATCAATCATAAGAAAATCACAAGGTATGAAGAAGTTTCCTGGGTCTCCTAGTTTTTCGGGAAACTTTTTAAGAAGCACCACTGAGCAATTCTCATTCAGCAGAGTTTTGGTCAATTCAAACAACTTTTCCTTGTTTCTAAGAAGTCTCTTGAATGTAACTGCAAATTTGGGCATATAGAGAAGAGCATCTGCAAAACTAATATCGAAGTGTAACTTCTGAAAGCTTTCAAGAAACTTCATCATTTGGCTATTAGTTTTGTCACGAAGCTTTTGGTCATTAAGCCTTGAAGGATAAGGAAGTGAAGGCTTAGGATTGGTCATCAAAAAAATGGGTTCCGGAATTGAAGGTTAGACGACCGAAGGTTAGACGTGTGCGGTACTTCTTGGGCTTCAGATATGCACCTTCTCCTTTGTCACCTTGGCTTCTCGTTCCACATCCTTCACTTGAGAAGGATTAGGAATCGAGGGTCCATCATATGACTTACCACTACGATTGGTAATAGCTTTCAACTCACCCTTAGGGTTGGGAATGGTATTACTCGGAAGAATTCCCGAAGTTGAAGTTTGATTCATTTGACTCATGAGAGTAGCAAACATGTTCTCAATCTTGCTGCTAGTGGTTCTAAGCTCAGATGTAAAATCATGATTCAAGGTAGTTATCAGATTTTGCATAACCATCATCTTAGCCTCATTTCTTTTGATGTAATTAGCAAGTTCATTGGAAGCTTGAGGAGGTGGAGCTTGAACATTTTCTTGTTGCAGAGCTTGGAATCGATTTTGATTATAATTTCCCTGATTTTGAAATCCCTGATTCATCCGATTCTGATTAAATTGATTGTTTCTATTTTGTACATTTTGATTGTTTTGATTTTGATTATTGAAACCCGGTGGTCCAATGTAATTGTTCGAACAATAGCTTAGAAGATTACGGTCTCCTTGCAGTTGGTAAGTATTACCTCCCGTATTGTAGGATCCAAAAGCAGCATATACGTTCTCTTGAGTGTAGCCACCGGCGGCTGGACACTCGAAATAAGAATGTGGACCTCCACAAGTCTCACAACTCTTGTTCATGACATTCACTTGTTGGTTAGTATTCAATTGATACATTTTTAACATAGCGGTGGATATTTCTTCCATCTTTTTGGTGAGAGTGGTTAATTCTGAAGATGAAGAAGTGGTAGATCTCGTTTAGTCGCCCCTCTTGGCTGAGGAATCCCAATAACTATGGTGGGCGGTCATATTTTCATTGAGATCGTAGCATTCTTCGGGTCGCCTTTTCATAAAGGTACCACCGGCAGCAGCATTAATCGTATCACGATGTCTTAATGTTAACCCGTTATAGAACGTATCTATTTGACTGACCAATAACATGTTGTGATTCAAACATCGATCAATTGAAAGCTTATAGCGTTCCCATGCCTCGAATAAGGACTCATCGGGAAGCTGCCGAAAATTGCTAATATCATTTCTCAATTTCATCACCATCGACGGTGGAAAGTATTTTGCCAAGAATTTGGAAACCATTTCATCGAAATTGTGAATTGAATTATTTGGAAGACGATTAAACCATGCGGTGGCATGATGCGTCAAGGAATACAGAAAAAGGTATAAGCTAAGGGCGTCATCGGTGACCCTATTTTGCTTCATACTCTGGGTGACGGTAAGAAATTTGTCAAGATGCTTGTTTGCATCATCACCCGGTAAATCCCTAAAAGTGCACGAAGTTTAGACTTGTTGTATCATGTGATGCTTAAGTCTAAAATCTGGGGCTGCGATGTTAACCAGAGCGATTGGACCGCCCCGTCCTTCCATTGTCGGTTGGAAAAGCTCCTCCATCGTTCGGAGATCGGGATCTTCATTTTGAGGACCGGGAACTTGATTTTGAGGTGCCAGACCTCTGTTTTGTGCCATTGTTTGAAAGGGTTGTTCAACGGTACGTATCTCGGGTACGTTTCCTTGATTACGATTACGCCTACGAGCTTGTGAACGAGTGCGCATGCCCTTTCAAAAAAACACTTTCAATTAAACACAAGACCGAATTAAAAACATAAGGAACTTAAACCAATAATCACAAGCGATACGGTAGCTCTCCAAAAGAAAAACTCACAAAGGAGCAGAGAAACAGAGGTCAACGCGAAGCTTATTAAAAACCCGTCTCTTTAAGGTTCCAATTTAATGCTCACCCAACCTTAAACCCCTTTTACAGTTTGTTTATCAGTTAGTAAAAGACTTTAGACCTATAAGTTTAATTGGGAGTTTGTATAAAATCATTGCTAAGTTTTTGGCAAATCTTGTGTGTTGATACAAAAGTTAGGCGTTCCTTGTTTGGAGCTCCGGCTCTCGTACCAATTGAGAATCGTTGCTTGAGACCTGCGCACTAAGAGACAGAAAACACCGCTTAGGCTTACCGGGATTGTCTCCCACGATTATCCTCGCATGAGAGTAAGTAATCGGGTTTAGGGTTTAAGGAGAGTTAGGGTTTGTAGATCGTATCTACACGAGGGATGGGATTCCCTTTCTATACACACGGAATCCTTGTTGGTTCCGTGTTCCTCAACCTTCTATCCTACTTTAAATCGGTTGGGAATAATTATCTCCATATTTAGGAGATATCCGATATCTATTCCGTAAATAGATTTGGGCTTGGGCCTTCGTGAGCCCAAACATCTAATCGGCGTAGCCCGGCCAGACCGGCTAAGTTAGTGTTGGACTTTTAGTCGGGTTCGTGACCCGGATATATACTATACGTCATCATGTCCCCGCCTAGTATGCGTAGTGACTAGCGAATGCTAGACTAATAACCGTAGTCATAAAAAACTCCAAGCTGTAGCCAGAAGCCAAAAAATATACCAACCGGTACATTGTATCTAGACATTGGATTAAAAATGGGCCTGTAATTGGGGAAAGTTACTGCACTCGTGTCCCATCAAGCAATCTCAACCACATAGTTAGGGTTGGTGGGGTCCACGTGTCACTCATTGCGTGGATGAGGGAGGTTATATAACTCCTCGCTTCATTTTCACCATTCCTTCCCATAGTAAAAGAAAACGTTATTCGCTATTACCACGCCTTTAAACATTTCCGGCCACCATACCTTAATATTCACAGGTAACACAGGCGCTTTTGTATTCTCGTTAGAAAAACAAGATCATGGTTAAGGTATTATCGGATTTCACGCCGCATATAACGGAGGAGGAACTTCTACAACTATTGCGTCGATTACTATATTCCTCAGCAGTACATCCGAAGTTCCTACGCCGCGAATGCATCAATAGCAGACTTCCCCGATGGGAAGATTGGGGTATATACGCTTCTTGAATCGCAAATCAGCGTGTACCCATATCGTTATTCTTGAGTGATGTATTGAACTATTACCGCATACACATATCCCACCTGACCGCATAGGTGCGCGAAACTAACCAATTTTGAGGTGAATTGTCGCAGGGCCATTAACCCCACCATCCACTGTTCGCTTTTACCACACCACGTGGTCTCACGGGTGGGTATCCTTCAAGCACCCGGGGACTCCAATGTTATACGAAAAATTAGATGCACTCAGAAATTGGAGAGAAACCTTTTTCTGGGTCGACGACGCGTGCTTTCCTTCTCGTTTTGATTTTTATTCCCAGGGGACACTGCCAAAGGATGAGCGCCCCCTCCCCGGATCATAGCCATTAACTCTTATCCTGAGGAGTTCTTGGGGCATATTGGCATTAGCCGTAACTATTTTGGCAGTTCAGAAGAAGTTCCAATCTTCTTAGGCGCTGATGGTCGTGTATGTGGGTGCTCATTCTTTCGCACCCGTTGAGTTATATTACCGTAAGTTCTTGACTTTTTTTCTTCTTACTTGTCGTGAACTATTTATGTTTCTTTGTTGTTGCGCACGATGGATTTGTTCACGTTGTTCAACGGGCGGCCGATACAAGTGGAAGTGGGGAACCCGTCCATTGGCCAAGGAGGGAGAAGATCCTGACTTGTTGGCGGCAGCAGGCTGCACTTGAGCTAGACCTAGGAGGAGTGGGAGAGCTCGGCCCGCTGCGCTAGAAGCAACACCCTTGCAAAGTGTGCCAAATCCTATAGTTCCTCCCCTAGTGCAACATGCAGCAAATGCGGGGCCGCGGTGAGCACGTGGAGGAAACGGAAGACGAAGAAGAAAGCCAGAGATTGAAGCGCAAAAGGATGCGTGAGTGGCGATGGCTACTGCCGTACATCCCGAAAGAAGCCTGTGGTGTTAAATGTGGAGTCATCCTCTAGTGATGTTGCATCGCCCACCATCACCGATACATCCATTCCTGCGTAAGTGTCATGATGAAATTATTTACCGCAATGCCTTATGATATTACTAAATAACTGTCATGTTTGTAGGTTTGAACAATCCGCAGAGTCGCCGCCGCAGAATAATCTGTGCAATCTTCGCATCCGCTTAGTCCGAACCGCATACCAAAGGATGGATATGTCTCACGGGAAGCATCGGTGGGGCAACCGGTAGAAGAGTTGGCGCAAGTATCCGCGCATCAAGCAACGTTGGTAAAGAAGCTAAGGCCTCGATTTCGGTGAGAGCACCAAAGCGCGAAGGATCGGGCTATTGCGCTTTGAGTCACAGCTTGGCCGCCAAGGCCGCAGCAGAGAGCATGGGGTCATCCAAAAGCTCACGCAAGAGAAGATGGCGCGATGTGCCAAATAAATCAAGAGCGTGCAGAGGCCGCAGGGTATAAGTCTTCTTGTCACTGGGCAATGAAATATTTGGAGAATAGCAAAGATGCTACCGACTTCCCGCCTTGAAGAGTTCGGCACTCTCGTGAAAGGTGCCCTTGAAGCGCAGAGATGAAGTTACGCAAGCTAAGTCCGAGTATGATGAGGAATTATACCCTCATCTCATGTCCAATCGCCGGCGTAGGTGGCTCATCACCATGGCTCGCGCTTGCCGCTACTGAGTACTCTTGAGTCCAAGGAAGTGGTTGATGCTTTTGGAAAGGTTGTTCAGGCGCTTGGAGCGTGGTAAAGCAGGCCGTGGAGAAGCTGTAGGAGGCTAAGCTTTTAAAGGTGCCTATTGAAGAGGTACCGACTATGACACAAAGGCCTATGATAACCCGGTGTTGCTATGAATAGGATGAAGGACCGGAGCTCCCCATGATTGTGAATTGGAACGCGCTCAGTGATTACCCCATGGACGTCATTATGGCCGGGTTGACTCTAGCACGCCATCATGGTGGGGAGGCCGTTATGCTGTTCCGGACTATTACCTTAAACCTGATGAATCCCAACTTCGCTCCTCAGATTTGCACCCTAAGGATATTCTGAAACCTTTTGCTTTGGAGAAGGAAATACCTTTGAAGCAAGTCTTGGAAGCTCATGCCACTAGGCTTGCCAAGAAGGAGGGCATTAAGGGCAAGGCGTTTTTGTGTGGTGTTGGCGCAGCTCACCTCCCTCGACCGACGGGTGCTGCGCGTGCCACACCTGGGCTCGTCGGGATTCGACTTGTTAAAGAAGCTAAGCGAGGCCGTGAGATACCTCAAACCGCATGGGTAGCTCCTATTGGCGTTGTAATAGTTGGTAGGTTTATATGTTGTAAAGTAACAATCTTTTTGTAATAGCTTGTAGTTATTGAATAAAATCATCTCTTGTTGAGTTCGTGTGGATAGTATTGCCATTTGTAACATACGTATTTGTCTGTCTTTACGTAAAAGACGTATTCGTTGTGGGATGGTCAAATGTATATGCAAGCTAATAATACAGAAATTCATAGTCATGTATGAAGGTCATAGGATACTTAAGAAATAATTCCCAAGTATTACCATAGTCGTGTATGTTATGATATGCAGCGTCAGAATACCATATTAAGAAATCAAGAGTCTTGGTTTCTAAGTTGTTAAACGTGCACCATATGCGATGTTGCGCACCCATCGTGAGATGCGCACAAACTTATTCCAACATCTTGAGAACAAGGTGTTTAACAAGGATACGTGATCCAGCGTTGATGGATTTACAACCCTCTTACTCAACAAGTTGTTTAGTAGGTTAACTTATCCTTTTACCATCGTGGGTTTATTTAGTGCATGCACGCCATGTAGGCAAGAAATAGAAAATTGTTAAGACATACAATATATGGAAATAACAAATTAAAAAGTGACACGGAGTTAGCTAGAAACCGTGGACGCTTTTATTAATACTTGCAAGTGTTTATGTGAAACAAATAAGACATTACATTAAGGAAATAAAAATTAAATACATAGGTGTTTATTGGGTACTTTATTAAAGTGCTCGAGCGCTTGTACTGGGCTTTAGCCATTCCTATAGGTAGCACCATTTGAGGTTGCCGATATTCCATGCGTGGCGGTTAGCGTCACCATTCAAGCCTCGTAGCTTGTACGCCACTGCTCTAGTGCTTCAAGAACCTCATAGGGTCCTTCCCACTTTGGTCCGAGCTTGCGTGATCTTCTCGCGTGGCTCAAGGCTATTGGCGCTGTAGACGAAGTCACCTGGTCTGAATGAAACATTGCGCACTTTAGCGACATAGTATCCTTTCATCCTTGACTTTGATTTTGCCTCCCGTATAGCGCCTGCCGTTCGCACCTTTCTTCTAGCAGGTCTAAGTCGAATTCCCGTCTCGCAGTCATTGGTTGCCGTGATTGATTTCGCGTAGGATAGTTGGCATGCCGATCTCGGCGGGTATGACGGCTTTCGGTCCCGTAGACTAGTGAGAAAGGAGTGTCTCCTATGCCTGGTTTTGATTGAGGTTCGATGCGCCCATAAGACATGTGATAGCTCTTCTACCCATCTTCCTTTGTGCTTTTCTAGGCGTGCCTTAATTCCTTCACCTAAGCTTCGATTCGCGACGCTTCGACTAAGCCGTTGGTTTGTGGATGTTTAACCGACTCGAAGCGTCGTGTGATGTTCAACTTCTCGCACCAGCCTTTTGAAAGGGTTGTCACGCACTTGTTTCCCCGTTATCCGAGATGATTTCCCGTGCAGTCCGGCGGCATACTATACTTTCCCGCACAAAGCGCTTTGACTGCAGCCCGTGATTGTCACTTCACTGCCTTTGCTTCGATCCACTTAGTGAAGTAGTCTATGGCTATGAGGAATTTTAACACTTCGCTGCGACCGAAATGGTCCCGCAATGTCGATACCCCACTTGTAAATGGCCATGGTGATGTAATTGGCGTTAGCTCGTCTTTGTGGTTGGCGGGGACGGGTCTATGAACTTGGCAATCATTGCACTTCCTTATTAAATCCCGCGATCGCGTGCATGGTTGGCCGCGAGTATCCTCGATCTCATGGCGCGTGCTACAACGGACCGTGGTCCCGAGTGTATGCTGCATGAACCTTCATGGATTTCTCGCAGCACGTAATTTGCTTGTAGGGGCCAACACAGCGGAGCCATGGTTGGAGGAAGGAGCGTCGGTACAGATGTTGTCTCGTTGAATCTCGGCTGTCATGTGCCGTATCCTGCGAGCTTCCTTCTGCTCTTGGGGTAACGTTCCTTTGCTTAGGAATTCCGTTATCGGTGTCATCCATGTAGGACCGTCCTCCTCTATTATTGTGGAGACTTCTATCTCCAATATGGATTTGCTTTTTAGTGTTTCCACCAGCACTTGCTTCGATAGGTGTGCGAAGCTTGTCGAGGCGATCTTGCTTAGTGCATCTGCCTTGCGATTTTCCCCTCTAGGAACTTGCTTGATGGTGAATCACAAAGCCTTTGATCGGTGTCTTGGTCTTGTCGAGATACTGAATCATATTTCTTCTTTAGCCACGTATCCTACCAACACGCATGGTTGGCCACTAGTCGGGAGTCCACATTTGCTTCTAGATTACGTACACCCATACGAGCCGCAATGCGTAGTCCAAATGATTAGAGCTTCATATTCTGCCTCATTGTTCGTCAGAAATTCAAAACGCAGCGCGTAAGTGAATTCCATTCCTCTGGGTTTGTGAGAATGAGGCCTGCCCTCAACCATCAACGCGTGAGGACCCATCGTAAACAAGATCCATGGGTCATGCGTTCCCTGCCCTTCTTGGTGCGGTACCTCGCCGGTTGTCCGGCTTATCGATGATGAAGTTTGCCGAATCCGTCCTTTGATTGCGGTACGTGGTATGTAAGAGATGTTGTGCTCACCTAGCAATACACTCCACTTCGCGAATCGGCCCGAGCGCGCGTTTGGAGATGATCCGCTTGATCGGTTGGTCTGATCACCGCTATTGGATGTGCTTGGAAGTACCTGCGTAGCCTTTGGCGGCAAAACACCAACGCTAGAACTAATTTTTCCATGGCGCTATAGTTCATCTCCATCTTCTTGAGCGCCTTGCTTACAAAGTAGACAGGGGTTTGTCTTGAATCTCTATCTCAGTAGTAAGACTTGCACTCCACCGCTCCATCGCCATGGATAAGTACATAATTAACTCTTCCCAGGTCGGGGTGCGATAAGTGTGGGAGCGCTTGCTGGTGTTGTTTTAGTTGTCTCAAGGCTTCTTCTCCTCAGTAGTCCACCAAAATCTCCTTTTTGATACACTTCTTGAGTGTTTTGAAGAGAGGTAGAGATTTGTTCAGCCGATTTAGATGCAGTGAACTCGTTAAGACCAGCTAACTTTCCTTGAGAGATTGGACCTCCTTTAACGTCGTGGTGAAGGAAGTTCGATGACGACCTTTGTCTTTTCTCGACATGGTTTTATACCGCGGGTTCTATTAGGTATCCGAGGAACATGCCTTCATGGCCCGAAGGTACATTTTTTGGGGTGTAGCTTCATATTGATCTCTCGTAGAGTTTTGAACGTTTCTTCAATATCAAGCACTAACTCATCTTCAAGATGGATTTTTATGACCGGTCATCAACATAAACCTCCGCATTGCCCCACCGCTTTTCAAAGCATTATCTACCAACCTACCTTTGGTAGGTGGCGCCCGATTTTCAAGCCAAAGGGCATTTTTGTGTAACAAAGACGCTTGGTGTGTGCGGAAAGGCCATTTTTCCTCATCCTCATTCGCCATCTGGATTTGATGATATCCTTTGTACGCATCGAGGAAACACTTCAACGGTACCCGCACGAGACTCTATTTTCCGCCTATCTCTCGTAATGGGTAGCGATCTTGTGGGCACGCTTTGTTAAGATCGGTGAAGTCTACGCACATTCGCCAGCCTACCGCCGCTCTTTTGACCATTACGGGTTAGAAAGCCATGCGTGGTAGTAGACTTCACGCATAATTCCCGTGATCCACCGGTTGTGTACTCTCGCCAAAATCGCTGCTGCTCTAGGGCTTGGCCGCTTCTTCGGCGTATTGGTGGGTACCCTTGTCGGATTCTCGCTTATGCTCAGTGATTGAGCGTGGTACCCTATCATGTGTTTTGGCTCCCATGCAAAATGTCCAAGTTCTTTTGCAAGAAGCGACACAATACCGCCACAAGTTGTCCACAATGACCCTCCAATGGATATTTCCTGCTCCTCGTAGTTTGGGTGAATCGCAACCTTCAAATTTGGAACTTTGGTTGCCCTGGGCCGTTTTGGGATTGGTGCCGTTTCACATGTAATCGTGTTACATTCTCTATGCGGTACAGTGGCATTGTAAAGTGTAACAATGCCCCTTCCACTAGAATTTAAGCATCCCGCGCCGTTGATGGCACTGCTGCGATAGCGGATATCCAGTGCCTCACGATAATGCCATTGTATGGCGAGGAGATTTGATCACCATGAATTCCATCCAAGCCGCCGCAGAAAGTGTTTTTCGCTTCCGATGCCGACTAGTAATCGTATTTTCCCCATAGGCCATATCTTTTCACCCGTAAAACCAGCCAACGCCGCTCGACTAGGCTTAATCGGTTCGCGTATTTCGAGCCGCAAATAACTTGAAGCGGTGCTTCATACATGATGTCCGCCGATGCTCCACCATCAACATACATGCGATGGATGTCATGACCCCCGCACTAATCTCAATGGTGAGCTGGGCTCCAACCATCGCTTGTTGTGCGTAGGGCGGGAAAAGAAATTTCGCTTCCTCGAAAACTCTGGTGACCTTCGCCTAGTGACCGCCGCCATGATTGTATCATATAAATGGTGTCAGCCTTTTCCTTGGGTGTCTCCTTCTTGTTTCCGCTTTTCGCTTATCCTTCCCTCCTTAATATTTTTGACCAAATGGTCCAATCTTCTTTAACTAGTTTGTCAATGATCCGCGCAGTTGGACACATTCATTAGTTGTGTGGCCTTTCGTGCGTGGTAGTCACAAAGTAGCCACTCCCCACTCGCCATCCTCTGAGTGCGATTTGTGGCGGTCTTGGAAAATTTATGCCTTCTCGCTAAGTATTTCCTTGCTGTCGCCGGGTGTACTTGTCATTGTCGCGCCCACTCACTTGGCTGCGATAGTTCCTATTACGGTTACTATTCCGGTCCGTGGATTGTCTCCCGTGTTGTTCCAGGTTCGGTAATTTGAATAGCTTTTCTTGCTATCCGCCGCAGAAAGCCTTCTCCTTGGACGATGGACGTGTATGCGTTTCATAACTTCATCAAAAGATTGGGGAATCTTGTTATTCAATCTTTTGATAAGTTCCGGGTTGCTTGATCCCATTCATAAACCCTCGAAATTTTATGTATTTCGTGACATGCTTTAACTTGCATACATTCATCCTTAAAGCTTCCATAAAAGTGCTCGTGGATTCCCTTGGCGCCGCTTTGACCCTAGCGAGTTCAATGGGGTTTTTCGCGACACTTTTTCGTTGAGTGAAATTTAGGCAGAACGCCTTTCTCAATTCTTCAAAACCATTGATGCTTCTACGTGGAAGCTTGTTGAACCAGCACGCCAGCTTCCCACTAGTGTGGAATTAAACATGTGGCACCACACTCGCTTGTGGCCGCCATAGCAGCGCTGATTCAAAATTTTTAGGTGATCGCCGTGGTCACCGTTCCGCCAGTTTTGGCATTAGGTGCATGCGCCTCTTCTTGTTTTCGAGAAATCATGATGCATTTAGTGAACGCATCCACCTTCACGACGACGCCATGGAGAGACATGTCTTCCTCCTCTTGGTCACGGTATTTCTTTCGACTTCCGGTCCAGATCTCGCTATCCTCGTTGTCCGAGGAATTATCAGAAGGACGAATCTTCCTCCTTTGGCGCTTTGCGCCGCTGTCGAGTTTGTACTTGAGGGACTATCACTGGGGAATATCGCCGCCAAGTCTGTCCGATTCGGGCCGCTACCAAGTCCGGTGTGGACGTTGTGCTTGCCGTTCATCTTCCTCACTTTCTTCCGAATGCTGTGAGTTAGGTGTCTCTTCACCCTCAACTCTCCTCCCAATTCGTTGAATACCGGGGTTCGGCTGAACATCCGCCTAACTGGCGTGGAGACGCCTCAAACTTCTGGTCCAAAGTTGAGTCGAGTTTGCATGAAGACTCCGGCCCCGACCTTTTCTTTGCTTCCTCTTCCATGAGAGTGGCTAAGGCTTCGTAGTTTTGGGAGACAAAAACTACGGCTCTAGTTCGGTCCACGACTCCTTCTAGAACAGGGGTGTCCGTTTCCACGGTATGCCACTTGTTCTTATCGGTCGGGTGCTTTTGTGAAGTTAGTTTCTAGAACAGAGAGGAAAAAGGAGTGCCTTGTGGATCTCCAGCTTTGGTGGTTGGTTATAGTGGCCTGGTTGTCCCCGAGGCGGTTCCACCAGAGAGAAGACATGTCCGGCCTGATCCCGATTTTTAGCGCGGTTGTCCCGAGTGTGCTTAGGAGTTGATCCATTGTCGCGTCTTTTTTCAGAAGGATGCGGCTGCGATCGATTTCCATGCTTGTCATTCTAGTTCTTAGCTCTTAGTGAATGGTCCCACGGATGGCGCCACTTGTTGATACAAAAGTTGGGCGCCCTTGTTTGGAGCTCCGCTCGTATTACCAATTGAGAATCGTTGCTTGAGACCTGCGCACTAAGAGACAGAAAACACCGTTAGGCTTACAGTGGGATTGTCTCCCACGATTATCCTCCGTGAGAGTAAAGTAATGTCGGTTTAGGTTTAAGGAGAGTTACGGTTTGTAGATCGTACCTTAAACGAGGGATGGGATTCCCTTTATATACACACGGAATCCTTGTTGGTTCCGTGTTCCTCAACCTTCAGTATATCCCTCTAAATCGGTTGGGAATGATTATCTCCATATTTAGGAGATATCCGATATCTATTCCGTAGATAGATTTGGGCTTGGGCTTTCGTGAGCCCAAACATCTAATCGGCCAGAGCCCGTTTAAATCAGCCCGGCTAAGTTAGTGTTGGACTTTAGTCGGGTTCGTGACCCGGATATAGACTATACGTCATCAGTGTGCTGGTTGTGTTGGTTGATATTGTGAATGAAGTTCAATATGCTTTTTTCGTGAACATGCAAATTCCAAACATGCCTTTTATTTTAAATAAATTATTGCATTGGTGTAATAATAATAAGAAACATTAAATGATTTTTAAGGTTGATTTTGAGAAGGCTTATGATTCGGTTAGATGAGATTATTTAGACGATGTCATGAAGAAATTTGGTTTTGGTGATCGTTGGTGTGGTTGGATTCAAAGATGTCTTAGATCCTCAAGGGGCTCGGTTCTAGTGAATGGAAGTCCTAATAGAGAATTTCAATTTCATAAAGGCCTTAAACAAGGCGATCCGCTTTCTCCTTTCTTATTTTTTTTGATTATGGAAAGCCTTCACATTTCGTTTTAGTGAGTTGTGGATGCAGGTTTATTTAAAGGATTTATCATTTGGTCATATGTGCAACTTTCACATTTATTTTATTTGACGATGTTGTTTTCATGGGTCAGTGGAGCGACTCAAATATTGTTACTATAGTGCAAGTGTTGGAGTGTTTTTATCATGCTTCTGGCCTTCGCATTAATATGCACAAAAGTAATTTAATCGGTATACGGGTGGACATGGCTAAAGTGGATCGGGCAACTCAGAATATTGGATGTATGAATTTTAAATCTCCATTTTATTATTTAGGGATTAAAGTGGGTGGGTCTATGTCTCATATTCAATCATGGAATGAGATTGTGAACAAATTGTTAATGCGACTTTCTAAATGGAAGATGAAGACTTTGTGAATTGGTGGTAGGTTAACTCTTCTTAAATCGGTTTTGGGTTCAACACATATCTATTATATGTTGATGTTCAAAGTTCACATGATGGTGTTAAAGAAAATGGAGTCTATTCATTGTCATTTCTTTAACGGAGTAGAGTATGACGTTAAGAAACCGATGTGGGTGAAATGGAATAAAGTGTTGGCTTCCAAAGATAAAGGAGGTTTAGGTGTGTTAGGTTTTTATGCTTTAAACTGTGCTCTCATGTTTAAATGGGTGTGGTACTTTCGTAATCAAAGTTATTTGTTGTGGGCTAGGGTGATTAAAGCGGTTCATGGAGAGGATGGAAAGCTTTGTCAAGAATCGATTCCTTCACATACATCCATATGGTTAGACATCGTTCGAAATGTGGCCTACCTTAAGAAAAAAGCTATCGGATCTGTTAATTTATGTTAATAAAAAAATAGGAAACGTACGATACTTTATTTTGGGAGGATGTTTGGAGGGGTAATGTTGCGTTCAAATCGTTGTATCCTAGAGTGTATTCTTTGAAGTCTGTTAAAATACTTATATTGCTTCAAAGTTGTCACATGTTGATATGGGTTCTTCTTTATGTCATTCTCCGAAGGGTGGAGCTGAGAAAGCTCAGTTCTCTAAGATGTGTGCTATTGTGGAGGGCACTCTTCTTTTAGGCATGCGAGATAGACGGATGTAGTCTTTGGAGGCCATGAGTTTTTTATGGCTTCGGTTAGAAGGCTGTTAGATGATAGTTTGTTTCCGCAGGTTTCATCCAAAACTCGTTGGATTAATGCAGTACCTAAAAAGGTTAATGTTCATGCTTGGAAAGTTAGATTGGATTGTTTACCTACTAGGCTCAATATCTCTTGTAGATGTATGGAGATTGATTCTATTCTTTGTCCAAATTGTGGCAAGGTAGTGGAATCTACAAGAACATATTTTTTGCATGTTTGATGGTGAGAGAGCTTTATCTTAAAATTTCCTTTTGGTGGGATTGCAACTTTGTGGAGGTTTTTTCGTTCGAAGTATAGGTGGATTGGATTTGGAATCTTCGAATGCATTCGAACCTTAAATAGTTGCTGGAAGGAGTTTGCTATAATATGTGGTGGTTTGTTTGGAATATTCGTGTCACAATTCTGAATTTTCGGTCATTTCTCAAACTCACTATCCATCATTTTTCGTAAACTAAGTTTACAAGTATTAAATTCGCGTAACCTTAGGGGTTTAGCTGCGAATTCATAAACAATCATCTAGGGCATTTCATATAGACTATGTTTAGTCTACATATCATTAGCATCATTATCATCATATTAGTTCATGCATGGTTTTGCATTTTTTATTAAACGTATAATTTCCTATTAAATAAACGCTATCGCGTAATCAATTATTTTGAACATTTTATCCGACACTTCCAAAAATTATCCTGATATATTTTTATACTCATATTAAGATTATAAAAATAATATTATTAGTTTACCCGGTGTTTTAAATTTATTTTGTATATAAATTGTTATATTTATATAATTACGACGGTTTTCGTAAATACTTGGAAAGTAATTTATAAATTGTCAAGACGTTATAAGATTATTTTTTCGACAATAAACTTTATTTTCAAAAGTGTACAAGTGTATGGATATCATATGAGTTTGCATTCACGACATTGTTTCATGACTTATATTAGAGCATATCATTCATATTAGGTTGCGGATAGAGATCGCACCTCATTTCAGTGTATCTACTTTTGTCACCATAATCATTGCATCAGGTGAGTTTCATATCCCCTACTTTTATACGTTTTAAATTACTTTTCGGGGAGATACATGCTCAATTATTTTCATTTACTTTCATAAGTACTCTAAACATTTATGGATTACCGTGAGTTTCATAGCCCCTACTTTTATACGTTTTGAATTACTTTTGGGGGAGATACATGCTCAATTATTTTCATTTACTTTCATAAGTACTCTAAACATTTATGGATTACCGTGAGTTTTCATAGCCCCACATTCTATTAATTGTTTACAAACTTTTGGGGGAGATACATGCTCAACTACTTGCTTTTACAAATACAAATACTCAAAACATTTACACTTTTATGCTACGCTATACTTTTTATACTTGATTGCATAATACTTGATAGCATTTATACTTGATTGCATTACACTTGATTGCATTATACTTGATTGTGTTATACTAAACTTGAAAGTCTCATAACATACACGAAGCAATCCCTCGTTAAGCATGATAAGTCTCTTTGGATAACACATGCATTGGGTTTGAGGAGATGAAGTAAAACCAATGCTATTACTTTCCTTATAGCGCAACACAAAGTCTCTTTGGATAACACATGCATTGGGTTTCGGAGATGAAGTAGAACCAATGCTATTACTTTCCTTGTGAGCATCATACCCACCGAGGGTTTCGGAGATGGAATAGAGACTCATGGCTAATTGCATAAGTTTTGATGCGTGTATGATCAATATACTAGTTATATACTTAAAACATTTATACTTTTAACTACTATGATACATGCATACATAATTGACATACTATTTTTAGCAATGGGTTGTGAACACACAGGTTGCAAGTTTTGTATGGGCGGGACTTGGAACTGAGTGGATTTACAATGTCTTTGCTTTGTGACCTCATTTGACAACATGTGCATGAACATAAACTAGACATTCTATATTTTGTGCAATGGGTTGTGAACACACAGGTTGCAAGTTTTGTATGGGCGAACTTGGGTGGTGGATTTATAATGCCTTTGCTTTTGTGGACTATTCTATATGACCAAAAACTTTGCCTTTGTTGCATGAATGTTTTTTAAAAGCTTTACATGTTAAACAAACTCTATGAACTCACTCAACCATTGTGTTGACACTTTTAGCATGTTTTATCTCGGGTATCTAAGGCATTCACTTCATGGCATGCATGTGGACTTATCATAAATTCGCGGTGTCGGCCGTCTCACATATATTATTATATGCACTTAACTATCGTTTGATTGTAACAAACTCATTTTGGTATATTGGAAATATTTTGGGACCTTTGTTTTGTAAACTCTGATTATTTTACTTTATCAAGCGATATTTTCAAAACGACACTTTAGGTCGTTCGATATAACTGTAACTTTGATGCTATGACAGTCATCCCCTAGGAATTCCATTCCGCTGCAAAACAGGTAATTTGGGGGTGTGACAGATTGGTATCAGAGCATCGGTTATAGAGAACTAGGTTGCATCATTGACCTAGACTATAACTACATCATCATAGCATCTCATCATATCATTATAAGTGCATACTCCTATACATCTTGACTTATGACTCAACACCAAACATCATATGAGATGATTAGTCCAGCATTGCATAGTTACTCTAAATTATACATAGCACGATCACCTATGTCTAATTAGGGAAGAATCATGCAATGAAGGGAGTACTAGTCTCATATGTGTAAGCAATCCGTATCGAGCAAATTTTCAAAAGATTTTCATCAAACCTCTTGTTTCAGTTTGATCCGGCGGCAGTTCTTGTTTGATGAGTTGCAAAGATCAAGCTAGAAACAAGTTGTTGCTCAAACCGATTAGCCTAATCTCATGGCGGTTCTTGTTTGATGAGTTGTGAGGTTAAGTAAAATCGGTTACCTAAAAATCTTTTGAGTTTAAATTTCGAGAATGGGAAAAGCACCTCACCAAGCCTAGTCATAAGAGCATGTATTTAAGGCGGAAATGCTCATGATAATGCGAGAGCGTATTTTAGTTGAGCGAGGAACCCATATGCATGAGCATTGACATGATCATTTAGACTATTAGTGCAGCATGAACTTTTAGAAGCCCGTGTCGAGGTTCGGACCATAGTATCATTAATGAATCATGAGGGCGTGATTCCTCTACTTAGGGAAGAATGTCACAATTCTCAATTTTCGGTCATTTCTCAAACTCACTATCCATCATTTTTCGTAAACTAAGTTTACAAGTATTAAATTCGCGTAACCTTAGGGGTTTAGCTGCGAATTCATAAACAATCATCTAGGGCATTTCATATAGACTATGTTTAGTCTACATATCATTAGCATCATTATCATCATATTAGTTCATGCATGGTTTTGCATTTTCATTAAACGTATAATTTCCTATTAAATAAACGCTATCGCGTAATCAATTATTTTGAACATTTTATCCGACACTTCCAAAAATTATCCTGATATATTTTAATACTCATATTAAGATTATAAAAATAATATTATTAGTTTACCCGGTGTTTTAAATTTATTTTGTATATAAATTGTTATATTTATATAATTACGACGGTTTTCGTAAATACTTGGAAAGTAATTTATAAATTGTCAAGACGTTATAAGATTATTTTTTCGACAATAAACTTTATTTTCAAAAGTGTACAAGTGTATGGATATCATATGAGTTTGCATTCACGACATTGTTTCATGACTTATATTAGAGCATATCATTCGTATTAGGTTGCGGATAGAGATGCACACCTCATTCTCAATATCTACTTTTGTCACCATAATCATTGCATCAGGTGAGTTTCATATCCCCTACTTTTATACGTTTTAAATTACTTTTTAGGAGATACATGCTCAATTATTTTCATTTACTTTCATAAGTACTCTAAACATTTATGGATTCTGTGAGTTTCATAGCCCCTACTTTTATACGGTTTGAATTACTTTTGGGGAGATACATGCTCAATTATTTTCATTTACTTTCATAAGTACTCTAAACATTTATGGATTCTGTGAGTTTTCATAGCCCCACTTTCTATTAATTGTTTACAAACTTTTGGGGAGATACATGCTCAACTACTTGCTTTTACAAATACAAATACTCAAAACATTTACACTTTTATGCTTTCTTTATACTTTTATACTTGATTGCATAATACTTGATAGCTTTTATACTTGATTGCATTACACTTGATTGCATTATACTTGATTGTGTTATACTAAACTTGAAAGTCTCCTAACATACCAAGCAATCCCCTCGATTCATGATAAGTCTCTTTGGATAACACATGCATTGGGTTTCGGAGATGAAGTAAAACCAATGCTATTACTTTCCTTATGAGCAACACAAAGTCTCCTTGGATAACACACGCATGGGTTTGGAGATGAAGTAGAACCAATGCTATTACTTTCCTTGTGAGCATCATACCCACACGAGGTTTACGGAGATGGAATAGAGATTCATGGCTAATTGCATAAGTTTTGATGCACGTGTACGTGATCAATATACTAGTTACATACTTAAAACATTTATACTTTTAACTACTATGATACATGCATACATAATTGACATACTATTTTTAGCGATTGGGTTGTGAACACACAGGGTTGCAAGTTTTGTATGGGGACTGGGCCGAGTGGATTTACAATGTCTTTGCTTTGTGACCTCATTTGGCAACATGTGCATGAACATAAACTAGACATTCTATATTTTGTGCAATGGGTTGTGAACACACAGGTTGCAAGTTTTGTATGGTGGAACTTGGGCCGAGTGGATTTAATGCCTTTGCTTTTTTGAACTATTCTATATGACCAAACTTTGCCTTTGTTGCATGAGCGTTCTTTAAAAGCTTTACTAGTTAAACAAACTCTATGAACTCACTCAACCATTGTGTTGACACTTTTAGCATGTTTTATCTCGGGTATCTAAGGCATTCACTTCATGGCATGCATGTGGACTTATCATAGAGTCACGCGGTGTCGTGGCGTCTCACATATATTATTATATGCACTTAACTATCGTTTGATTGTAACAAACTCATTTTGGTATATTGAAATATTTTGGGACCTTTGTTTTGTAAACTCGATTATTTTACTTTATCAAGCGATATTTTCAAAGCGACACTTTAGGTGGATTCGATATCTGTAACAACTTTGATGCTATGACGGTCATCCCTAGAATTCCATTCGTTGCAAAGCAGGTAATTTGGGGGTGTGACAGTTGGTATCGAGCATGGGTTATAGAGAACTAGGTTGCATCATTGACCCTAGACTATAACCCCATCATCATAGCATCTCATCATATCATTGTAAGTGCATACTCCTTCCACATGTGACTTATGACTCAACACCAAACATCATATGAGATGATTAGTCCAAGCATTGCATAGTTACTCTAAATTATACATAGCACGATCACCTATATGTCTAATTAGGGAAGAATCATCAATGAAGGGAGTACTAGTCTCATATGTGTAACAAATTCGTAATCGAGCCAAATTTTCAAAAGATTTTCATCAAACCACTTGTTTCCAGTTTGATAGGCATTCTTGTTTGATGAGCTGCAAAGATCAAGCTAGAAACAAGTTGTTGCTCAAACCGATTTAGCCTAATCTCATGACGAGTTCATGTTTGATGAGTTGTGAGGTTAAGTAAAAATCGAGTTACCTAAAAAATCTTTTGAGGGTTCCTTCGAGAATGAAAACACCTCACCAAGCCTAGTCATAAGAGAGCATGTATTTAGGGCGGAAATGCTCATGATAGTACGAGCGTATTTTAGTTGAGCGAGGAACCCATATGCTTGAGCATTGACATGATCATTTAGACTATTCGTACGAGCATGAACTTTTAGGGCCCGTGTGAGGTTGGACCATAGTATCATTAATGAATCATGAGGACGTGATTCCTCTAGCCGGGAAGAATGTCACAATTCTCAATTTTCAGGTCATTTCTCAAACTCACTATCCATCATTTTTTAGTAAACTAAGTTTACAAGTATTAAATTCAGCGTAACCTTAGGGGTTTAGGCTGCAATTCATAAACAATCATCTAGGGCATTTCATATAGACTATGTTTAGTCTACATATCATTAGCATCATTATCATCATATTAGTTCATGCATGGTTTTGCATTTTCATTAAACGTATAATTTCCTATTAAATAAACGCTATCGCGTAATCAATTATTTTGAACATTTTATCCGACACTTCCAAAAATTATCCTGATATATTTTTATACTCATATTAAGATTATAAAAATAATATTATTAGTTTACCCGGTGTTTTAAATTTATTTTGTATATAAATTGTTATATTTATATAATTACGACGGTTTTCGTAAATACTTGGAAAGTAATTTATAAATTGTCAAGACGTTATAAGATTATTTTTTCGACAATAAACTTTATTTTCAAAAGTGTACAAGTGTATGGATATCATATGAGTTTGCATTCACGACATTGTTTCATGACTTATATTAGAGCATATCATTCATATTAGGTTGCGGATAGAGATCGCACCTCATTTCAGTGTATCTACTTTTGTCACCATAATCATTGCATCAGGTGAGTTTCATATCCCCTACTTTTATACGTTTTAAATTACTTTTGGGGGAGATACATGCTCAATTATTTTCATTTACTTTCATAAGTACTCTAAACATTTATGGATTACCGTGAGTTTCATAGCCCCTACTTTTATACGTTTTGAATTACTTTTGGGGAGATACATGCTCAACTATTTTCATTTACTTTCATAAGTACTCTAAACATTTATGGATTAAGTGAGTTTTCATATCCCCACATTCTATTAATTGTTTACAAACTTTTGGGGAGATACATGCTCAACTACTTGCTTTTACAAATACAAATACTCAAAACATTTACACTTTTATGCTACGCTATACTTTTTATACTTGATTGCATAATACTTGATAGCATTTATACTTGATTGCATTACACTTGATTGCATTATACTTGATTGTGTTATACTAAACTTGAAAGTCTCCTAACATACACGAAGCAATCCCCTCGTTCGCATGATAAGTCTCTTTGGATAACACATGCATTGGGTTTCGGAGATGAAGTAAAACCAATGCTATTACTTTCCTTATGAGCAACACAAAGTCTCCTTGGATAACAGCATTGGGTTTTGAGATGAAGTAGAACCAATGCTATTACTTTCCTTGTGAGCATCATACCCACGAGGTTTACGGAGATGAATAGAGACTCATGGCTAATTGCATAAGTTTTGATGCCGCGTATCGTGATCAATATACTATTTACATACTTAAAACATTTATACTTTTAACTACTATGATACATGCATACATAATTGACATACTATTTTTAGCAATGGGTTGTGAACACACAGGTTGCAAGTTTTGTATGGGGACTTGGGCTGAGTGGATTTACAATGCTTTTGCTTTGTGACCTCATTTGACAACATGTGCATGAACATAAACTAGACATTCTATATTTTGTGCAATGGGTTGTGAACACACAGGTTGCAAGTTTTGTATGGTGAACTTGGGCCGATTGGATTTAATGCCTTTGCTTTTGTGGACTATTCTAAATGACAAAAAACTTTGCCTTTGTTGCATGAACGTTTTTTAAAAGCTTTACATGTTAAACAAACTCTATGAACTCACTCAACCATTGTGTTGACACTTTTAGCATGTTTTATCTCGGTATCTAAGGCATTCACTTCATGGCATGCATGTGGACTTATCATAGGTCAGCGGAGTGGCCAGCGTCTCATATATTTTTTTTATGCACTTAACTATCGTTTGATTGTAACAAACTCATTTTGGTATATTGGAAATATTTTGGGACCTTTGTTTTGTAAACTCACGATTATTTTACTTTATCAAACGATATTTTCAAAGCGACACTTTAGGTGGATTCGATATAAGCTGTAACTTTGATGCTATGGCGGTCATCCCCAGAATTCCATTCCGTTGCAAAACAGGTAATTTGGGGTGTGTGATTGGTATCGAGCATCGGTTATAGATAACTAGGTTGCATCATTGACCCTAGACTATAACCACATCATCATAGCATCTCATCATATCATTGTAAGTGCATACTCCTTATACATCTTTGACTTATGACTCAACACCAAACATCATATGAGATGATTAGTCCAAGCATTGCATAGTTACTCCTAAATTATACATAGCCTGATCACCTATGTCTAATTCAGGAAGAATCATGCAATGAAGGGAGTACTAGTCTCATATGTGTAAGCAATTCCGTGTCGAGCCAAATTTTCAAAAGATTTTCATCAAACCACTTGTTTCGGTTTGATCGGCGGCAGTTCTTGTTTGATGTGTTGCAAAGATCAAGCTAGAAACAAGTTGTTGCTCAAACCGATTTAGCCTAATCTCATGGCAGTTCTTGTTTGATGAGTTGTGAGATTAAGTAAAAATCGGTTACCTAAAAATCTTTTGAGGGTTTAAACGAGAATGGAAAGCTGCCTCACCAAGCCTAGTCATAGAGAGCATGTATTTAGGGCGGGAAATGCTCATGATAATGCGAGCGTATTTTAGTTGAACGAGGAACCCGTATGCATGAGCATTGACATGATCATTTAGACTATTACGTCGAGCATGAACTTTTAGAACCCGTGTAGGAGGTTCGGACCATAGTATCATTAATTGAATCATGAGGCGTGATTCCTCTAACGGGAAAGAATGTCACAATTCTCAATTTTCGGTCATTTCTCAGGCACTATCCATCATTTTTAAGTAAACTAAGTTTACAAGTATTAAATTCGGCGTAATATGGGGTTTAGCTGCGAATTCATAAACAATCATCTAGGGCATTTCATATAGACTATGTTTAGTCTACATATCATTAGCATCATTATCATCATATTAGTTCATGCATGGTTTTGCATTTTTCATTAAACGTATAATTTCCTATTAAATAAACGCATTTGCTCAGTAATCAATTATTTTGAACATTTTATCCGACACTTCCAAAATTATCTGGATATATTTTTTATACTCATATTAAGATTATAAAAATAATATTATTAGTTTACCGGTGTTTTAAATTTATTTTTGTATATAAATTGTTATATTTATATAAATTCTGTGATT
>OU343220.1:104406425-104438112 GCA_910596185.1 Chrysanthemum makinoi
AGAGATTCAAATGTGAGATCACTCCATGTAGCGACTTTCTTCTCAGCTTGTCCTTTTGGGAGGCTAGGTTTTGACCCTCGAGAATAGTATCGGAACTCACGGGATCTTTGAAATCAAAATTTCTAACTTACCGTCAAACTTTTAGACAATTTTGACGAATACTAGTTCAACTTCTGATTTAAATTTAAGAAAAAGAAAGTTTTGCACATTTATTCATAAGCAACATAATATTTTTTATTCAAGCAACACATATTTTTATTTTTCCCATTTTTTCATTTTTTTCTCGCTTTTTTATTTTTCACAACATCATACTTGTAATTTTACTTTTGCAACATTCAAGCAACATTACTCACTTCATTTTGCAACATTATTCCGATTTTAAGAAAGTATGCTTTTCCAAAAATTTAAATAAAAAGTTGAACTCAGACTCTAAATCAATTTTGCTTAAAAACTTTATTATTGCATAACAAGACTATTTCTAATGTTCAAAAGTTTGAAAAGAGCACGTATTTAGTCCGATTAGTTATCTTCTGGAAGAAAAAGCCATAGAATACTTATATAAGCTCTAAAGAGAACCAACTACCCCACGCTTCGCATTTTCATTTGCATAATTCATAAAAACTTAGTCTAAATATTAAGAGAGTAGCCAGATCAACACTCTGGCAGAGTCGGGATTCCCCTTGTTCTAGCCTAATCAAGATTAAACTTCCATTAATAACGAAGTATTAATGCATTATTTTATGTGCAAAGCACTTCTTTTTCATGCAATTACTTAATTTAAGAAGATAAAAAATTTAAAATTTTGGTCAAAACGAGGGTGCTAGGGTACTAGTAGGTACAAATGTGATCAAAATTCGCTAGAATTCCCCCCACACTTAGAGTTGAATATTTCCCTCAATATTCAAAGTACCGGCTTTTATGCCGACACTATAGAATGTAAAATGGTAATACTGCTAGCCAAGTGTGGGAACAAAATCTTTTTTCAAAAAAAAGGAGTAGTAAGATATCCGTAGATAATTGTTAGCAAAAAGATCAGATATTGGGTAGCTAGATTGAATACAAGCTGTTAGGTTCCCATTTATGTAACACAAGCATCAATATAAGAAATGAGATAAAGAAGTGATCGGATGAACACTAAACACAAAAATACACGTATGATATTGAAAGGTTTAGGCGTAGGAAATTATGTAAAGTGAACAACCAACCTTCAAGTGAAGGTTTACAAGACTATTTATAGGGGAAGGAGCTAGGGCAACACACTAGTTCCCTTCCTTTCCTTATTGGGCTTGGGCCAAGGCTTATGGGCTTTCTACATAAGCCTTGCCATAGTTACAAACATAAAAGCCTAATTAAGCAACCTATTACATATTAGTTTAGGAGTGATTCCAACAATCTCCCCCTAAGTGTTGGTGATTAATGATTAAAGTAATTTGAAACGTTGTTGGTGCAGATGTAATAGTAGTTTTGACGTCTTCTGACATTCTTCTTTCTTGTGAGAAGAAGTGCCTTGATTCGAACAATCTCCCCAGTGTAGGGATCTTGTTTCTTTTGAAGTATTCTGCTTTGACGTCTTTGATTTCTTTGTTCTTTTGTTCTTTGTTCTTTGTGGTGATTGTGATAGTATGTTGTGGTTATATGCATCAGCTCCGCTTCGTTGCTCCAGTGTCTCCACGTCTTTCTCCAACATGCTCACACGCTCTTTAACGTTGAATTTTAGTACTGATGCAGTTCTCTTAGTCTTTAAACTTTGTAGATTCTTTGACTTTGACGAAGAATCATTCTGACTTTTTGTTGCCTTTTGAGAGAACTTCAATTCGTGTTGTTGTTCGTATGAGCATGTGAAGAATCTGCACGATCTTTTCCTCCCGCGAGCATCCATAAGAAGAAAACATAAAACATGGGTTAGAAATAATCCAGTGCTTACAAGTTTGAACTTCGAGTATGTTAACAGCATAGTGTGAAAACACGTCTCTAATTCTCACAAAGGTTGTTCCTGAACTGGAGTCACACAAGTGAGATAATGCGATGTACTGAAGTACACCTACAGTTCAGGTGAGTTGCTGAGGTACACCGAAGCATCACCCCACGACTGTAGACCATTTGAGACACACTAAGCGTAACCGACAAGGAGTTACCGAAGTGACCTGCTGTCAGGGTTGTTTGATGTTGACCCTGCAGGAGTTTCTGTGGAAAACTAGAAGGGGGGGTTGAATAGTTTTACCAATTTAAAACTTCCTTTTAAATATTTAAATCGACTTATGTCAATATATTTGGTTGTTTATGTTGGACGTTGATAGATAGATATATAAACGTGTAATGAAAGATAAAGAGTAAGAAGCACATCACCACGACACAAGTATTTATAGTGGTTCGGCTACAAGGACACCTTCCTTGCCCTACTCCACTCCCCGAGTCACCTACTCGAGAGTTCGTAAACACTACACCAACTCCTTATGGTGGAGAAGCCTTCACAACGTCGCTTAATCTTTTTCTGGTACAAAGCTAAATACTGAGTTCCTTCACACCAAGGTGAACCACACCTAACACAACGTCGCCAACCCTTTATACGGTGCTAGGCTAACCACCGAGTTCTTTCACACCAAGGAGAACTAATCCTATCACAACGTCGCCTACCCTTTATTAGGTACTAGGCTAAGCACCTAGTTCCATTACTATGGAGGAACTACTACCCTTCACAACACAACACCTATTATCAAGGAGATCCACTCCTTGTTACAACACCATCAAGGATATCACCATCCTTGGAAATAAACAAATACTTATATGTATAACGATGCACCTCATCGATTATACGACCTAGGCATTCTTCCCAAATGCCACTTGATTTGATTCTTAGGCATCCTTCACTAATGCCTTTGACACAACGCTTGGCACCTTTCACTAATGCCTTCGTCTTGACACCTTTAGCATTCTTCACTAATGTTTTGACACGGACGATAAGCACCTTTCACCAATGCTTTCATCTTGACACTTTCGGCATCCTTCACTAATGCCTTCAACCCAACATCTATATAGGAAGAAAGAACTTATCAACAAGAGAACCTTAGTTGTCTTGATGATGACAAAGCATTGTAACTCATGGACTTGAGCTTGCTCGTCTTCAAGAAGTGGTGATCTCGCCTTTAAGAGGAACCTAGAGAATCATACAAAAACAAAAGACAAACTACATAGATCACTTGGATCTGAGGTTAGAGGGTTATAATACTTGGGGAAGTATGTGTGTAAAGTGGTGAGTAGAAAGGAAGAAATGGCTCTCTATTTATAGAGGAAATTTTCTACTGTTCCTCGAATCCCGCGGATCCCTCCCACAAGGGATCCGGCTAGCACAAAGCTAGGGATCCGTGGGACGCTCCTCTTTGCCCATGGGTATTTTTAGTTATGGGTCATGGGTTATGGGTTGATCCATGGTTTTCTTTCTAGATATAATGTATCTCAAGGATAAAATGAACTTGGTTAAGTGGTATATATAAAACCATGGGTTATGGGTCAATACCATTTTCTAGTTTTTACCCATTTAGTATATACTTATTTTTACCCATTTTAGTATATACTTGTTTTTACCCATTTTAGTATACTTAGTTTAAGTATATGCTAACCCAATATGTAAACACTAGTTGTTGTACATATGTATCTAAATCATAAAATCACTTATACTTATTTTAGTGTTTTATGTGAAAACGTAAGTGTGTTAGGAAACTATTGACTCAAACTATTTACGTATTCTATTTGTTTCGTTAAAATGATTTTACGTTTGTTATCGACAAAACATTAGAAGATCGTAAAATATAAATAAACGTTTTTACGGCTTATTTGTAGTAACAATCTCCCCCTTTTTGTTGATGACAAAACATAAAATTATTATAAGGAAAAGCTAAAATTCGTAAAAGTTTGAATTTGTAGTTTTTACTTTCTTCTCCCCCTTTTTGTCGAAACAAAAAGTGTTAAAAGAAACTAACACAATTTTTATAAGAGAAATATGTAAAAAAATGTAAAGAGAGCAAGTGACGGGAATGGTACTCGTCTTAACTCCCCCTTGACGAGTCCATCCCTTTGAGAGGGCATCAAGGACATGACGTAAAATAAACTAATTGTGTTTGCAAATATGTTTGCAAACGGTTCGTCTAAATGACGAAAACGTGCTCCCCCTTGAAGATTGCAAAGTTGCAATGGGGTGTCATGAAGTATAATCCAAAATCGGATTAAGTTGCAAATGTTTTTGCAATATCGTTTGACACAAAGCTCCCCCTAGCTTTATGGTGTCAAAATCTTCATATGTTATTTTGAAAATCTACAAAGTAAAGGTTAGAAAACAAGAGTATAGTGCATAATTTCCTGCAAATAAAACTCAAGTTAGTAGAAATTTGTCCTTCTGTACCACAGATCCCACGATTCCCTTGTTGGAGGGATCCGTCTAGGCATTTTGGAGGGATCCGGCTATCTGATGACAGTTTCTTCAGCAGTGAAGATGTGTCAAACAATGCTAATGAAGAGATGATATATGTGTACAATAACATGCACAACGCACAACATAATCATAGCATATAAATATTCATTCAATAAAACAAGAGATAATCAAACAAATCTCTAAAAGTAAGAGAATGAACTAGGACATACAAGTACCACTTAATACTAACTAGTTACTAGACTTAAAACGCGACAATGTGCTTGAGTCTAGGGATGAGTGGACTTGTTGATTTGATCCAAATTTGCAAGAAGATGATTAAACATGAAATGTATCTAATTTCGTGCTTCTTGAACAAGTCCTTGAGTGATTAGACAATTTGGACAATTATTGTCTTGGTTTGGACCCGGAGGGAAATGGATATTTTGAGAAGGTTCTATGTGTGATTGTGGGTCTTCATTTTGAGAAGTAGGATGAGGTTCTAAAAATGAGGGTGATAATGAAACTTCTTCCATATGATCAAGGTTGTTCCTTGTTTCCCATGATGGACTATTTGGTGTTGTTGGTGGTTCCATATTCAATGAAAAGGTTGGTGAATGGGAGTTTCTTGGTGGTGAATGATCCAATGAGTAGATGTTTGGGTGAGGGAGAGGCTCATTCAAGGAGTGTAGTCCATGATCAATGAATGAGGGTTTTGATGGCTTGCTAGAACTAGTCAAGTTTGGTTTTGAACTAGAGGATCATTTTTCTAGTCCGAAAGGTTTGATGCTAATCCTTGCGGTTCTCTTAGCCTTTGTTGGTTGAGTTTGGTGAGATGGGGTTCTAGTATCATTATCTCTAATGGGGGATGTTTCGGTGGATGAGATTTCATGGATCATTTGACCCTTTCTTTTGGATGATCCTAAGGTTGAGGAGTTGTTGCTAAGAGCTTTAGTCATGGTGATGATGATGCTAGTGTAAGCTTCTAATTGCTGATTTTTGAATGGTAAGTGAGGATGGTGCCTTAGTCCTAAGGTTGTTTGGTTTATAAAGGATATTTGAATTAGGAAATTAAATTCTTGGCCACTTAGAGGATTAAGCATGCTCTTAGGATTTTGATCAGCTCTAGGAGAATAATAAATGAATGCTAAAAGTGGTTAGAGAACCAAAGGTGACTTAAAATTGAATATGGAATTTGATTGAGGCTTTCTGCAGCTACAGATCCCGCGGATCCCTCTCAGCAGGGATCCGCCTGGTTAAAGACCAGGGATCCGGCTGTCAGGCAGGTTTTAGGTGAAATGATTATGCTTTTGTAAGGTTTATTATCAATGGATTTGAGGTTTTGACTTAATTTTGAAGTCTTTAGCTGTTGGATATCTCAAATCCTCAATCATAATAAGTGATGGTCTTTGAATGATGGTTTTGGGTAAGAAAATTGACTTTAGGTAGTCTAACTAAGTGTTTGACAAGGATACCATTTAATTTGATATGGAGAAATGGTGGTAACAAGTCCTAGAAGTAAGATGATGACCTAAGAAGAATTTACTAAAATCTTTAAAAATAAAGAAAAATAAAAACTATTTTTGAGCCTAATTTTGAGTCAAAGATGATTAAGATCAATTTGCTAAAATTGAAGAATAGACCAAACTAAGTGCTATCAGACGTGATAGATAATGTGTGAGTGTTGGAGCGGAATTATGGTGAGTTTTGACGAGTTGATAAATCAAAATATTTCAAAATATATCCTAGGTAAGTCATGGATGAGAGTGAGGTTTTCAACTATTTGAGGAAGACTTAGTTGGCTCTGGTATCTTATGTTTGACTCGTGTGAGGTGATCTAGTAGACTATTTTGATGTAAGCAAATCTGTATTGCATATCAGATGCCACGGATCCTGCGGTTCCCTTCTGGGAGGGATCCGGCTAGTTCAAAAGCTGGGATCCGCCTACTGCAGATCAGAGAGCTTTTAGCAAATGTGCAACTTTGCACTTTATAGTAAATGCTTCTCCTAGTTGTTTCTATGGGGACTAAATGCAAGAACACAACTAATATAATGTATATCAAAGTAGGAAGGGCTAAAATTCCTAGAATGAGCGACGACGACCACTCAAGGGGTCGTAAAATCTCATTTTCCAAATACCTAAGTTAGGATTGTTTAGTGCCAAGATATGGCGATACCTACATAATACAAGCATAGTTTAAAGTGTTACAAACCATTGTTTGAAATTGTTCATCATATATTTAGGTCCTAAGACCTTACCTCTCTTCTCCTCCCCATCTCGTCTTCACCCGTCGTCCACTCTTTATCATACCATTTCTACCTCTTTTTCTTCAAGAAATTGGCAAAGCACTTGAAGATTCCCTTGGTTTGTTGCCATTCGAGTGATGCACCAGGAACGTCCGACAATTGGTTGATATATTCCAAGGGGTCGAGTTCGGTATTTCCGAGTGGGTTGCTACTTCCTTCTCCTTCTCTTTGTCTTTCCCTTTCTTCTAAGGAGCCGTGGGTGGGTGAGGCCTATTGCCATCTACCATAAACCTTGTGGTTCTTCCCTCGGTCAATGGTACCATAACCTTGTTGCAAAAGCTATGGTCATAGGTTTGTGGAGAAGGATCTAATGCAAAGATGAATTTAGCAAGACGTGTTAGGAGCATTGCATACGGGAGCACCATCTTGTCCATGCTTCTTACACTTGCCATTCTCTTGACCATGTAGTAGGCAATGTTGAAGCGAGTCTCGGTCACTAGATAATAGATCATGAAGCTTAGACATGTGTTAGGGTGATCCTTGTTTCCTACTAGACACACCACATTATCCCTTATCACATCTTCCCATTTTCTATACAACGCGTACATCTCCGAGAGCTCCATTTGGAAAGGATCCCTAAAGATCACTTTCAACTTCCTAGTAACCCTTGATGGGGATGCTCTTGGCATAAACACGGTGTCCCTTACCGTGGTTGCTTCCGGGATTGTCGCATGATAAATTTCGTGATGATCAACCATAGAGTGTATCTCCTCCAACGACCACTCATTAGAATACATGCAAACCCCGTCATATGGAACCCCTATTATTCTTCCAAACTCCTCAAATGAAAGAGTGTACTCATGTCCATTTATGGTGAATTCAATTGAGATAAACCCATCATCATTTCTAATTATACCCATTGTCTTGTAGAACTCAAGCACAAAGACCGGGCAAATTTGCTCGTTTATATCCAATAAACAATCAAACCCAATAGTTCCAAATACTTCCCTTATGTTGGTATTTGCAAAAATGATGGATCAATGATGAGTGTCTAAATACTCATCATTTTTGTACTGTTTTGAATGCCAAAAACATCTGAAAACACTCATAAATGCATCAAAATGATAAAAATATCACAAACAAGTGTTTTATGTGTTTTAAATGCAAAAATATCAAAATCAGATGAAAACGTATCAAGTTTGCATAATTGGCGCTTTAGTCCCCCAAGTTTCAAAAGTTGTCAAATTCATCCTTGTAATTCAAAAACTTGTAAAATGTCATTTAAGGTCCATGGGATTCAAAAGTTGTCAAAATAAACCCTTTAAAGTTTAAAATTTACAAAATGACAACTTTAGTCCCTAAAGTTTAAAAATTGTCAAATATAGTCCTTGGTTAATTTAAAATGGAAATTGATCAAAAATAAACCTTGTACTATTCATAAATGACAAAATTGGTCCTTATAGTGAACTTTTGGAAAATTACATGTTTGGTACCTTAAGTTTCAAAATGACATAAAGGCCTTGGATTTATTAAAAATGGAAAATAATCAAAAGTGGTCCTTGTATTATTCATACTTGGCAATATAGGTCCTTATTATATCTTTGGAAAAGTGACAGGATCAGCCCTTCAAGAATTCATAAATTACAAATATGGTCCTTGTGATTACTAAGCTACCAAACAGACCCTTTTATTAATCATAACTCAAATCCAATCCAAACCAAATCCTTAAACCCAGCTGGCCCAAAAATACAGCCCGGCCCAAAAATTTAAAACAAGAATACCGCCACTATCACGTTTATCCATCTCTCCCACCCCTGCAAACCAAAACCACCTGGTTTTCTACACCTCACCACCACTTTCCACCTTTCAAACTTATCCCCCCAGCTGTATACCTCCCCCCTCCACCTCTACATACACCCAAGAAGCATTAAATGCAGTTAACCCACTCTATGACTTTTCCCCAAAAAACCATGTGTACGGTTGTGATAATTTCAAGTGATCCAAGGGCTGGAAAGAGGTGGGATATGACCAGAGGTCGACAAGAAACTCAAAGAAGTCAATAAATAAAGGAGAGAAGCAGAGATAAAGAACTAAGTAGTGTAAATTAGTTTAGAATAAGTTGTTTTAGTTAATTTTTCAATTCCAGTGTATTTCAAAGCTTTCAAGCTTTTTGTTAAGTCATCTTATTGTAATAAAAACTTAATTTCAGTGTTAATTTCAGTTAATGTTTACAAATTCAGTTTATGCTTATTTCCTAGTTCAAATTCTCAAAATTCTCAATTGTTGTTATTAGTTGTTATTATTGCTTCTAAAGCTCATAAAAGCTCTTGAAAAAGCTTATAAGCTGTTAAAAACCTTAAAACTCCAGTTTAGATTCACAATTCAAAATTATAAAAAAAGTACTAAAAATTAGTTAAAAATAAAAAAAGCATTGGTAATGAAGATCAAGACTGAAGCTTGGTGATATATGGAATGATCTTTGGTTAGAAGCTTTGTGGAAAGCTATTAGGTGTGGTATTAACTCTGGTTCATGATCTTTTCGAAAACAGTTGTAAGCTTTCATAAGTATATTTGCATTTCATGTAAGTAGTTTATAAGCTTTAATCTCGTGTTTTATGTTTCTAAGTAGTAGTTAAGTATATTTCTACAATAAAACAAGTTATACTTATTATTTATAATTAGTAGTTGCTTTAAAATCTTATTTTCACAATTTCAATAGCTTATCATTTGTTCTTAAGTTTTAATGTTGTACCACTGTTGTTTAAAGCTCCTTTAGACTTGTTATTTGATAATAAGAGGCCTTGGATCAGTTTCATGGTTTTAATCTATGTCTAGCTTTGATAATCACAAAAGCGGTTTTTATAAGGATGTTTGGATTTCTGATTCAAAGCTGCTAGAGGCCGTTGGGTTGATGTTCATTATTGTTCTAAGTCATAATAAGTCATAACAAATCAGTCAAACAATAAAAAACAGTCTCTATTAGTGTAAAAGTCAAAATTAGTTTTACTATCACCTTGTTGTTAACTGTTAAGAATTTGGATTGCCAAATTCATCACACAAGCTTAAAAGTTGTTAGTCTAGCTCTAGATAATCTTATTACAGCTTATTACAACTAATTCAGTCCATAGAATCAATTCAAAGTTCATAAAAGTCAAACTGTTTCTTAATTCAAAAAGTCAAAATTTTCTTAAATCTGTTTTTGAATAAACTTTCAAATTTTCTTGTGATCTTATTGTTAAGATTTAGCCTTTAAGCTTTTGGGATAGTAAAGTTTAGCTGCTAAATTAAATTAGAAAAATACTAGCTTTTACCCAATCAGCTTATTAAGTCCTTAAAAATCAGCTTCTTTTGACCCCTTTTCATAATGCATACAGGCACACACTCAAGATTCACTCGAGGTGGCACAAGATAACTTGCAGTTTTGTTCACAAGCTTCATTCAAGCTTGTGAGAAGCTGATTTTTGGTCCAAGTATATTAGGCCAGGTCTACTTTAAGTCCCTATATTCATTTTCCATTTAGCTTATTTGTTTAGATTATGCAATAGCTTAAAATAAGCCTCTAATCAATTGTTTTTCATTATTAATCCAATAAGCTCAAAACTAGTTTAAGCTTATTTAATAATTAAGAGTACCATTAATTAGCTAATTTAGACTTAATATAGCATTAGTTAGCTTCTGTGTTCAACTGGTACTCTGTGATGGCTTTTAGCTTATTTTGAATTGCTTATTAATAAGCAGTTACACTGCAGCTTATTATTCTCACACATAAGCATATGTTTTTATATTTTTCATAGATTAAGAATAATATTTTAGTATTTTATTGAATTTTTCATATTTTTGCCACTGCTATTTTTCTTTATTTTAAATAGTTTTTAATCCTTTTTAAATAGCTTTTAATACAAATAAATCAGAAAAAGCTTAAAAAAATATGTTTTCAATTTTCATAGATTAAGATAAATATAATAGTCATAAAAAATATTTTTCCATAATTTTCTTGGTTTAAATAGTATTTTCTAGCATTTTAATTAGTTTTAAATAGTATTAAATTAATAATAAATAAATAAAAAGTCTAAAAATATATTTTCAGTTTTAAAATAAGTTTTATCATATTTTAGATTTTTCTAAGTTATAATTTTATTTTTCCAGGTTATTTTTATATTTTCTTATATTTAAGTGTCTTTTAAATAGTTTTTAATTAATAATAAATAAATAAATAGTTTTAAAAATAATTTTATTTCTCTAATAATTTTCTTTTATTATTAGGATTGTAAAAATATCATTTTCATATTTGTAGGCCTTTTATTTCTTAAAACTCACGTTTTATTTTGTACGTCTACGTAATTTTATTTAAACGTATGTTTTAGATTTTAAACGTTCATCAATTTTAAAATAGTGATAGCGTTTATTTAATATATTTTATCTTTTATTTCCTTTAATTTGCATTTAAGTCGCTGTAATTTATTAATCTTCTCTTTAGGTATAAATATTTCAAAATCCTTTCTGATCACTATCCTTAGTGATTATTTGACATCTGAAGTTGTTTAACACCAATTCATCCTCCGTGGGACTTAACGACCCAGGAATACACTATATTCCTCTGATCTTAATTGCATTTCGTTTTCAGACTGTTTGGACTTTTTATTACGGTTGACCATTCACAAGTGGTTGCCTTGTGTGATAAAACCTGACTATCTGGAGCGAATCAAATTTTTGGCGCCGCTGCCGGGGAGGCTGTAAGCGTGTTTTAAGCATTTCCAGATCCATTCTTGCACATATACCACCTTTTTGTAAACAATTTTTAAAAATCAAAAAGTTCATTAACACTTTTCCTAAAGTGTTAACAACCAAAAAATATTTTCATTCTTTGTTTTTATAAAATGTTTTTCAAAAATGCCAAAAATATTCCTCTTTACCCTCTTACCCTTTTTGATTCTTTATCCCTTTACCTCTATCCATTTGATTCTAACTTCTTCTATTCTCATGGAATCTCTCGACTACGACGAATTCTGGAACGAAGTTGGAAAACTTCCTACTTTATCACAAATGTCAAGAATTCGTGTTGTTCGTAATGATCCATTAATTCTGTGTAGGGAAATGGAACGAGAAACTGGGGTGACAAAGGACCGGTACTTCCTTCGATAATGGAGGTGCTAAATACGTCCAACCTACGGTTATCCAAAGATCTAACCCCTCAATTGCTCCTAAGCCGTCTAAAATTGATCCTACACTTTCACGATTTACGGTTAAAAGCAAACATGCAGAATTTAGACCGGTGACTAGCAAGAATGACTTGCCTAATCTTCACGTTTCTCAAGAACCAGAACCGGAGACCATAACGGAAGTGATGGAAATTGCTAGCTCTCAGAGCACACCACTTGTCCCACCTCCGGATTTTTCAAAATGTTCTTTGAGACTTAATAGTCATTCGGATCACCATGTTGGTTTTGTTGATTCTTTGAATGAACCGATTCCTTCTCATAACTCTCAAATAGAATCGTTTATTCCTTGTGTCGGTTGTGGTGAGCCTCGTTTTGGTTCACCATGTCGTCACGGTGTGTACATGTGTACAATGTGGTAATGATATTCGGAACGGGAGTTGTTTGTTTTGTGGTTCGAGGAATTCATTTGATTATGATCCTAATCCGAACTCATTTAACGACCCCTCAAATTTTTCCAATTACCCACCACAACCCGACTTATCTTCATATAATCAACATAACTGCTGTGAATTTTGTGGAGGTCCTCACCAAGGATTTGAATGTCAATCCGGAAACACGATTGTCTATGAACAGTTTTTCGGTGATGCTCGAACTTTGGTTATGACCAATATCCATATGATTCACCAATCCAGGCTCAACAGTTTCACTGTTGTGAGAACTGTGGAGGTCCCCATTTCTCTCGATTGCCAAACAGGGAATCAATTTCCTTGTAACAATTACGACTATCCATATCACGACCAACCTCCATAGTGCCAAATGACTCAAACTCCTCAGCAAACCCAACAAGACACTTATCTAGAGCTTCGGAGTCATGAAAAGAACTGAGGAGTTGAGTAAGACAAAGATTTCATAATGTTCCCAGTTTTTCTTGTGTACATTGTGGGGTCCTCATGATGATTATCAATGTCAACCTTCCGGTTTTGACAAATCTCCACTCCCACAATGTCCCGCCATTAAAAATTCACATGAGAAATCCATGGAAGAATTGCTAGCCAAGAGCGGTCGCTAAAATAAATTCCCAAATTGCCTTTGAAAAAGCTATTAAGGAATCAATTGCAAAAGAAAAAGCAGCCAGATCAAGCTCTCAATTTCGTTTTATTCCCCGATGACGGTGATGATGAGGATACACTTGAAGATTCATCAAATTCATCATTGATATCCCAGCTTGAGATTCATTCTCAAACAACTGCTATCACACCCGAAGCTCCCACTCACTCTCTGAACATGGGGGACGAGCTTCTTGACACTGTTCCTGAAAAGGAATCGGACGAATTCATAAAGTCTAATGTTGAGAACCTTGTCCCAATCCCTAGAGAGTCACAGGGAACTTTTGACCATGTGTGTGATATCCCTCCTCCTCTTGTCTTCCAAAGTAATCATGTTGAGATGTGCTCCGATTCTATTGATGACGATTCGTTATCTTGTGGAGACATCAGTTATATGGAAGAATTACCTTCTGAGCTTGTTAGCTTAGAAGAAAAGAATGATGAAGTTATGATCGCGACCTGAAATCAAAGATGAAGCACTTCGAGCAACATTATTGAATGTCAGTCTTCTCATTTCTAAAATCGAGGCTTTCAAAGAAAAACCCATTTCATCTCCTATCCCCATAAAGGATAGTGACATTTTTTCCGATGATTCTATTTTGGAAATGGAAGCCTTCGCTTTTGATAATATGGGAGAGAAGATTAGTGGCGCACCACTTTTCATTCTCATAATTCTCTCCCGATTATGAATCATTTACATTGGAGGAGTTCACCGTGAACCCATGATACCAATTCGAATATGATTCATTCACCTTCGAGGAGTTCTCCTGTGAACTTACTCATATCATATCTCCGCCGGAGTATGATAATTTCTACTTTGATCTAGACACACCTATAATATGTCTTGATCAAGCGAGCTTAACTGATGAGATTCATGAAACTATGAAATCTCCTATTGAGGATGAAGAGTTAGTCATGATTTTTATCATGATTTTCTTTCTTTTCTTCATATATCCCGTGACTTCCCCTGTTCTTCACTCCTTCGGGAATGAAGACATTATCTTTGACCCCGGCATTTTCATTTATCATTTGTAAGCCGGTTCTATGTATATCTCATCGGTGTGGAACTTTCGCGTACTTCAATGTTTGTCCAAACATCTTGAATGAAAGTCCGATGGAGATTGTCTCTTCCACTTACTTCCCCATGAACAAATTAATTCGGGGTCGAGTCAAGCTAGCGACTCGATAATCAAAAACAAGTAGTTAAACATGGGTTTTCACCCGTGTGTACCACCTTAGTGTGGGGGAGATGCCCCACATATTGTAAAAAAAAAAAGAATAATTGTTGTGTTTCTACACTTAGCTAGTAAATATTATCTTTTTACGTTCTAAGTTTCCGCATAACAGCCGGTACTTTGAATATTGAGGACAATATTCATTTCTAAGTGTGGGGAAATTTGCGAATTTGATCATAAATGTACCCTTTTAGTCCCTTTTTCCCCCAAAATGGCCAAATTTTAAAATTTTTAGTGGAAGTACTATGTACTAAACACAACAAATGGTAATCAGTCCACCATGTCTAACCCACATAAGGATTGGCTAATCCAAGAGCAAACGGCTCTTGGTAAAGATATCTCAAATCCGTTGATGGCTTGCAATTTGCCCAAAATTGTATGGTGTTCAACTCACCATATCTTTAATTAGTGAAGAGTTGGCTAGCCCGCAAGTTTATGGCTTGTGGTAAAGGAAGTGGAAAACCATAATTGGTAATCAGCTCACCAAAGATAATATTGATAATTTATCTAAAGAGTTGGCTAGTCAGCAAGCGGCTTCGGTAAAGACAAATCAAATCCGTTTTATGATTAGCTCAAAATCATTTGGTTATCATTGTACCAAGGTTCTTACTTGATCTAAAACAATTGGCTACTCCAGAAGTAATGGCTTTTGGTAAAGAGATGAAATCCATTAACTTTTCATAAATCATTGCTAGGGACTAGCAATATCTTAGTGTGGGGGATTGATGAGTGTCTAAATACTCATCATTTTTGTACTGTTTTGAATGCCAAAAACATCTGAAAACACTCATAAATGCATCAAAATGATAAAAATATCACAAACAAGTGTTTTATGTGTTTTAAATGCAAAAATATCAAAATCAGATGAAAAACGTATTAAGTTTGCATAATTGGCAGTTTTAGTCCCCCAAGTTTCAAAAGTTGTCAAATTCAGTCCCTGGTAATTCAAAAACTTGTAAAATGTCATTTAAGGTCCATGGGATTCAAAAGTTGTCAAAATAAACCCTTTAAAGTTTAAAATTTACAAAATGACAACTTTAGTCCCTAAAGTTTGAAAATTGTCAAATATAGTCCTTGGTGAATTTAAAAATGGAAATTGATCAAAAATAAACCTTGTACTATTCATAAATGACAAAATTGGTCCTTATAGTGAACTTTTGGAAAATTACATGTTTGGTCCCTTAAGTTTCAAAAATGACATAAAAGGCCTTGGATTTATTAAAAATGGAAAATAATCAAAAGTGGTCCTTGTATTATTCATACTTGGCAATATAGGTCCTTATTATATCTTTGGAAAAGTGACAGGATCAGCCCTTCAAGAATTCATAAATTACAAATATGGTCCTTGTGATTACTAAGCTACCAAACAGACCCTTTTATTAATCATAACTCAAATCCAATCCAAACCAAATCCTTAAACCCAGCTGGCCCAAAAATACAACCCGGCCCAAAAATTTAAAACAAGAATACCGCCACTACTGTTTATCCATCTCTCCCACCCCTGCAAACCAAAACCACCTGGTTTTCTACACCTCACCACCACTTTCCACCTTTCAAACTTATCCCCCTAGTCTGTCATACCTCCCCCCTCCACCTCTACATACACCCAAGAAGCATTAATGCGTTAACCCACTCTATGACTTTTCCCGCCAAAAAACACCATGTGTACGGTTGTGATAATTTCAAGTGATCCAAGGTCTGGAAAGAGGTGGGATATGACCAGAGGTCGACAAGAAACTCAAAGAAGTCAATAAATAAAGGAGAGAAGCAGAGATAAAGAACTAAGAGTGTAAATTAGTTTAAAGTAAGTCGTTTTAGTTAATTTTTCAATTCCAGTGTATTTCAAAGCTTTCAAGCTTTTTGTTAAGTCATCTTATTGTAATAAAAACTTAATTTCAGTGTTAATTTCAGTTAATGTTTACAAATTCAGTTTATGCTTATTTCCTAGTTCAAATTCTCAAAATTCTCAATTGTTGTTATTAGTTGTTATTATTGCTTCTAAAGCTCATAAAAGCTCTTGAAAAAGCTTATAAGCTCATTAAAAACCTTAAAACTCCAGTTTAGATTCACAATTCAAAAATATAAAAAAGTACTAAAAAATTAGTTAAAAATAAAAAAGGCATTGGTAATGAAGATCAAGACTGAAGCTTGGTGATATATGGAATGATCTTTGGTTAGAAGCTTTGTGGAAAGCTATTAGGTGTGGTATTAATCATCGTTCATGATCTTTTGCTGAAAACAGTTGTAAGCTTTCATAAGTATATTTGCATTTCATCGCGGTAAGTAGTTTATAAGCTTTAATCTCTGTGTTTTTATGTTTCTAAGTAGTAGTTAAGTATATTTCTACAATAAAACAGTATACTTATTATTTATAATTAGTAGTTGCTTTAAAATCTTATTTTCACAATTTCAATAGCTTATCATTTGTTCTTAAGTTTTAATCTTGTACCACTGTTGTTTAAAGCTCCTTTAGACTTGTTATTTGATAATAAGAGGCCTTGGATCAGTTTCATGGTTTTAATCTATGTCTAGCTTTGATAATCACAAAAGCAGTTTCTATAAGGGATGTTTGGATTTGCTGATTCAAAACTGCTAGAGGCCAGTTGGGTTGATGTTCATTATTGTTCTAAGTCATAATAAGTCATAACAAATCAGTCAAACAATAAAAAACAGTCTCTATTAGTGTAAAAGTCAAAATTAGTTTTACTATCACCTTGTTGTTAACTGTTAAGAATTTGGATTGCCAAATTCATCACACAAGCTTAAAAGTTGTTAGTCTAGCTCTAGATAATCTTATTACAGCTTATTACAACTAATTCAGTCCATAGAATCAATTCAAAGTTCATAAAAGTCAAACTGTTTCTTAATTCAAAAAGTCAAAATTTTCTTAAATGCAGTTTTTGAATAAACTTGTCAATTTTCTTGTGATCTTACTGTTAAGATTTAGCCTTTAAGCTTTTGGGATAGTAAAGTTTAGCTGCTAAATTAAATTAGAAAAATACTAGCTTTTACCCAATCAGCTTATTAAGTCCTTAAAAATTAGCTTCTTTTGACCCCTTGTCAAAATGCATGCTCTGTGCACACACTCAGTATTCACTGAGTGTGCACAGGCACAACTTGCAGCTTGTTCACAAGCTTCATTCAAGCTTGTGAGAAGCTGATTTTTGGTCCAAGTATATTAGGCCAGGTCTACTTTAAGTCCCTATATCTGTTTTTCCATTTAGCTTATTTGTTTAGATTATGCAATTGCTTAAAGTAAGCCTCCTAATCACTGTTTTTTCATTATTAATCCAATAAGCTCAAAACTAGTTTAAGCTTATTTAATAATTAAGAGTACTGTTAATTAGCTAATTTAGACTTAATATAGCATTAGTTAGCTTCTGTGTTCAACTGGTACTCTGTGATGGCTTTTAGCTTATTTTGAATTGCTTATTAATAAGCAGTTACACTGCAGTTGCATTTTCCTCCACATAAGCATATGTTTTTATATTTTTCATAGATTAAGAATAATATTTTAGTATTTTCCTGAATTTTTCATATTTTTCTGCCACTGTTTGCTATTTTTCTTTATTTTAAATAGTTTTTAATCCATTTTAAATAGCTTTTAATACAAATAAATCAGAAAAAGCTTAAAAAAATATGTTTTCAATTTTCATAGATTAAGATAAATATAATAGTCATAAAATATATTTTTCCATAATTTTCTTGGTTTAAATAGTATTTTCTAGCATTTTAATTAGTTTTAAATAGTATTAAATTAATAATAAATAAATAAAAAGTCTAAAAAATATATTTTCAGTTTTAAAATAAGTTTTATCATATTTTAGATTTTTCTAAGTTATAATTTAATTTTTCCAGGTTATTTTTATATTTTCTTATATTTAAGTGTCTTTTAAATAGTTTTTAATTAATAATAAATAAATAAATAGTTTTAAAAATAATTTTCTTTTTCTAATAATTTTATTTTATTATTAGGATTGTAAAAATATCATTTTCATATTTGTAGGCCTTTTATTTCTTAAAACTCACGTTTTATTTTGTACGTCTACGTAATTTTATTTAAACGTATGTTTTAGGTTTTAAACGTTCATCAATTTTAAAATAGTGATAGCGTTTATTTAATATATTTTATCTTTTATTTCCTTTAATTTGCATTTAAGTCGCTGTAATTTATTAATCTTTTCTTTAGGTATAAATATTTCAAAATCCTTTCTGATCACTATCCTTAGTGATTATTCGACATCTGAAGTTGTTTAACACCAATTCATCCTCCGTGGGACTTAACGACCCAGGAATACACTATATTCCTCTGATCTTAATTGCATTTCGTTTTCAGACTGTTTGGACTTTTTATTACGGTTGACCATTCACAAGTGGTTGCCTTGTGTGATAAAACCTGACTATCTGGAGCGAATCAATCAACAACTCTACCTTTATGAAAGAGTCTCCTTTCAAGCAACTTAAAGGCTTTCCTATCGTCCGGACTTAATCCATCTTTCCTATGGTACATGGGTATGTAGTGAGCGGTGTCTTGGTAATCTTGTTGCTTGTTGCTTGGCATGATGTTCCTAAACAATACAACCACAATGTGGTGTTAATTGTGAATAGTAACCTAGAGGGTTTGATCACAACTTTGCTCTCATCATCTTTGTTGAGTTCAAGAAATGTGTTTAATTTGTATTAACAATGTTAATTCTTTGATGTATATTATCTTAGAAAACAATGTGGTGACAAATTATGATAAACCCATTTGAACCCAACTCTTAAAGATGAAGAAATTGTAATCTTAGAAATCAAGAAATTAAATTAACAATGTAGTGAAGATTGTACTTACACAAGTGATTGTTAAACTTGAGAGGAATGATCAAATTGCTCCTATGAACAGTACCTGAGTTCCTGTTCGTGAGTCTTTGAGGTGAGTATAATTGTGGAACATCCACGGATCATTCTTTAGCTTATACTTGCCGTACATTTGCGGATCCCCTTTTGGATCCCTCTCATTTGGGATCCGGCTAGTATAAACAAAGGGATCCGGTATGACAGCAAAAGTCAGCTCAAACATTCCTTGATAACTTTGGTTTGGGAGTTCTAAAACGCCTAGTGTTTTGATGTTAAGTGTGACAACTCGTATTTTCAGGTCATATTTCAAAACATTATTCATGCTTCATCATTTATCATTTATCGTAAATTAAGTTTACGAGCATTAAATTCACGTAACCGTAATGGTTTAGCTGTGAATTCATGAACATTTCATCGAGGACATTTCATATAGACTAGATTTAGTCTACATATCATCAATAACATCATTTCATATCAATATTATGCATGGGTTTGCATTTTTCATTAAACGTTTATTTTCTATTAAATAAACGCTATCGCGTAAACATTTATTTTGAATATTTAATCCGACACTTCCAAAAATATTCTTAATATATTTTTATACTCATTTTAAGACTATAAAAATTATATTATTAATTTACCCGATGTTTTCAATTTATTTCGTATATAAATTGTAATGTATAAATAATTACGACGGTTTTCTTAAATACTACACGATAATTATTATTTCACTCAAATTTTGCAAGAAATGTATTTTTATAATTTTTATGACCTCAATATATTTTATCCTGACCCGTTAAAATTTATTTTTATCTAATGCTACTCTAAAAACTAATGTATACACAATTTACCACAAGTCTTCAAGTAACTTACATTAAATTACACCTATACATGTAAATGCTTATCAAAAACAAAACTCATATTTTTTTTTATCATGAATGTCGACAAGGGGGGGGGGTGAGTCATATACATGTCCTAAATATCTATAACTAGTAAATGTATAATATCTACAAACACATCACATATTCACTTCATTTTTCAAAAGATCAAAAATCATTTTCCTTTCTCTCCTCTCTTGCTCTTAGAACCGGCAACCATGGAGACCAAGAAGAAGTCACCAAAAATTTTCTAGACAAGAATTTAACACTCTAGTCTCACTCTTTATTAAGGTTTTGAAATAAAAACCTTGTGTGATTAGGAAAAATCCATTGTCCATAAACCTCATCAAGTTACTAGTAAGCATCCATATTCATCATCATATCTCATATTCATTGTTATATTCATTTCATCATATTTGAGAAAACATGCAAGTCTCATGGATGTTTATACCACTTTTTCATTGATTATAAGGGTTATATATATATTTGTGTCATCCTATAATTACTCCTTGTTATTTATCACTCTTGGTGATGTCTAGGAACCCATGACAACCTAAGAAGGTGTATGGTAGGATTAGAATAGCTTCGGAGTTGTTTTGAATTGGTTGGAATAGGTTTTGCGCGTGAAAAACTCATTTCGACAAGTCTAATTAAGGGTCTGGCCTTATTTTGAAATTCTGGAATTTTCGACAGTAAGCAAAATATTTTGGGCTAGATATTCGGAAAATATAATTTAAAACGAAAACGTGGCCGCTTGAACAGGTTAAAACGGAGCTATAACGAAGAAGTTATGAATTTTGAAGTTTGACGACGAAAACTAATTATTCCAGAAAATTCAGCAAGCTGTCTCGACTTTTTACGAGTAAAAAATGAGTCTTAAGCGTTGTTAAATGTGTCGACTTATCAAAAATATATTAGTATATGTTATCATGATTCTGTGGATATAAAGAACGTAGAAAACGGACTTATAACGACAAAGTTATTCACATTTTAAACAAGTTGCCGTAACTTTATTCTATTAGCAAAATTAATATATTTTCTATTAAACACATACTACGGCAACGAAGGACCACGTTGAGGGTCGTTTTTAACAATGACGAAGTACTTTTTATAAAGTGATGTCTTCTAGTAAAAGTAAGTTCGCCAATCATATTTTCCAAAATGTCAAACCATTTGTCAAGCGGAGTTGTAACGAGTAAAATACGGTCACTTAAACTTTGCCGGAAAACCATCCTTAAACTATATTTTGGACACAAGTACCATACTTAACCTATATTTTTCTTTGTGATCGAGACCTCTAGGATGAAAACTTAAACACTAAAACTTTGAGATAATGATACAAGCATCCCAAAACCGTTGAGTTTGTTTTCTAAAACTCGACGTACACCATTTTACGACTAGCTTTTCGAGGCCGTTCACTTTCATGAAAATTTTAACGACATTATTTTACGACGGAAAGTTATAATTTCCTAATAAATTACTAAATGATTATCGTAGGATATCATTTCAACGTAAATACTTATGGAGTAATTTAAAAATGGTCAAGACGTTAAAAGATTATTTCTCGACGAGAAATATTATTTTCACAAATTCATAAGTGGTATAGATATCATCCGAATTGCATGCATAACATTACATCATAACTTATTATGTATCATATCATTCATAATAGCTCAAGTTTAGAGATTCACGCTACACCTCGGTGTACTCACTTTTGCCATCGCATCATTGTCCATGTGAGTTTTCATAGCCCCACTTTTAATTGTTTTGTACTATTTTTGGGGGAGATACATGCTCAACTACTTGCTTTCATTTACACAAGTACTTTAAACTTTTACGGATTATCGTGAGTTCCATAGCCCCATTTTCAATTGTTTTAATGTTTTTATTAAACTCTTTGGGGGAGATACATGCTCATCAACTTTTATGAGATTCTTGATTATTTGCAACTATATGTTTATCTGAACTGAATGTTTAATCATATTCTATATCTTAAATCATGGAACTAAAGGTCTTGGGATTATTATTGAGCTAAAGGTCTTGGGATTTTTATTGAGCTAAAGGTCTTGGGATTATTTGAAACAACACTCATATGTGTTATATCAATTGAATATTAATACATTAAGCTATCTACTGTTATGTGAATTCATTTGACATCATGCATTTGAACATAACTATACATATTTTGGGCAATGGGTTGTAAACACACAGGTTGCAAGTTTTGTATGGGCGGAACTTGGAATTGAGTGGATTTGCAATGCCTTTGGTGCATAAACGATTTTGAAAGGTTTTTCATTTCAACACAAACTCTATGAACTCACTCAACCTTTGTGTTGACACTTTTTAGTATGTTTTATCTCAGGTATCTAAGGCATTCACTTCATGGCATGCATGTGGACCTATCATAGAATCGTCGGTGACGACGGCGTCACACATGGGATTTATTCATTTTAAAACATCGTTTGGATTGTAACAAACTTATTTCCCGACAAGTTAATTTCATTTGGGACCTATCTTTGTAAACTCTGATTATTTTATTAAATCAAACGATGTGTTTTCCAAACGACACTTTCGGTCGTTCAATATATTCATAACTATGATGCTATGACAGTCAATCCCAGAATTCCATTCACGCAAAACTAGGAAATTTGGGGTGTGACAGATTGGCATAAGAGCTTCAGATTATAGAGAACTAGGTTGCATCATTGACCCTAGACTATAACTACATCATTATAGCATCTTATCATTTCATCATAAGTGCATGTTCACTTTACATGCGGTTTATACGTACATTTTTCGAGTTATTTACTTTCATTTCAAATCGATTGTCACATAGATGCCTTTAAATACCCATCCTATTATCATTTCCTCCTACTCCAATGTGGAGAATGCTTTGTCATTCCTTATCACAATTTTTATATCAGCTGATTCATCACCGATAACGTCGAATGTCGAGATAAACCTTTAAGTAGGGCAAAGTCACTCTCACTCCTTTGTTTCACCACTAACATGTCGAGTTACACGTTATTCACGCACTAAGTCACTAGACCATCATACATTTGAAGCACTTACGACACCTCATAACCCATCTTTTGGGAACCCGTCGATTATTTTGAAAAGTAACCTCAAACTTATCATCTCACATCACATCTCTTTAGAGCGCTTATTCTTAACATAGGACTTTACTACGTCTCACCTTTCCTCTTATCTTGAAGAGTTATGGCACCGAAGAAATCAAGCACAGAAATGACACCACCTGCTATCCAAAGGTATATAGAGGATAGTATAGCCGAGGCACTAAGGAAAGAATGAGCAACGGTAGCTGCTGTTGCCGAGGCCACGGCTGCCGAAGCCGCTAGACTTGCTTTACTACTACGGAGCTGCAGGAGGATCTGGAGTTTGAAATTGTACATACAAGGACTTTAAGAACTGTGATCCTACAAAGTTCAAAGGCACGAAGGAGCCACCGCTATGGTTCGATGGTTTAAGAAGATGGAGTCTGTGTTTCTTCTATGCAATTGCCCAGATGACTACAAGGTGAAGTTTGCCACCGGTACACTCTTAGATGGCGCAATGTCATGGTGGAATTCGTATGCGCAGCCTATTGGTATCGAAAATGCTTACAAGATCACGTGGGATCAATTCAAGAGGTTGTTGACAAGAAGTATTGTCCACGCACGGAGGTGAAGAAATTAGAAACGGAATTTTATGAGTTAGTGACTGTTGGTTATGACATCGAGACCTACATCAGGAGGTTTCAAGAATTGGCTGCACTATGTCCATCAATGGTTTCGGACAATGAGAAACTATTGGAAAATTTCATTGGAGGACTTCCACAATGTATTCAAGGAGATTTAACTTCTTCCGATCCGCAAACGATTGAAGAATCTATTCGAGTAACTCAAAAACTCATGGCTCAAGTTGTGAAGGGGGAAAACATTATCAACAATAACCGTAACAACAACCACAACAATCAAACTAGCAACAACAAAAGGAAATGGGAAAATGACCAGGGAGGTTATGATAACGACAACCAAAACCGTAACACTAACCGTCACCAACAACTCCTAATAGAAGACAAGAAGTCGCCAGGGTCTATGTTGTTGCACCAACAAAGGGAAGAGCTTATCGAAACTTACCACGATGCCACCAATGCCGCTACATCATAATGGTCCATGTGGTATATGCTTTAGTGTCAAAAAGTAGGACATCTTGCTAGGACTTGCAAGGGCAAGGCCATAGTTACATGTTACGGATGCGGGGAGAAAGGACACTATCGGAATCAATGTCCTCAAAACAAAGGTCAACAAGTTGAAGGTGCTCATGGGAATGCATACATGTTAGAAGGAGGAGAAGCTTGTCATGGTCTCAACAATGCGGAAGACTGAAGAAGTTCGAAACTAACAAATCTCTTTTTTTCCTTATGTACTATGTCGTACTAAGTTTATGTCTTTCATCGTATTCGGATCTTATGACTTAAGATGTACTACTTTTGATAAACCACTCGTTGTAAAATATTCTCATTAAGCGTACTTTCTTTTCCTTCTGATTCGTTATCACTTACAAGGTTAGATCTCTGTAAACATCAAGAGTTATAACAACTAAACCGAACGTCACATTATCGTTCCATAATTATACATAGCCTAGCTAACTATGTCTAATTATGGAGGGATATCGTTCCTTAATTATACATAGCCTAGCTAACTATGTCTAATTCTGGAAGGATCATGTTATGTTGGGAGCAGTTATTTATAAGTCTTAGTGCAAGCAGGTTTTCACATATTCATAAAAGTCAAAGTGTTATTCATGGGAGATTCATCCAATATTTTCTTTACTATGATGTTTTATACGCTCTAAATCATCGATAACCATAACGACACCTTTTCATGTCTTCTTTCCTCGTTATTCATCACAAACTCAAAAATTCGATAGACTAAACCACGGCTGAATTCGTGGACTGAATTCCTTTTGGTTGGGCGAATGTGACAACTCGTATTTTCAGGTCATATTTCAAAACATTATTCATGCTTCATCATTTATCATTTATCGTAAATTAAGTTTATGAGCATTAAATTCACGTAACCGTAATGGTTTAGCTGTGAATTCATGAACATTTCATCGAGGACATTTCATATAGACTAGATTTAGTCTAGATATCATCAATAACATCATTTCATATCAATATTATGCATGGGTTTGCATTTTTCATTAAACGTTTATTTTCTATTAAATAAACGCTATCGCGTAAACATTTATTTTGAATATTTAATCCGACACTTCCAAAAATATTCCTAATATATTTTTATACTCATTTTAAGACTATAAAAATTATATTATTAATTTACCCGATGTTTTCAATTTATTTCGTATATAAATTGTAATGTATAAATAATTACGACGGTTTTCTTAAATACTACACGATAATTATTATTTCACTCAAATTTTGCAAGAAATGTATTTTTATAATTTTTATGACCTCAATATATTTTATCTTGACCCGTTAAAATTTATTTTTATCTAATGCTACTCTAAATACTAATGTATACACAATTTACCACAAGTCTTCAAGTAACTTACATTAAATTACACCTATACATGTAAATGCTTATCAAAAACAAAACTCATCCTTTCTTTTTATCATGAATGTCGACAAGGGGGGGGGGTGAGTCATATACATGTCCTAAATATCTATAACTAGTAAATGTATAATATCTACAAACACATCACATATTCACTTCATTTATCAAAAGATCAAAAATCATTTTCCTTTCTCTCCTCTCTTGCTCTAAGAACCGGCCAACCTTGGAGACCAAGAAGAATTCACCAAAAATTTTCTAGACAAGGTTTTAACACTCTAGTCTCACTCTTTATTAAGGTTTTGCAATAAAAACCTAGGGTGATTAGGAAAAATCCTTTGATCATAAACCTCATCAAGTTACTAGTAAGCATCCATATTCATCATCATATCTCATATTCATTTTTATATTCATTTTATCATATTTGAGAAAACATGCAAGTCTCATGGATGTTTATACCACTTTTTCATTGATTATAAGGGTTATATATATATTTGTGTCATCCTATAATTACTCCTTGTTATTTATCACTCTTGGTGATGTCTAGGAACCCATGACACCCTAAGAAGGTTTATGGTAGGATTAGAATAGCTTCGGAGTTGTTTTGAATTGGTTGGAATAGGTTTTGCGCGTGAAAAACTCATTTCGACAAGTCTAATTAAGGGTCTGTCCTTATTTTGAAATTCTGGAATTTTCGACAGTAAGCAAAATATTTTGGGCTAGATATTTGGAAAATATATTTTAAAACGAAAACGTGGCCGCTTGAACGGGTTAAAACGGAGCTATAACGAAGAAGTTATGAATTTTTGAAGTTTGACGACAAAAACTAATTATTCCAGAAAATTCAGCAAGCTGTCTCGAATTTTTACGAGTCAAAAATGAGTCTTAAGCGTTGTTAAATGTGTCGACTTATCAAAAATATATTAGTATATGTTATCACGATTTCGTGGATATAAAGAACGTAGAAAACGGACTTATAACGACAAAGTTATTCACATTTTAAACAAGTTGCCGTAACTTTATTCTATTAGCAAAATTAATATAATTTCTATTAAACACATACTACGCAAACGGGACCACGTTGAGGGTCTTTTTTAACAATGACGAAGTACTTTTTATAAAGTGATGTCTTCTAGTAAAAGTAAGTTCGCCAATCATATTTTCCAAAATGTCAAACCATTTGTCAAGCGGAGTTGTAACGAGTAAAATACGGTCACTTAAACTTTGCCGGAAAACCATCCTTAAACTATATTTTGGACACAAGTACCATACTTAACCTATATTTTTCTTTGTGATCGAGACCTCTAGGATGAAAACTTAAACACTAAAACTTTGAGATAATGATACAAGAATCCCAAAACCGTTGAGTTTGTTTTCTAAAACTCGACGTACACCATTTTACGACTAGCTTTTCGAGGCCGTTTTTGTCACTTTCATGAAAATTTCAACGACATTATTTTACGACGGAAAGTTATAATTTCCTAATAAATCACTAAATGATTATCGTAGGATATCATTTCAACGTAAATACTTATGGAGTAATTTAAAAATGGTCAAGACGTTAAAAGATTATTTCTCGACGAGAAATATTATTTTCACAAATTCATAAGTGGTATAGATATCATCCGAATTGCATTCATAACATTACATCATAACTTATTATATATCATATCATTCATAATAGGTCAAGTTCAGAGATTCACGCTACACCTCGGTGTACTCACTTTTGCCATCGCATCATTGTCCATGTGAGTTTTCATAGCCCCACTTTTAATTGTTTTGTACTATTTTTGGGGGAGATACATGCTCAACTACTTGCTTTCATTTACAAAAGTACTTTAAACTTTTACGGATTATCGTGAGTTCCATAGCCCCATTTTCAATTGTTTTAATGCTTTTATTAAACTCTTTGGGGGAGATACATGCTCATCAACTTTTATGACATTCTTGATTATTTGCAACTATATGTTTATCTGAACTGAATGTTTAGTCATATTCTATATCTTAAATCATGGAACTAAAGGTCTTGGGATTATTATTGAGCTAAAGGTCTTGGGATTTTTATTGAGCTAAAGGTCTTGGGATTATTTGAAACAACACTCATATGTGTTATATCAATTGAATATTAATACATTAAGCTATCTACTGTTATGTGAATTCATTTGACATCATGCATTTGAACATAACTATACATATTTTGGGCAATGGGTTGTAAACACACAGGTTGCAAGTTTTGTATGGGCGGAACTTGGAACTAAGTGGATTTGCAATGCGTTTGCTGCATAAACGATTTTGAAAGGTTTTTCATTTCAACACAAACTCTATGAACTCACTCAACCTTTGTGTTGACACTTTTTAGCATGTTTTATCTCAGGTATCTAAGGCATTCACTTCATGGCATGCATGTGGACCTATCATAGGGTCGTGGTGACGACGCGTCACACATGGGATTTATTCATTTTTAAAACATCGTTTGGATTGTAAGAAACTTATTTCCGCACAAGTTAATTTCATTTGGGACCTATCTTTGTAAACTCTGATTATTTTATTAAATCAAACGATGTGTTTTCCAAACGACACTTTAGGTCATTCAATATATCTCAGAACTATGATGCTATGACAGTCAATCCTCAGGAATTCCATTCTGCTGCAAAACAGGTAATTTGGGGGTGTGACATTAAGGCTCTAAAACTTGTGGTTTGAGGTTTTGAAGATTTAATACTATTCCTATTAGACGAGGTCCCCTTTTTAAGAATTAGTCATAATTCTTGGGAAGCTTTTCAAACATTATAATAAAATCCCATTTCCTTATATAAGAAGTTTCACATGGATATTTATTGACATAGATGAAGTGTCAATAAATCTTTTGTGATGAATAACGATTGAGGTTATCGAATAACCAAGATATCATTATTACGAGTTGGTAATGTAGTCTATACAAATTAGTCGAAGAATACTATTTTGATGATGACTATAATATGGATAACTACTTAAGTAATTACTAATAGATATAAATCATGCGACTCAGATTTTAATAATAGTAAAATCAAAAAGTAAGTTATTAGAGATCATACCGTTGCTAAATATTCTTTTTTAAGAAAAGAAGTATTTAGATGAAATGTTTTGTGATTTTCTTGGGATCTCCAGGTTCATGTTGTGAGAAGGACAACACTAAACATTCTTTTTGCAAAAAGAAATATTTAGATAGATTCTTCATGATCTTCTTGGTGACTCCGAATCCAAGTATGGAAAATGCTTAACAAGGAAAATGTTAGAGCATTCTATCATTGTCCAACAATAAACAATATAATGATTTTTAAAATATGAGAAAAAAAATCCTTCTTTGTAGTTTTCAAACATACGCAGATCGTATCAAGTTTTTAAAGTACAACATACTCTAAGAAACTTGGTAACGAAGCTCTGATACCAATTGAAGAAAACTAGAAGGGGGGGTTGAATAGTTTTACCAATTTAAAACTTCCTTTTAAATATTTAGATCGACTTATGTTAATCTATTTGGTTGTTTATGTTGGACGTTGTTGGGTTTTTGGTTCCTTGGATCAAGAATTATTCTAAGTGTTGGAACCACGGACAGAAGAATGGAACCGCTGCTGAAGACAAACCGCGGCTAGTAATATTGTGTAACCACAGATAATGTAATGTAACCACTGCTAGTCTTGTATAGTCGGTTTAGTATTATGTATTAGATAAATATGGAAAAGATATTTATCTTGTAGGTTACGTATTTTATAATGTAAAGGACTCATATAAAGGAGTCCTATGGTAGATTAGACATACGATATGTTTTATATCTAAGGTCGATACACTTCAAGGTTGTAAAACCCTAATACTGGTTAGAGTATTCGTATTAATAATAATATTGAGGTGTTGAATGTTTATTGTTCTTCTTCTTAAGATTAGGTATTAAATTCCGCGTGATACTTAATAAGCTTTTATTCAAGTCAGATTCTATATTAGATCGTTTGCTCAACTGGGATCAACATACGTTGATAGATAGATATATAAACGTGTAATGAAAGATAAAGAGTAAGAAGCACATCACCACGACACAAGTATTTATAGTGGTTCGGCTACAAGGACACCTTCCTTGCCCTACTCCACTCCCCGAGTCACCTACTCGAGAATTCGTAAACACTACACCAACTCCTTATGGCGGAGAAGCCTTCACAATGTCGCTTAATCTTTTTGGAACAAAGCTAAATACGAGTTCCTTCACACAATGAAGACCACACACCTAACATAACGTCAGCCTACCCTTTATACGGTGCTAGGCTAACCACCGAGTTCTTTCACACCAAGGAGAACTAATCCTATCACAACGTCGCCTACCCTTTAGGTACTAGGCTAAGCACCTAGTTCCATTACTATGGAGGAACTACTACCCTTCACAACACAACACCTATTATCAAGGAGATCCACTCCTTGTTACAACACCATCAAGGATATCACCATCCTTGGAAATAAACAAATACTTATATGTATAACGATGCACCTCATCGATTATACGACCTAGGCATTCTTCCCAAATGCCACTTGATTTGATTCTTAGGTATCCTTCACTAATGCCTTTGACACAACGCTTGGAACCTTTCACTAATGCCTTCGTCTTGACACCTTTAGCATTATTCACTAATGCTTTGACACGGACGATAAGCACCTTTCACCAATGCTTTCATCTTGACACTTTCGGCATCCTTCACTAATGCCTTCAACCCAACATCTATGTAGGAAGAAATAACTTATCAACAAGAGAACCTTAGTTGTCTTGATGATGACGAAGCATGGCAACTCATGGAATTGTGCTTGCTCGTCTTCAAGAAGTGGTGATCTCGCCTTTAAGAGGAACCTAGAGAATCACACAAAAACAAAAGACAAACTACATAGATCACTTGGATCTGAGGTTAGAGGGTTATAATACTTGGGGAAGTATGTGTGTAAAGTGGTGACTAGAAAGGAAGAAATGGCTCTCTATTTATAGAGGAAATTTTCTACTGTTCCCCGGATCTCGCGGATCCCTTCCACAAGGGATCCGGCTAGCACAAAGCTAGGGATCCGTGGGATGCTCCTCTTTGCCCATGGGTATTTTTGGTTATGGGTCATGGGTCATGGGTTATTGTTTGATCCATGGTTTTCTTTCTAGATACAATGTATCTCAAGGATACAATGAACTTGGTTAAGTGGTATATATAAAACCATGGGTTATGGGTTAATACCATTTTCTAGTTTTTACCCATTTAGTATATACTTGTTTTTACCCATTTTAGTATATACTTGTTTTTACCCCTTTTAGTATACTTAGTTTAAGTATATGCTAACCCAATATGTAAACACTAGTTGTTGTACATATGTATCTAAATCATAAAATCACTTATACTTGTTTTAGTTTTTTATGTGAAAATGTAAGTGTGTTAGGAAACTATTGACTCAAACTATTTACGTATTCTATTTGTTTCGTTAAAATGATTTTACGTTTGTTATCGACAAAACATTAGAAGATCGTAAAATATAAATAAACGTTTTTACGGCTTATTTGTATTAACAGTTTCCATTCAATCACTTAGGATCACATGTGTGAACCTCTCATAAATGTTCTCGTCAGATTGCTAAGATCTGTGTAGGACTCGATAATGTATCACTTGCGTCCTTAATGTTGAACGACAAGTGATGAAATGTCAAGTGTACCTAAGAGATCTTTTGATGAATCTCGTGGCTCTAGACTCAATAGTGCGCTTTGGTTTTCCTGAGCGGAGACTAGGGAGGGTCTCCTTCTTCAATACCAGCAATCTCTAAGAGAAAGCCGATAGTTTACATTGGGTTCCCTGTGAGAATGAAACAAGCTTCTGTTGAGAGAAACTTGAGTAGTGGCTAAGAAGGTTTAGTGCATGCGTCACTGGGTCCATGACGATTTTGATCTTCAATACCGGTTTCATCAAGTGACAACCCATAGCATATGAATTGAACCCGGTTATGCCCCTAAGTTGAATGATCAGGAGGCTATTTCTTTTCACCCATTTTCTTTACTTTTCTTTTTAATTCTTCAACTCCTTCTTTCTCCGATTCTCATTTTTTCTCCTTTTTATAATCATACCTAAGGACTTCTAATTATAACTATTGGTGGTGTCCTTGGGTAGATTCCTCCGGCTCTGGCGGATCATAGGACGATTATTCCTAACCTTAGTCACCTTATAATTCCATGACTAACCTATGTTGCCGTAAACCATTTT
>OU343220.1:104438212-104553218 GCA_910596185.1 Chrysanthemum makinoi
TTTCCCATTTTTTCATTTTTTTCTCGCTTTTTTATTTTTCACAACATCATACTTGTAATTTTACTTTTGCAACATTCAAGCAACATTACTCACTTCATTTTGCAACATTATTCCGATTTTAAGAAAGTATGCTTTTCCAAAAATTTAAATAAAAAGTTGAACTCGGACTCTAAATCAATTTTGCTTAAAAACTTTATTATTGCATAACAAGACTATTTCTAATGTTCAAAAGTTTGAAAAGAGCACGTATTTAGTCCGATTAGTTATCTTCTGAAAGAAAAAGCCATAGAATACTTATATAAGCTCTAAAGAGAACCAACTACCCCACGCTTAGCATTTTCATTTGCATAATTCATAAAAACTTAGTCTAAATATTAAGAGAGTAGCCAGATCAACACTCTGGCAGAGTCGGGATTCCCCTTGTTCTAGCCTAATCAAGATTAAACTTCCATTAATAACGAAGTATTAATGCATTATTTTATGTGCAAAGCACTTCTTTTTCATGCAATTACTTAATTTAAGAAGATAAAAAATTTAAAATTTTGGTCAAAACGAGGGTGCTAGGGTACTAGTAGGTACAAATGTGATCAAAATTCGCTAGAATTCCCCCCACACTTAGAGTTGAATATTTCCCTCAATATTCAAAGTACCGCTTTATGCCGACACTATAGAATGTAAAAGGTAATACTAGCCAAGTGGGAACAAAATCTTTTTCAAAAAAAGAGTAGTAAGATATCCGTAGATAATTGTTAGCAAAAGATCGATATTGGGTAGCTAGATTGAATACAAGCTGTTAGGTTCCCATTTATGTAACACAAGCATCAATATAAGAAATGAGATAAAGAAGTGATCGGATGAACACTAAACACAAAAATACACGTATGATATTGAAAGGTTTAGGCGTAGGAAATTATGTAAAGTGAACAACCAACCTTCAAGTGAAGGTTTACAAGACTATTTATAGGGGAAGGAGCTAGGGCAACACACTAGTTCCCTTCCTTTCCTTATTGGGCTTGGGCCAAGGCTTATGGGCTTTCTACATAAGCCTTTCCATAGTTACAAACATAAAAGCCTAATTAAGCAACCTATTACATATTAATTACTAACACTTGAAATCTAGTTTAGGAGTGATTCCAACAATCTCCCCCTAAGTGTTGGTGATTAATGATTAAAGTAATTTGAAACGTTGTTGGCGTATAGCTTTGATCGCCGACATTCTTCTTCTTGTGAGAAGAAGTGCCTTGATTCGAACAATCTCCCCAGCAGTAGGGACCTTTCTTTTGAAGTATTCGCTTTGACGTCTTTGATTTCTTTTGTTCTTTGTTCTTTGTTCTTGTGGTGATTGTGATAGTATGTTGTGGTTATCCGCATCGTGTCCGCTTGTTGTTCCAGGTCTCCACGTCTTTCTCCAACATGCTCACACGCCTTTAACGTTGAATTTCAAGACGATGCAGCTCTTCTTTAGTCTTTAAACTTTGTAGATTCTTTGACTTTGACGAAGAATCATTCGACTTTGTTGCCTTTTGAGAGAACTTCAATTAGTGTTGTTGTTTCGTATGAGCGTGAAGAATCTGCACGATCTTTCCTCCTCACAGCATCCATGTTAAGAAAACATAAACATGGGTTAGAAATAATCCAGCGCTACAAGTTTGAACTTCGAGTATGTTAACAAAGATAGTGTGAAAACACGTCTCTAATTTCACAAAGGTCGTTTCCTGAACTTGAGTCACACAAGTGAGATAATGCGATGTACCGAAGTACACCTACAGTTCAGGTGAGTTGCTGAGGTACACCGAAGCATCACCCCACGAATGTAGACCGTTTGAGACACACTAAGCGTAACCGACAAGGAGTTACCGGGTGACTGCCGTCGTGGTTGTTTATGTTGACCCGCAGAGTTTCTGTGGAAAACTAGAAGGGGGGGGTTGAAAAGTTTTACCAATTTAAAACTTCCTTTTAAATATTTAAATCGACTTATGTCAATATATTTGGTTGTTTATGTTGGACGTTGATAGATAGATATATAAACGTGTAATGAAAGATAAAGAGTAAGAAGCACATCACCACGACACAAGTATTTATAGTGGTTCGCTACAAGGACACCTTCCTTGCCCTACTCCACTCCCCGAGTCACCTACTCGAGTTCAGTAAACTACACCAACTCCTTATGGTGGAGAAGCCTTCACAACGCCGCTTAATCTTTTTCCGGTACAAAGCTAAATACCGAGTTCTTTCACACCAAGGTGAACCACACTTAACACAACGTCGCCAACTTTATACGCTAGGGCTAACCACCGAGTTCTTTCACACCAAGGAGAACTAATCCTATCACAACGTCGCCTACCCTTTATTAGGTACTAGGCTAAGCATCTAGTTCCATTACTATGGAGGAACTACTACCCTTCACAACACAACACCTATTATCAAGGAGATCCACTCCTTGTTACAACACCATCAAGGATATCACCATCCTTGGAAATAAACAAATACTTATATGTACAACGATCTACCTCATCGATTATACGACCTAGGCATTCTTCCAAAATGCCACTTGATTTGATTCTTAGGCATCCTTCACTAATGCCTTTGACACAACGCTTGGCACCTTTCACTAATGCCTTCGTCTTGACACCTTTAGCATTCTTCACTAATGTTTTGACACGGATGATAAGCACCTTTCACCAATGCTTTCATCTTGACACTTTCGGCATCCTTCACTAATGCCTTCAACCCAACATCTATGTAGGAAGAAAGAACTTATCAACAAGAGAACCTTAGTTGTCTTGATGATGACAAAGCATGGTAACTCATGGACTTGAGCTTGCTCGTCTTTAAGAAGTGGTGATCTCGCCTTTAAGAGGAACCTATAGAATCACACAAAAACAAAAGACAAACTACATAGATCACTTGGATCTGAGGTTAGAGGGTTATAATACTTGGGGAAGTATGTGTGTAAAGTGGTGAGTAGAAAGGAAGAAATGGCTCTCTATTTATAGAGGAAATTTTCACTGCCTCGAATCCCGCGGATCCTCCCACAAGGGATCCAGCTAGCACAAAGCTAGGGATCCGTGGGACGCTCCTCTTTGCCCATGGGTATTTTTGGTTATGGGTCATGGGTTATGGGTTGATCCATGGTTTTCTTTCTAGATACAATGTATCTCAAGGATACAATGAACTTGGTTAAGTGGTATATATAAAACCATGGGTTATGGGTCAATACCATTTTCTAGTTTTTACCCATTTAGTATATACTTATTTTTACCCATTTTAGTATATACTTGTTTTTACCCATTTTAGTATACTTAGTTTAACTATATGTAAACACTAGTTGTTGTACATATGTATCTAAATCATAAAATCACTTATACTTGTTTTAGTGTTTTATGTGAAAACGTAAGTGTGTTAGGAAACTATTGACTCAAACTATTTACGTATTCTATTTGTTTCGTTAAAATGATTTTACGCTTGTTATCGACAAAACATTAGAAGATCGTAAAATATAAATAAACGCTTTTACGGCTTATTTGTATTAACAATCTCCCCTTTTTTTTGATGACAAAACATAAAATTATTTTAAGGAAAAGCTAAAATTCGTAAAAGTTTGAATTTGTAGTTTTTACTTTCTTCTCCCCCTTTTGTCGAAACAAAAAGTGTTAAAAGAAACTAACACAATTTTTATAAGAGAAATATGTAAAAAATGTAAAGAGAGCAAGTGACGGGAATGGTACTCGCCTTAACTCCCCTTGACGAGTCCATCCCTTTGAGAGGCCAAGGACATGACGTAAAATAAACTAATTGTGTTTGCAAATATGTTTGCAAACGGTTCGTCTAAATGACGAAAACGTGCTCCCCCTTGAAGATTGCAAAGTTGCAATGGGGTGTCATGAAGTATAATCCAAAATCGGATTAAGTTGCAAATGTTTTTGCAATATCGTTTGACACAAAGCTCCCCCTAGCTTTATGGTGTCAAAATCTTCATATGTTATTTTGAAAATCTACAAAGTAAAGGTTAGAAAACAAGAGTATAGTGCATAATTTCCTGCAAATAAAACTCAAGTTAGTAGAAATTTGTCCTTCTGTACCACAGATCCCACGATTCCCTTGTTGGAGGGATCCGTCTAGGCATTTTGGAGGGATCCGCTATTCTGATGACAGCTTTCAAAGAGTGAAGATGTGTCAAACAATGCTAATGAAGAGATGATATATGTGTACAATAACATGCACAACGCACAACATAATCATAGCATATAAATATTCATTCAATAAAACAAGAGATAATCAAACAAATCTCTAAAAGTAAGAGAATGAACTAGGACATACAAGTACCACTTAATACTAACTAGTTACTAGACTTAAAACGGGACAATGTGCTTGAGTCTAGGGATGAGTGGACTTGTTGATTTGATCCAACTTTGCAAGAAGATGATAAAACATGAAATGTATCTAACTGCTTCTTGAACAAGTCCTTGAGTGATTAGACAATTTGGACAATTATTGTCTTGGTTTGGACCCGGAGGGAAATGGATATTTTGAGAAGGTTCTATGTGTGATTGTGGGTCTTCATTTTGAGAAGTAGGATGAGGTTCTAAAAATTAGGGTGGTAATGAAACTTCTTCCATATGATCAAGGTTGTTCCTTGTTTCCCATGATGGACTATTTGGTGTTGTTGGTGGTTCCATATTCAATGAAAAGGTTGGTGAATGGGAGTTTCTTGGTGGTGAATGATCCAATGAGTAGATGTTTGGGTGAGGGAGAGGCTCATTCAAGGAGTGTAGTCCATGCTCAATGAATGAGGGTTTTGATGGCTTGCTAGAACTAGTCAAGTTTGGTTTTGAACTATATGATCCTTTTTCTAGTCGAAGGTTTGATGCTAATCCTTGCGGTTCTCTTAGCCTTTGTTGGTTGAGTTTGGTGAGATGGGGTTCTAGTATCATTATCTCTAATGGGGGATGTTTCGATGGATGAGATTTCATGGATCATTTGACCCTTTCTTTTGGATGATCCTAAGGTTGAGGAGTTGTTGCTAAGAGCTTTAGTCATGGTGATGATGATGCTAGTGTAAGCTTCTAATTGCTGATTTTGAGGTAAAGGTAAGTGAGGATGGTGCCTTAGTTCTAAGGTTGTTTGGTTTATAAAGGATAATATGAATTAGGAAATTAAATTCTTGGCCACTTAGAGGATTAAGCATGCTCTTAGGATTTTGATCAGCTCTATGAGAATAATAAATGAATGCTAAAAGTGGTTAGAGAACCAAAGGTGACTTAAAATTGAATATGGAATTTGATTGAGGCTTTCTGTAGCTACGGATCCCGCGGATCCCTCTCAAGCAGGACTACCGTTAAAGATCGGGATACCGTCGTGCGTTTAGGTGAAATGATTATGCTTTTGTAAGGTTTATTATCAATGGATTTCGAGGTTTTGACTTAATTTTGAAGTCTTTAGCTGTTGGATATCTCAAATCCTCAACCATAATAAGTGATGGTGTTGAATGATGGTTTTGGGTAAGAAAATTGACTTTGGGTAGTCTAACTAAGTGTTTGACAAGGATACCATTTAATTTGATATGGAGAAATGGTGGTAACAAGTCCTAGAAGTAAGATGATGACCTAAGAAGAATTTACTAAAATCTTTAAAAATAAAGAAAAAATAAAAAACTATTTTTGAGCCTAATTTTGAGTCAAAGATGATTAAGATCAATTTGCTAAAATTGAAGAATAGACCAAACTAAGTGCTATCAGACGTGATAGATAATGTGTGAGTGTTGGAGTGGAATTATGGTGAGTTTTGACGAGTTGATAAATCAAAATATTTCGAAATATATCCTAGGTAAGTCATGGATGAGAGTGAGGTTTTCAACTATTTGAGGAAGACTTAGTTGGCTCTGGTATCTTATGTTTGACTCGTGTGAGGTGATCTAGTAGACTATTTTGATTTAGGCAAATCTGTATTGCATATCGATGCCACATCCCGCGGTTCCCTCTGGAGGGATCCGCTAGTTCAAAAGTGGGATCCGCCATCGCATATCGAGAGCTTTCAGCAAATGTGCAACTTTGCACTTTATAGTAAATGCTTCTCCTAGTTGTTTCTATGAGGACTAAATGCAAGAACACAACTAATATAATGTATATCAAAGTAGGAAGAGCTAAAATTCCTAGAATGAGCGACGACGACAACTCAAGGGTCAGAAATCTCATTTTCCAAATACCTAAGTTAGGATTGTTTAGTGCCAAGATATGGCGATACCTACATACTACAAGCATAGTTTAAAGTGTTACAAACCATTGTTTGAAATTGTTCATCATATATTTGGGTCCTAAGACCTTACTCTCTCCTCATCTCGTCTTCACCCGTCGTCCACTCTTTATCATACCATTTCTACCTCTTTTTCTTCAAGAAATTGACAAAGCACTTGAAGATTCCCTTGGTTTGTTGCCATTCGAGTGATGCACCAGGAACGTCCGGCAATTGGTTGATATATTCCAAGGGGTCGAGTTCGGTATTTCCGAGTGGGTTGCTACTTCCTTCTCCTTCTCTTTGTCTTTCCCTTTCTTCCGAGGAGCCGTGGGTGGGTGAGGCCTCTTGCCATCTACCATAAACCTTGTGGTTCTTCCCTCGGTCAATGGTACCATAACCTTGTTGCAAAAGCTATGGTCATAGGTTTGTGGAGAAGGATCTAATGCAAAGATGAATTTAGCAAGACGGGTTAGGAGCATTGCATACGGGAGCACCATCTTGTCCATGCTTCTTACACTTGCCATTCTCTTGACCATGTAGTAGGCAATGTTGAAGTGAGTCTCGGTCACTAGATAATAGATCATGAAGCTTAGACATGTGTTGGGGTGATCCTTGTTTCCTACTAGACACACCACATTCTCCCTTATCACATCTTCCCATTTTCTATACAACGCATACATCTCCGAGAGCTCCATTTGGAAAGGATCCCTAAAGATCACTTTCAACTTCCTAGTAACCCTTGATGGGGATGCTCTTGGCATAAACACGGTGTCCCTTACCGTGGTTGCTTCCGGGATTGTCGCGTGATAAATTTCGTGATGATCAACCATAGAGTGTATCTCCTCCAACGACCACTCATTAGAATACATGCAAACCCCGTCATATGGAACCCTTATTATTCTTCCAAACTCCTCAAGTGAAAGAGTGTACTCATGTCCATTTATGGTGAATTCAATTGAGATAGACCCATCATCATTTCTAATTATACCCATTGTCTTGTAGAACTCAAGCACAAAGACCGGGCAAATTTGCTCGTTTATATCCAATAAACAATCAAACCCAATAGTTCCAAATACTTCCCTTATGTTGGTATTTGCAAGAAATGATGGATCAACAACTCTACCTTCATGAAAGAGTCTCCTTTCAAGCAACTTAAAGGCTTTCCTATCGTCCGGACTTAATCCATCTTTCCTATGGTACATGGGTATGTAGTGAGCGGTGTCTTGGTAATCTTGTTGCTTGTTCCTTGGCATGATGTTCCTAAACAATACAACCACAATGTGGTGTTAATTGTGAATAGTAACCTAGAGGGTTTGATCACAACTTTGCTCTCATCATCTTTGTTGAGTTCAAGAAATGTGTTTAATTTGTATAGTATCTTAGAAAACAATGTGGTGACAAATTATGATAAACCCATTTGAACCCAACTCTTAAAGATGAAGAAATTGTAATCTTAGAAATCAAGGAATTAAATTAACAATGTAGTAAAGATTGTACTTACACAAGTGATTGTTAAACTTGAGAGGAATGATCAAATTGCTCCTATGAATAGTACCTGAGTTCTTGTTCGTGAGTCTTTGAGGTGAGTATAATTGTGGAACATCCACAGTGATCATTCTTTAGCTTATACTGTCTTCTGTTGCACGGATCCCGCGGATCCCTCTCATTTGGGATCCGGCTAGTATAAACAAAGGGATTGTATGACACAAAAGTCACTCAAACATTCCTTGATAACTTTGGTTTGGGAGTTCTAAAACTAGTGTTTTGATGTTAAGGCTCTAAAACTTGTGGTTTGAGGTTTTGAAGATTTAATACTATTCCTATTAGACGAGGTCCCCTTTTTAAGAATTAGTCATAATTCTTGGGAAGCTTTTCAAACATTATAATAAAATCCCATTTTATCATAATATAAGAAGTTTCACATGGATATTTATTGACATAGATGAAGTGTCAATAAATCCTTTGTGATGAATAACGATTGAGGTTATCGAATAACCAAGATATCATTATTACGAGTTGGTAATGTAGTCTATACAAATTAGTCGAAGAATACTATTTTGATGATGACTATAATATGGATAACTACTTAAGTAATTATTAACAGATATAAATCATGCTTAATTTTTAATAATAGTAAAATCAAAAAGTAAGTTATTAGCGATCATATCATTTGCTAAATATTCTTTTTAAGAAAAGAAGTATTTAGATGAAATGTTTTGTGATTTTCTTGGAATCTCCAGGTTAATGTTGTGAGAAGGACAACACTTAACATTCTTTTTGCGAAAAGAAATATTTAGATAGATTCTTCATGATCTTCTTGGTGACTCTGAATCCAAGTATGGAAAATGCTTAACAAGGAAAATGTTAGAGCATTCTATCATTGTCCAACAATAAACAATATAATGATTTTTAAAATATGAGAAAAAAAATCCTTCTTTGTAGTTTTCAAACATACGTGGATCGTATCAAGTTTTTAAAGTACAACATACTCTAAGAAACTTGGTAACGAAGCTCTGATACCAATTGTGGAAAACTAGAAGGGGTTGAATAGTTTTACCAATTTAAAACTTCCTTTTAAATATTTAGATCGACTTATGTTAATCTATTTGGTTGTTTATGTTGGACGTTGTTGGGTTTTTGGTTCCTTGGATCAAGAATTATTCTAAGGAACCACGGACGTAAAGAATGGAACCATCACGAAGACAAACCGCGCTAGTAATAATATTGTGTAACCACGGATAATGTAATGTAACCACTAGTCTTGTAGTCGGGTTAGTATTATGTATTAGATAAATATGGAAAAGATATTTATCTTGTAGGTTACGTATTGTATTATGTAAAGGACTCCTTAGCCTATAAAAGGAGGTCCTATGGTAGATCAGATATACGTATGTTTTATATCTAAGGTCGATACACTTCAATTGTAAAACCAATACCGTTAGAGTATTCGTATTAATAATAATATTGAGGTGCTGAATGTTTATTGTTCTTCTTCTTAAGATTAAGTATTAAATTCCGCGTGATACATAATAAGCTTTTATTCAAGTCAGATTCTATAATAGATCGTTTGCTCAACTGGGATCAACAAACGTTGATAGATAGATATATAAACGTGTAATGAAAGATAAGAGTAAGAAGCACATCACCACGACACAAGTATTTATAGTGGTTCGGCTACAAGGACACCTTCCTTGCCCTACTCCACTCCCCGAGTCACTTACTCGAGAGTTCGTAAACACTACACCAACTCCTTATGGTGGAGAAGCCTTCACAATGTCGCTTAATCTTTTTCCGGTACAAAGCTAAATACCGTTCCTTCACAAAGGCGAACCACACCTAACACAACGTCGCCTACCCTTTATACGGGGCTAGGCTAACCACCGAGTTCTTTCACACCAAGGAGAACTAATCCTATCACAATGTCGCCTACCCTTTATTAGGTACTAGGCTAAGCACCTAGTTCCATTACTATGGAGGAACTACTACCCTTCACAACACAACACCTATTATCAAGGAGATCCACTCCTTATTACAACACCATCAAGGATATCACCATCCTTGGAAATAAACAAATACATATATGTATAACAATGCACTCATCGATATAATACACCTAGGCATTCTTCCTAAATGCCACTTGATTTGATCTTAGGCATCCTTCACTAATGCCTTTGACACAACGCCTGGCACCTTTCACTAATGCCTTCGTCTTGACACCTTTAGCATTCTTCACTAATGCTTTGACACGGACGATAAGCACCTTTCACCAATGCTTTCATCTTGACACTTCGCATCCTTCACTAATGCCGTCAACCCAACATCTATGTAGGAAGAAAGAACTTATGAACAAGAGAACCTTAGTTGTCTTGATGATGACGAAGCATGGCAACTCATGGACTTGTGCTTGCTCGTCTTCAAGAAGTGGTGATCTCGCCTTTGAGAGGAACCTAGAGAATCACACAAAAACAAAAGACAAACTACATAGATCACTTGGATATGAGGTTAGAGGGATATAATACTTGGGGAAGTATGTGTGTAAAGTGGTGAGTAGAAAGGAAGAAATGGCTCTCTATTTATAGAGGAAATTTTCTATGTTCTGATCCCAGCGGATCCCTTCCACAGGGATCCGCTAGCACAAAGCTAGGGATCCTGGACGCCTTCGCCTTCATGGGTATTTTTGGTCATGGGTCATGGGTCATGGGTTATCGGTTGATCCATGGTTTTCTTTCTAGATACAATGTATCTCAAGGATACAATGAACTTGGTTAAATGGTATATATAAAACCATGGGTTATGGGTCAATACCATTTGCTAGTTTTACCCATTTAGTATATACTTGTTTTTACCCATTTTAGTATATACTTGTTTTTACCCATTTTAGTATACTTAGTTTAAGTATATGCTAACCCAATATGTAAACACTAGTTGTTGTACATATGTATCTAAATCATAAAATCACTTATACTTGTTTTAGTGTTATATGTGAAAATGTAAGTGTGTTAGGAAACTATTGACTCAAACTATTTACGTATTCTATTTGTTTCGTTAAAATAATTTTACGTTTGTTAATACAAAACATTAGAAGATTGTAAAATATAAATAAACGTTTTTACGGCTTATTTGTATTAACAGTTTCCATTCAATCACTGAGGATCACATGTGTGAACCTCTCATAAATGTTCTCGACAGATTGCTAAGATCTGTGTAGGACTCGATAATGTATCACTTGCGTCCTTAATGTTGAACGACAAGTGATGAAATGTCAAGTGTACCTAAGAGATCTTTTGATGAATCTCGTGGCTCTAGACTCAATAGTGCGCTTTGGTTTTCCTGAGCGGAGATTAGGGAGAGGGTCTCCTTCTTCAATACCAACAATCTCTAAGAGAAATCTGATAGTTTACGTAGGGTTCCCTGTGAGAATGAAACAAGCTTCTGTTGAGAGAAACTTGAGTGGTGGCTAAGAAGGTTTAGTGCATGCGTCACTGGGTCCATGACGACTTTGATCTTCAATACCGGTGACATCAAGTGACAACCGTAGAGCATGATTGAACCCAGTGTCTCCCTAAGTTGAATGATCCGGAGGGCTTTCTTTTCACCCTTTCTTTACTTTTCTTTTAATTCTTCAACTCTTCTCTTCTCGATTCTCTTTTCTCCTTTTTATAATCATACCTAAGGACTTCTAATTCTAACTATTGGTGGTATCCTTGGGTAGATTCCTCCGATCTCGGGCGGATCATAGACGATTATTCCTAACCTTAGTCACCTTATAACTCCATGACTAACCTATGTTGCCGTAAACCATTTTCATGAAAAATCTCAAAGTGGTTATGAATAAAAGCATTTAGTACCACGTGAGAGTTTTGTATTTTGCGAAATACTCCCCTTCCACACGCTTAAGTATTTTGACAGAATCTGCACGGTGGGAGAGAAGCACTTTTGAATTGATCAACTCAAGATACACAATTCCATGGCAGACTACGTTGCATAGTTAAAGAGTTACATTGTCAGCTTTTAGGTGACAACTAGCTCTAATAACTACCTTGAAGGTGTGGACAAACCTTGAAAGGTTGTCAAACCCGTCAAAGTTCATGTCTACCAAGAGTTTCTCGAATGCTACATTCGACTAGGACAAGTCCTTTGCGAGACACGTTTACATCACTAGCGAACTAGCTTAAAATTATTACCCATCCCGGACAAGTCTTTTCAAGTTACTAACATTTAAGATCTCGTCAATTCATTAGTTAAGTCTTTAGCACGACGATTTATTAGCAATTCATAACATATTTCTTATCACATAATTTTTCTCCCCTTCAAAAATGGCATATAAATGTTATTTTTGACAAAATTTTGATATCGAATATGTCCATTTCAAGTTTTGTGGGAAGATTACCATTAAGAACAATTTTGTGAACAAAGTTTTTAAGCAAATACTCCCCCTCAACATGTGATATTAACTTTTGAGGTTTTGAAAAAACATAAGGGGAAGTACTTGTTCTTTTGAGCAAAACTTTGAAAAGTGAAAGTTTTGATTAGTTTTACTCAAAAGTAAGAAGCTTTCGCTCCTTTTGTGGGATTGTGGCACTGAAGCGTACCACATGGTCCTTTCATTACAAGTATGGGTTGTACACTGTTATGTGTGCCTAAGCCATAGTCAGATATAAATCACACATCCAAATAATGATAAGAGAAACAAATCAAGGGGTACCAGGAGTATGAGGTAGTCCAGCAATAACTCCAGGAATGCTCTCGTTGGTAACTGTGAGAGATATGCTTGGACGACCACCCACGAAACTCTCCAACGTTCTTATCCGATACCGTCGAACAACCTTTCATCAACTGAAAGTGATGATCTTTTCACATCCCTCCTATCCTCGATTCCATCTCTTCGGTGACCCTATGCCGTCATAGATCTCCTTTAACCTGTATGCTAACCCGTCCCGAACCTTCTTTAATGTGTGATCCCCAAACTTATGAAGCTCTTTGCACGCCATGAAGCAATTGTGCCGTAGTTCACTACGGTAGACTACCCCAAAAGGTTTCCTGATAAGGGTGTACTAAGCAAGTTGGTTTATGTCGGGAAGTTCTAGCTGTGGTTTTGTGAGATTAACACGCTTCTGGTATGATTCCACGGAAAGTTGAATATCTTCTGACGTTCTTGGATCACACGATGTTTATGAATATTAGCAATGAGTTGATGTACTGCTTGGATATTTGTAGAGAATTGTTGCATTCGTCCTTGTACCTTGGCAAGATACATGTCTTCAATGTCATCGTCAACACTGAAATCACAGAAGAAGTCATATTCCTATTCTTCTTGTCGTTTGACCATAATTTTCTTTAGGAATGTGTAGTCCCACTTCGACGACAGGGTAACATACATAATTGCAATGATCCGTTTGTCACTGAACACTTCCGTTTTTGACTTTAGAACCTGGCAGCTTTTGTAGTAGATTCTTCTTCGCTCAGGCCAATGACATACTTTCCCACTTTGTCAGCAAACATGTGTGTGGCTTCTTCCTCGATGGCTATATTGTTAGAGTAGATTGTCAGGAAAGGAGGGTGAGTGATGTAGCATATTTCTTGGAAACATCGCTGCCATGTAGAAGGAATTCCAAGTCATTGTTGAAGAAGTAACGATAGGGAATATTGGGTTGATCTGGTTGGTTAATGGTAGGTAGTGGTTTGGTCCAGTCTATGTAATATGGAGCTTTGTTTTGTCTGGTAGATGTTAGCTTCAGGGTTGAGCCAATCAATGTTGTTAGACATGGCTCGTGCTATGTTGTCGAGATGATATTCGACTTCAATGACATTGTCAGAGCTGTCCTTAAGCAATTGAAAAGCGTCGTTCTTGATTCGCCTCAACTCTGCTTTTGTCATCTTCTTCACCTTGAACTTTTCTTGTATAAGCTTCACATTCTCCATTGGCACCATCTATCGTTCTTGTCCTTCCGGTAACTAAGGTGTAGCATCAACAAGTTTAGAGAACCAGTCATACTCTTCAGTGTCATCATCATCTAGCCATGACACAACATTGGTATTTTTCTTCTTCTTAGGCTTCGGTGATGATGTAGAACAAGTAGGTTGTTGTTGGGGCTCAGGAATTTCTTCATCATCACCACCAGTGTATTCAAAGTGATCACCGGTTTTCTCTGTTTGTGGCGGTGACTCAGAGTCCTAAGGTTTATCAGTAGCAGGAGACCGTTGTGGAGAACTTATTTGAGTGGAGGTCCTTTGGGGTGGTGGTGGCATAGAAGATGAATCATCATTTTTCTTCCTTCGTTTTGGTTTAGAATCTTTATCCGCATCATCATCGTCTCTTGGACATTTAGCCTTCTTCGCTGTCTGTTTGCATGAGGTTTTGAGTTTATATTCCAAAGAATGCCTGAAATAGTTTAGCTTTCCGGCAAACGTGGCAGATCATTTAGACATTTGCAACACAAGCTTGAAATCAACTCTGACGGAGACAATAACCGGTTCAATTGGATTGATCTTCATTGCACAGAGTATATTGCATTGTTTGCTTGACCAATTGCATGAGATTCGATAAATTTGTCCGGTGAACATCTCTTGTCACCTGGGGACGTCGAGGAGAACTTGTGAGTGTATTCTCGATCGCTTCCTTATCCATTTCGATATCTCGTTTAGAAAGTGTTGATTTGTTCTCTTTCTTCGAAAACTTCGACACGCCGTCCTGAAGAAGGTTAACTTCGGCCTTTGATTCAGTTTCTTGTTGACCACGTCTTACTTGTTCGACAGCCTTTGACAATCTTTGTTTTAGCACGTGATATCCAAGTATCGTTTGCTTTTTACCGATTGGATGCGGATCCGAGGTGGCTTTGGATGGTGGTGGAGATGAGTGAGAAGATGAGTCTGACGATGATGATTCATGAGGAGGCTCAGGGTCCTTCGGTGGCTCGGTTTGTTCCTTGCTACGATGGGGACTATCTAGAATATAGTCATCCGTTTCTTTTTCGGCTTTAGCCTTTTCTTCCGCCTTAACCCTAGCTTCTTCATTTGATTTTGCTAGAGCTTCTTCTTCTACTTTTTCTTTAGCAGCAGCATCAAAATCTTCATCAGTAATTCTACCGTCTCCTTTCTTATCAGTTCCTCAAAGTCAAAAATGATCTCATCCTCTAGTTGTTGTTGTTGTGATTCAGTAGTGGTACCTCCTTATCGGGTTGATTAACCAATCGGAACCGTGTGGTTAGTGCACCACCACTTGACCCTCCAGGACCACGAGTTTGTTGTAGGTTGAACTCCTTAGCAACATGTTGAAGTCTGAGATTCTTCAATTTCTTTCTGTAATCTTTGTCTTCATCCTGTGGCTCTTCATCTGAGCTCTCTTATTCCTCTTGCTCAAGAATCGAGTTTTTCCCTTGTCAGTTTTGGGACTGAGAGGTTTTGCAACTGTAAGTGTATCATCTGTTGCAGATTCTGAGTAGATAACCTCTTCATCAGTTTCAGTGTCCTCCGAGTCCTCATCCATCAGTTTTGGTTCTGGTTTGGGAATAGGGATGGCACCCTTTGATGGAATTCTCTTTTTGAGTATGTGAGTCCTCTTTGGATACTTCACTCTCGCTAAGCTTGCAACACTTCCAGCATCGCCTCTCCTGGTCTTCCTAACAAAGGTGTGAAGACTTTTCATCAATGAACCCCATTTTGCCTGATGCAATCGCCTCGATAACGTCAGCGATTGAAGTCCTTGATCTCACAGAAGAAGGCACCGGCAAACAACATTGTTTCTTTGTAGTTGATTCTTTGAACCTGACGACATTGAGTGTAGGCTCAAACAACACAGAGTGATGGTTGGGGTCATCAAGTCTCAAAGGAATATCAGGATTATTCCCTAGTATCCTCTGGATCAACAGGTGTGTTCGATGTAAGGGATTTTGGTGCCAGGTTTAGAAATATGACATCATGTCATCCCAAATTAGACTTGCGAAATCGATGTGCATCATGTTGACCATGCCCCAAAATACTTGTAGTTCCATGAGCTTGGGATGCTCATAACCACTATCACGTCCAAAAACTGATTTGGTGATCATGATGTAGAGCTTGGGATGCTCATATTCTTAAGATCTACTGAAGAGTGTTTGGTGATAATCCCAGCAGCTTCATCATAGCCAATGTCGACCATGAACTGGAGAGTGACCTCTTCTGAAGGAGAAGCAACATAGTTGGCAGGCTGGATGGTAGGAAGAAGGAGAATAGCCCTAAGTTTGCTTGGAGTGACGGTGACTTGTTTGTTGTTGAGTGTCACTGTCACAACCTTCTTAACCTTTGACCTCGCATGGTGTGCCGAATTGGTGAACATAAATCTCTGCACAGTAATTAGTTAGCATATTCTTGTAAGGATGAGTCTGCAGAATATCCACAGCAATTTGACAAGAAGACTCAGAACACGTGAAGTTATCAAAATCGACTCTGAGATTGTTCTTCCCAATCTTCATCTAGTGACCCGTGGGGAAGATGTCTTCCATTGTGAGAACATTCAGTGCATCAACGTTTTCCATTGTGACATCCATATTGTAATCTGAAATATATTGAGCCAAAAGAACCAACATATCGAAAGACATTACGTTAGTCAAAAGTTGATTTTATTGTCCAATTATTGAATATGTTATGTTGATGAATGTTACGAGTCCAACGTCACTTGTATGTCCAATAGTCCAAAGTAGTCGTGATAAGTTTCGTGAGTTTATTAGTTTTGAATTGTAAAGTCCAAATTTTCACTCATTTTCACAACATATTAACCATTATAGCTTATTAGTGACATTTTGGTTTTGTGACGTTATGATTTATTTATTTACAAGTATGTACGCATAACAATTCATAATTAAGGTTAAAACAAGGTTTAAGCGTAGAAAGTAAGCTTATGTGTAAACAGTAATACCCATACGCGTAGGCATAAGCTTATGCGTAGGAACTTCTCTTACGCGTAAGAAATATTATGCATAGGAAAAGAGCTTGGCATAAAGCTTACGCGAAGCGTGAGCAAAGCTTATGCTTACTCGTAAGAGTGAACCTTATGCGTAAGACTCAAGTTTACGCATATCCTTCATAGGATATGCGTAGTCCCCTTTGTAGAACCTTACGCAAAGGTTACGCGCTAAGATTTCTCTTACGAATAACATTCTACGCGTAAGGAGATCCTTATGCGTAGGAATCAAGTATAACCTTGATTCTGAATTTTGCACGCGTAAAATCTGAAATAAATTTGTCATAACATCATCATTAACATATTTATTCAATTCTCTTTCAGATAGACATGGAATCATAGTCATAATCAGTTATGCGTAGATCACCCTTATGCGTAAGTTTAAAACCCTAACCATTCAAATTTTACGAATAAGGAATTTAGCCATAGGATTTGCACCAAACGTTTTCTGGGATGTCTTAGAGTCAATATGAATGTGTTTCAACAAATTTTAACATCCATAACCTCATGAATCAAAAGTTCCCAATACGTATGATACTTAAACCCTAATTCTCAATTTATGCACAAAACATGTTTCTGGGAATGATTCAAGTGTGGTTATGGTCAATTAAACATGATTAAAACGTTTTCTGGGTGGATTTTCATGCTGGAAATGTTTATAACGCTTGATTTTAAGCAATTTGACACAACTTTTACCATCATAAACACCCAATGATGATTTAGTGTTCATACGCATACGCGTAGAACACAAAATCAAAATCTAGCCGTTGGATGTTTATGAAATTAAAAACCAATGTTTGTAAATACATGAAGATCATTAAACCACTTACAAATCAGGAGTTTAAAGCACGGATTAGCAGAATGAATGTTAGGCGTAGGATTGGTAGGTTGTTGTAATAAATGTGGAAGTTAAGTGTTTTAAATGTTAGGTGGAGAGGTTTTATTAAAATGAGTTTAAACTTTTGACAACTTTGGTCCCTCCACCTCAACCATTTTCATCCATAGCCTTTAAGTTCCACTTTGGTTATGTATGAAGTGTAGTTTTGAAAAGAAACTTGACGACACTCCCCCTTGACTTTGAAAATATTTGAAATTTTATAAGTTTGGGTCTGAGGAGTGTCAAGAAACAAGAAACGAGTCCACCATTCTCAAAGATACAACCGGAATAAAGTAACATGCAAGTACAAGGTTTTATGAAACAGAAAATATTTACTTTCTCCCCCTCAACACTTGACCGAAAAAATACTGAATTTTGAAAGAGTAAAGTGTTGACGGAAGATTTGTACTTGCCATGTTTAAAGAAATTTAAGAGAGAAGAATATTTTTGAATTTTGTAAATTTTATATTTTTGTATTTTGTTTTTGAAAAATATTTACAAAAGAGTTTTGATATTTGACTGGTTTTAAGATTGTTTTAAAAGTTCGTCCAGTTCCTCTGGAGTCAAACACCGCATACCAATCCGGTGGACCAACTCAGTAAACCTAGCAGGAGCTAAGGCTTTGGTGAGAAGGTCTGCCAATTGGTATTTAGTACCCACAAAGTATAGTTCAACTGTACCCTTTTCCACATGCTCCTTGACGAAATGATATCGAAGAGATGTGCTTAGACTTCAAATGTTGAACAAAGTTGCACGAGATCGCAATTGCACTTCGATTTTCGCAGTACATTGGGATTCTGTCAAATACGTAACCATAGTCTTTGAGTTGTGTTCGCATCCAAATGACTTGAGCACAACAACATGGCTACATATTCCTGCCCGGTTGAGGACAGCGATGTACAATCCTGCGTCTTGGTTGCCATGACCAGTTTATCACCAAGAAATTGTAAAGCTCCTGAAGTACTTTTCCGAGAATCTAAGCAACCGCATGATCAGCGTCCAAAAGCTATTTGTTCAAAACCAAAATCCTTCGGATACCAGATCCCCAAGTTAATGGTTCCCTTGATGTATTTGAGGATTCTTTTAGCCTCGAGAGGTGAGTTTCGTTGGTCGAATCGATAACGGGAGCAAAGATATACAACAAAGACAATATCAGGTCATCGGGTGTTAGATACATGAGAGACCCAATGATACTTCGGTATTTGGTAGGTTCAACCAATTTCCCATGCAAATCCGCATCCAGTTTCTTGGTATGTGCCATTGGTGTGGCATAGGTATCCATGTTTTGCATTCCATTTTGTTTAAAATTTCAAGGGCATATTTGGACTGACTCAAGAAAATACCACGGGGTGATTGATGAACTTGGAGTCCTAGAAAGAACGTAAGTTCACCCATCATGCACATTTCAAAATGTTTTTTCATAAGTTTTGAAAAAGCGTTTGAGCACTTTAGATGTGTTGACCCAAAAATGATGTCATCCACATAAATTTGAACGATTAAAATGTGTGCCCCATGATATTGTATGAATAGTGTAGTGTCGACCGATCCTTTGACTAAATTATTAGCAAGAAAGGATGACAACTTATCATACCACCCGAGGGGCTTGTTTGAGATTGTAGAGAGCCTTGCTTTTTGTAGACGTGATTAGGGAACTCTGGATCAACGAATCCTTCATTCTGGCTGACATAGACCGCTTTCTTTCCATTCGAAAAGCGTTTTGACGTCCATCCGAAAGACCGTTATGTTCATGTGAGCGCTTGGCGAATGCCGAAAATCCGAACGCCTCAAGTCTAGCAACCAGGCGAATGATTCCTCGTAGTCAATCCCTTCTTCTTGTTATAACTCTTAGCCACCGACGCGTGACTTATTTCTGATAACCGTACCTTCAGCGTCCATTTGAGACCAATAACATAGACCCCAGTTGGTTTTTCAACCAATTCCCATACTTCAAGACGTTTAAACTGATTAAGTTCTTCTTGCATGGATTCAATCCAGTTGTCATATGTCATGGCTTCCTTAATATTTTTGGTTTCGGCTTGGCAGACGGTAAGTGCATAAATGCAATGTTCACCGTCAGTCTGAAGGCGTTGTCTAGTTACGACTGGTTGATTCGGGTTTCCAATAATGTTCACAAGAGGATGGTATTTCGTCCAATGATGTATGGAGGGTTGATGTTGATATACATTCTGCAGATTGGGAGGATTCAAATGGCTTGTAGATGATTCTGCAACATCAGGTGTGGCAGTTTCATTAGCAAACGGATTGAAGAACGCATTTGGATCATAATCTGCAGGTGGGGGTACTTCATTGTTCAGAAGATCACGAGCTGGTTCAGCGTCATTGGATGCGGTTTGTTCGACTGTTGTTGTAGAATCAATTGGTGGTGCTTCCTCAACTGTAGTTGTTATTGCAGGTGTATCAGGGATTGTATTATTATCAGGTAGAGCAGCGGAAACATTTGATACATCTGGAGCACGTTCATCAAGATCATCATTAAACAGAGGAGCAAATAGTTGTTCCATTTGACGTCGAGTAAGTTGTAAACTTGGTTCAGCTGATGATGGGGTTTGGGGGAAGTTTAGACGGTTATGTCCGGGTTCCAAGTTCTTATGCTCAGAAGCCATTTCTGTAAGCTCATCGAAATTTGCATGAATCGTTTCCATAATCTCCCTTGTATGACGATTCTAGATCCGGTAACCCTTAGAGTTTTCACAATATCCAACAAAGACTCCAATGTCAGCTTTGGCTTTGAGCTTACCAAAGTCATCACGATCATTATTCGGGTAACAAAAGGATCCAAATACATGAAAGTGTTTGAGATTCGGTTCACGGTTGTGGATAAGCTCATAAGGTGTTTTGTTGTGGCGTTTGGTAATCATTGAACGATTCTGAGTGTAGCATGCGGTTGACACGCGCCAGCCCACAAGTAATCTGGAAGTTTTGCATTAATCAACATCGTTCTTGCGGCTTCCACTAACGTCGGTTTCGTCTTTCAACAACTCCGCTTTGTTTCGGTGTTCGTGCAATTGATGTTTGATGCTCAATTCCCACTTTCTCATAATATGCATGAAGAGTTTGATTCAAAAATTCAGTTCCTTTGTCTGCGTTTCGATTGTCGACCGTGTTCCGAGTGAACTTGAATTTTGTGAGAAAGGTGATGATCATCTGTGGAGCTTGATCTTTACTTCGAAGAAAATAAACCCAAGTCCATCTTGAGTAGTCATCTACAATTACCAAGATGTGTTTGCCATTAATCTGCTCGCACGCGATCGGGCCACACAAATCCATGTGAAGAAGATGAAGCACATTGTGAGTTGTGTTCCTTCTTTGAAGGAAAGTGCCAGCGAGTGCTTTTCCCTTGTTCACAAGCTGAGCATAGGTGATCTTTAGAATACCAAAATCTTAGGAGACCTTCAACAAGTTTGTAACGTGTAAGATTGGTTATGGTTTGAAAGTTTAAATGTGAGAGACGACGTGCCATAGCCAAGATTTTGTAGATGTTGCCTTTGAAAGTAGACAGGTGGGAGATGAAGCAATCATGTCTTGCATTGAGATTGTATAAAGACTTGATGTGCGGGTACAGGACATAATATCGTTTCCTTGTAGATCACGAATGAAACAAGTTTTCTCCCGAAAAGCAACTTCCAAATCTCCATCACAGAATTGACCAACTGAGAAGAGATGGTGACAGGGCCTTCCACATAATAAACCATGCTAATTTCGATGTTACCATTGATGTAATCTCCGTAGCCCATGATAGCAGCGAAGTGATCATTCCCGAACCTAACAGTGCCAATGAACTTTGCAACAAAGTTTGATAACATGTTTGAGATTGCTGTCAAATGTCGGGAACATCCGCTATCAACAATCCGAGGATGATCAGTATCTGCATTACACACATGACACAGATGGAATAGAAGTAGATGTGGAACCGAAGAGTTAGAGGGTTCCGCGCTTATAGTTGAAACACACATGTTTATGATTTTAGGTATCCATTTAAATCCAAGTGTATTATGTAACCATTTCTGCCATCTCCAACTAGTCTTAGCTTTGGTCTTAGTAAATGCACTAGGTGATAAGTTCTTCCTATGAGGTGAAGGGGATTCTATGGGTACATCAATGATTGTAGCCGGAACACTAGAGGGTGGTTTACCTAGCACAGACTTAGAAGCATTAGTGGGCCTAGAGGTATTCCGTTTTCTATTATTCCGCTTACGATTCAAGATAGCCTTAGCAACACATTTATCATGACTACCAGAAGACACGCTTTTACGACAACCAACACAAGAAGCTTCAAACAAAACATTTAGAGTACTTAAAGATTCAACATTCGTTACATCACTTTGTTCATTACATTTGTCAGACGCAATATCTAAAGTGGGTGCAACTTGAGTTTTATTCAAAGTCCTAAGGTGTTCTTCTACTTTAGAGATCTTTATTGTTCTTTTCTTACGTCGCAACATCCTATTCTTCCTTGTATTGCTCCTAGGCTGTGAAGTGCAGGCATTGGGAAAAGAGGCAACTATTCATGTGTCAGAGGGAAGCACATTAGTTTCTTGTGGTTTGTCATTAGATGTTCTAGAGTCATTTTGAATATGTTTAGGTGCAGCTACTACTGTGTTACTATTCCTATCTTGCTTAAGTTTCACCAACTCTGCTTTCAGATCATGGATTTTGTGTAACAAATCTAGATTTTCAGAACGAGTGAGTCCATCACGTCGTAAAACATCTTTGGTATAAGCAAGATGATCATCAACATCTTTTTACGCTTGAGCACGAGTCTTTTTGAGTAAATCAAATATGACACCATATTCCTTTTTAACTTTTGAAATTTCTTGTTCATATTTTGAAATTTGACACTTCAGAGACACGTTTTCATCATCCAGTTGCTCAAGTTTTGGATTAAGAGTTTTTGTATGCAACTGATTGATTTTGTTTTGCAAAGCGAGTTCTCGATTTTGACACCATTGAAGACGACGTTTTGCATTTGAAAGCTCGTTTAACAATCGCTCATTTTCAACTTTTAAAGACTTGATTTGTGACACAGTATCAGTATTCTCAACATTTGCAACAGAATCAACAGAATCAGCAAAGATATAATCAAATGCATATGCAACAGAATGTAATAACACAACATATTGATATCAGCACAGATAACATCTTCCAAGAGTCGATCAACATCTTCTCTTAACATTTTCTTTTTACGTTTTATGTTGGAAATCGATGTTTCTGTTTATTCGAAAACTCTTTTCATAAGTCCAAGCTCCTTGTGAAAATCCCTTTCCCAATATATTGCACACATTTTCAAATTCCGAACATGAGGTAAAATTCTTTTCTGAAAAATATCTCTTTGTTCTCTCGCATGAGGCGATTGAAAATGTTCAAGTTTTATATCAGAATTGAATTCTATTTCACGTTCCAAAAGTTTGATGTCTGAAAGGAATGTTTCAAAATATTTGAGAATTTGACAACGTTCGGTCTTGTTTTTACTTCACTGAGTGAAGGTAAAGGACCATTAATTTGTGCAGAATTGGGTTGAGGACCATCATTAGAAGACTCAGAAATAGGTGTGATAACCCAAGGTGTGTTAGAATTATCCTGTTGTGTGACGAAAGTGATGGCTTTTGAATAGTTAAATGGTTTGTTATAAACAACATTTTCTAATTTTGATCGACTCTCGTCTTCTGCATCTAATTCTTCCATGCGATTATATTCAACAACACTTATAATGGAATCATCAATTCTATGTTCTGCACTGTAGACTTGCGGATTTGGTTTGAATGCTCTATTTGAAAACTTTTTTTTGTAATTAGCAAGATTCGGTCCATATCCATTTGGATTTGGTTTAAAAGTAAAATTTTGAATAGTTGTGATTGACTCACCATGTTTATAAACAACATTTCGAAACTCTTTGATTTTGTTTTGTAAGTCGACAATTTCTTCAAGATAGTCATCTATTTGTTTCTTTGAATGCTTTTTGTATTCACATAACTGTTTTTGACAAGTTAACAACTCAGACTTGGCTTTTTGAGTTTCCAAAGTGAGAGCGTTAAGTTGTTGTTTATGATCATATTTCAGTTGTTCTATTTGAGACAACAAAGCATTCTTAGATGCAACTAGATCACGTATCTGTTGTTCCAATGATTTTTCGTTTTGGTAAGATTTAGCAAAAACGACTTCAAAACCTTTTTCACGTTTTTCTTGTGTTTGAAAAATGTTGAGCTGAAATTTTAAGCATTCATTATCCTTAGTCAGCAGTGCATTTTTGTCCTTTAATTGCTTATTGATGTCTTTGCACATTTCCATTCGAGATTCTAGGTCTTTAAGTAAGCTCATGAGCTCAAGATCTGGATTAAACAAAAGTTCAACTTGTTCAACGTGAGTCTCAACATGATCATTATTTAAATCCTCAAATATAACCACGGAGTCAACTTGATTATCAGTATTAACCATAAGGTCATCTTGATCGTTAAATATGACTACGGGATCTATTTGATTATCATCGGAATGAGATGTGGACGGCTCATGTTGAACACTCTGATCCTCGTCGGATGCAGATGTTGGCGGAGATATCAGATCAGTAATGAATATAGTTTGATCCGGTACCTGAGACAAGCCGTCAGTGTCATACACTGGGCTTGTATCACTCATGTGGACTTCGTGCATGTTAGCCATTAGCATCAACTGCTTTGCATTAGCCTGCAAGTCCTCCATGTCATCATCCGAATCTACATTTGCCATGAAGCTCTGTTCCTTGTTGGTAAGAGTTCCACCAACTTCATCCTTAAGAGCCAAGAGTAAAGCCTCTTTGTGATAAGCGCTGCCTCTTGTCCTTGGTTTTGGGCATGCATTAGCCAGATGACCCTTCTCATTACAGTTATAACAACGAATACCATTAACCCCTGTCTGAGCATTTCCCTGATCAACCACTTGAGCTAGTTGTTGTGGAGCACCCATGTTATTCCTTCCAATAGCATTAAACCCTTGACCACTACCCATCTGACGAACATTACCACGATTCTGAACTTCAACATGTCCATTATTAACAACAGCCTGATTCCTTGTGTTAGATGAGGTACGAATGCGATTGTTGGATTTGTTTGAGTATCGGCCGAAGGCTCTAGCAATCATGACAAACCCTTGTTGCAATGCATCGAAAGCTTCTGTATCCTCATTAGATTCACTGTAAAGTGCTTGATCATTGTTGTTGTTGTATGGAACCAATTGAGTTTCTTGAGATTGGTTCTGTGACGGATCATATGGTGTAATTGTTGCAGTTGGTTGTGGAGGATTTGTGAAAACAATTTGTAATGTAGGGAATTGAGGATAACACGTTTGAGCCCACAAAGCTAGAGTTTGATTATCCGGAAGTGAACGCGAAACAGGGAGTCCACAGATAACCCTTTCTTTGTCAACTTCCTTTTGGTGGGGCTTCAAATAGTCGTACAATAATCCGTATGTAGCATGATGAAGATTCTTCGCTTGACGGATGAAAATGACATACTTTTCCCAATCAGGACCAAGACTAATCAGGAACTTAGTGTTGATTGCAATTCTTGGCATAATGATGTTATGTTTTTCCAAGTCATTGATGATGTCTGAGAATCGATGATGATATGACTCTAATGTCTCCCCTGGTTCAATCATGAAGTGTTCATATGCTAAGTAGATTTTTGATTCCATGTCTTCTTGATTGATTGCCTTTGAAAGATGAATATGCTCCCACATTGCTTTAGCAGTCTTCTGAGCATCCACACTACAAAGTATCGGATTGGGTAATCCCAAAAGGATATATTGCATTGCAAGTTCATCGGCTTTTAAGTGTAGAAGTTGATCGATGAGTGAGTTCACTAAGACCGAAAACGTTGGTGACATCACCTCTTGGTGGATTAGCATTTGGATCTCAGGTACGCGATTGTAGGCATCCGAAAAGGACCTTCAAGGATGACCTTCTTCAGGAACTTTCCATGTGGCTTCTTTAGATCACAAAACCTAAAGAACCTTATCACCCATTGATCGTAGTTTCCGGGAGTGAGCATTGGAGGTCTATCAAGTGATCCAGCCTCATGAATGGATTGTTGGCTACTTAAAGCTTCACACATCTTTGCAAACCAAGATGGTTCCTTCATAGCATACTTGGATGGATGCTGATTTTGAAAGTTTATGTAAGGTTGTATCTGAAGACTAGGTGATGGTTGAATCATTTATGGTTGAATTGCTCCTTGAGGAAATTGTTGTTGAATTTGTTGTTGTTGTTGATAGAATTGTTGTTGTTGATGGAGTTATTGTTGTTGTTGTTGTTGAGGATACACATGAGGGAAGTAGCTAGAGTATGGTGGTCGAGACATCTTGAAACTTGTGTTGATGATGGATCTTTGTAGTCAAATGAAACTTTGTTGATGAAGTAACCTTATGTGTAGAAAACCAGCTTATGCAAAGGAAATAGCTTATGCGTAAAAACACCACCTTACGCGTAACAATGAGACTTACGCGTAAGAATAGATTACGTGTAGACTTGGTGAAACCTTAGCTTATGCGTAAACCAAAGACTTAGTAGTAAGAACCTTTTGCGTAATATTTTCTTAGGCCTAAGACTTGCTTATGCGTAGAAAATGCTTAGGCGTAAGATGTTTACTCGTAAGCTTTTATGCTTAGACGTAAAACTAGGGTTTTTGCCCAAAAATCCTTTACACTTATTCAGTGTAGAAGATATCCAAAGTCAAAGTGTTTTCAGGCTTATCCAAGTAAGAAAACACTGAGTAAACCAATTAGCATTGAAGATCAAACCTTTTGGAGCTTACGCGTAAACTTAGGGTTTTGCTATGCGTAGGATTTAACAAAAACTTTGCCAAAACTGATTTTTTTGCCCAAAGTGTTTCTAAACCAGATTTTTATGATGAAACAGCTTCAATATCACCAAAATAACACAAAAGTGTGAAACTTGAAGATCCAAAACTCGTATGCACCTTACGCGTAGAAATGACCACACGACTAAAACCAAGCTCAAAAACAATGAAATACACGTAAAGTTTCAAACTTTTTGCCAAAAACTTAAACTTTAACACCAAATAACCTTTAAAGTACAAGAATCTTGAGTTTTAAAGTGTAAAAATGAAAGCTTTTTGCGTATGAAAGTTTATAAACCGAAACCCACGCGTATACTTTTAAGACTTCAAAAACAAAACCGTTTCACCCAACTATTTGGCGAATGATACCACTGTTAGGTTCCCATTTATGTAACACAAGCATCAATATAAGAAATGAGATGAAGAAGTGATCGGATGAACACTAAATACAAAAATACACGTATGATATTGAAAGGTTTAGGCGTAGGAAATTATGTAAAGTGAACAACCAACCTTCAAGTGAAGGTTTACAAGACTATTAATAGGGGAAGGAGCTAGGGCAACACACTAGTTCCCTTCATTTTCTTATTGGGCTTGGGCCAAGGCTTATGGGCTTTCTACATAAGCCTTGCCATAATTACTAACATAAAAGCCTAATTAAGCAACCTATTACATATTAATTACTAACACTTGAAATCTAGTTTAGGAGTGATTCCAACACAAGCGCATCAATCATCACAATATACGGGAATCCTGATAACAAAGAGCAAACACACAACAAGCAAACAATAGCAGAGGAATTCCCCCACACTTACTGTTAGAAAATAAAAAGAAGATATAAGGATAAGCATGGTTTGCCACCCACGAAGCGCCTTTGTTTTTTTTCACCGAGTCACTAGCTTGACTCGACCCTGAATTCATTCGTCCATGGGGAAAGTTTGGAGATCTGGGACAACCATTTGAGGTATGTCCCTTCCAAATTAATGTTTCAACCTATTGTCGTTCACCTTGAAGTTTGGTCCTTCGGTTTGAGATAACTCGACGGCACCATATGGAAAAACTTTGGCAACGGTGAACGGCCCGGTCCAACGGGTTTTAAGTTTCCCCGAGAAAATCTTCAATCGAGAATTGAAAAGAAGGACTCGGTCACCAACGTTGAAAACGCGGTTCTTGATTTTGGAGTCATGGATCTTCTTTGTCTTCTCTTTGTAGATTAAAGAATTCTCGTAGGCATGATCACGAAGTTCATTTAATTCATTGAGTTGAACTTTCTGGTGATCACCCACGGACTTGAGATCAAATTTTGCATGCTTCAAGGCCCAATGGGCTTTGTGCTCGAGCTCGATCGGTAGATGACACGCCTTCTCGTACACAAGCTTGTAAGGAGTATACCCGATGGGTGTTTTGTAAGCGGTACGAAAGGCCAGAGTGCATTATCTAATTTGTCCAACCAAGAGGCACAGTTTTCGCCTACGGTCCTTTCCAAGATTCTTTTTAAACCACGATTTGAGACTTCGACTTGACCACTAGTTTGTGGGTGATACGCGATAGCAAGACGGTGAGTGACACCGTACTTAAGCATGACCTTTGCAAATTGGTCATTGCAAAAGTGCGTACCGCGATCACTAATGATGGCACGAGGAGTTCCAAAACGAGCAAAGAGAGATTTTAAAATTTTCACAACTACTCGAGCGTCATTGGTTGGGAGCGTTTTCGCTTCAACCCATTTATACAAGTAATCGACCGCCACGAGTATGTACTTGTTCCCTCGTGAAGACGGGAATGACCCCGTAAAGTTGATGCCCCATACGTCAAAGATCTCGCATACTTGGATGACATTTTGTGGCATTTCATCCTTTTGGGATATTTTACCATGATTTTGACAAGAGTCACAAGATTTGAATAAGTCATGGGCATCACGATAAATTGTGGGCCAATTGGCGGTGTAGTTCGGGCCATGATGTCCCCCCGTGGGTCTATTGTGGCAAGCCTTAAGAATATCAACGGCTTCTTGGCCATGAACACACAGTTGAACGACTTGATCCGCACACACTTTAAACAAGTAGGGATCGTCCCAAAAGTAATGCTTAACGTCTTTGAAAATTTTTTTATTTGTTGGGACGACATCCCTTTAACAACAAAGTTCCCCGCATGGTAGTTTGCAAAATCGGAAAACCATGGGGTAGTCGAATCACCACGAAAAGATACCATATTAAGTGTCTCGAAAGGAAATGTTTCATTTATTTCATTTTTCTCGAGCACACTTTGGTGAGGATTTTCTAATTTGGTACTGATGATCCTAAGAAAAATATAAAAGAGGTCCTAGCTTATTTAAATAAGATGGGAAAAAAGCTAAATGGGGCTGATAGGCTTAATGTGAAAAACTGTGTTATATATTAAAGTGTGCACAACTTAACCGTAAGTCCCTAGGGCGCTAACGGTTACGTGTGTGTGGTGTGAGGTTGTGCTATAAAGGGAGAGGTCCAGGGTTCGTGCCTCCTTTTGCACTTTTTACATTTTTTTTTTTTTTTTTTTTTTTTTTTTTTTTTTTTTTTTTTTTGCAACTTTTAAAAACTTGAAAATAAGACTTTTTTGAAAATGCAAAAATTTTAAAAACTCAAAATAAGCTTGGGAAAGAGCTTAAAAAGCAGAAGAAGTACTAAGGTACTAGGACTTGTTTGGTTTTAAGGACCTGCCAGATGGATTATAAGCTACAATAAGCTTCTACAAAGATAACTAATGGCTAAGGTCTACTTTATTCTATCTAAAAAGCACCTAAGTACATAAATAGGCAGAAGCAATAAGCTAAAAATGGTCTAAACTAATCCTAATCTAATGGCAAACCTGCAGTTCAAAACAACCCAAGGGGGTGTTTTTAAGCTTATTTTTAAGCTATCTTGTTAATAAGCTAACACCTACAAGCTGAAAAACAGCATACACAAGCTACTAAGGAACATGAAAATCAGTTTTGAGCTATTTTGGAGCTTATAACAAGCTTATAAAGGGCTTTTAAACAGGTATGTTGGTCTGATTTGGACTGTTTGACAGATTCTAAATACTGAGGTGTTAATTTGAAGGACAACAATAAGCTACTAAATGAACTTTAAAACCTAAACTAAGCTAAAAAAGATGAAGATGATACTACTATCTACTCCTAAAAGAATTTTTTTTTATATATTTTGAACTAATGATAAGCACGAAAACAAGCTGTGAAACAGTGTGCTGAGTGGTCAGATTTGGATTGTTTAGAAAATGAAACATGTTTGAAAAACTTAACAACAACCTATGATACTTAACCATAACTTGGAATATGCATTTTAACACTCATTTGGAACCAAAATAACATAACTTAAGATCTTTTTAAAGGATTTCTACTAGGTACTGTTAAGGACTTTTAACAACTTTGAAATTGGGAAATCTTATCTAAAACCTTCAAAACTACTTAAAAATGGTTCTAAATACTTAATAACTACTAATTAGACTGAATTAAGGCTAGTTGAAACTGGCTAAATGGACAATTTAACTAAAAACAGTTTTTGACTTGTTTTAAAATGTAAATTTAAACACCCTTTTAAAACTTCAAACTGACTTTTAAAACAGATTTTTTAGCTAAAGCGTGAAAAGTTTTGATGAAAACTAACTTATATGCTAAAATGATTAATTAAAAACAACATTTGAGCCAGAATTAAGCACTTACAATAAGCACTTATAATTAGCTATTTTGGACAGTTTCTAGACAAATAAGCACTAATGATTATCAAACTTTAATACAAGCTACCTAATAACTAATACTAACTATAATAAGCATGAAATAAGCACAATATAAGCAGATGAACAGTAATAAGCACTTAAATAGTAAATTTTGGAAAAATGAACTTACAAAAGCCTTTGCTCAAAACAAGGCTAAAATAAAGTCTACAAGCTCTAGCTTGTTTTAAAACAAGCTAGTAAAACCCATTTGTTGGGATTTCTCCTAACACGTAAATGGAACGACATTTATGTGATTACATTATCTATCTTATTTAGCCAAAACACATGGACTAGTTAGGTAATATTGTAATAGTTATGATGTGCTAGGCTATAAATACCCCTCCTTACTTCCTTACTTCCATAGAGGGTGAGATGTGGTCATATCCATAGTCTCAATGGTGGTCAACTGTTCTGAATCTGTGGTCATCTGGTCAGATTAACTTGGTCAATATGGGTCAAAAGTAAAGCTTTTTATGTCATTTTCTAGGTTTCTTTGAAGCTAAACGGAATCTTGGTCGGAAAATATCGCCGAAGCAGAAAGTCAAAGGGTAAAAACCCTTTTCTTACGAACAAGGGATATTCTTACGAATTTCTTGGAAAGAAATTCCTAAACCCTTATTTTACAAATTAGACCAAGTCTTACCACTAAGGTTTACGAGTAAGAACCTAGCTTTTACGAACAAGTTGTTTTACGAATAATACTTTTGATTTACGACCAAGAAAGTTTTACAAACAAGGATATGGTTTACGAACAAGGTTCTTCTTTACGAATTAGCCTTTACGAATAATACTTTTTCTTATTCGTAAACTGACCTTGACAGAAAAAGATGAAGATGAAGGACCACAACCATATACCAATTACCACAGACTCTTTGACCTCAAATCTGTTATCATCACTGGTCAAAGAAAGAAACGAAAAAGAAATTGAAGTAAAAGACAATATATCATCACAGATATAATGTTAGACCATAACAATCAAATCAACAATAATCTTTATCACATCAACAACAACAACAGCCAATCATCAACACCAACTCTATCTAATCCCTCAATCACCAACAACTACTACAAGCTACTTGACTCGAAACATAAACGAGATACAAGGATCTCAGTTTTTCACTTGTTTACAAATCGTTACCGATTCAGAAAGGGTGAACAACAACCATCATAGATCCGTGAGAAGCAATGCTTGCTTCTTTCTTATAAAGTTATATCCGACTTTTAATAAAGGAATAACCTTAACAAATCTGTTAGATTACTTCTTTAAGTCATACAGAAAAGCAAAACGAAAAAACATCAAACACATTTAAACCTACCCGAGACCTCTTCAAGATCTTTATGACAAGACTAACCATTTAGACTTGAAGGGTTTTTGCAGTTCGAAAATCATTAGTTGTCAAAGGACTCCGTTAGATGTGGTTTGTTTGTAACATCTTTGATTGGAACGTCATTTAGCTTCGAAGGGTGGCGACTGGTTTATGTTAAAATAGATTGTGAGTAGATATGAGATGAGGAGATGGATGAGGAAGGTAGGTTGTGTGTGTTTTTTACTGTAGACAAATAATATTAGGTTAGTGATTGATAAAAATTAGGGTTAGTGATTGATAAAAATATAATATTATTTCTTTATATTTAATTTTGATAAATCTCTTTTTAATTTTTGATAAAAATATAAAATACTAAAAAAATGGCCAAAAATGCAGATCATGGGTTGGGGATTTGGGTTGCCAAGTGATTTTTTTGTGGAAGTTGGTTGTATATATTATTATAAAAATAATATATTTTTATGTATTTTGATAAGATTGGGTTGCCAACCCATCCAATAAACATATCCTAATAGATCGATTTTTTGGGTTGTGTCAGACTAAAAGGGTCTATAAGCTAAACGAAATAAATCTCATGGGATGAAAAATTTAAAACACATTATCAAAAAAATTTGCCAATCATTTTTGTTTTCAAAAATTAACAATCGGTATTTTTATTGATGTATGTTACTTATGGGGTTCGTTTCGCCAACATGAATCATTTTTCACGGAGATACAATTTTTGACAAGATCGGGAAAAAACCATTATCATAGTTCATTTTAACCAATTAATGAAGGCTAGTTTTGGGCATTTAACCGCAAGATGTGACTACGGCGTTAACTCATTAATATTTATTTGAGGTTGAAGTGGGATATCACGGATGCGTGTACTTAGTATCTTGAAGATATCGGGGTTGGTTGGATGCATGATTCTTCGAGATCCTTGTTCGAGCTTTTAACCGTTACGAATGACAAAGACTTGAGTTGCCTAGCTATACCTTATGTAAGGACGTTGTTGTGCTCACAGCGTATAACTATCACTTTTAAGGAGTTACGTTGTAGTGCTCAAGTGTCACAAAAAGCTGTGGATAATTTGAGAGAAGTTCATATACATTTAAGGATGGTAGGATGGGTATATGACTCTACCTTTATTGAAATTTTCAGCATTGGTTCTTCCTCTGACAATAGTGCAAGTTTAAGTTACAAGTTCGAGTTATTTTACTTCAGTCTCAAGTTCGTCATATTGGGGTTTCTCCATCAGTAGTCACTATAAAGAGCCGTTAGAATGATAATGGGGGTCGGTAATGAGTTAGCTGAGATGAGCATATACGAGTAGAGAAGTTTTATAGCACTTGATTCTCACGAGATATTTATGGTACTTCACACTTGTTCGATTAGTTGGATATACATGGATGTGATGTCTCCAATTTCATCATCAACATACGTGGTGTATGTTTCCGATTCATTGAAAACATCGGGGGGAAGAGAGTGTGGTCATACTATGCTTTCTTCGGCTTCTTTGCGAAAACCCTTCCCTTCATGAATTTCTTCAATCAAAGGGGAGAAATGAGACGATATGTGGTTCAAACGTCTTACTTAGGTGTTATTGTCTCAACTTTCACGGGTTATTTTGTGTGAAAAAGTTACCTACATATGATGTCTTAACCGCATTATGATGCCTCACACACGGTCATTTTGTCGAGTAATTGCATATTCACAAGTGATTATTATTTCGATAGACCGCAACAATCAAAGGGAAGTTTTTTCATTTCATCTTTCGTGGTTTGTTTGGTGTGAAGCATCTACATACGTGAGAAGATCTTGTTGATTGCTTGCATGTTACCCCCGAACGGATTTTCCGCATTGTGTACAACTGTAATTATGTAGCAAGACAGATTTACCTGGTGTGGTTTACTATACTCATCTATAAATTCTGTTGCGCACTAAAAACTTCAAAAGTTAGAAGACATGTCTACTACATCAAACTTTCGAATCAGCTGAAGACGGTTGTTAGTTTGGGGGGAAGCTGATTTAAAAACTTCGCCAAAAAGAAGTGTACGAAGAAGCTGCTAAAGACATGCAGCATGAATTGGGGGGAAGTTAATACAATTCATGCATATTACATCATTTGCCTACAAGTGAATAAAAAGTTCTCAAGTCGAGGTACAAGATGAAGACAAAGAGCGTCAACTGTCGTCATCCTCAACATTTGAAGAGCTTTTGAAGACCCTTCTTTATTTGTTTTTTGTACTTGTAGGAAATGTTGTAAGTAATCCCTTATGTCGTCCCATTGGGGGAAGATTGTTGGGATTGCTCCTAACACGTAAATGGAACGACATTTACGGAATTACATTATCTATCTTATTTAGCCAAAACACATGGATTAGTTAGGTAATATTGTAATAGTTATGATGTTCTAGGCTATAAATACCCCTCCATACTTCCATGGAGGGGTGAGGATCTTTGTGTAATTTCTTTTTCATTATCAATAAAACACATAGTATTTCCCTTCTCTCTTTACTTTCTCTCTCTAATTATGAAGAAGGCCCCGACCTCCCGAATCACCATATCAACCTAAACAACGATCCTACACCTTGGGTCCATCCAAATTTGACTCATCATCCATATAAGCTATTTTTTGATTTTGTGATTTTTCTTTTTTTTTTTTTGAAATTTAAACTTAAGCTTAACAAACTTTGTATAAAGCTTGTAAGACTTAAGAAAGAAGCTTAAATAAACTTATAGAAGCATATAAAGATTTTGAAAGGCAATGGAATACTCAACTATGGCAGTTTAAGATATAAGAAACTAAAATGTTCATTAAACAAGAAAAAGATTACAAAGCTTTGAAAACAGAAATTACAACTTAAAAATTGCACTTTAAAACTAAATTTAAGTAAAAAAACATTAAAACTTAAATATTGACTTAAAGCCTACATGCCTTCTAAATGGCTACAATGAGACTATTTATATTAAAACCCTAAGGTTTGGGGAATCCTCTCATCTGTGCTTCTTTACTGAGAGAGTGGAGAGCTTTGAGACTTTGTGCTTCTTTAACCATCATCTAAGCCATTCATCAAAACCTTGGAGCCCAATCCATTTAATCTCAATCATTCATTCTTGTCATCTTCTTGATATCCAATGGGAGTATTAAGGATTGCCAGGGTGGATAATGCCCATGTGAAGTTGTCTATGTCGTTTACCCAGGTTGAGAGGGACGGGAATGAAGAAAGGGGATTTGGCGCCCTTTTTGAAGTTATAATTAGGTTTTGAACCAGTCCTAAGAGGTTTTGACCTGGGTTCATAATACTAACGGATCAAGTTTAATTATAAATTGGATTTGGGCTTATTTATAAATCACATCAATCCGGATTTGTTATAACTTGGATTTGGATTTAGTATGTTAGTTATAAATAAATGGTAATGGTCTCATGATGGGATAATGATTATGGTTAGGCCCATAAAATGTGAACACGGTTTTGGGTTCATTTTTGCACGCTCATTTCAATGTTATGTCTCGAGTTTGACTTTGACTTCGTCTTCACTTGTTTAAATCACAAACGTTGTCGAGTCGATCCGGAAATGTTCGTTACATGCTCTGTTTTCAATCCCTTGAACTTGAAACACGTAAAAACACAATCCAAGGATATATGCAGTATAATTTGATATATTTGGGTGGTTTAGCCCATTTTTTCGAGTTTTACATGCTTAAAATGATAAGTAAAAGGCCACTTATCAAATTGCATTCTGAAATTTTGAAGAACATGTAAATTCGTAGCCATACATTTAGAAGGGCCATCTAATTAGGAAACGAAACTATTCTTAAAATATCAAAATATTACACTATTGCCACAAAACGTTTGGAGGGCCGTAACCCTCCCTAGCCCTTATAAAGGTCCTTTTATGCTTGTACATAACCAACTGACTTAGCTCAGTTGGCCACTTGTGCTTCTTCTGGAGTTTGGGGAAGGTTTTATCCAAGGTTCGAGTCTTGCAAGAGACAAAAAATATAGGTTTTCCTCTTAGTGCGAAGCTGTGAGTTCTCGGAGTTTCCCTTCGCGCTCTCTCCTAGTGGTTCGGGTCCCGGGGCCTGCCCGTTTGGATGGTTTAACTCGAGGGGTCAGATTTCAAGTGTATTCTTGTTCTAAAAACAAATCTTGGAAATCTATCTGTACGTCTTGCTAGAGTTATTTCAAGTAAAAAACAAATGGATCAATGAATTAAAACATATACCAATGAATTAGTTGAAGTGTATGGTTGAAACTCGTGCCATCCCTTGAACAAAATAAAAAGTCTGAAAGCCAATAAGGTAGTGCCACGTGTCCCTCATCCACTCCTTCCCTTTCTCCGTTAATATTTGTTAATACAAATAAATCGTAAAAAAACGTTTATTAATATTTAGCGATCTCTTTGTGTTTTATTGATAACATATATAATGTTATCATAAGTAAAATTATTAGGATACATGTTATTTTTTTAAAGCATCTACATATATAGTCATTTAATATAAATTGTTGTAATAATTCATTTATTGTAATAGTTTATTAGGATGGGTATCAACCACAACCCATGACCCATACCCATGGAGCATATCCGTAACCCATGGAGTTAACCCATAACCCATTGACTAGACGCATTGCATCTTTTAGATACATTGTATCTACTTAGATACCCATGGTCCAAAGTCTAGGACCCATGACCCATAACCTATGTCCCATGGGTAAACAGGAGCGTCTCACGGATCCCTCTGATTACACTAGACGGATCCCTCAGGCAAGGGATCCGTGGGATCCGTGCAACAGTAGAAAAAAATTGCCTATAAATAGAGAGCTATTTCTTCATTGTAACTCACCCCTCTTCTTACAAACTCTCTCATATATTCTTACATTCTTCTAACCTTAGATCTCTTGATCTAAATAGTAGTTCTTTTTTCTTTTGTTTTGATTCTCATATTGATCCTTCTCTCAGACGAGATCACGAGCATTCTACAAGTCATCCAAGCGAGGGGTCCTTGATTGATTTGTTCCTCCACAAGATTTCTGTAGCAAATATCTTGTATTTCATATTTCACATATTTGTAGTGTTAAGGACTCGGTATTTAGCTTTGTACCGGAAAAAGTGTAAGCGACGTTGTGAATGCTTCTCCGACGAGTTGAAGGAGTTTGTTGAAATAGTGCTTGAAATCTCGAGTAGGTGACTCGGGGAGCGGAGTAGGGCATGGAAGGTTTCCTTGTAGCCGAACCACTATAAATCGATTGTGTCATTTCTATCCTTTACTTTACTTGTTTTCTTTACTTGCATTACTTATAGATCTATACTTTCTCTCCATCCATACGATTTCACGTAACATCGAATCTAAAGTTTTTAAAACTAACTTAAAATAGGCAAAACTATCCAACCCCCCTTCTAATTTTCCACAATTGGCATCAAGAGCTAAGTTTACAAAAGTTTTAAAGTAAATAGTATTTTAAAAACTTTTCGATCATTATGGGTTCTGAAAATTATAAAGAAGGGCAATCTATGCAATGACCTCCACTACTTGAAACAAATAGTTTTATTTATTGGACAAATAGATTCGAAACGCATGTGAAGTCAAAAGATATTGATCTTTGGTACATCATTGTTGAAGGCGACTTTGAAGCCACTATAAAAGATGAAACCGAAAATAGTAAACACACCTCTTGATCAACTCACCAATGATCATATGAAAAAGCTTTTCAAAAATAGTGAAGCTTAAATGGTTTTATACAATGCTTTACCCAAAAAGGAATTCGAAAGAATTTCCATGCTTAAAACCTCTAAAGAAATTTGGAATTGTTTAGTTGTAACTCATCAAGGAAATCAACAAGTTAAAAACAATTTAATAGATTTGTTTGTTCAACAATATGAACAATTTTCAATATCGGGTGAGGATACTATAGATCATTATTTTGCTAACTTTAATACTATAATTACATCATTACAAGCACTTGATGAGTCTTTCTCTAGTCGTAATCATGTAAGGAGATATCTAAGGGCACTTCCATCCAAATGGAGATCTAAGGTGACGGCAATTAAAGAATCAAAAGACTTGTCAATCCTCACCCTTGATGAACTCATAGGAAATCTAAAGGTATATGAGCTTGTCCTCACTAAAGATTCCGAAGCCTCAAAAGAGAAGAAGGAGAAGCACAAATCTCTTGCCTTAAAAGGCAAGAAGGTCTCAAGTGATGAAGAAAACTCTTCTTCGGATAGTGATGACGAAGATATGCCATGGCGGTAAGGGATTTCAAGAAGTTCTTTAGAAGAAAGGGAAGATATGTCAAGCAGTCATATGACGACAAGAAAGGGTTCCAGAAAGGCAAAGACGACAAGAAAGCAAGGGATGAAAGCACTTGTTTTAAATGTGGGGACCCTAATCACTTTATTAGTGAGTGTCCCAAACGTGACGAACAAAAATCGTTCGTGAGTGGTTCGTGGGGAATGAGCGAGGAGGAGGACGAAGAAATGTGTCTCATGGCAATTCAAAGAACTTGATGCGTCAACTAGTGAAAACAAAGAAACACAATTCGTCAAAGCAATAGAAAAACAAGTCACTGTAGTCACGGATCCCACGGATCCCACAAAGAAGGAACCGACTAGTGTAAAACCAGGGATCCGTGGGTCTGCTGAAGCAAACAGTAGTAATAATGTAGCCTCCTCATCTAGAACCGATTTTGTTATTGTTAATAAGAAGAAACCAACCCATGTTACTATTAGACAACCACCTCCAAGACAAATTCAAAGTTTTATAAGAAACAAAGGTCCATCATTTTCATAACCAAACACATTTATAAGTTGACCTAATAATGTTTATCCGAGAAGTAACCAGCAAATGGGATGGAACCCTAATATGCAAAACGGTTTTTTAATTCAAAACTTTGCACCATGGAATGCATACTCACCTTTTCCATATATGTCTAACATGAATGAAATGTATAACACTAATGGACCCATGAACAAATGGGGACCAAACTTTTGAGTTAATTGTTTTCTTAGGTGTGCTTAAAGGTCGACCTAGATCTGGATGAATGGATCTAGGATAGCAGGTGCACGAGGCACATGACTGGTAATAAAGATTTATTTTCCACATATGAATCCTTCAATGGAGGAAATGTGGTATTTGGAAATAGCAAAAGCAAAATCATCGGTAAAGGTACGATTTCTAACAAATCTCTAACCATTAACAAGGTGTGTCACGTAGAAAACCTAAACTTTAACCTCTTAAGTATAGGACAAATATGTGATAAGAAGTGTAACGTGCTTTTTAATGAAACCGGTAGTAAGATATTGAAAAACGGTATCACTATAGGAAGAAGAATTAGGAAACATGGAGTCTATGTCATTAAAATCGGTAATGAACCTAAAGACAAACTTTGTCTTACTTCTATGGATGATACTTCGACCTTATGGCATCGAAGATTGGGTCATGCCAATATGCGACTTCTTCAATCGCTATCATACAAAGATCTAGCAAGAGATATACCAAAATTAAAATATGAGCATCACTTTTGTGATGCTTGTAATGTAGGAAAACAAGTCCATGCTAGTCACAAAGCTAAAAATATGATCTCTACAACTAAGTGTCTAGAATTACTTCACATGGATTTATTTGGTCCATCCACTATTCAAAGTTATGGAGGTAACTACTACACTTTGGTTATAGTGGATGATTACTCTAGGTCACATGGACTAAATTTTTAAAGAATAAAACTGAAACGTTCGATTACTTTGAAATATTAAGTAAGAAAATCCAAAGACAATTAGGAAGTCCTATAGTGTCTATTTGAACGGATCATGGTAGGGAATTCGATAATGAAGTGCAATTTGGAGTCTTTTGTGACGCTAATGGTATTACTCACAACTTCTCGGCTCCTCGCACTCCACAATCGAATGGGGTAGTTGAAAGGAAGAATAGAACCCTACAAGAAATGAGTCGCACCATGTTAAATGAGCAATCTATACCTCAAAAGTTTTGGTGCAATGTCGTTGATACATCAACGTACATATTTAACCGAGTCTTAATTAGACCATTTTTAGGTAAAACTCTATACGAGTTACTTCGAGGCAAAAATCCTACGTTAGAACATTTTAGAGTCTTTGGTAGCAAATGTTTTCTACTTAACACTAAAGATTACCTTACTAAATTTGATCCTAAATCAACCGAATGTATCTTTTTAGGTTACTTTCCTAATAGCAAAACTTATGTCATATTAAATAAAGAAACAATGAAGGTTGAAGAGTCACTAAATGTAAAATTTGATGAGAGTCCATCCAAACCTACCCTACCTCTTGTCGATGATGAGATAGTCGAAAGTGAAGCCATAGAAATAAAGAAAAATACAAACAAAGAAGATGAACCATTAAATAATGAAGTCATCAATATTAAAGAGTCCAAAGATCACCCCGTAGATAAGGTCATAGGAAAGTTAAATGAAAGAACCTTAAGGTCTCAAGTCCAAAACCAAAGTAGTTTATTTTGTTTTATCTCAACCATAGAACCTAAGAATACACAAGAAGCCATAAAAGATGAAAGTTAGATAATGGCTGTGCAAGAAGAGTTAAATCAATTTGTTTCTAACTATGTTTGGACACTTGTCCCTCCACCTAGTAATCAAAACATAATAGGAACCAAATGGGTATATAAAAACAAGTTAGATGCAAATGGTGTAGTGTCTAGAAACAAAGCTAGACTCGTTGCCCAAAGGTATAATCAACAAGAAGGAATAGACTTTGATGAGACCTATGCCCCCGTGGCTAGATTAGAGTCTATAAGAACTTGCTTGTGCTAATGATCTTAAGCTTTTTCAAATGGATGTTAATAGTACTTTTCTAAATGGTTTTATTAATGAAGAAGTTTATGTAGCTCAACCTCCGGGCTTTATCGATTTCGAAAAACCTAAAAATGTGTATAAATTAAAGAAAGCTCTTTACGGTCTTAAACAACCCCCAAAACCTTGGTATGATAGACTCAAGTCATTTTTAATCAAGAAGAAAGCTCTTTACAGTCTTCTCTAACTTACGGCTAGTCGGTCGGATATCATGTTTAGTGTTTGTTTATGTGCTAGGTTTCAAGAAGATCCTAAAACATCACATCCAGAAGCGGTCAAAAGAATATTTAGATACATTAAGGGTATGACTCAATTAGGATTATGGTATCCTAAGGGTGCGGGGGTAGAAACTATAGTATATGCAGATTCTGACCATGCAGGTGATTATGTTGATCGAAAGAGTACAAGTGGTGTATGTACTTTTATGGGACGTTGTTTAACATCTTGGTTCTCGAAGAAGTAAACGAAATTGGCCATATCAACAACCGAAGCCGAATATGTCTCCGCCGGTAAAGCATGCCAACAAGCACTATGGATGAAACAAGCGTTAGTTGACTACGACATTCATCTAAGTGACATATCCATTTTATGTGGCAACAATGGTGCCATCGACTTAACCAAGAATCCGGTGTTGCACTCCCGCACCAAGCATATAGAGATCTATCATCACTTCTTAAGAGACACTGTTCAAAGGGTAACATCTCTATTGAGAAGGTATCATCCAAAGGCAACATAGCCGAAGTCCTCACCAAATCGTTGAAGCGGGAACAATTCAACTTACCTCGTCTTGGTCTTGGTCTCATGGTACAATAGTCGTAATTAGTCTTTAAAACTCTACAAGGTATGTAAACGCTAGCATTCTCCTTTTTTGAGTCTAGGATCTCTATTTCACACACAACTCACAAACAATACGGGAAATTTCAAAACCAAAGGTAAATTCTATTTACAAAACATGTAATTTCATACTTATTTCTCTTAACTAAAAGATAAACGTTTTCTTCAAACAAAAAACTTTTTCTAAATGCTTTCTAAAAGGATACTTCTTCCCGTATCTCTTTCATAAAAAGCCATTTCTCACGTCTAGGACAAACCTCTTTTTCATTATTAATACAAAGTAAAAACCCGTTTTCATTACATCTCATGTCATTTGAATGCTAAAGGGAACACATAACTAATATGTGTTTTGGGTACATTCATTTAAAAGCAACAATGAATTAGGAGCACTAGGGTTATCTCACATAATAGTATACTTTTTCACTTATAATCTATTTTTTTTTCCTTTTAGGAGTCGAGATAAATGTAACTCCAAATAGTTTGCATATAGGCACACACTAGGCACAAATATTTCCAAAAGGAAAATTTTAAGCTGCCTGAGTCACCAGTACCACAGATCCCAACATTAACGCTGGACGGTTCCCTCAAAGGGAAGGATCCGTGGGATCCGTGAGACAGAAGCTGAAATTCTCTTCTATTTTTCTTACTTTGGCTAAAAACCTATATATTTTCATCATTTTATCCTTTTTACTAATGATTATGTTACTTAATGCTTGTGTTCTCATGATCACATGCCTTAAATTCAATCTAATCATTAGATTTTAGTCCACATTTTGGGTCAAGCATTCATTACAATGCGTTATTTTCTCTATAAATAAGGTTCCCAAAATGCTTGCATCTTCATCACTCTAAACCTCACAAACAACCATCATCATGTCATCCAAAAGATCTTCCAACATAGATGAATCACCTAGTGCAAACAATCCTCTTCAAGAAATCAAATTTTTTATCCTACCACCTTCTGTAGTACAACCACCCAAATCTAGAAAAACCGCACGGATTAGCATCCGGCCTTGTTGTTTAGCCAAAACATTGTCAAATAGTTCTTCACCAACTACCCTTTCACCACTAAATGGTTCCATATTAGCACCTCCTTCATCTCCAACAATCACACCACCATCATCACCTATCAAGTCTCCACTTAAAGTCACTCTATTGGAACTCTTTAAGACTCCAAAACGATCTTAACAAATCAACCCACAAGAACTAGTCTTTTTAACACCTCCCACATCTCCAAACACAATTTACAAAGATCTTGTAACTTCACCACCTTTAGCTCCCATTCTCTTACAAGAACATCTAGGTTCTTTTCCACCACCACTTCTAAACATTCCGGACTTTGATCCATATTTTCCAACTTTTCCACCACATCTTCCGCATCCCACAAAGCCATCTAACCCGGAAACCTTCAACACACATTACCCACATCACTTACATTGTGAACATTACCAATCCACTAGGGAACTTGCAATAGGAATTAAAGAAGCGATGCGATTCATACTTAACCACATCCTTGATCGCATGAACATCATCACTCACCAAACCTCCATCAATAACCTTATGCAAGCATGGAAGGAATAATATTACTATTTTCTCTAGTTTTTCTTTTGAGTCATTTTAAAGAACAAATTTTGTTCTTAGTTTTACATGTTTGTATGTGGCATATATACCACTACACCTTGATATTTTATTACAAGGCTTTGTTTACATACCTTGGTTCTCCACATTATTTCTAGTCAATCACAAGATTATATTGCATGTTACTACTAACTTTTTCTTTTTAGATTTTATATTTTCTAACTTGATGCCCTATTCTAGGGGGAGCTACCGTCAAGGGGGAGTTAGAGATACATGGACTATTTTTTAAACTTTATTTCTTTATTAGGGTCACTTTTTGTTTCGACAAAAGGGGGAAAAGAAGTAAAACTTATGCTTTCAAAACATACATCTAGTCTTAAGTTTTACCCATCATAACATTATGTTTTGTCATCAACAAAAAGGGGGAGATTGTTAATACAAATAAATCGTAAAAACGTTTATTAATATTTAGCGATCTCTTTGTGTTTTGTTGATAACAAATATAATGTTATCATAAGTAAAATTATAAGGATACATGTTATTTTTGTAAAGCATCTACATATATAGTCACTTAATATAAATTGTTGTAATAATTCATTTATTGTAATAGTTTATTAGGATGGGTAAAAACCACAACCCATGACCAAAATCCATAGAGCATATCCATAACCCATGGAGTTAACCCATAACCCATTGACTAGATGCATTGCATCTTTTAGATACATTGTATCTACTTAGATACCCATGGTCCAAAGTCTAGGACCCAGGACCCATGACACATAACCCGTAACCCATGGGCAAACAGGAGCGCCTCACGGATCCCTCTGATTATGCTAGACGGATCCCTCAGGTAAGGGATCTGTAGGATCTGTGCAACAGTAGTAAGAAATTGAATATAAATAGAGAGCCATTTCTTCATTATAACTCACCCCTCTTCTTAAAAATTCTCTCATATATACTTACATTAAGATCTCTTGATCTAGATAGTAGTTCTTCTTTCTTTTGTTGTGATTCTCATATAGGTCCTTCTCTAAGGAGAGATCACGAGCATTCTACAAGTCATCCAAGCAAGGGGTCCTTGATTGATTTGTTCCTCCACAAGATTTCTGTAGCAAAGATCTTGTATTTCATATTTCACATATTTTTTGTATTATAGTAGTGTTGGTTTGGTCCTCCGTGTTAAGGACTTGGTATTTAGCTTTGTACCAGAAAAAGTGTAAGCGTTACGCTCAAGAAGCTTCTCCGCCGAGTTGAAGGAGTTTGTTGACATAGTGCTTGAACTCTCGAGTAGGTGACTCGGGGAGTAGAGTAGGGCAAGGAAGGTGTCCTTGTAGTCGAACCACTATAAATCGGTTGTGTCATTTCTATCTTTTACTTTACTTGTTTTCTTTACTTGCATTACTTATAGATCTATACTTTCTCTCCATCCATATGATTTCACATAACATCAAATCTAAAGTTTTTGAAACTAACTTAAAATCGGCAAAACTATTCAATCCCCCCTTCTAGTTTTCTACAATTGGCATCAAGATCTAAGTTTACAAAAGTTTTAAAGTAAATAGTATTTTAAAAACTTTTCGATCACTATGGGTTCTGAAAATTATATAGAAGGGCAATCTATGCAATGACCTCCACTACTTGAAACTAATAGTTTTATTTATTGGAAAAATAGATTCGAAACGCATGTGAAGTCAAAAGATATTGATCTTTGGTACATCATTGTTGAAGGCGACTTTGAAGCCACTATAAAAGATGAAACCGAAAATAGTAAACAAACCTCATGATCAACTCCCCGATGATCATAAGAAAAAGCTTTCCAAAAATAGTGAAGCTTAAATGGTTTTATACAATGCTTTACCCAACGGTGGATATCTCACTCATTTCATATCGGATTTGATTGATTCAAAAAATAACTTTCATGTTTTACGTTTTTCACGATTCGACATTTTCGAGGGTAAAAAATAAGGGCGAAAATGCCCAAAAAATAAAGAAAATAAACACCCATTTGATATGTAAAAAAAAGTTTCGAAATTTTTAACAAAAATTATACCAAATTAAATAGGATTAAATATTACAAATTATGGTGAAATCGATTTTTTCTAAAAGTTTTTTATTTGTGAGTTATGTACGTTTGAAGTTTGAGGTTCCAAAAAAAATGATTCAATTTACTATAATATCCCTTGACCGAAAATAATTAAAAAAAAATGTTGACAAGATCTCATCCAACAGTGGAGATCACTTTTTAGTCTTTGCAAAATGATACACCTTTTAATAGATCTTGTACCTACGTGTGGCGTGTCTATATGTATATATATATATATATATATATATATATATATATATATATATATATATATATATATATATATATATATATATATATATATATATATATATATATATATATATATATATATATATAATCTAGAGTAGATTACGTAAATCGTCTTGTGGTTTGCAGAATTTTAAGGATCTTGTCACTGTGTTTTTTTAAGCAGCACATGTCTTTATGGTTTTTGATTTTTACGGATCTAGTCTAATTTTTAACCCAAGTTCAAACGACCGCTAAAAAGGTCTTAACTTGACATTGATAAACTAACGGCGCTAACCTTGTAATTTTAATTTAATTATAAGAAATTTTTTACGTCTTTCTACATTTTTACGTTTTCATACGTTTTTATCCGTTTTTATATGTTTTCGTCCGTTTTATAATATTTTTGTACGTTTTCATCTGGTTCTATACGATTTTTTTTTTCGTTTTTGGACGTTATTAGACTTTTTTTTATACATTTTTATACATTTTAAAAAAATAAATTTTTTTATTTCTTATTTTATTATACTTAAAATTTGGGCTAATGTAAAACAATTTTTTGAATACGTTTTTGTACATTCATACGTTCTAATATGCTTTCTTCCTTTTTTGTACGTTTTATACTTTTTCATCCGTTTTATATGTTTTCGTATGTTTTTATACGTTTTAGTGCGTTTTTATAAATTTTCATCCGTTTTTATACGTTTTTATTAGTTTTTGCTACGTATTTTTACGATTTTTGTACTTTTTAATCGAATATTATAGGATTTTTTCCATTTTTGGACGTTATTATATGTTTTCATCTTTTTTATATGTTTTTTGTTGGTTTTTGTACACGTTTTTGTTCGTTGTTAGTACATTTTTATATGTGACAACTCGTTTTTTAGGTCATTATTTAAACTCGAACTTTTACTATTCATTCTCGTAAAAGTTACTATTCATTATTGTACTTTCTTCTATTCCTTATTTTTGCGTAAATAAAATATTACGAGTATTATTTACATATAACTTCATAAGTTAAATCGCGTAACCAAGAAACACCCTTCTGTGCACTATGACACTGGGCTAAATTTAGTCTACGTATTTCATGCATTATGGTTTCCTCATAATGACATTTTAAAAGTCCTATTGTTATTTTTCCATTTTTATGGAAACCTTGCACGTTTTGTGTCTTACTTTAATCGCGTACATTTTAAAGTTTACGTATAACCGTTAGGTTACCCCCGCGCATAATCAAAACCACATTTAAATGTTTTATATTATACTAGACTAATATTTAGTCTACTTAAAATTATTTAAATGGACATTTTATTCAAATTCATTATTTTCAAATAACTTGCGTTTTACGCGTTTTAAAACATCGCAATTTAGTTTTATCATCTAGCAACTAGTTAATACATCAAATAAAACATTACATCTACTCACCCATGCTTTTCTTACACAAGCCCAAACCCTCCCTTGCTACTTCCCCTAAATGGTGGATCTTGTCTCTTAGATATTTCTTTCTTAGAACTAGTTATATCTTATTATTTCACTTCATTTCATTATAACACAAAACACATACTTTTCTCTTCATTTTATCTCTATATTTTTGAACCATACACAGCCCCTAGAACCCATTTTGATCCTTTTCTTTCTATCTTTATCTAACACAAGTTAAAACTTTTAGTTCCTTATTGATTCTTAGCTCATTTCAACCATAAATCACTAAAAATCGCCACAAATCTCATCCATTTCCAAGGGTTTCTCATGAAAGTTTAAGAAGGGTTTTTATAACTTATATTAGGGTAGATCAAGGTTTTTTAAGGTGGTGTTTTTTATATGGAAGCTTGGTTTTGATTTTGGAAGCTTCGTATTTAGTTTGGTGATTTTTGGATCATTTGTTGTTCTTAAACCCGTTCTTGTTGATTTTCACCACTAATCCTTGAATTTTCGCAGCTATTTTGTTATCTCATATATCGTCGCATCGCTTAAGGTGAGTATTCACAATCCCCTTTTTACCGTTTTACTTATTTGTGGCGGAATGCATAAATCATACTTGAACTAAATTGATTTCTATTTTATGAAAATTATTACCTACACTCAAGTGATGATAGTGTCTAGAAGCCATATTTTCGAATAACGGAAAACCTCTTTACACCCCTTTCAGGTACGATGAAGAGGAAGTTGCGGGGTTCTCCGAACAAGCAGTAAGAAAAGATGAAAATACGAACTTTCAAAAAGAAGAACAACATACTGAGACTAAACGTGAAGCTGTAATGGAAAATGAAGTGAAGTTAAACGTCAGATGTTCAGCAGTTGTCCTAAACTAGATCCCTCTAAAGGAAAAAGACCCAGGAAGTTTCATTCTCCCATGCTCTATTAATAATTTACATAATATTAATTCCTTAGCTGACTTAGAAGCTAGCATAAGTATAATGCCATTCTCCATGTGCAAAAGATTAAATCTTGGTCCTGTCAAACCCCTTTGCATGACTATTGAAATGGCAGATAGAACGGTTAGCATACCTAGGGGTAGTTGAGAATGTGCTCATGAAGATTAATAATTTTACTCTTCCTGTCGATTTTGTCATTTTAGACATGGAAGAAGATCTCGACATTCCTCTAATTTTGGGTAGACCCCTTCCGGCCACCGCATGGGCAAAGATTAATGTTTTCAAAGAAATCATAACATTAAAAATCAACGATAGAAAACTTACCCTAAATATGGATGATGTTGGAAAATGTCACCCTATCGAAACTGTTTGTGTTATCAAAAAAGGAAAAAATAAAATTATTCTCACCACCGTCACACACAAGCACTGTACTTCTAATAGTCGCAATATGCAGGAAAAGGAAGTTGATAGATACAACAATGATAGATTACGTCACAACCACTTCTCAAAGATAAGGGACAACAACAATCCAGTGCTAGAATTTGAGTCTAAAGACGATTGACCCGAAATTCAGAAAGTTGATTACAAGTACTTTCCTAAATTGAAATACCATTGGTGAAAGGCTATTTCTATTGACAATGACATATGGTAGGATATTTGGGCTTCATGTAACCCCTTTGTGGACATCTGTGACGGTGGCAATGACAAGAAAAGAGTAAAAAATAATAAGTACCCGTGGTCCTCAACTAATGATGAGAGTATAACATTCGAAGCATGGCTACGGATTGTTTATGGGGAAATTGAAAATGATGCTAAAAGAAGAATCTGGACTAATCTTAGCCGTAGTGAAACCTCTGTGATGATGCAATTTATGAAGCAACGAAAAATTCAATCTCAAATCATGGAACTATTGCTAATGACAACACCTTAGCTCGGAAGCATTGGTGTGAGAAAATAAAAACCATTGGTGGGGATTTTTGGGCTTCCTGCAACCCGTATGATGACAACTGTAATGGGGGGATTAGTATGGTTAGAGTAGGAGATAATAAATTTTTGTGGACCTCAACCAATGACGATAGAAGATCTGAGATACAGTGGTTAGACAAATTAAGATTTGAAGATTGGATTAAAATCAAATTTGGAAAAGTGGACACTTCCACCAAGAATAAAATTTGGAAGGATTGCATGAACGAAGATAGCCCATGTGAAGAGACTCTTCAAAATATGAGTGACTTAACAATAGATGATAACAAAGACATAAGAGAAGAATATAAACATGGGCATATTGATTAATTAGTCGATGATAAATGGTTTGAAGGTACTGAGTCCGATGATTATAACGTCAAGGGAATCATGGACCACCTTGAGCTACAAGGTGAAGCTGGGTTAACTGACCCCGATGATGAAGCATATGAGCAAAAAAGGTGCAAACTTCTTGGCATTTCGTATAAAAAGCCTCCACCAATTGTAGCTGAAAATTATGAGTTTATAAGATACCACTTGGGACCGGACGACAAGTTTTGTAAAATTCGGAAGATCGAAACTAAGGAATATCCCCGCACTGCTACGAATGTTGCTTGGGTCAGACATAATTTAATTAAGGATATGGAGGAAGTTGGCCAAGTCCAAAGGCCACCATAAAGCCCCTTGGCCTTGAGTCTAATTAAAGACTCGTAAATAAATAAAAGTGCTCTTTCGGGAGACAACCCTAATTATCCCTTTGATTTTTTTTATTTCTATTTCTTTTGGGTTTTGTATTTTTAACCAATTTTTGCAGGAAATGGGAGATGTTGCTGCAGCATGCTGAACTGGGACCTGATCTGTCCACAGTTACAGCGTAACTCATTCCTATGGTTACACCGTAACATTCATTTAGCAGTAGTTCTCTCCAGAGCATCACCAATTACTGCGTAATCACATGAAATAGTTACACCGTAGCTACAGTCCAGTAGTGGCTGCCAGGTTTTGCAATAATTATGGCGTAACTCCTTCTAGGAGTTACGACATAACTATCCTCTATATTAATTCTTTCTTTTGAAACACAATAACCTTGTATTAGTTTTTAAATGAACTTTTTGGGTATGTTCCCTGTAAGCCCTCAAGAGACTACACTCGTCCACTTGGGACACCAAGTGGTTTAAAAGGCTTGTTGCATACGCTAAATGCAACCGTGATTCTTACGAAAGTGAGTTAGGTTTCTTTTCATTTTTTGTTTTTGTTTTTCTTTTTTTTAGAATTATGCTTGTTGGTAGTGTGATTTCAGGGATTGAAGTTTGCTCGTGGATGCTTAAAGCAAAGGCATGATTCTTTTGTGGGCCTTCTTTCTTTTTCGGAGCAATTTTCAGGAAAGTTCTCGCTCTAATTCTACTTTCTCTTCACCTTTATTTAACGTTTAGTACAAAAGAGACTTTGTACATTTCAAGTGGGGGACGGGAGTAAAATTATCTCTTGAACTTTATTTTGCCCTCGTTTTTATAGTTTATTTTGAAAAATTATGCCTTTTTTAAAATTTTGACATGTTTTTCTTAACCTAACTAGATTAGACCTTAGCCGAGCACATTATAACCCTTGATATTATATGGTGAGATTAGTCTTATCCGTTTCCAAATATTTACCCCAAATCCACCAAATTATGAGTGTGTCGGTAGCTTGTAAACTTTAGAACTTGGCCTTTACATCATTTCGAGACCATAGACGAGGTATGTTAAGTTAGCTTAATATATTTGAATTACTCAGTTTAAGAAGGCAATATTATAGGATTATCACCCAAAAATCCTATCCTTGTGTGTCTATCGATTAGTCACCTCCATTTCTCGACCCCCATGTTAAACCCTTTTGTTGCACTTACATTTAGTGCAAGATACCCCCAGATACACCCGTCTGAGCCATTCCTTTTATTTTGTTCACCCAACATATTGTTTCGTTACACCCATACACCTTAGCCTACCCGGTAGTCTTTATTTATGATTGGGAAGTCATTGTTTGCCTAAGTTCAAGGTTCGAGTGGAAAGGTTCAAGAATCACGCTTTCGTCGACGACATTTTTTTGAAGATCATTGAAGACCCCCCCCCAAATTCTCATATTGTTCATCTCAAGTGGGGGGATGCTATGTTTAGTTGTTATGTGTGAAAAAAAAATTATAGTTATTTGTTGATTGTAAAGTGCGAAATTATAAGCACTATATTTATGAGCTTATAATAGATTTAGTATCGAGGAGGCCACCTGGGTCACATTTGAAGAATGGAGTTGTTAATTGCGCCAATAGTTGAAGAAAAGGTAATGTGCCCATTATGACGTTCTCTAATGGCACATCTACTTGGTTAACATGATCCGATTTCTTAGCTTCGAAACTTGAACTTTGGATGAACGGTAAGCGGTGATGACTTGGTTATAGATTTAGACTATTTGCTTGTTATTTTTACTTTACGCTAATTACATCCCATGTCTTATCCTACCCTTTAGTCATGAAGCGTGTCTAGGTGATGCAGCGAGCAATATTTGGTGTCTTGGCCATGGATTTGGTCATGTATCATTGATTTTGTCCACTTCGCCATGACATGTTAGTAATGACGACTCACCCTTAACCTCTGTCGTGTCTACCCATATTGCCTTCGAGAATTGTTTAGTCCTTAACTCTAGTGGTGGAGATTTGTGTAACCGCCAAACTTATGATAGAATACATGCTATGACTGTGCGTTGAGTGATCACCCTGAAATTGATACTTAGAATAGTTGAGAGATTTGAGAGTTTTGTTCCCATTTTGTGAGGTGTTCGGATTTGTTTTATTCTAGCATAAGGGATTTTTAAACTTATATTTTCCAGGTAATGGGAGATATCTTTTTGGAAATTTATCTAATAATGTCTACTTGAGGGCAAGTAAAGTTCAAGTGGGGGGATATTTGATAATATTAAATAGTCCCGAATATTAAGTGTCAATTTCCCCTACTTTCAGTTAAATTACGAGCATTGGAGCTAATGAGACGCGGATTTAGAGAGTTTATTGAAAATATATGATAGTATGCCAATTTTTAAGTAATTACGGCGTAACTCTTCTCTCACATTACGCCGTAACAAAAGCGTAACTCAGAAGACCAACTCAACTGAAGATTACTGCGTAACCCCATCTTAGGATTACGCCGTAACTAATTAGGTCAAATGATGTTCCATGCCGCTGCAAGCTACGCCATAACTCTTTCCACAATTACGGCATAATCATGATTTTGTAACTGTTGGAATCACTCCTAAACTAGAATTCAAGTGTTAGTAATTAATATGTAATAGTTAGCTTAATTATGGTTTTTATGTTAGTAATCAAGGCTAGGCTCATGTAGAAAGCCCATGAGCCTATGCAAAGCCTAATAAGGAAAGGATAGGAACTTGGTGTGTTGCCCTAGTTCCCTCCTATAAATAATCTTGTAAACCTTCTCTTGAAGGTTGGTTGTTCACATTTACATTTTACTTATGCTTAAACTTTCTCTCAAGTCCTACGCGTAGAGTGTGTGTGTGTTCATCCGATTTTTCCTTCATCTCCTTTCTTATATTGATGCTTGTGTTACTAATATGGGAACCTAACAGTGGTATCATTCACCAAATAGTTGGGTGAAACAATTTTAGTTTTTGAAGTTTTTTTGGTTATACGCGTAACTCTCGGTTTAGAAACTTTCATACGCAAAAAGCTCAAATTTTTACACTTTAAAACTCAAGATTCTTGTACTTTAAAGGTTATTTGATGTTAAAGTTTAAGTTTTTGGCAAAAAGTTTGAAACTTTACGTGTATCTCCTTAGTTTTGAGCTTGATTTTCTTCGTGTAGTCTGTTTTACGCGTAAGGTGTAGAAACGTGTTGGTTCATCAAGTTTCACACTTTTGTGTTATTTTGGTGATATTGAAACTGTTTCATCACAAAAATCGGGTTTAGAAACACTTTTGGGCAGAAATCAAAGTTTTGGAATATTTTGACAAATCTTACGCATAAGAAAACCCTAATCTTACGCGTAAGGTTTCCTTGGTTTGATCTTCAGTTTTCTTGGTTTACTCAGTGTTTTCTTGCTTGGATAAGCCTGAAAACACTTCAACTTTGGATATCTTTTACACTGGATTAAGTATAAAGGATTTTTGGGCAAAACCCTAGTTTTACGCCTAAGCAATACCTTACGCGTAGAATCCTTTACGCATAAGCATTTCCTTACGCCTAAGCCTTGTCTTACGCATAAGCAAATCTTACGCATAAGCATTCTATTACTAAGCTATTGTTTTACGCATAAGCTAAGGTTCATTAACCCTACTCGTAAGCTAATCCTACGCGTAAGTTGGTGTTTTGTGATCTAAAGAAGCCACATGGAAAGTTCTTAAAGAAGGTCATCCTGGAAGGTCCGTTTCAGATGCCTACTGTCGTTACACCCGGACATCCAAATGCTAATCCACCAAGAGGTGATGTCACCAACATTGCAAGTATTACTGACCTCACTACTGATGAACTTCTACATTTTGAAGCCGATGAGCTAGCAATGCAATACATCCTTTTGGGATTACCCAATCCGATCCTTCTAAGTGTTGATGCTCAAAAGACTGCTAAAGCAATGTGGGAACATATTCATCTTCTTATGGAAGGCAATGAACTCAATCAAGAGGACATGGAATCCAAAATATACTTGGCTTATGAACACTTCATGATTGAACCAGGAGAGACATTAGAGTCTTATCATCATCGATTCTCAGACATCATAAATGACTTGAAAAAACATAACATCATTATGGCAAGAATTGCAGTCAACACTAAGTTCCTAAGTAGTCTTGGTCCTGATTAGGAAAAGTATGTCATTTTCATCCGTCAAGCAAAGAATCTTCATCATGCTACATACGGATTGTTGTACGACTATTTGAAGCCTCACCAAAAAGAAGTTGACAAAGAAAGGGTTATCCGTGGACTCCCTGTCACACCTTCACTTCCGGATAATCAACAACTAGCTTTGTGGGCTCAAACTTGTTATCCTTAATGCCCGACCTTACAAACTGTATTCACAAATCCTTCACAACCCGCTGCTCAACCATCTGCTAAGATAACACCTTATGATCCATAACAGCACCAATCTCAAGAAACTCAATTGGTTCCATACAACAACAACAATGATCAAGCACTTTACAGTGAATCTAATGAGGATACAGAAGCTTTCGATGCATTGCAGCAAGGGTGCATTCGTACCTCATCAAACACAAGGAATCAGGTTGTTGTTAACAATGGACGTGTTGAAGTTCAGAATCGAGGTAATGTTCGTCAGATGGGCGGTGGTCAAGGATTTAATCCAATAGGAAGGAATAACATGGGTGCTCCACAACAACAAAGAGCTCAAGTGATTGAACAGGGTAATGCTCAGAATACGATTAATGGTCTTCGTTGCTATAACTTTAATGAGAAGGGTCATCCGGCTAATGCATACCCAAAGCCGAGGACAAGAGGCAGCGCTTATCACAAAGAAGCTTTACTCTTGGCTCATAAGGATGAAGCTGGTGGAACTCTTACCAACAAGGAACAGAGCTTCATGGAAAATGCAGATTCTGATGATGATATGGAGGATTTGCAAGCTAATGCAGCAGTTATGTTGATGGAAAATATGCACGAACTCCACATGAGTGACACAGGCCCGGTGTATGACACTGACGGCTTTTATCAGGTACCGGATCAAACCATATTCATCACTGATATAATATCTCAACCAACATCTGAATCCGACAAGGCTCAGAATGTTCAACATGAGCCATCCACATCTCATTCTGATGATACTCAACTAGATCCAGTAGTTACATTTGATGATCAAGATGACCTCCTGGTTACCATTGATAATCAAGTTGACTCCGTGGTTATACTTGAGGATCTGAATAATGATCATGTTGAGACTCACGTTGAACACGCTGAACCATTGCCTAATCCAGATATTGACCTCTTACTTAATGACCAACGATCCCGAATGGAACAATGTTGTGAACTCAATCAGCAATTAAAAAATAGAAATGCACTGTTAACCAGGGATATTGAATGCTTAAAAGGGCAACTCAACGTTTTTAAAACTCAATAAAAATGTGAACAAGGTTTTGAAGTCGCTTTTACTAAATCTTACCAAAACGAAAAATTATTAGAAAAACATATACGTGATCTAGTCGCATCAAAGAATGCTTTGTTGTCTCAAATAGAACGACTGAAATATGATCATAAACAACAACTTAAAGCTCTCACTTTGGAAACTCAAAAAGCCAAGTCTGAGTTGTTAACTTGTCAAAATAGTTCTCTGAGTACAAAAAGCATTTCACGAAACGAATAGATAATTATCTTGAAGAAATTGTCGACTTACAAAACAAAATCAAAGAGTTTTGAAATGTGGTTTATAAACATGGTGAATCAATCACAACAATTCAAAAGTTTACTTTCAAACCAAATCCAAATGGATATGGACCGAATCTTGCTGATTACAAACCTAAGTTTTCAAATAGAGCATTCAAACCTAATCCTGAAGTTTACAAAGGCGTAACATAGAATTGATGATTCCATTATGAGTGTTGTTGAATATAACCGTCAAGAGGAATTAGATGCAGAAGACGAGAGTCGATCTAAATTAGAAAATGTTGTTTATAACAAACCATTTAACTATTCTAAATCCATCACTTTCGTCGAACAAAAGGATACTTCTAACACACCTTGGATTATCACACCTATTCCTGAGCCTCCTAATGTTGGTCCCCAATACAATGGTGCACAAGTTAATGGTCCTTTACCTTCAATCAGTGAAGTTAAACCTAAAACTGAAAGTTGTCAAGTTATTAAATACTTTGAACTTTTCTTATCTGACATCAAACTTTTGGAACGTGAAATTGAATTTCATTCTGAAATAAAAGTTGAACATTTTCAATCGCCTTTGGCGCGAGAACAAAGAGACATTTTTCAGAAAAGAATTTTACCACATGTTCAAAATTTGAAAAATTGTGCACTATATTGGGAAAGGGACTTTCACAAGGAACTTGGACTTCTGAAAAGAGTTTTCGAACAAACAGAAACATCGATTTCAAATACAAAACATAAAAAGAAAATGTTAAGAAAAGATATTGATCGACTCTTGGAAGATGTTATTAGTGCTGATATCCATAATGTTGTGTTATTACATTCTATTTCATATGAATTTGATTATATCTCTGCTGATTCTATTGATTCTGTTGAAATTGTTGAGAATACTGATACTGTGTCACAAATCAAATCTTTAAAAGGTGAAAATGAACGACTGTTAAACGAGCTTTCAAATGAAAAACGTCGTCTTCAGTGGTGTCAAAAAGATTATAAAAATCGAGAGCTCGCTTTGCAAAATAAAATCAACCAGTTGCATACAAAAACTTTTAATCCAAAATTTGAGCAACTGGATGATCAAAACGCGTCTTTGAAGTGTCAAATTTCAAAATATGAACAAGAAATTTCAAAAGTTAAAAAGGAATATGGTGTCATATTTGATTTACTCAAAAAGACTCGTGATAAAGCGGAAAAATACCTTGATGATCATCTTGCATACACCAAAGATGTTTTACGACGAGATGGACTCACTCGTTCTGAAAATCTAGATTTGTTACACAAAATACATGATCTAAAAGCAGAGTTGGTGAAACTTATGCAAGATAGGGATAGTAACACTGTAGTAACCATACCCACACATATTCAAAATGACTCTAGAACATCTAATGACAAACCACAACAAACTAATGTGCTCCCCTCTACTAAAACAGGAATAGTTGCCTCTTTTCCCAACGCCCGCACTTCACAGCCTAGGAGCAATACAGTGAAGAATAGGAAGTTGCGACGTAAGAAAAGATCAATAAAGAATGCTGAAGTAGAAGAACACCCTAGGACTTTGAAAAAAAATCAAGTTTCACCCACTTTAGATATTGCGTTTGACAAATGTAATGACCAAAGTGATGTAACGAATGCTGAATCTTTAAGTACTCTTAATGTTTTGTTTGAAGCCTCTTGTGTTGGTTGTTGTAAAAGTATGCTTTCTGGTTGTCATGATAAATGTGTTGCTAAGGCTATCTTGAATCGTAAGCGGAATAATAGAAAACGGAATACCTCTAGGCCCACTAATGCTTCAAAGTTTGTGCTAGGTAAACCACCCTCTAGTGTTCCAACTACGATCATTGATGTACCCATAGAACCCCCTTCACCTCCTAGGAAGAACTTATCACCCAGTGCATTCACTAAGACCAAAGCTAAGACTAGTTGGAGATGGCAGAAATGGTTACATAATATACTTGGATTTAAATGGATACCTAAAATCATTGATATGTGTGTTTCTACTATAACTACTTTGGAACCCTCTAACTTTTCGGGTTCCAAATCTACTCTATTCCATCTGTGTCGTCTGTGTGTAATGCAGGTGATACAGATCATCCTTTGGATTGTTGATAGCGGATGTTCCCGACACATGACAGGCAATCTCAAACTGTTATCAAACTTTGTTGCAAAGTTCATTGGCACTGTCAGATTCGGAAATGATCACTTCGCAGCTATCATGGGCTACGGAGATTACATCAATGGCAACATCAAAATTAGTAGGGTTTATTATGTGGAAGGCCTCGGTCACAATCTCTTCTCAGTAGGTCAATTCTGTGATGGAGATTTGGAAGTTGCTTTTCGGGAGAAAACTTGTTTCATTCGTGATCTACAACGAAACGATCTTATGTCTGGTACCCGCAATTCAAGTCTTTATACAATCTAAATGCAAGACATGGTTGCTTCATCTCCCATATGTCTACTTTCAGAGGCAACATCTACAAAATCTTGGCTATGGCACTGTCGTCTATCACATTTAAACTTTGAAACCATAACCAACCTTGCTCGATACAAACTTTTTGAAGGTCTCCCAAGATTCCGATATTCTAAAGATCACCTCTGCTCAGCTTGTGAACAAGGGAAAATCACTCATGCTCACTTTCCTTCAAAGGTGGAGCACAGCTCACAACATGTGCTTCATCTTCTTCATATGGATCTGTGTGGCCCGATGCGCGTGCAGACGATTAATGGCAAATGCTATATCTTCGTAATTGTAGATGACAACTCAAGATGGACTTGGGTTTATTTTCTTCAAAGTAAAGATCAAGCTCCACAGATGATCATCACCTTTCTCACAAAAATTCAAGTTCAGCTCCGGAACACAGTCAGACAAATCAGAACTGACAAAGGAACTGAATTTGTGAATCAAACTCTTCGTGCATTTTATGAGAAAGTGGGAATTGAGCATCAAACATCTATTGCACGTACACTAGAACAAAACGGAGTCGTTGAAAGATGAAACCGCACGTTATTGGAAGCTGCAAGAACAATGTTAATTAATGCTAAACTACCAGATTACTTGTGGGATGAATCCGTGTCAACTGCATGCTACACTCAGAACCGCTCCATGATTACCAAGCGCCACAACAAAAAACCTTATGAGCTTATCCACAACCGTAAACCAAATCTCAAACACTTTCATGTATTTGGATCCCTTTGTTATCTGAATAATGATCGTGATGACTTTGGTAAGCTCAAAGCCAAAGCTGACATTAGAGTCTTTGTAGGATATTGTGAAAACTCCAAGGGCTACCGGATCTGGAATCGTCGTACAAGGTAAATTATGGAAACGATTCATGCCAATTTCGATGAGCTTACATTAATGGCTTCTGAGCATAACAGCTTGGAACCCGGTCATAACTGTCTAAACTTCCCTCAAACCCCATCATCAGCTGAACCTAGTTCACAACTAACTCGACGTCAAATGGAACATCTATTTTCTCCTCTGTTTAGTAATGATATTGATGAACGTGCACCAGGTGTATCCAATGTTTCCGCTGCTCAACCTGATCAACATCCAATACCTGATACACCTGCTACAACAACTACGATTGAGGAAGCACCACCAGTTGATTCTACAACAACAGTTGAACAAACCGCATCCAATGACGCTGAACCAGCTGATGATCTTATGAACAATGAAGTACCCCCACCTGCATATTATGATCCAAATGCGTTCTTCAATCCGTTTGCTAATGAAACTGCCACACCCGATGTTGCGGAATCATCTACAAGCCATTTCAATCCTCCCAATCTGCATAATGTATATCAACATCAACCTTCCACACATCGTTGGATGAAAGATCATCCTCTTGAGAACATTATTGGTAACTGGAATCAACCAGTCGTAACTAGACAACGTCTTCACACAGACGGTGAACATTGCATTTATGCACTCACTGTCCGCCAATCTGAACCTAAAAACATTAAAGATGCAATGACCAAAGACAACTGAATTGAATCCATGCAAGAAGAACTCAATCAGTTTAAACGTCTTGAAGTATGGGAATTGGTTAAAAGACCAACAGGGGTCTTCGTCATTGGTCTCAAATGGATTTGGAAAAACAAATTGGATGCTGAAGGAATTGTAATAAGAAATAAGTCACGTCTGGTGGCTAAGGGTTATAGACAGGAAGAGGGTATCGACTTTGAAGAATCAATCGATCCGGTTGTTCGTCTTGACGCTGTACGGATTTTCCTGGCGTTTGTGGCTCACATGAACATCACCGTTTATCAGATGGATGTCAAAACGGCTTTTCTCAATGGACAACTGAAAGAAACGGTCTATGTTAGCTAGCCAGAAGGATTCGTTGATCTAGAGTTCCCTAATCATGTCTACAAACTGAAGAAGGCTCTCTACGGTCTCAAACAAGCCCCTTGGGCGTGGTATGATAAGTTATCATCCTTTCTTATCGCCAATAATTTCGTCAAAGGTTCGGTCGACCCTACACTCTTCATACAATATCATGGGACACACATTTTAATCGTTCAAATTTATGTGGATGACATCATTTTTGGGTCAACACATCTAAAGTACTCAAACGATTTTTCAAAACGATGAAAAACATTTTGAAATGTCCATGATGGGTGAACTTACGTTCTTTCTAGGACTGCAAGTTCATCTATCATCCCGTGGTATTTTCTTGAGTCAGTCCAAATATGCCCTTGAAATCTTAAACAAAAATGGAATGCAAAGCGGACACCTATGCCACCCAATTGCACATACCAAGAAGCGGACGCCGATTTGCATGGGAAATGGTTGACCCTACAAAATGTCAGTATCATTAGGGTCTCTATGTACTAACAGCCCAGCCTCGATATTGTCTTTGCTCTCGATATCTTTGCTCCGATTATCACGAGACCAACTGAAACTCACCTCTCTCGAGGCTAAAATAATCCTCGATACATCAAGGAACCATTAACTTGGGGATCCGGTATCCGAAGGATTCTCGGTTTTAAACTAATAGCTTTTTCGACGCCGATCACACAGATGCTTAGATTCACGAAAAGTACTCGTGAGCATTACAATTTCTTGGTGATAAACCGGTGTCATGGCAATCGCAAGCAGGACTGTACATCACGCCGCCCTCAAAAGCGAATATGTACCCATGTCCGCGTGTTGTGCTCAAGTCATTTGGATGAGAACACAACTCAAAGATTATGGTTACGTATTTGACGTAATCCGATGTACCGCGACAATCGAAGTGCTATTGCGATCTCGTGCAACTCGTTCAACATTCAAAATCAAAGCACATCGATCTTCGATATCATTTCATCAAGGAACACGTGGAAAAGGGTTGCTTTAATTATACTTTGTAGGTACTGAATACCAATTGGCGCACCTTCTCACCAAAGCCTTAGCTCCTCGCTAGGTTTAATGAGTTGGTCCACCGGATTGGTATGCGGTGTTTGACTCCAGAGGAACTGGATGAGCTTTTAAAACATTCTTAAAAACCAGTCAAACACCAAAACCTCTTTTTTGTAAATATTTTTAAAAACAAAATACAAAAATATAAAATCTGATAAAACTAAAAAAATATTCTTTAATCTATATTTTTTTAACATGGCAAGTACAAATATTCTGTCAACACTTTAATCTTTTAAAATTCAGTATTTTTCTCGGTCAAGTGTTGAGGGGGAGAAAGTAAATAGTTTTCGATTTTATAAAACTTTGTACTTGCATGTTCCCTTATCCCGGTTGTTTCTTTGATAATGGTGGTCACATTTCTGGTTTACTGACACTCCCCGGGCTCAAATTTATAAAACTTCATTATTTCTTAAGTTGAGGGGGAGTGTTGTCAAGTTTCTTTCCAAATATCAGTCTTTACGTAACCAAAATGGAAGTTATGGGCGTTGGATGAAAATGATTAAGGTGGAGGGACTGATGTTGTCAAAAGCTTAAACTAATTTTTTACAAAACTCCTCCACCAACTTACTTTTCACATTTACTTCTCTCATTAATTATCCCAACCACCAAATCCTATGCCTAATAATCCATCTTCTAATCCTTGCTTTAATCCTCAATTGTGTAAGTGTTTCTATGATCTTGGTGTCATCACAAACAATGGTTTTTAATCACATAAACATCCAACGGTTAATTTTTAAGTTTGGGACGATTTGGTGGTCTACGCGTATGTGTATGAACACCAAATCATCATAAGATGTTTTTGATGATTATTTTTGTGTCAAAATGTTTGAAATCAAGTGTTGTAAACATTTCCAACCTTAGAATCCACCCAGAAACTCGAATCAATCGATTTTCAAAATTAGGGTTAAAGCGTGGAATTGGGTGTTTTCATTTGAGAGTGTTTATGGTCAATTAGAAGGTTAAGAGATGTTGCTTACATGTTTAATTGTCAAAAACCTTGCCTGATACATACCCAGAAACATCAATTTTGTGAAAATTAAGATTTAGGGTTTATGTTCATATGAATTAGGTACTTTTGATTCACAAGGGTTTTTGTGTTAAAACTTGTTTAGGACAACTCACTAGGCCTCTAAGATATCACAGAAAAGATTTTATGACAATCCTATGGCTAAATTTCATACTCGTAAAAATTGAAAACTTAGGGTTTTGACTTACGCATAAGGATGTTTTTACGCATAAACTGTTCGGATTCTTAGTTCATATATTAAACTAAAAGAGATTGAATATGGTGTTCATGAAAGTGTTATGATTCATTTATTTCAGGTTATTACGCGTGAAATATTCAATTTCAAGGTTAACTAAGCTTCTACGCATAAGGATCACCTTACTCGTAGAATGTTATGCGTAAGAGAAATCTTACGCATAACCGTTATGCGTAAGGTTCTACAAAGGGGACTACGCGTATCCTGTGAAGGATATGCGCAAACAAGTAGCTTTACGCATAAGGTTCACTCTTACGAGTAAGCCTTACGTGTAAGCTCCCATATACGCCACGCGTAAGCTCTATGCTTAAGGCCCTCTTTTTACGTAACATTTCTTACGCGTATGTCAAGATCCTACGCATAAGTTTATAACTACGCGTATGGTCTACTGTTTACGCATAAGCTTGCAAATCCTACGCCTAAGCCTAATTTTAACCAAAATTGAGAATTGTTACATGTGTAAACTTGTAAATAAATAAATCATAACGTCACAAAACCAAAATGTCACTAATAAGCTTAAATGTTTAATAAGTTGTGAAAATAAGTGAAAACTTGGACTTTAAAACTCAAAGTTAATCTACTCACGAAACTTATCATGACGTATTTGGACTATTGGACTAACAAGTGACATTGGACTCGTAACAATCATTGACATATCACATTCAATAAATAGACAATAAAATCAACTTTTGACTAACATAATGTCTTTCGATATGTTGGTTCTTTTTGCTAAATATCTTTCAGATCACGATATGGACGTTCAAATGGAAAATGTGGATGCACCAAATGTTCTCACTATTGAAGACATCTTTCCCAATGGTTACCCAATGAAGATTGTAAAGAATAATCTCAGAGTCAACTTTGACAACTTCACATGTTCTGAGTCTTCTTGTCAGATTGCAGTGGATATTCTGAAGACTCACCCGTATCAGAACATGCTGACAAATTCAGCTATGTACGTAGATCTACGCTCATCAATTCGGCACACAATTCAAAAGGTCAAAGGTCAAGTCGCGGTGACGTGCGGATTAAACAAACAAGTCACCATCACTCCTGCTGATTTAAGAGTTGTTCTTCTTCTTCCAACCATTGAGCCTACTGAATTCTCTGCTACTCCTACCGAAGAGGTCGTTCTTCAATTCATGGTCGACATCGGCTATGACAAGGCTACTTGAGTTATCACAAAACATTCCTCAGTGGATCTCAAGAATATTCCTCAACCATGGAGAATACTGTACATTATGATTGCTAAATCCGTTTCTGGACGTGATAGTGGGTATGAGCATCCGAAGCTCATGGAACTTCAAATCTTTTGGGGCATGGTCAACATGAAACACATTGAATTTGCAACTATTATCTGGGACGACATGATGACTTACCATAAAAGGCCTAAAAGAAAATCCAGATATACAAAATTGTTGATCAGAAGGATTCTTGAAACCAATCCAGATATTCCCCAAAGACTTGAAGACCCCAAACATCACTCCGTGTTGCTTGAGCTCACACTCAACGTTGTTAGATTCAAGGACTCAACGACAAAGAAACAAGGTGCGGTGTTACCAGATTGCCTTCTCATTGATGCTATCAAAGAACTTTATTCGTACAAACGATATCTGGTAGCACTGGAAGCGTGCAAAGTGGGATTTATTGATGAAAAGTCTTCGGGACACCGTCAGAAGACAAGGAGAGATGATGGAAGTATTACGAGTAGCATCGAGTACGAAAGTATCCTAAGAGGACTCATGTTCTCAAAAGGAAAATTCCATCAAAAGATGTTATTCTTATTCCCAAACCTGAACCGCAATAAAAGCTAATGGACGAGGACTCAGAGGACACTGAAACAGACGAAGAGGTCATCTACTCTTAAACTCCAATCGATGATACTTCAACAGTAGCAAAACCTCTAAGTCCTAAGGCTGATAAAGGTAAAACTCCAGTGCTTGAGCACGAAGAAGAGAGCTCAGAAGAAGAGCCATTGGATAAAGACTACAGAAATAAGCTCAAGAACTTCAGACTCCAACACGTTGCCAAAGAGTTCGAATAGCAACAAACTCGTGGCCCCAGAGGGTCAAGTGGTAGTGCACTATCTACACCGGTTTTCGATGCGGTTAATCAACCCGATAAGGGAATTGGTACCACCACCCACGAATAACAACAAAAGCAACTAGAGGATTCTATCAACTATGACTTTGAGGAACCAGAAATGGAGAAGTCTGAGAAAATTCCTGATGAAGTTGTTGAGGCTGCAGCTAAAGAAAATGCAGAAAAAGAAGCTCAAGCTCAAGCAGATGAAGAAGCTAGGATTAAGGCAGAAGAAATGGCTAAATCTGGAAAAGATGACGATATTGATTATGATGATTTTCTTCTAGATAGTCCAGCACGCTCCAAGGAAACTTCTGAGAAACCTATGGACCCTGAGCCTCCTCATGTCTCATCATCATCAGACTCGTCTTCTCACTCTTCACCTCCACCATCCAAAGGCACAACCAGATCCGAATCCAAGTCAGTAAAGAAACCAACCGACTCTTGGATATCCGGAGCTAAGACAAAGATTGTCAAATCTGTCAGGAAAGTCAAGAAGAAAGACGTGACCAACAAAAAGCTGAATCAACTCGCTGACAGGATTAATCTTCTACAAGACGGGATAAACAAGATGTTGAGTGAAAGGGAGCATATCCAGAAGCTTTTCAAAAGACATTTCCAAAGAGAAATGGAGAAGACGGCTAGAGAATATACTCACAAGTTTATTCTCGACGTCGTCAGTGACAAAGAGATGTTCACCGAAAACTCTATCCGAATCTCATGCATTGGCCAAACAAACAATAAGATCAACGCTTTAACTGTACAATCAACCCAACTGAGCCTACAGCTTTCTCCGATGGAGAATTGGTTTCCAAGCTTGTACTTCAAATGTATAAGCGATGCAGGCGTTTACCTCTGTGAAGGTAAACTGTTTGACGCATTGCCGGATTACCAACTTAAAACGTCATGGCGGCCCATGAAACGGCTAAGCGTCCTAGAGACGATGATGATGCGGATAAAGACAAAGAATCAAAACGCAAGAAGAAGTCTGGTGAATCTTCCTCTATGCCACCACCACTCGAAAGGACTCCAACCGTAAGAATATCTCCTCCACATTCTGCACGCTACTGAGATAAACCTCGGGACTCTGAGTTACCACCATCAACAGAGAAAACCGGTGATCATTTCGAATACACCGGTGGTGACGATGAAGAGATCCCCGAGCCCCAACAACAACCCACCTCTACAACAAAGAAACGAGCCCTCATCAAAGCCAAAGAAGAAGAAGACAAAGACCGATGTTCTCTCATGGCTAGATGACGATACAACCGAAGAATATGGCGGTTTTCTAGACTTGTTGATGCTACTCCTCACTACCGAAGGTCAAGAAATGGTAGATGGCGTTACTATGGAGCATGTGAAGCTGATTCAAGACAGTTTAAAGTGAAGAAGATGACTAAAAATGAGCTAAGGTAATTAAGAATGATGTCTTCCAACTGCTTAAACGCTTTCGAAAGTGCAATTGAAGTTGAATACCATCTCGAAAACATTGCACGAGCCATGTCGAACAATATCGATTGGCTTAATCCCGAAGCTAACATCGACTTCACAAGAAAAGACAAAGCTCCATACTACCGAGACTGGACCGACCTCTACCAACAATTGGCCGACGGATCAACCTCAAATTCCATACCGTTACTTCTTCAACAATGACCTCGAGTTTCTTCTACACGGTAGCGATGTTACAAGGAAGTACGGTACGTCACTCACATTTCCTTTCCCAGTAGAAATCTACTCTCACAATCCAGCCATCGAGGAAGAAGCCTCACATATGTTACAAGGAAGTACGCTACGTCACTCACATTACCTTGATGCGATGTATGGGATTCATCATTGGCCTGAACGCCGAAGAATCTTCTACAGAAGCTGCAGGTTCTCAAGTCTAAAAAGGAAGTGTTTAGTGACAAACGGATCATTGCAATCAAGCACATTACCCTATCGTCGAAGTAGGACTACACATTCCTCAAGAACATTGTGGTCAAACGACAAGACGAAGAGGATTATGACTTCTGTGAAGCGGATTTTCCACGACTGTCTCTAAATGACATTGAAGATATGTATCTCGCTAAGGTTCAAGGATGAATGAGACATTTCTCTACTACTATCCAACGCGAGTACATCAAGTCCTTGTTAATCTTCATCAGAAGCATAGTGATCCAATAACGTGTAGAAGACATTCAACTTGCCGTGGAATCGTATCAGACGCGTGTTAACCTCACTAATCCGCAGCTAGACCTTCCTGACATAAACCAACTTGCTCAGTACACCCTCATCAGCAAACCATTTGGAGTAGTCTACAGTAGTGAACTACACCGCAATTGCTTCATGGCGTGCAAAGAGCTTCATAAGTTTGGGGATCACACATTGAAGAAAGTCAGGGACGGGTTAGCTTATCAGTTAAAGGCGATACAAGAAGGAATTGGGTCACCTAAGAGATGGAATTCGAGGGAGAGAAGGGATGTGAAGAAGATCATCACTCGCATCGATGAAAGGTTGTTCAGAATGGATCGGTCGAAACATTAGAGTTTAGTTGGTGGTCATCCAAGCATATCTCTCACAGGCTATCAACGTCGAGCATTCCGGAGTTATTCTTTGAACTACGATTCTCCGGTAACCCTTGATTTGTTTCCTTTAATACTATTTGGATGTGTGATTTTTTATGACAATGGCTTGTGCACGCATAATAGTGTACAACCCGTACTTGTAATGAAAGGACCCTGTGGTACGCATCAATGCCACAATCCTATAAAAGGAGCGAAAGCTTCTTACTTTTGAGTAAAAATTATCAAAACTTTATTTTTTTCAAAGTTTTGCTCAAAAAAACAAGTACTTCCCCTTATGATTTTCAAAACCTCAAAAGTTTATATCACTTGTTGAGGGGGAGTATTTGCTTAAGCCTTTGTTCACAAAATCGTTCTTCATGGTAATCTTCTCACAAAACTCGAAATGGTCATATTCGATATCAAAATTTCGTCAAAAATAACATTTAATATGCCATTTTTGAGGGGGAGAAAATTATGTGATAAGAAATATGTTGTGAATTGCAAATGAATCGTCGTACTAAAGACTTAACCAATGAATTGACGAGATCTTAAATGTTAGTAACTCGAAAAGTCTTATCCGGGAAGGGTAATAATTTCAAGCTAGTTCGCTAGTGATGTAAACGTGTCTCGCAAAGGACTTGTCCGAGTAGAATGTACCATTCGAGAAACTCTTGACAGACATGAACTTTGACGGGTTTGACAACCTTTCAAGGTTTGTCCACACCTTCAAGGTAGTTATTAGAGCTAGTTGTCACTTGTCACCTAAAAGCAGACAATGTAACTCTTTAACTATGCAACGTAACCGTGTCTCACGGGGAATTGTCTATCTAGAGTTGATCAATTAAAAAGTGCGCACTCTTCACTCACCGTGCAGATTTCTGTCAAAATATTTAAGCACGTGTGGAGGGGGAGTATTTCTGCAAAATATTAAACTCTCAACAGTGGTACTAAAAGCTTCTATTCATAACCACTGTGAGAGATTTTCAAGGAAAATTGGTTTTTTGGCAACATAGGTTAGTCATGGAGTTATAAGGTGACTAAGATTAGGAATAACCGTCCTATGATCCGCCAGAGCTGGAGGGATCTACCCAAGGACACCACCAATAGTTAGAATTAGAATTCCTTAGGTATGATTATACAAAGGAGAAAAAGAGAATCGGAGAAAGAAGGAGTTGAAGATTAAAAAGAAAAGTAAAGAAAAGGGTGAAGACAAATAGCCCTCCAGATTATTCAACTTAGGGCAGACACCAGGTTTAATTCATATGCTACTGGTTGTCACTTGATGACACCGATATTGAAGATCAAAGTCGTCATGGACCCAGTGACGCATGCACTAAACCTTCTTGGCCACTCAAGTTTTTCTCAACAGAAGCTTGTTTCATTCTCACAGGGAACCCTACGTAAACTATCGGCTTTCTCTTAGAGATTGCTGGTATTAAAGAAGAAGACCCTCTCCCTAGTCTCCGCTCAGGAAAACCAAAGCGCACTATTAAGTCTAGAGCCACGAGATTCATCAAAAGATCTCTTAGGTACACTTGACATTTCATCACTTGTCGTTCATCAATAAGGACGCAAGTGATACAATATCGAGTCCTATACAGATCTTAGCAATCTGTCGAGAACATTTATGAGAGGTTCACAAATGTGATCCTTAGTGATTGAATGGAAACTCCCGGGTCAACATCAAACAACCACATGACAGAGTCACCGGTAACTCAATGTGGGTTACGCTTAGTGCGTCTCAAAGCGGTCTACGGTCGGTGGGGTGATGCTTGTGTACCTCGCGGCTCATCTAAACTGTAGGTGTACTTCGGTACATCGCGTTATCTCACTTGTGGGACTCAGTTCAGAACAACCTTTGTGAGAAAGAGAGTTGTGTTTTCACACTATCTTTGTTAACACTCTCGAAGTTCAAACTTGTGCTTGGATTATTTCCAACCCATGTTTTATGTTTTCTTCTTATGGATGCTTGCGGGTGGAAAAGATCGTGCAGATTCTCCACATGCTCATACCTACAACATCACCAATTGAAGTTCTCTCAAAAGGCAACACAAAGTCAGAATGATTCTTCGTCAAAGTCAAAGAATCTACAAAGTTTAAAGACTAAGAGGACTACATCAATACTGAAATCCAACATTAAAGAGCGTGTGAGCATGTTGGAGAAAGACGTGGAGACACTGGATCAATGAAGCGAACCTAATACAGAGAACCACAACATACTATCACTACCATCACAAAGAACAAAGAACAAAAGAACAAAGATATCAAAGACGTCAAAGCTGAAAAACTGCAAAGGAAACAATTTCCCTACACTGGGGAGATTGTTCGAATCAAGGCACTTCTTCTTTCAAAGAAAGAATGTGAGAAGACGTCAAAGCTACTATTACATCAGCACCTACAACGTTTAAAGATCAAATCATCAATCACTAACACTTAGGGGGAGATTGTTGGAATCACTCCTAAACTAGAATTCAAGTGTTAGTAATTAACAGTGTTGTAAAAATCGGCCATGGCGGCCGATATGGCGGCGCCATGGCGGTTGGCGGCGGTCCACCGCCACGATATTTCCCAAATCGGACTAACTTATCGTTTATGGTTAAAATCGGTCAATATCGGTCAAAATCGGAGCATGGCGGTCAAAATCGGCATGGCGGCGTGTCGGTTAACGGTGGTCAACAGCGGTCAACTTCAGATCTAGGGTTTTTTTTTTCAGATTCGCGCCGGTTAACGCCAGTCAACTTCATATCTAGGTTTTTTTTTTCTTATTCATGCCAGTCAACTTCAATTTTCTTGATTTTGTTTTAGTTTGGGGAACAAATCAACAAATTTATAGTTATATAATAGAAGATATATAATTAAAAATAACAAAAACATTAATATTGCTAATATCTATTTATTTTTAGATAAATTCCTTTATAATTTATGGTGTTCGCCATGGCACCGCCATATCGCCGCCAAGACCGATATGGCGCTTGGCGGGGGTCGACCACCATGGTACCGCCGAGCGATATTTACAACCTTGGTAATTAATATGTAATACTTAGCTTAATTATGGATTTTATGTTAGTAATCAAAGCTAGGCTCATGTAGAAAGCCCATGAGCCTATGCAAAGCTCAATAAGGAAAGGATGGGAACTTGGTGTGTTACCCTAGTTCCCTCCTATAAATAATCTTGTAAACCTTCTCTTGAAGGTTGGTTGTTCACATTTACATTTTACTTACGCTTAAACTTTCTCTCAAGTCCTACGTGTAGAGTGTGTGTGTGTTCATCCGATCTTTCCTTCATCTCCTTTCTTATATTGATGCTTGTGTTACTAATATGGGAACCTAACAGTAACGTATATTGAAGATAGGGCGTAACTCATTGCATGTGTTACGTCGTAACCAGCTTTTCCAGAGCAAATAATGAAGATATTGATGTTACGGCGTAACTTTCAACTTAATTTATGCCGTAACTAGATCTGGCCTATAAATACCAGCCATAAATTCTGCATTTCACATCATTCACTCCACACACAAGCAGAGAATGTAGGAGGCGAAGGCAGATCTCGAGGAGCATCTGGAGCCATCTCTAAGGAAAAATCACTCCCTAACGATAAGCATTAGCGATCTATCATTTCTTTTACTTTCAATTCATCTATTTCATTATGTTAAACATTGAATCGATTGTTTCAGAGTTAATATGATGGCTAACCACCTCTCGGTGCTAGCCTAGTTATGATTCCTTAATTTTTATGTTTATGTTTACATTGCTTCCGTATAATTGTTTCTAGAGTATGCATGCATAGTTTGTTGGTAGCTACCCTTGTTTTGGTAGTTTTGAATGGCGGTAGTGTTTAGTTGCTTAGGAGAATTGACCAACTGACCTAAGTAGGTAGGTGGGAAGGGTAGAATTGACCAATGGCGACCCTTCCGTATGCGATTTGACCAACTGATCACCTACTGTTTGGATGAACTTAAGAAGTTAGGGATGAGTGGCTAAGATGCTAAGCTCGGCACTCATTTTATGAATCTTGCATGTAGCGGAACTTAATGACTTGGCTTAGGGACTAAAAACAACTGGACTTTCAAGTGTAGTAGCTTGATCTCCTTAGAAACCTTTGTGGCGATTGGTTGGTGACTAAATGTTGTCCTAGCTACCTAAACCCCCACTTGAAGCAATTGGAAGTAATTAGACGTGAACATAACATGATAGGATGAGTAACTAGGTTAGCACACTTCTCCTCTATTGATCACAACCCTTGCCTTTATTCGCTTTCCTTTATTTTCTTGTTTTATTAGTTTAATAATCATTTCCAACCTAAAACCAATTAAAATTTGTGACACCTAGACTTAATTAGAATCCACTCACATAGCTCTTGGGATGACCTCAGTTTTACCGATTACTACACTACACACGATCGGGTGCACTACCCGTTAGTGCATAAGGTAGAACATATCAGTAAAACCTGCATCAATAATGAAAGTACTATATGTATTGTTAAGAACCCGGTTTATCATTCTAAGACCAAACACATAGAGATCAGGCATCACTTTATAAGGGATTTTTTTGAGAAGGGTCTCATAAGGGTGGAAAAGATTCATACATACAATAATGTGGTTGACATGTTGACCAAAGCATTTGATGGACATAGGTTCAATTTCTTGGTGGTTAACATCGGTATGGTGAACCCATAGCTACATTTAAGGGGAGGTTAAATGTAAAGTATGTATAGTTTGTTAGCAGACTTAATAGGATTTTAGTTTTGGTAGTTAAAGCTGGTAGCTTCAAGGTTAAGTCTGGTTCTTAATTCTGGTACATTAAATCTGTTACCATATTTTACGGGGTGATAATTATCTTTCTAAACTTTTATATTATTCTTTTTCCAAAGATATTTCTTTACAAAGATAATTAAAACCCTAGCGGTATATATATATATTCATAATGACTCTGTTTTCTTATAAGGGTTTCAAAATAGAGTCAGTCTTGCTCATATATATTCTTTGTGTCATCATGGTGTCTACAACAGAATGTGCTAAGGATGTTCAGCTTAGTGATTTCATGGCTTTGTGTGCTACTTTGTCTTCCAAAGTACAAGCGTTAAAGGGAGATCTTACATCAACTAAATTGATCTTGGGGTCTCAAATACAAGCATTGTAAGAGGAGGTTCAGAACTTGAAAGCCATGCAGGGTGTCTTCTTTGATGAGTTGGGAAATTCTCAAGAATCTGTTCATGATGATATTGATTTCAAAAATTCTTCCAAATAGGGGAGGAACACAGAATCACACCCAAGGAAGGTGGTGATTCAGAATCATGATCCAATAATAGCTTGGGAGATCTACAAGGATAATTTTGGAAAAGCTTGGAAGATAATCAGATTTAGTGGAAAGTTTGCTATGTACAACAATCTTAAAGATTTGGTAAAATCTTGTAATTGACATGATTTGGATACTTTATGGAATCTGGTTCAGCAAAAGCTCAAGATTGCTAAAAGGTCTGATGTGAAAGAGCAGGAAATTTGGGCAGAACTTCAAAGACTAAATGGACTAGATCCTAAAGATGTCTATTGGAACTTTCCATTTCAAGACGCCAGTGTTTCATCAAAATTTTATGATACGTGTGATGTTCATCATTTATCCACAAAAGGTGGAGTTGATCTATTCATGCTGGCAGAGGTGGAATATCTACTATATGCTGAAGTACTTCAAATGATGATACTTTCAAAACTCCAGTATGAAAAGAAATATGAGGTTGTTGAAAAACTCATCCAAAGGATATGCGATCAATTGTTTGCCAGAATATGTGATCAGATTGAAGAAGAGACAGCAGCCAATAGGAGAAGAATAAGGTAATATGTTTGAAAGAATTTGGTTTGCTGTTGAGTATTGTGTTTGTAATAAATGGATTTTGAGGGGTTTCACTTGGTGAAAGTACTTTGTACTGTCACAACAAATGGTTATCAGTTCACCATGTCTAACTCACACAAGAACTAACTAATCCATGACCAAACAGCTCACGGTAAAGATATCTCAAAATCCGTTTATGGCTGACAATTTGCCAAAAATTGTGGTGCTTAACTCACCATATTTGTGTAGATGAAGAGTTGGCTAGTCCACAAGGTCATGGCTTGTAGTAAAGGCAGTGGAAAACCATGACTAGTCTAAAAGGGTACAGCTATTGGTAAAGACTAATCAAATCTGTTGATAGCTGCTGGTTTGCTAAAAATCAGATGGTTATGTTAGGAATTATTTAAACAATGTAATAGTTTTATCATTTATGCTGATAGGTTTTGTTCCTGGTGGTACCTTTAGTGGTTCCTGCTGATAGTTCATTGCTACGGATAGTATAAATCCGTATTATTAGTAGTTTGTTAAACGAATGGATATGCATGAGTTATATTAGGAAGAGATAATGCATATCTTCTTCACACGTTTTCTTGTAATGGGCTGTATTAGGGTTTCTTGTAGTATAAAAGAAACTCACGGCCATGAACATTGGACGACCTTAGAAACAATTCCTAGTGATTAATATAGATCCATAAAGGATCAAAGTGTTTATTAGTATTTCCTCTTCTTTAACACTTTGTGTTTACTTTCCGCATAAACATAAGTTTATTAGAATTCTTCCTCCTATTTCTGCTGATGAACATATTGCTGTCCAAAGGGAGACCAAGGCAAGGACTGTCTTGCTTCAGTAACTCCCAGATGACCATATGGGTGATTTTCATCACCTTGATGATGCTAAGGAAATTTGGATAGCTATTAAATCAAGATTTGGAGGTAATGATGAGTCCAAAAAGATGAGAAAGACCATGTTAAAGCAGGAATTTCAAGAGTTCAAGATCTCTGAAGAAGAAGGCTTACACAAAGGTTATGATAGGTTTCAGAAGATCTTGAGTCAACTCAATCAGTTACAGTCAAAACCAGACAATGAAGACTATAATACCAAGTTCTTAAGGGCATTGTCTTCTTCCTGGTTACAAGTCTGCATCACTCTCAAGAAAAAGGCTGGACTTGAGTACTTGAGCTTTGATGACCTGTACAACAAGCTCAGGACACTTGAGATTGACATCAAGGGACACTCAAGCTATTCTCCCACTCCAACTAATTCAACATTTGTTAGTACTTCTAGTAATAATACCAAGATGTCATATACTGATAGCCCAAGCTCATCATCAACATCAACCTTATACACCTCCTCTGGACCAAGGACACACTCAAAGTCTGGTAATGTTTTGGAAGATGTGCTTTATTCATTTTTTGCTGAAAGTGAACCACAACAGCAACTAGCTTATGAAGATTTTGATCAAATTGATAAGTTGGACATGGAGGAATTGGATATAAAGTGGCAGATGCCTATGCTTTTAGTGAAAATCAATAGGTTTAAAAAGAAGACTGGAAGAAAGGTCCAATTCAAGGGAAGGGATGCAACAAGGTTTGATAAGAAGAAGGCTAGGTGTTACAAATGTAATCAACTAGGTCACTTTGCTAGGGAATGCACTCAAAAGAAGGCAGATGACAAGAACAGATACTTTGTATTCAAGGTCAAAGAACATGAGGAACCTAAAGCCCTAGTATCTGTTGATTCAATGGTTGATTAGACTAGACATGAGCCTGCAGATGAAGAAAGTGGTGCTTCTCATTAGTTTGGAATGCTTGCTGGATGTGAGACTGATAACCGCCTTTTGAGGGGTCAAATAGTCAATTATAATATAGAAATACCAAATACGTAGTACACATGAGAATCGACGAATCGACCCTTTAGGAAAAAGATCGACATGTAAAACTGCGAATACTTGAAAAGTGATACCGGGAAAGTGATTAACAGGGTCGTGTCCCAACGAATTGATGGTTACGTTAGATTCGTTATTAAAGTACTTGAATGGTTTGAGATTTTTCGTTTCGTTTTCTACAAATTAAGGAACGGGAATGTAATTAAAGCAAGGGGAACAAAGTAAATAACAAATTAAATACTAAGAAACAATAAAACTAAGTTAAATTAAGTCCTAGGGTGCTAAAACCAAAAAACGTGAAAACCCGGGCTAATCCCGAGCTTCAAAAGTAAAGATTATGCAATTTAAGGCCTACGGGTACAAAAGTAATTTTCCTACATTCTAAATGGCTAAAAATAATTTTAGGAAAAAGCCGGGTATTTGTTCGACTTTTATTTTATTTATTACGAATTAAAAACGAATTTAAACTAAATTAATTATTAAAAATACTAAACAATTTCAGAAAATTCAAAAATTTTTATTAAAAATACTTTATACTATTTTGATCTTAGGAAAAATATGGCTAAGTACACAACTACTCCTAATAAGCTGTTAAAAAGCTAAACTATGTGAATAAGCTTAAAACTAAAGACTTAAAGGCAAATAAGCACTTTGAATAAGCAATTGAGAAGTTAAGCTAGCATGTACATAACTGAATCAAAATTAACTACGAACAATTGAATGGATAAAAAAAGGGAAATAAGCTGTTGGGATTAAGTCTAAAGCTACATGAGACCTAAAGCTACTAGGGGGTAAATAAGCAACATTTAGCATTAAATAAGCTGGATGAAAAGCAAATCTAACCTAAATAACTAAAAATCACTAAATTAAGCCTAAATAAGCTGATATTTAAGCTAATAAGCACAAAATAAAAGCTCCACAGCTGCTGTTTTGCTGTGGCTGTAACAGCCTAAAGGGGCTTGTTTAAGCTAGTGAAAAGCTGGTAAGAAAAATTAAAAAAAAATAAAATAAAAATACAAGCTACTAGATAAGCAACCAAATAATAACCATACCAAATTTTAGATCAAAAGGACTTAAAATAAATAAATTAAAAACAGATGCCAAAAGGAACAAATGACAGCTTTTGAGGGCATAAATAAGGTAGCTAATAAGATAAAAATCTAAATATAAGCTAAGAAAGGTAAAGCACTACCTACAAACTACTTGTAAAACCAAAATCTAGTCCTAAACCTAACTTAAATCTACTTAAATTTAAGCTCCAATAGGGCATTTTAGGGACTGCATAGGACAGAGAGATTATATGATACCTTTAAAAAAAAAGACTTGTCAAAACAACTATGAAAACTTTGAACAAACTAATTGACATTAATTAAACTAAGTAAGGACCTAGTGAACTGATTCTTGACACCCAAAATGGGTCAAAAGCTGATTTTGACCCAAAAATGAAGTTGTTCCAAACAGCCCCTTAGGGGCAGAAATTTGATGGAAACACTATGAAACTTAAAATTCAGATTAATAGCTTAACCCAAAGCTCACATGAGCTTAAATGAAACTTTGTGAAAAACTTTTAACATAAAAATTAAAAAACTTTTGACGACAGTAAGAAAAATTGGAAGAACAAGAAAACTGCATAAACAAAATAGAACTTGGAAACTGAATTTTCATTAACTGGAAATTAAAAGTTACATGAAAATTTAAATGACAATAAATGTAAATTGGTACTAGAACAAGATTTTCTAGACAAGTTTTTACATTAACACTAAATGCCTATTTATACAAAAACAAGAATCCGTCTTTTGTCTTGTACTGTGTTATGCTTGTTTTGTGAGAGAGTTGAGCTTTTGTCCCTTCTTTTAATCTCAAACCTTGGATTCATGCTTGGGGACCAAGTGTTTCATCACAGCCATAGATTCTTGGTGAAGTGGATTGCCAACATGGCAAAGAAGGCATGTGATGTTCTCTTGTTTGTTTCTGGAGTGAAGTGGGGCAGAGGAGAGTGACAGGGGAGAGAGAGGAAGGGGGTTTACATTTTTTGGCGCCAAGATAGAGTTCTGGGTTTTGTCTGGGTTTGATATCTTGGCAGAGATAACATGGGTAAAAAGGGAGATGGGGAAAAAGGGTAAAAGGTTTTAATAAAAGGGGGTTTAAGTGGTATTTAAAAGGGTTTAAAAGATAAAAGGTAGATTTGTATTTATTTTGTGTTATGTATTTTGTAAAAATGTATTTTTTTTCTTTAAGTACTTTTTTTTAGAGAGAGAAAAATATTTTAATAAAAATTGGTTTTAATAAAAATAATGGTTGTAAATAAAAATGGTTAAAATAAAAATAATTGTTTTTAGTGAAAAACGTTTTAAGGGTAAAATGGTAAATTGGGTTCGGGAAAGGGTAGAAAGGTAATTTGGTTTTAGGGTTAGGTTTTGATTTTGATTCCCCAAGCTCACTCCCAAAACGCGTACCGGGCTCTGAAAATGTAGAAAATCCACTCCCGGCTCCGTCTGCAACGCACTTTCTTCATTCCGAGCTCAATTATGTCCGTTTTTGCCCTGTTTTCGATCCTTTGTACCTGAAATACATAAAAACACATTCCAAGGATATCTGCAGTATAATTGGTTATATTTCAGTGTTTTTAGACATATTTGTGGGTTTTCCGGGCTTAAAATGATGAGTAAAAGGCCACTCATCATCCCCTCACACTATCAATTGCTAGTCCCTAGTAATCCGATCATATGAAGTAATTAAAGGATCAAGAATACTAAAAATACCCCGTTTCGACTTTTTATTTACTACGAGAAATTTAAACTTGAACATAAATAAATAACATGCTTGATTTTCAAAACATGGCATCATGGAACGGGATTCACACAAAATGGGTGTCTCCGGGGAATTGTAATCCTCATCCTCTTTTTGATACTCTCAAACTAAGCTTAAACTTATTGTGCAAACGGTTTTGTAAAATGCTAACACTACTTATATCAATAATCTATGTAAGTCGAGACTTAACTTTTACTCCCGCAATTTATAGAATTATGTGAGTGTGCTCATTTTCAAAAGTTTGATCATTAAAATCGACATTTGTTATGGTTGTTATTTAACTAACTAAAGTACTAAGCGGGGAAGCGATGAAAGTCTAAGGATCGAAGGGCCTTTTCCATGTAGGCTTTCTTCTCACACATCCCAAAACATCGGTTTTTAAGTGACCGGGCTTTTGACACCTCACGAAAATAGTACGAGAATCGTGAGAATTCGATTCCAAAGATTTACGATTAGTTAAACTAAAACCTAAATGGATCACAACCGACGATGATTTAGAAATTCAAGATTCAAAGGTGAGATCACTCCATGTAGCGACTTTCTTCTCAGCTTGTCCTTTTAAGGAGACTAGGTTTTCACCCTTGAGAATAGTATCGGAGCTTTCGCGATCTTTGAAATCAAGAATTTCCAAATTACCGTCAAACTTTTAGACAACTTTGACGAATACTAGTTCAACTTCCGATTTAAATTTAAGAGAAAGCAAGTTTCGCACATTTATTCATAAGTAACATAATAATTTTATTCGAACAACTCATATTTTTCATCATTTTTTTTTCATTTTTCAACCTTTTTTTTTCATCTTTTTTCACTTTTTTTTTTCATTTTTTTTTCACATTCGCTTTTGACTTTAAACTTTAAACTTGCGATTTTTCTTTTGTATCATTCAAGCAACATTACGATACTTTCATTTTGCAACATTATTCAGATTTTAAGAAAGTATGCTTTCTCAGAAATTTAAATAAAAAGTTGAACTCGGACTCTAAATCAGTTTTGCTTAAAAACTTTTTATTGTAACAAGACAATTTGAATGTTCAAAAGTTTGACAACGAGCACGTATTTTAGTCCGATTAGTTTTCTTCTGGAAGAAAAAGCCATAGATTACTTATATAAGCTCTAAAGAGAACCAACTACTCAACGCTTAGCATTTTCATTTGCACAATGCGTAAACCCTTAGCCTAAATGTTAAGAAAGCTGCTAGATCAACACTCTAGCAGAGTCGGGATTCCCCTTGTTTTAGCCGAATCAAGACTAAACTACCATTAATACCAAAACATTAATGCATTATTTTTGTTAAAAGCACTTCTTTTAAATGTAAATACTCGACTTAAAACGATAAAATTTTTAAAATTTTTTTGGTCAAAACGGGGGTGCTAGGGTACTAGAAGGTGTACATTTGATCAAAATTCGCTTAGAATTCCCCCCCACACTTAGAATTGAATATTTCCCTCAATATTCAAAGTACCAGCTATAGCCGAAACTATAGAACGGAAAAAGGTAATACTACTATCCAAGTGTGGAAGGTAAATCTTTTTTCACAAAAAGGATTTTAAAAGATATCCCGAGATAATCGTTAGTAAACAAGATCGGACATTGGTATTTGGATTGAAAAGCAGAGCATCAATCATCGATTCTGGGAATCACAAAACGAGAGCAAACATACAACAAGTAAACAACGGTGGGGAATTCCACACACTTAGTGTTAGAAAATAGAAAGAAGTCAGAAACATGGGTTGTCACCCATGAAGTGCTACTGTTTTTGTTCACCGAGTCGCTAGCTTGACTCGACCAATTCATTCCATGGGGAGCAAGTGGAAGAAGATCTCCATCGGACTTTCATTCAAATGGTTTGGAAAAACATTGAATGTCTTTGAAAGTTCCACTCGGTGAGATATAACCGGCTCAAAAGAATGAGAAATGCCGGGTCGAAAATGGTATCTTCACTCCGTAAGAGTTAAGATATGGAAGTAATGGGATAAGAAAGGAAAGTGTCAATGAGTTCAACGTCGGTTGGGTGGGCAAAAGATTAGATTGATGAACATTAACCGAATGTTCAGAAATCTTATCCACCACTATAGAAGTCACAACATCCGTGTTGGACTTAAGAAATATCCGAGAGTGAACTCCTTTGAAAGGTAAGATACCGGGTTTGAACACTTTATCCTCGAAAGAGGAATGAAACATAAGTATCAACCACGGTAAAATCCTCAAGGGTAGATGAGTCACTCATGGATAGAAGAGGATGTGAAGCATTTTGCTCAAAAAGCTCATCCTCAATTCCCAGAGGAAGAGGATCTATGTGAGCGAGTTCACCGGTGAACTCCTCATGAAAAATTCTACTCCTTTCGGAAGGAGGAAGCAATTCAGATTTGAACGACTCATACTCAGGAAGAGAAATTTGAAAAGTGGGATTGCCACTACTCTCCTTTTCAGTATGATCGGCATCAAAGCGGAATACTTCATATTCCGGAAGAGAATCATTGGACAAAGCCTCAAGTGTTTCGGGCTTTTCCAAGATAGATTCACTATCCTCAATGGGGATAGGAGCTGAACCTGGTTTAGCACAAAATGATTCGATCTTGGAAATGAGGAGATTTACATTGAACAATTTTTCATGAAGTATCTCATCCTCAATTTCTAGATCATCAGAATCTCTCACTTCCTTTGAGCTTACGAGCTCAGAAGGTAGCTCCTCGACATAATCGATGTCTCCATACGAGAAAGAATCATCAAACGATGTATAATCATTTTCAGGCTCGGAGATCATCTCAACAGAATCTTTTGGGGTAAGAGGAGAAGAATCATCAAGAGGCTCATCACACACATTATCGAAAATACCCTCGAACTCACTTGGGGTTGGGACAAGGTTCTCAGCACAAGACGATTCCATTTCCGGAATGGTGTTAAGATGCTCGTCCCCCATACTCAGAGAGTTAACGGGCTCTTCGGGTGTGGTTTCGGCAAACAAACTTTAATCATCATCGTCACTATCATCATCATCGTCAATGTAAGTCTCGAGCCATCGGGCACGTCTTTCAAGTGCTCGTTCTTTTATTCGTATTTCTTCAATACATTTCTCAATCTGAGCTGCTCGTTTCTCTTCTTCAAGTAATTCTAGCATATATCTTTCATTGTGAGATGCTTGATCTTCGGCAAGTTCTCCTAGAATACTTTTTTCACGAGGATGTTGATCAATGACGGGAAATTGTTCAATGACGGAATATTGTGGGGGTTGATAATTGTCAAAACAAGGTTCAGGCTCATAGTGATTTTGATTCCATGATTGACATTGATAATCACAATGAGGACCCCCACAATTTGAACAATAAAGGTATTGAGGAGAGAAATTTTGAAATGATGAATCATCGAAATTTGGATAGTATGGTTCTTGTTCATATGAATTCTGTGGAGGGTGGTAAAAATCATTTTGAGGAAAATTGAAAGAGTTTGGATTAGAATCATAAGCAAATGAATTCTCGGCACAAATCGAACAAAATCCATCGGTAAGATAGTTTCCACACAACTCGCACATGCATTTGTAACAACGAGAACCTTTTGGTAACACGTCTCCACAACCATAGCAATAATCATGATCGAATGAAGATATCTCAGGTTCGGGAGTAGGAATTGAGGGTTCATCAATATCACATATCGTATTTGTAGCGGTATTTCCCGAAGTTAAATTTTGACGAAATTCGTTAAAGTAGTTTTCAATCATGTTCATTCCGACCCTAAGGAAATCTTCTGAAAAACGTCTTGAAGATTCTGGAGGTGGGACAAGTGGTGTGCTCTTAGAGCTAGCAATTTCCACCACTTCCATTATGGTCTCCGGCGTTTGAACGGGTTCATCGTAATCAACTCTAATTATCGACCTTTTTTCATTGGCTTGAATTTGTTCAATTAGATTACGGGCTCTAAGTTCAAATAAATCGTTCTCGTAACCCTCGGTGGGTGCTTGATGTAACTCTGACGTTTGAACGGACTCATCGACAATAGGACACATCTCAGGATGTGGCGGGTGGTCGAAAAAACTTTGAAAAGACTTTTTGATGGATAGTTCGCACAAATAGCAAAATTTGCTTGAACTAGGCCTTCCACGCCGCTCACACATACACTTGTGACATCAATACACACCATCTTCCATTGGAGCTTTAGAAGTGAAATAATGATGGCCGAGAGTCGCCATAAGAATTAAACATGAGAGGGTAGAAGAAATAGAATTAAGAGACCGAGAGGATAACGAAGAATAGAATTAAACGGTAAAATATGGTAAGAGAAATAGAATTATACGGATAAGAGGAATGAGAAGAATATTTTTGGGGTTTTATAATGAAAACGAGTGCACAAGCACAAAAACCAATCAATCAAAACGATACCGAAGCAAAAACACAAACAACTTAAACCAAGAATCACAAGCGTATTCACGCGAGTGACACAAAGGCAAGTTGAGACTTATTATGATAACACTCAAGTTGAGAAGTGTTATATGATTGATGTCTTTTATCTTTTTTAAACATAAAAACAAAATTTTTTTGGGGTTTTTAACTTTTATATATATACAAAAGAAAAGGAAAATATTTTTGTGTTTTAGGGTTTTTTGGAAAGCAATAACTTCAGGAGGAAGGTTCTTCAAGTCACTAATCGTCAAATCGTAACGATATTGTCGCAACACAACCTCCCCGGCAGCGGCGCCAAATTGATAACCGCCTTTTGAGGGATCAAATAGTCAATTATAATATAGAAATACCAAATACGTAGTACACGCGAGAATCGACGAATCGACCCTTTAGGAAAAAGATCGACTCACAAAACCCACGAATATTTGATAAGTGATACCGGGCAAGTGATTACCCGGGTCGTGTCCCAACGAGGGGTGAATTGACGGTTACGTTAGGTTCGTTATTAAAGTGCTTGAATGGTTTGAGATTTTTCGTTTTGTTTTCTACAAATTAAGGAACGGGTATGTAATTAAAGCAAGGGGAACAAAGTAAATAACAAATTAAATACTAAGAAACAATAAAACTAAGTTAAATTAAGTCCTAGGGTGGTAAAACTAAATAACGTGAAAACCCGGGCTAATCCCGAGCTTCAAAAGTGAAGATTATGCAATTTAAGTCCTACGGGTGCAAAAGTAATTTTCCTACATTCTAAATGACTAAAAACTAATTTTATGAAAAAGCCGGGTATTTTTTTTGACTTTTATTTTATTTATTACGAATTAAAAACGAATTTAAACTAAATTAATTATTAAAAATAATAAACGATTTCAGAAAAATCTGAAATTTTTATTATAAATACTTTACACTATTCTGATCTTAGGAAAAATATGGATAAGTACACAACTACTCCTAATAAGCTGTTAAAAAGATAAACTATGTGAATAAGCTTAAAACTAAATACTTAAAGGCAAATAAGCACTTTGAATAAGCAATTGAGAAGTTAAGCTAGCATGTACATAATTGAATCAAAATTAACTACAAACAATAGAATGGATAAAAAAAGGGAAATAAGCTGTTGGGATTAAGTCTAAAGCTACATGAGACCTAAAGCTACTAGGGGGCAAATAAGCAACATTTAGCATTAAATAAGTTGGATGAAAAGCAAATCTAACCTAAATAACTAAAAATCACTAAATTAAGCCTAAATAAGCTGATATTAAAGCTAATAAGCACAAAATAAAAGCTCCACAGTTGCTGTTTTGCTGTGGCTGTAACAGCCTAAAGGGGCTTGTTTGAGCTAGTGAAAAGCTGGTAAGAAATTTTTTTTTAAAATAAAATAAAAATACAAGCTAGTAGATAAGCAACTAAATAATAACCGTACCAAATTTTAGAGCAAAAGGACTTAAAATAAAGAAATTAAAAATAAAAAACTAGGGGCTGTTGGGGACTTTTTAGGACTGCTAATCAGATGCTAAAAGGAACTAATGACAGCTTTTGAGGGCATAAATAAGCTAGCTAATAAGCTGAAAATCTAAATATAAGCTAAGAAAGGTAAAGCACTACCTACAAACTACTTGTAAAACCAAAATCTAGTCCTAAACCTAACTTAAATCTACTTAAATTTAAGCTCCAAAAGGGCATTTTAGGGACTGCATAGGACAGAGAGATTATATGATACCTTTAAAAAAAAAGACTTGTCAAAACAGCTAAGAAAAATTTGAACAAACTAATTGACATTAAATAAACTAAATAAGGACCTAGTGAACTGATTCTTGACACCCAAAATGGGTCAAAAGCTGATTTTGACCCAAAAATGAAGTTGTTCCAAATAGCCCCTTAGGGGTAGAAATTTGATGGAAACACTATGAAACTCAAAATTCAGATTAATAGCTTAACCCAAAGCTCACATGAGCTTAAATGAAACTTTGTGAAAACTTTTAACATAAAAAAAACCTTTTAACGACAGTAAGAAAAATTGGAAGAACAAGAAAACTACAATAACAAAATAGAACTTGGAAACTGAATTTGCATTAACTGGAAATTAAAAGTTACATGAAAATTTAAATGACAATAAATGTAAATTGGTACTAGAACAAGATTTTCTAGACAAATTTTTACATTAACACTAAATGCCTATTTATGCAAAAACAAGAATCTGTCTTCTGTCTTGTACTGTGTTGTGCTTGTTTTGTGAGAGAGTTGAGCTTTTGTCCCTTCTTTTAATCTCAACCCTTGGATTCATGCTTGGGGACCAAGTGTTTCATCACAGCCATAGATTGGTACTTGGTGAAGTGGATTGCCAACATGGCAAAGAAGGCATGTGATGTTCTCTTGTTTTCTTCTAGAGTGAAGTGGGGCAGAGGAGAGTGACAGGGGAGAGAGAGGAGGGGGGTTGCATTTTTTGGTGCCAAGATAGAGTTCTGGGTTTTGTTTGGGTTTGATATCTTGGCAGAGATAACATGGGTAAAAAGGGAGATGGGGAAAAAGGGTAAAAGGTTTTAATAAAAAGGGTGGTTTAAGTGGTATTTAAAAGGGTTTAAAAGATAAAAGGTTGATTTGTATTTATTTTGTGTTATGTATTTTGTAAAAATGTTTTTTTTTTGTTTAAGTATTTTGTTTTATTTTTTTTAGGGAGAGAAAAATATTTTAATAAAAATTGGTTTTAATAAAATTAATGGTTGTAAATAAAAATGGTTAAAAATAAAAATAATTGTTTTTAGTGAAAAACGTTTTAAGGGTAAAATGGTAAATTGGGTTCGGGAAAGGGTAGAAAGGTAATTTGGTTTTAGGGTTAGGTTTTGATTTTGATTCCCAAAGCTCACTCCCAAAACGCGTACCGGGCTCTGAAAATGTTGAAAATCCACTCCCGGCTCCGTCTGCAAAGCACTTTCTTCTGTCCGAGCTCAATTATGTCCGTTTTTGCCCTGTTTTCGATCCTTTGTACCTGAAATACATAAAAACACATTCCAATGATATTTGCAGTATAATTGGTTATATTTCAGTGTTTTTAGACATATTTGTGGGTTTTTCGGGCTTAAAATGATGAGTAAAAGGCCACTCATCAGAGACAGAAGATGATGCTGAGGAATTTACTTTGATGGGTATCTCATCTCATGTACATACTTGTTTGTTTGGTTGTGATGATAAATATGTTGAACTTAAAAAGGAGTTTGATGGTATAGAAGCACAATATAAAGATTATTATGTTCAGGTTCAAGCTTATAAAATTACACTTAAAACTTTGGAAAAACAAAAGGCTTGGTACCAAAATAATCAGTTGGCAAGAAAAGATTAGGGTTTTAGAAAGAGATTTAGAAAACACTACTAATTTATTAAAAAATTCTGAGAAGGAAAATACTAAGTTGAACTTAGAAAAACAGGACTTGAAGGCTAAGTTAGATAGTGAAGTGGCTAGACATAATCAATGGCAAGAACAATCTAAACATCTAACCAAGTTGATAAATAGTTGTCAGTCTGTAAGGTCTAGAAGAGCGTTAGGGTATGGAGAGTATATAGGGCCAGATGAAGTTTATGACCCTGATGAGCCAAGTCATTTTGACCCCACCCCCGAGGAAGAAAATTATCAAATTCTTGTTAAATATGTTAAAGAATGAGCAATGAATTCAGTTTCTCCACCTATAACATGAACATTTAAGCCACCCTCCACACACATAGACTTTGATGAATCACATATGACTTATGACAAAAAGTCTAATGACTTACCTAAAACTAGCAGTGAATCTAATGACTTTGTCTCATGTTCTTTCAGTGACAAGACCTCAGAGACCAATACCAATGACTTTGCCAGGTGTGATTCAAGTGACAAGTCTGACTCATCCAAGTTCCACGACCTCTCCTCAAAGAGTCACGATGTTTCAAAGACAGTTTCTTTTAAAGACTTTTCTTTTAATTCTGTTAAAAACAATTCAGTTTCTGGCTTTGGTTTTGATAAGTTTGTTTGTAATGAGACATCTCACGTTATGAACAAATATTTTAGAAAGAAATCTTGTTTTGTTTATGGTAGTATTTATCATCTTATTAAGGATTTTGATTATCATGAGAAAAGAATGGGTATGTATACTGACCAACATAAGTCTAGACCATTACGGAATGATGTTAATAGTATTTCCCCATTTGTTCCTCAAGCAACACATGTGAGGGGCAGAGCTAATTCTACTGATAAACCAGCCTTGGTAAGCCGCCCTCCGGTAAAACAGTTCCTGCTGGTAAGCCAGATTCTGCTGGTAAACCATTTCCAACCAATTGGAAAAGAAATGTTGCTAGACCATTAATCAGACCTATGAGCACTTAATTTCAGAATGGATATAGGCCTGTTTACTATGACCCAATGTATATAAGGGGGGGGCAAGATGGGACACTGATGTTAAGTCCTCAGCAGGTTGTTCTTGGAGACAATGCAAACCATACTTGAAGAAAGGGTCCAAGAACAATGGTGGATGTCATCAATCTACATGGTTTAAATCTTTTTGATCCACAAGGCAAGCCCAAGTCTGTCATGACTTGGGTCTCCATTGATACTAATGTTGTTGTATATTTCTTTTATTGTAGGATAATCCTCATTCAAATAAAGATTTAGGTATTGTAAATAGTGGATGTTCTAGAAGTATGACAGGGAACAAAGAAATGTTGCACGATTTTGTAGCCATTCATGGAGGCACTGTTACTTTTGGAGGAGGAGATGGCAAGATAACTGGGAAAGGAACCATTAGGACTTCCAAGCTGGAATTTGAAAATGTCTATTATGTGAAAGAGCTTAATCATTTTACCCTGTTCTCTGTTTCACAAATTCTTGACAAGAAGAACTGTGTTCTCTTCACTGAAAATGAATGTCTGGTGCTTTCTAAAGACTTCAAGGTACCTAATGAAAGTCAGGTTGTGCTTAAGGTTCCAAGAAGACACAATCTCTACACATTCAATTTAAATGATGTCCAGCCTGAAGGTGATCTGGCTTGTCTGGTGGCAAAAGCATCCTTGGATGAATCTAACAAATGGCATAGAAGGATGGCACATGTAAATTTCAAAACCATCAACAAGCTAGCAAAACATGGATTGGTCCAAGGGCTTCCTTCCAAATTCTTCACTAATGAGCATAATTGTGTGGCCTGCAACCAAGGAAAGCAACACAAAGCTTCTTACAAGGCCATTACTGCAGTGAGCACCATTTCAGAACCTCTTTAGTTACTTCATATGGATCTTTTTGGTCCTACTTCTATCAGAAGCATTGATCACAAGCACTTTTTCATGTGGTTACTGATGACTATAGCAGGTTTTGTTGGGTATTCTTTTTGGGATCTAAGGATGAAACTTTTCAGATTCTTAAAGACTTTATTGTCCTTATTAAAAACCAGCTAAACAAAAAGGTTAAAGCTATAAGGTGTGACAATGGGACAGAGTTTAAAAATGAAAAATTAATAGAACTAAGGGGATTAAAAGGGACTATAGCAATGCCAGGACCCCACGACAAAATAGGGTTGCTGAAAGAAAGAATAGAACCCTTATAAAAGTAGCAAGATCTATGCTTGCGGACTCTAAGTTTCCTACCATGTTTTGGACTGAAGCAGTTAGCACTGCTTGTTATGTTTTGAACAGGGTATTGATTACTAGACCTCACAATAAAACACCTTATGAACTTTTGTCTAGGAAGGTTCCTACCATTAGCTACTTTAAACCTTTTGGATGTCATGTGACTATTTTGAATACCAATGATAATTTGGGCAAATTTGAAGGGAAAGCTGATCAGGGGTATATTTTTGGTTATTCTGCTCATAGTAAGGCTTATAGGGTTCATAATTTATCTACCAAAAGGATAGAAGAAACACTCAATCTGAGATTTCTTGAGGATAAACCTAATGTTCAGGGGGCAGGTCATGAATGGTATTTTGACCTTGACTGTTTAACTGATCACCTAGGGTATACTCGTTTCAAAGCTAATCCATCTGCAGGTACACAAGCTTCACAAACTAACATTACAGGTACCTCAAATGATGATTCAAACTCAGAGTGTGATGAACAACTTATTGTTGTTCCTTCTTTTCCTACTAACCACTTTTAAGGTACTGGGCCTAAAGACTCTTCTGGTGTGACTGCAAGTGATTCAAGTTATGCAGAAGACCTTGTTAAGCTTCAAAGACAAGAGCATGAAGCAAAGGAAGCAGCTGAAAAGTTTGGTTTTAAATTCTCCAAAGACACAGAGGACCTATTGAGACAAGCAGATATTGAAGCCCGGAGGAACATTGGCTTTACTAGTACTAGTTCCCGCTAGTAGTGTTCCGGTCCTCGACGATACCAACTGGTCCTACCAATTCTGCTGGTAGTGTTCACTTTCTCCTGATGGTGATGATGTTCCTTCTGTTCCCACTACTACTCCATCTGTTGTCTCATTGGGTTTCAATGAACCTCCCACAAGATTTCCAAGTCCATCCTGTTCTTGGGATTCCTAATCTTCAAGTTCTGAGTTGGAAGGTATTCATCATCAATCAAGCGCAGGCATCTTCAGTTCCTCTTCGTATGATGATGACTTTGGACCTACTATCAATAACCTACCAACTTCAGTTGATGTTAGTCCTATTGACCAAACGGATCAACACTGTTCTTCCATAATCTTTTTTATTGGTGATCCTACTTCATCTGTTCAGACAAGAAATAAGGTGAAGAAGACAAAGTTTGGTGAAACTGCATTTGTGAGTTACATTCAGGATCAACAAAGGAACAATCACATAGACTATCACCATTGTCTCTTTGCTTGTTTCCTGTCTCAAGTTGAACCAACCAGTGTAGTACAAGCTCTTGCATATTCAGATTGGGTTGCTGCTATGCACGAAGAAATGCAACAATTCCTAAATCAAAATTTCTGGAAACTTGTGCCATTGCCTACTCGAAAATATGCAATTGGGACAAAATGGATCCTAAAGTGCAAAAGGGATGCAAGGGGAATTGTGGTACGAAATAGAGCAAGATTGGTATCTCAAGGTCACAGGCAAGAAGAAGGTATTGATTATGATGAAACATGGCTACAGAAGAGGTGCTATAGATAATACCCTTTTCATCAAGAAAAACTCCAAAGGATATCATCTTAGTCCAAGTCTATGTGGATGATATTATCTTTGGCTCCACTATGGAGGCTTGATGTAGGGAATTTGAAGAATTGATGAAGAGTGAGTTTGAGATGAGTGCTATGGGTGAGCTTACATTCTTCTTAGGCCTACAAGTCAAGCAAAAGCCAGATGGTATTTTTATCAGCCAAGAAAAGTATGTGCAAGACATCCTTAGGAAGTTTGATTTGGAAAGTGTGAGGACTGCAACTACTCCTTATGAAGCTCCAAAGCCAAAAACCAATAATGAACCAGATGATGTTGTTAATATTCACCTCTACAGATCAATGATAGCTTCTCTTATGTATTTGACAGCTTCAAGACCTGATATTAAGTTTGCAATCAGTGCTTGCTCTAGACATCAAGTTACACCATTGACTTCTCACTTGAATGCAGTTAAGAAAATCTTTAAGTATCTCAAAGGCCAACCTAAGTTGGGTCTTTGGTATCCTAGAGATTATCCTTTTGTGTTGGAAGCCTACAGTGATAGTGATTATGCTAGTGCTAATCTTGATAGAAAGTCTATCTTGGTGGTTGTCGGTTTGGGTAGAGATTGATCTCTTGGAAATGCAAGAAGCAGACCATTGTGGCTACATCTTCCACTGAAGCAGAGTATGTTGTTGTTGCTAGTTGTTGTGGTCAGGTACTCTGGATACAAAATCAACTACTAGACCATGGGTTCAATTTTATGAACACAAAAATCTTTATTGATAACCAAAGTACCATTTTCATAGTTAAAAACCCAATTTTTCATCAAAGAACAAAGCATATAGAAATTAGGCACCACTTTATCAGAGATGCAAATGAAAAACATCTTATACAAGTGCTTAAAATTCATACTAATGAAAATGTGGCTGATTTGTTAATTAAAGCTTTTGATGGCCCTAGGTTTCAATACTTCGTTGTCCATATTGGGATGATCAATCCCTGATTGTTCTATTTGAGGGGAGGAATAAGCCTAAGGGGAGGCTTATTGTTTAAGGGGAGGATTAGTGTTGTACATGTTGTATAATTTTGTATATTGTGTATCCTTTGTATATTGTGTATCCTTGTTCCACTAACAATTTTGCAGATTTTAAAGTCAAACACACACAATCAGCAAATGAATGAAAGGAAAAAGTGAAAGTCTATTCATTAAAGGCTGCATTCAAGGATGCAGCATTACAAAAGCAGATTTCATTACATCGACACATCAAAAGACAAAAACCTACACCTTCTAGTCTATAGCTCTCTTCCTTTTTCCACTGATATCGGGCATGCTTTGCTTTCCCCTCTTCCCAATCACCTCCCAAGCACGGCGACTGGGAAGACCAAGCACCTGTTCCCTCTTCTCTTGTGTTGGATTGGGGGGAGTTGGCCTTTGTGCAGAGGTAGCTACCACCAAAGCTTTAGAAGTCCCTACTGCTTTCTCATCATCAGTGTCATCATAGCAAGAGACATAGCTTGGCATTGACTTCAACTCATAATCAGAGCTTCTGTCTTCCACATATGGTGGAGGTGTAGGCAGTTCCTTTTATGGAACACCCCCAGCTGATGGTGTTGGATTTAGGTTCATGAAGGTTAATGTGTTGTGAAGGGGAGGAAAGTACTTCCTCCATCCATCATTGGATGATGAACTTGATGATGAATCAGACGAAATTTCAATCACGTCAGGATTGCTCATTGTGATGTTACTTCTGTTGGAGGGTTGTAGGTAATCGAGAACTTCAAAGGTATATGATGTGTTTGGTTTATGGTTGAAAGCCCCTTTTATAGATAAAGTCAATACTAATGTATCCACCAGACGATTTAATGCAAGTAATAATTGAGTTGGTGGAGGAGTAAATAAGGGGGTTGACCATAAGATGATATTTTTCTAAGGATTTTCTTAGTCAAAAGCAACTTTCATTCCTACTGGTTGACTGTCGTTCCTGTTGATGTGTTGTTGTTTCTGCTGGTAGCGTTGGTGTATTGAGCATGGTCAAACAAAATTTGGGTTTCGGCTGATTGACCATGTGTTCTTGTGGTTGCTGCTGGTAGTGTGGAATTGGGTATATTTTTATTTCGGGATAAAATTGAAGTCAGAGTTAGTCAAATATTCTTTCCGAGATACTTGCCAATTAAGTTGCTAACTTGGGTAACTACTTTAAATAACCTAACGTATATAACACCCAAAATAACCATTTCCCTCTCTTCAATCCACCAAACCCATTTCATACCTTCTCATTATCACAATCCAATCCCTAAATCTGTGCAATGATGATTCTCAGTTTCAAAGGCGATCACAACAAAGTAGCATTCTTAGGGAAAACGAAAGGGAGTGATGTGTTTGATCCAATGATTGATTTCTTGCAACGTTCCAAGCTCAGGTATGCTTTGATACATTGCCCTCCCATTGTTTATGACTGGTTAGTCAGGCAATTCTGGGCCACAGCCTTCGAAAGATCTCTTGAGGGTCAACCAAAAGAGATTGTGGCCAAGATTGATGGAAGGGAATATGTGATCACGGAGTCCTCTGTAAGGACTCAACTTCAATTAGATGATGAAGGTGGAGTGTTTGAGAATGACAAGCAGGAGATTCTTACTGGTTTGGCTAATCTTGGGTACCCAACTGATAGGAAATTTATCTAGTACAAGAACAAATTTTGTCCCAAATGGAGATTTGTTGGTCACACATGTAACACCCCCAAAAATGTTTTGCAGCGGAAGATAATGTTACTGGGGTATTACTCGATTGATATCACAACATAAAGCATAGAACAACAGTTTTCCTTAAAAGATTTCATTTATTGTAGTAAAGCAGTGTTTACAATAGTTGAGTTGTTGCGGAAAATAGCCCATTAAAAAAATGTGGTCCCGATACATAAATCAGAGTCGTCTATTACCATGCCATACCAATGCCCAAGCGCCTCCAAAGTCTAGCTACCGCCTTTTTAATACCTGAGATAAACATGCTTAAAAGGTCAACACAACGGTTGAGTGAATTCATAGATTTAGGGTGAAGTTGAACACAAGAATATGCGCATGATAATTGTAAACTAACAATATATCATAAGAAAATCACAGATTATTATGCGCTAAGCTCATGCAACCAAGACTCAACTGCATATACCGAATTACCAGTGTACGTAAGTTTGCCCCAAAGGAGGTAATAGCCAATTACCTAAAGAAATTCAAATATGGTGCGCCCCGGTTATTTCTATAAAACCGAAACGGGGTCGTTAATCCCCATAGTACTATTCACGATATATGCGTTCACTCGCGGTGACTAATGGTTCATGATCAGGGGACTTATGGCTAAATACTTAGGCAGTACCAATAATCAAGAGGAGAGCATTTAGGAAAAATCTTGTGTTCTAGTTTAGAGCATGTATCTCCCTCGCGGGGTTTGCAAAATAAAAGTAAAAGGAAGGCTATGAACTCACCTTGATGAAAATAAACAAGCACAAATAGATCAAGCACAATGTAGCGGAGGTTCCAAGCCGAAACCTAAAAATGATGAGATGGCGAGTCTCAAATATGATGAACATTTTGGTTCGCGACCAAAATAATAGAGCATTGAATATTCTTATTCAATAGTGTGTGCGCGCTTAACGTTTTAAGTTAATTTTACTTGCTACATTGTCTTAGTTTAATATTTATCAAAGATCATCACTTAAGCATAAGTGAAATGTGCCCCGTTGTCGATTTATGAAAATAACGACGTTGTCAAGTATTTTAGTTTATTTACTATCAAGATGCGTCGATATCGAATAACGATTTCATAAAATTATATTATAATTTTATATATATATATATATATATATATATATATATATATATATATATATATAATATATATATAAGTTTAGTGTATTACCGACATAATACTTCTCGTTATAAACTTAGATCATCAAAATACTTGTTTTTATGGAGTCGTGATAAGTTTACAAGTTTTCTAAACTTCTTATCAAATTTACACTTTTTACCATCGAGTTACAAAAAGTACAAGTTTAACCCCTAAACTTTAGAAAAATGACACTTTGTACCCAAAAGCATCTCATACTCAAAGTTTCCAGAATTGTCACTTTTAGTCCCTTGTTGAAACTGTTTTGATAAAATACTTTCAAAAGTTGTATTTTACAATTTTAGTGCCAAGTTTCAAAGTTTATGTGACAAATCGTAATTTCAGGTCATTTATCAAACTTTGAAAATTTCACTATTCATCTCGGGAATTCACTATTAATAGATTACTATTCATCATTTTACTATTCATCGTTTTTTAAGTTAGTTTGCGACTTTGAGAGACTATTTTAAAATTTTACTATTCACGAAACACTATTCATTTCCGGAGAAAAATCACTATTCATGATTCACTATTCATCATTTTTCGTAAACTAGGTTTACGAGTATCAAATTCACGTAACCGTAAGGGTTTGTATATTTCATTAACGTATATTTATTTATTAAATAAACGCTATCGCACGATCATTAATTTTGAATAATTGATCCGACACTTCCAACAATTTTCCTGATATATTTTTATACTCATTTTAATGCTATAAAAATTATATTATTAGTTTACCCAATGTTTTAAACTTATTTTGGTATATAAATTGTTATATAAATATTTACGAAGATTTTCGTAAATTCCATTCGATAATTATTATTTCACTCAATACTTGCGAGAACTGTATTTTTATAATTTTTACGACTTCGATATATTTTATTTTGTTCCGTTAAAATCGATTTCTAGCTAACGCTATACTTAATAATTACTTATATGTACAAAATACTCAATATACATAACATTATATATATTTAATTATCAAAACTATATCAAATCCTTCCCCATTTCTACCTTGCCGACCCCCGCCCCCCCTTTTCATCCATTTTCTAAATATCTTATCCTAATAGGTGTACACATATTCATAAAGGTTAGATATTTGGAGTATATACATATTATACTAATCAACACATACAAACTCATACAAAAGGTAAAAATTGCAAGAACTCTCTCCCTTTCTCTTGTGGTGGTTCGGCCAAGCATAAAAACCAAGGAGAAATCATAGTTTTTAAAGATTCAAGTGATAATTAAACACTAGTATACTTCTCTTTTAGGTTTTGAAATAAAAACCAAGAAGTATTTAGGAACCTAGTTACTTAAACCTCATCATCATACTAGTAAGCTTTTCATAATCTTTATTACTCTTTCATAATCTTACTTGAGCTATTTTATCATCCTAGTACAAAAACATGCAAGTATCATATGTATTTATACCACTTTTACTTGTTTTTATTACTTATTATAAGTTTTAATCATCCTATAATTATTCCCATGAAACCTATCATTGTTGATGAAGTTTAGGAACCCATGACACCCTAAGAAGGTGTATGGTAGGTGATCCGTGCAAAACCGTCAAGTTTTATCACTCAAGCCGGCCACTTGTGAATGGCCGACCGTAACAAACTTAAAACAGTTCAAGCACAAATGCAATGAAGATCAGGAGAGTATAGTGTTTCCCCAGGTCGTTAAGTCCCAACGAGCTGTGCGAGAATAGTCAAACGTAAAGTGATCGAGAGGATTTGAAAGGGAAAGGATAGTGATTGATCTATACCTAAAGAGAAAGCCCATAAACTAGAGGGGCTTAAATGCAAATTAAATAAAATTAAAAAGATAAAAAATATTAAATAAACGCTATCACTATATTTAAAATGATGTTTTTGTTTTTATGTTTTTATAAAACTGAAATTAAAAACTACGTGACGCACAAATGAAAATGTGAAATTTACACAATATTAATCCTAAAAATATGAAAATGATATTTTTACAAACCTAATGATGAAAGAAAATTTATAGAAAAAGAAAATTAATTTTATAACTAATTATCTAATTATTATTAATTAAAAACTATTTTTAACTATTTAATAATGACCTAAAATACAAGAAAATATGAAATAAAGCTAGAAAAATAAAATTATGACTTAGAAAAATCTAAAATATCAAAAGAGAATTTTCAAAACTATTTTTGTATTTTTCTGATTATTTTTGTATTTTCTATGAATTAAAAACTATTAAAAATTAATTAAATTACTTAAAAATACAAATTTAACTAAGAAAAATCTAGAAAAATAATTTTTTGTCTTTTTATATTCATCTAAACTTAGGAAAATTGAAAAATTATTTTTTTTTTGAACCTTTTCTTAATTTTTGGTATTTAAAACTAATTAAAAATGCTTAAAAACTAATTAAAATGTAGAAAAATAGCAAACAAGCTAGGAAAAATCTGAAAAATTCAAGATAAGCTTAAAACAATATATAGAATCTAGGGAAAATGGAAAAACATATGGTTGTGTGGAGGAATAAGAAGCTGCTATGTCAAGTGCTTAGAAATAAGCACTTGAAATAAGCAAATGGACACCCAAGGCCACCCAACTGAAACAGAAGGTATATTAAGCTAAAAGAACTCAAATGCAACTAAAAACAACAAGCATAAACCACAGAATTGCAAATTACCAAGATTTGATGAAATGAGCTTTTGAGCTAAAAACAGTTTTAAGCTCCTACTTAGGACTAGAAAATAAGCACTGAGATAAGCTGGAATCAAGAAAACAAAAGAAGGGACTTAGACTAGACCTGGTTGGCTATCTAATATCCAACGCTCAAACCTTGATAAGCTAAACTAAGCCCTGTGCAAGGGCTGCAAGACCTGCATAATCCCTGTGCAGACTCGGTTGATTGAGTCATGTGAACAGGAGTATTTACCCATATTGAACATCAATTTTAAAGCTCATAAAAATTTGACAAAATTATACAAAAATGACAATAATGAACTAGACCAGTATGACTTTTTAAAACAACAAGTTTCATTTGATTTGGCCCAGAACTGAGCTTGTGAAAATTCATCCCATTTGGCTCAAAACTGATTTTTCAAGATTTGACTTTTGATAAAGGACTGGAAAGTTGACTTTTATGAACTTTGGGCTCAATTTAAGGACTGAATAGGATCTAATATGATGTAATAAAGCTACTACAATCTATCTCTATGTATTTTACACACCAAATGAGCTTTTGATCTTGTAAAACTCATCAGATAAGGTCTTAAGGCAGTTTAAAGACAATTTTGACTTATGAGCTAATGCAGAGGTATGTAATGACTGAGATGAGTATGAAATGACTAAACAAACATGAAACACCAGGAACCTAACACTGAATAAACCTAAACCATAGTTTAAGCAGTAAATCCAAACACACTTTAATAATCGATTTACAATCAAAGCGATGCTAAACACGATCCAACTTGTATAACTGGTTAAACTGAGTGACAATGACCTAATTATAACTATTTAAACAGGTTAACACTAGTGGTGACCACAGATACACAGACAAGCATGAAATGCAAATTGGCTTGAAAATGAAAAGTTAAACAGAAACTCACAACTGTCCAGCTGGTGTTGCAAGCTAAACCAAACCCAAAACTAATCTAAACTAGTCTAATCCAACCCATAACCAACCACTGCATCAACCCAAGATCACCATTTTCCAGTTTAGCACCCCAGTTGACTTTTGTTGACCATGAACCTAATTTGCTTGAAACTGATCTCCAAGCCTACCAAAAGCTAAAAGAAGCTTTAATAAACTCACTTAAGCTTACAAAGAAGCTGTTTGAATCTTAAACATAGGTGTTTAAAACTAAATTTTGCAACAGTGGAATTGGAAATATGAAATTTAAATGAAACCTTGAAATAGAACTTGAAAACAGATGTTATTGATAAAATACCTTAAGTTTAGTACATAGGAACAGAGAATTAAAGTTTTTAAACTAAACTAAAACATTAACATTGAAAACGACATACAAAGGAAATTAAAACTAATCTACTGCTTTTTTCTTGTTTCTTCTTCCTTTTTATACACCCAAAAAGCTTCCACGTGTCCTCTTGAGCACATCCCACCACTTTTGACAACCAATAGATGAGTTTTGTGGGTTTTGGCCATTTTATGTTTTTGGCGGAAATCTTTTTGACCTCTGTGGCCTTTAGACTGCAACTAGGGGGGGTGGCTAGGTGATATGATGAGGGGGTGAGAGTGGAAGGTGATAAGGTGATGGGATGGTGTTGGGAGAAGGTATGCAGAGGAGCAGGCAAGTGGGGAAGAAGGAAGCAGGAGGTGGCGGGAAGGGGTGTTTGACAGGTGTTTGACCAAGGGGTCAAAAAGGGTGTGACAGGGGGTCCAAAAAGGTGTACATGGCAGGGGTCAAATGTATTTTGACAAGGGTTTGTTTGTTTATTATGAAAAGGACTTGTTTTGTAATTCTGAAATCTTGAAGGACCATTTCTGTAATTTCTCCAAAGATGTTACAAGGACCAAAACTAACAAGTTCCAATAGTACAAGGACTAGTTTTGACATTTTCAAATTTCCAGGGACCAAACTTGACATTTTTGAAAGTTGAGGGACCTTAGTTGTAAATTTGCAATTTTTAAATCTCAAGGACTAATTTTGACAACTCATGAATTCCTAGGGACTTGAAATGATATTTTTCTTTATTTTGTTTTACCAGGGACTGTTTTTGACAACTTTTGAAACTTGGGGGACTAAAACTGCCAATTATGCAAACTTGATACTTTTTTTCACCAGATTTTGATATTTTTGCATTTAAAACACATAAAACACTTATTTGTAATATTTTTATCATTTTGATGCATTTCTGAGTGTTTTCAGATGTTTTTGCAGTTTAAATGATACACAAAATGATGAGTATTTAGACACTCATCAGTAGGATTAGAGTAGATTTGGTGTTGATTTGAAGTGGTTGAAACAAGATTTACGCAAGAAAAATCAAGTTAGGCGATAAATAAATAGTTGCTGTCCATTTTTATAAAATCTGGAAATTTCGACGGGTCATGGAATATTTTGGTTTATATTTTCAGAAAATAGACTTTAAAACGAAACCGTGGTCGCTTGAACGGGTTAAAACGGATTTATAACGAAGAAGTTACGTTATTTTCAATTTTAACGACGAAAATTAGTTTTCTGAAAAATACAAGCTGTCAAGGGTTATTTAAGGGGCAAAAAATGAGTTTTTAACCTTATCTAAATGAGTCGATTTATCAAAAATATATTAGTATATATTAACACGAAACCAAGAATATATAAAACGTAGAAAACGGACTTATAACGACTAAGTTACACGCGTTTTAAATAGGGTTATCGTAACTATTTTACACAAGTAATTACACTTATATATATTTTCTACTAAGCCAAAATGGTCATCGCTAGTGACCATGTTTGGAGCCATTTTTCATATTGATAGAATACTTTTGAGAAAACGACGTATTTTCAAAACGACACTTAGGTCGTTCAATATAACTGTAACTGTGATATTATGACAGTCACGCCCCAGGTATTCCATTCCGCTGCAAAAGCGGTATTTTGGGGGTGTGACAGATTGGCATCAGAGCAAGAGTTATAGAGAACTAGGTTGTATCATTGACCCTAGACTATAACTACATCATCATAGCATCTCATCATTTCATCATAAGTGCATATTCACTATGCATGCAGCTTCATACATACATTTTGCGAGTTATTTACTCTCATTTCAAATCGATTGTCACATTGATGTCTTCAGATACCCATTCCATTATTCTTTCTTGAGACTCCAACGTGTAGAATGCCTTGTCATTCCCTATCACAATTTTTTACATCAGTTGACTCATCACCGATAACATCGGATGCCGATACAAAGCCTTCAAAGAGGGTGAAGTCACTCTCACTCCTCTGTTTCACATCCAACATGTCGTGCTAGACACTATTCACACATTAAGTCACTAAATCGTCATACATTTGAGCACTTACGACATCTCATAACCCATATCCTAGGAATTCGTCAATCATTTTGAAAAATAACCTCAAACTTGTCACCTCATATCACATCTCTTTAGAGCGTTTATTCTTAACATAGGACTTTGCTACGTCTCACTCTTCCCTCTTATTTTGAAGAATTATGGCGCCAAAGAAAGCTGCACCAGATATGACACGAGCTGCTATCCAAAAGTATGTAAAGGATAGTATAGCCGAGGCACTAAGGAAAGAACGAGCAAGTAGCTAGCTGGCTGCCGAGGCTGCGCTACTTCTGTGAGAGACTAGACTTGCTGTACTACTAGGGAGCTGCCGAAGGGATCTGGAGTTGAAATTGTACATACAAGGACTTTAAGAACTGTGATCCCACAAAGTTGAAAGGCACAGAAGGAGCCCTTTGCTATGATCTGTTGGTTTGAGAAGATGGAGTCTGTATTTCTTCTATGCAATTGCCCAGATGATTGCAAGGTGAAGTTTGCCATTGGTACACTCTTAGATGGCGCAATGTCATGGTGGAGTTCGTGTGCGCAGCCTATTGGTATCGAAAATGCTTACAAGCTCACGTGGGATGAATTCAAGAAGCTGTTAACTAAAAAGTATTGTCCACGCACAGAGGTGAAGAAATTAGAAACAGAATTTTATGAGTTAGTGACTATTGGTTATGACATCGAGACCGACATCAGGAGGTTTCAAGAGTTGGCTGCTCTTTTTCCAACTATGGTTTCAGACAATGGGAAATCTTGGAAAATTTCATTGGAGGACTTCCACAAAGTATTCAAAGAGATGTAACTTCTTCGATCCACAAACAATTGAAGAGACTATCAGGATAACTCAAAAACTCATGGCTCAAGTTGTGAAAAGGGAAAACATTATCAACAACAACAACAACAACCAAACTAGCAACAACAAAAGGAAATGAGAAAATGACCAGGGAGGTTATAATTATGACAACCAAAACCATAACACTAACCATCATCAACAACAGAATAGAGGACAAGAAGCTGCAATGGTTTATGTTGCTGCACCAATAGAAGGCAGAGGTTATGCTGGAACCTAACCACTATGTAATCGATGTAAGTATCATCACTCAGGTCTTTTCCCTGCTAAGTGCCACAAGTGTCAAAAACCGGGACACCTTGCCAGGGATTGTAGAGGCAAGGCCATAATTACATGTTTCGGATGTGGGGAGCAAGGACACTATCGGAACCAATGTCCCCAAAACCAAGGTCAACAAGTTGAAGGAGCTCATGGGAAATCATATATGTTAGAAGGAGGAGAAGCTCACCAGGGTATCAACAACGCGACAGACTGAAGAAGTTTAGAAACTAACAGTCTTATTTCCTTATGCACTATGTCGTACTAAGTTTATGTCTTCCATCGTATTCAGATCTTTATGACTTAAGATGTATTACTGTTTGATAAACCACTCGTTGTGAAATTCTCATATATCGTACTTCCTTTTCCTTTCTGATTCGTTGTCACTTACACAAATGTTTTCTTCATTTTACTTTAACTGCCATTTTAACGACATGGTTTAAATCTCTTTAAACATTGAGAGTTATAACAACTAAATCGAACGTCACATTATCGTTCCTTAATTATACATAGCCTAGCTACCTATGTCTAATTCTGGAGGGATCATGTTATGTTGGGAGCAGTTATTGATAAATCTTAGTGCAAGCAAAATTTTCACATATTCCTAAAATTCAAAGTGATACTCATGGGAGATTCTTCCAATATTTTCTCTATCGCGATGTTTATACACTCTTAATCATAGCTAGCCGTAACAACACCTCCTCATGTCTTATTTTCTCGTTATTCATAACAAACCCTAAACCTGAGAGACCAACATGAACTGAATTCAGGGACTGAATTCCTTTTTGGGTGGGCGAATGTGACAAATCGTAATTTCATATCATTTATCAAACTTTGAAAATTTCACTATTCATCTCGGGAATTCACTATTCACAGATTACTATTCATCATTTTACTATTCATCGTTTTTGAAGTCAGTTTGCGACTTTGATAGACTATTTTAAAATTTTACTATTCACGAAACACTATTCATTTAGTTCAGAAAAATCACTATTCATGATTCACTATTCATCATTTTTCGTAAACTAGGTTTACGAGTATCAAATTCGCGTAACCGTAAGGGTTAAGCTGCGTATTCATGAAACATCATTTAAAACACTACATATAGACTAGAGTTAGTCTACATATCATCAGTAACATCATTTTCATATTAATTCATGCATGGGTTTGCATATTTTTAATTGATATATTTATTTATTAAATAAACGCTATCGCACGATCATTTATTTTGAATAATTGATCCGACACTTCCAACAATTTTTCTGATATATTTTTATACTCATTTTAATGCTATAAAAATTATATTATTAGTTTACCCGATGTTTTGAATTTATTTTGAAATATAAATTGTTATATAAATATTTACGACGATTTTCGTAAATTCCATTCGATAATTATTATTTCACTCAATACTTGCGAGAAATGTATTTTTATAATTTTTACGACTTTGATATATTTTATTTTGTTCTGTTAAAATCGATTTCTAGCTAACGCTACACTTAATAATTACTTATATGTACAAAATACTCAATATACATCACATTATATACATTTAATTATCAAAACTATATCAAATCCTTCCCCATTTCTACCTTTCCGACTACCCCACTTTCATCCATTTTCTAAATATCTTATCCTAATAGGTGTACACATATTCATATAGGTTAGATATTTGGAGTATATACATATTATACTAAACAAAACACATACAAACTCATACCAAAATGTGAAAATTGCAAGAACTCTCGCCCTTTCTCTTGTGGTGGTTCAGCCAAGCATAAAAACCAAGGAGAAATCATAGTTTTTAAAGATTCAAGTGATAATTAAACACTAGTATACTTCTCTTTTAGGTTTTGAAATAAAAACCAAGAAGTATTTAGGAACCTAGTTACTTAAACCTCATCATCATACTAGTAAGCTTTTCATAATCTTTATTACTCTTTCATAATCTTACTTGAGCTATTTTATCATCCTAGTACAAAAACATGCAAGTATCATATGTATTTATACCACTTTTACTTGTTTTTATTACTTATTATAAGTTTTAATCATCCTATAATTATTCCCATGAAACCTATCATTGTTGATGAAGTTTAGGAACCCATGACACCCTAAGAAGGTGTATGGTAGGATTAGAGTAGATTTGGTGTTGATTTGAAGTGGTTGAAACAAGATTTACGCAAGAAAAATCAAGTTAGGCGATAAATAAATAGTTGCTGTCCATTTTTATAAAATCTGGAAATTTCGACAGGTCATGGACTATTTTGGTTTATATTTTCAGAAAATAGACTTTAAAACGAAACCGTAGTCGCTTGAACGGGTTAAAACGGATTTATAACGAAGAAATTACGCTATTTTTAATTTTAACGACGAAAATTAGTTTTCTGAAAAATACAAGCTGTCAAGGGTTATTTAAGGGGCAAAAATGAGTTTTTAACCTTATCTAAATGAGTCGATTTATCAAAAATATATTAGTATATATTAACACGAAACCAAGAATATATAAAACGTAGAAAACGGACTTATAACGACTAAGTTACACGCGTTTTAAGTAGGGTTATCGTAACTATTTTACACAAGTAATTACACTTATATATATTTTCTACTAAGCCAAAATGGTCATCGCTAGTGACCATGTTTGGAGCCATTTTTCATATTGATAGAATACTTTTGAGAAAACGACGTATTTTCAAAACGACACTTAGGTCGTTCAATATAACTGTAACTGTGATGTTATGACAGTCACGCCCCAGGTATTCCATTCTGCTGCACAACAAGTATTTTGGGGGTGTGACAGTTTATATTTTCAACACTAAAACTTCTATTTCCCTTATGAAATAAGTTTGCCATAATTACACTTTACACCCCGGACTTCCCATGTATACGTAATTTGTATGAAAGTGATTTCTATCTTTTGAAAACTTACACAACACACCTTATACTTTCCATGCATACATTATACGTATAAAACGACCCTCTATCTTCCCATAACTTTCATTTTTAACCCGATGACATCACGTTTTGCAAATCTAATCCAAATTATGCATTTCGACTTATATAGCTTATTAAACTTTTTCAAGAGCTTAGATCTAGCTTAATACGAGCTTATGAGCTTATTAATATACGTTTATATAATATCGATCCATGAGGTGCACTCATTTATTTACAGGTGATATAAAATTTGAACGTGAAATATGGAATGAAGGTGAGTCGAAGAGGACTTACAACACCTTAGAGGGCGGTGATGAGACGATGGTGTGAGAATGTGATCAAACCTTCACGGTTATACCTTCTCGATCCTATACCCAAGCTAAGACTAGAACCCTTATGCGTTTTCCTTTGCTTGCCCCAAATCTCCACAATGGGCGTTTATTCCTAGTTTATTCTTTATGGAAAAATTGGTAGTGGTCAAAAGTTAAGACTTTTGTTTTGTTGGTGGTTGAACATGACATCAAGATACCATAATCCTTTCTTTCTTACTGTTGTCGAGACTCAAGAGGAGTAAGGAGGAAGTTTGTTTTTGTTTCATGTCTAGTGTGAGTTGTGAGTTTACCAAGTCTCAAGGTTTGCTTAGAGCATATTCAATGTTAACACCCCAACGGCGTTAAACCCCCAAACAACACCCGTTATTGCGTTATGCCCTTGGAAGTGCACCATATTCACGCCGTTAGTCCCTGGGCGTTACAGGGCTAACGAGCGTTATTGTTTAAAAAAAAATAAAAAAATTCATTTCACCCCCCTAAACCATTTCAATTAAATTTTCACTTACACCCTCTCAACCTATTAAAATTCAAATTTGAATTATACTGGTCAATTCTGGGCGGGATAAATTCAAATTCAAATTTGAAATTTAAAAATCAAATATGAGCGGGATTTATTCAATTTCAAAATCAACTCTGCCTATATATACAACTCTACCAGAGTTGTTTAGAACACACAACACACACAAGTTACACACACAACTCTACCACAAAAAATGTCGAAAGATTTTTCTCAGCAATTCCCAAGTCCAAAAAAGTTGCCGGAAACCAGCTTTCCAACTCTACCAGAACCTGAAGTTTACTCAACACCACCGGAAAATGTCTTTCCGGTGGATTTTGAAAACATCCCGTACCTCCCAATTGTTCCAACTCCACCTGTGGACAGTCCACAAGTGGATTTTCAAAACCACCCCAGCGGGTTAAGTGAGGCTTCCCTCCGGCAACTAGAACAAGATGAAGAAAACGTTAGGGAGATTATGGAAGAGCAGGCACGTGAAGAGGCTGCTCGCCGTGAGCAAGAAGCACGGGAAGCTCAGTACCTCCATGACAACTACTTCGACATAATGGAGCGTTGATACATGAATGGGGAGTTTAATTCTCCGGCAACCAGTTCTGAGGGTTGGGACTCAGATTATTCGTTTTTTTAAGTTTTAGTAGTTTTATTTTCGTCAGTATGCGTTGTATCTTTAATTTTTAATGTAATTCGTGTTAAACGTTTAATGTACTTGGTGTTTAAATGTTATATGTGATATGTTTTTTTAATAAATGAAGTGTTTGTTTTAGTTTAGGGGTTGAAATTGAAAATACAAAATGTTATTGATGTTACTGGGATGTTATGGTTGTGGGTGTTTTTTGGGGATGTTAATGTTAAATGTTAAAGCTGATGTGGTGCTGACGTGGACGGTGTTATTGGTGTTATAACGTTATGATTGTGCATGCTCTTATAAAGAGAAGAACGACATGGTTTCCTCCATAATTTATTCATGCTCATACCTAGTTCCAAGAAATGATCAAAGAGGGCTTGTGATAGCTTAAGCATGCTCGACATGCTTACTGAAAATGACGGAATGTTTTCTAGTTTAGTCACGTCAAAGATCAAGGCAAGGGAACACTAGAACTTATGGGTAATAGAGTCAAAGGTTAGTCAAGGTAGGTTAGGGTATCTATGGTATTTGTTCATTACATAACTTAGTACTAGGTTGAAGTTGCCTTGTACTCGTTACACTCACTGAACAAGGGAACATGTTACTTTCATGGTCTAACATTAAAATTATATTATAGCTTGCATGGGGAAACATTGTAAGATAGAAAGGTTTGTGTGTGATATTTCCTTGGCTCCCATCTACTTGGCACCAAAAGGGAAAAAGCATGAGAAGTCTCATCAAGAGAAGAAGAGTGGGAAGCACAAAGTCCATGGGTTATTATCTTTAGTAAGGTGTAAGTCATACTAATCCTAGCTCATGTCTCTTCTTTCTACACCTATATGAAAAGTGCATGTGACTAAGGTAAAGGTTTTGTTTTGCTTTTGGTCTTGAACTCGCAGGGGTAATAGCTAAGAAAATAGGTGAGGTTTTGCTTTTGTGTTTGAGTGCCTCGTGGCAGTGGCGGATCTAGAAATTCAGAAGAGGGTGTGCACTATTTCGGTAATAATGTCGGTAAAAAAAATTGGGTTGGGATTTTCAAAAGTTCGGGTTTTGCACAAAAACTCTTTTGTTACGGATCCTAGTTACTAAAATTGGTTATGATTTATCATGTATGTGTTACTTGAGACTGAATCCGTTGCGCATTCAAACTAGTTAATTTAAACTGGTTTGGATTTAATATGGGTTGAACAAAAATCAAAAAAACAACGAACTAAAAAAAGACCAAAATGAAACAAGTACCAATAATTATAAAACTTAAAAACATACATGAAAAATCCTAATATCTAATTATATTCAAAATCTCAAAGTAAATAACCATTTGAATGGAATAAACGTATTAACAAAAAATTCTACCAATGTAAATCTGATTTTTAAGAAAATATTAACTCTAAGAAAAGCTGACAATTAAAATGGGATGGGCCTAGTGGATTCATTCATCCTGATACATGTATACTAGCTTATTTTTTTAATTATTTATTTATGAGAGAATAACATAAATACTTTATATACTTCTCCTCAATATTCCTTCTTCTTATCCGCCACAACCGTTCACATACCCTGTTATCGGGACGAGTCATCTTTTTTCTCCTTTCAAGTTTTAATTTGTATCATTTGAAGATTTGAACGATGGTTAACTGGACTTGGGTATGCACTCCATTTTTATTGGGTATGCACTCTTCATATGTTAATTAAGAAGACCTTCAAACTAATTCTTTTTTACACTAGAAGGAGAAATCACAGGGTATGCATGTGCATACCCTGTCATGGCTATAGATCCGCCCCTGCCTCGTGGGATCACAAAAAGTGAAAGAGATCATTTATTTTGCTTTGTTCACGTAGGCATGCATTCACAAAAGACAAGAGAGTACTTTGCATGCTAACTTTTGAGTTGAGCTAGTAGTCTTTGTGTTTGTCTTGGGTTATTCCTACACGCAAAGTTAAGTCAAAAATAAGAAATGTTTCCTTGTGTTTCGTCTCATCCACATGCAATAAATAACTAGTATAACCTAGGTGTGATTGGTTGGTTTGCTTGTGTGCTCGAATAGGACACAGAAACATAGAAAAGGATATTTGCAAATACTTTGTGTCATAAGTTTAATAAAAGGTGCACTTGGGTTTGCTTTTGATTTGGGTTTCTCGCTGACCATAACAAGAAAAGGAAAAGGACTTGTATTAGGCTTTGCCTCTATTTAACTTCAAAGTTGGTGTTGTGTTGTCAATCACTAGGATTCTTAGGTTTTAATGTTTAGGCTTATATAAAATAAGTATAGGGATGACTAGGTTTGTCTCCTATTACACATGCATGCATGCTTAATTGACCAAAGATGATGTTGAGTGTTTTGTTTGCCTGCCTTGTACTCGTATATACAATTGCCAATGAGGGTGCGCTTGGATCTGACTTCCCTTTTGAACACACTCACGTGTACACATATTTTGACCAAAGGAGTTAGAATTTGGTTTGTGCTTTTGCATGATATACAAAGACCCAAGATGAGTTTGCTTTTGGTTTCATTTTGCTTTAGGGGTTTTAGATCGTTCTTTGTTTCCAAGGACCAAACGGTTGGATGTTGTTTTATTTTGATCACGTGGGATCACATAAGGTAAATAAATCCTATGGCAAAATCACTTGGACAATTATCACATTACAAAATGTGAAGAGGGTGCGTTTGGTTTTGAGAAATAAAAGGCTAGGCCCAACGAAAAACAAAGGGGTGTTGGGTTTGTGGCTCGGCCCAACGAAAAGAAGGAAAGAAAAATAATAGGAGTGGGCTTGGCTAAGTAGCATTCGGCGCATTAGGCCCAATAGATCAGTATAATTCGATTTGTTTCGGTGTTCAAATTTTATTGTCGGTACGCAAGTATGTTACGTCTCGTAGTTATCGTTGATCAAGGTTTACCTTTGCTAATTGTGTGATTAATTTCTTGGGGTCTCCCAGTACCTACCCCTTATGGGAACCTCGTCCTCGAGGTTAAATTTGTGTTACTTGCTTAGGTGATAAAATAATGGTTTAAAGTTTAGTAGCTCATTTGAAAACGTGACGTTGATAAATTTATCTAAATACTCGTTTGTTTGAAATACATATAACTTTTCAAGAACTGTTATCTCCTTGAGATAGATAATTTGTGTAAGATGTTTGTGACTTCGAGAGGTTTTAATAAAACAATTTTTTACACTTGATGTAATTGAGATAACTTTTCAAAAGTCGACGTTTGACACTTCCTTGCATAAGAACATTTGATAAAGTTTAATCAGAAATTTTCATTTCGTAAGCATGAGTAATTTCAGGAAAGTGTTGCCACGAGTTTTTATTGTTGTTACCGATGTGATTTAAGAAAAGTCCCCGATGGTGAAAACGTTAACAAAAATGTAGTTGGGTATGCATAACCTCATAAGTTTTAAATGTTTAAAAATAGCAAGTATTTAAAATTTTAAAAGAGAGCTTGGCTTATGTAAAGAAAGTTGTTGAACCTCAGCTTTTGTGATGAAAACTTGTTAAACAAAGTTTTAAGCGACAACATGGAATCGGTTCCAAGTTGGAGATTTACATGTGAATTCAATAGTTGTTTCTCAAATTTTCAAATAATTCCAACACCTTAGCTTTTGTAATTGATAAATCAGTTTGATCCTTAAAATGTTGTTATTTGTCATTTCAAAACGAAATGTCTGATTTACTTCAAAGATTTGATAAAAAAAATATCGGTTTTCCTTTAAAGCTTTTCCAAGAGAGTGGGTGGTTTATAAGGTAATTGCAATATAGTTTACGAAAGAATTTGTAAAACCACTTTATTGCGTGATAAGGATAATACTTTATTATAATAGATCGTAGTTCGTGGTTTAGTATTGAAACAACAACTCGGTTTAATGAATAGCTCATGAGATGGCCTGTAGGTTAGCTCCTAGGATAATAAAAGAACTTCTCAAAATACTAGTAAGGTCGAAATATTCGGTTTAATGATATTGCAGCAACACATTTTGCTAGGTGACCTCAAAATAGTTTATAAGGTAGTTGGAAGCATTTGATCGATGACATAGTAGTTTGCGTATCGGATAGTGACAGAACTTACTAATTCGTAAGAGGTTCGTAGGGCTGACAATTGGTATTTCCAAGGGGTGAGTGAAAGATCAGGGATCTGTTCTCAAAAATAGTGACTTGAGTTGCAAGTTAACTCTTGGTATAGTGGTCCGTTTATTATGATCAGCGAGGGTTCCCTCTCTAGATGTTGAGGTGTGTCCTTCCTAGAACGGCTAGGGATGTAATCCGGTTCATCGATTGGGTACGAGTTCTGGGGTAGCGGTGACACTTTTACAACAGTGGATAACGAGACGACTTCGATCTCAACTTTTGAGAGAACTATAATAGGACTGGATGGAGAAGACATGACGTTGTAACGATCCACTAGTAAGCAACGTTTAAATAGTGTGCACATCTGCCAGGCAAATCTCCATGCACGTTGCTAGTAGGTAATAGTTGTGCATCATCTGCTTAGCAAATCTCCATGTAGACGCGGAGGTGTAAAGTAATAGTATAAAATGGTCAACTTAGCGAGCGTAGTACTGTAATAAAAGGCGTTCCTCTTAGGAGAAGATGTGCCGTAGCGAAGAAATGTTGTGACGCTAGTGTGTTATGTTTAGAGGTAATCTAGATTTCCAGTTTCATAAAACAATAGATCCGATGATGCACCCATCATCATAGTGATTGTTATATTCTCCTAACAATGATTTTGAACATAAGTATCATCATGCCAATGATTTTGAACGTAGCCCTTTATAACTCTTATGATATCTAGTGAACACTCATGAAAATTTTACCTTTTCAGAAGTCAATCAGGAGGTCAGCTGAACATAATACTATTATAACTACTTTCAGTATTGCAACATTCACCTCTGAGTCAGACATAGGTGATCAAGCTATGTCCCATTGCCCCTGGTTGAATATAGGTGATCAATCTATATTCACCCGAGGTTCAATGAATCTTGCAATGCTTAGCTTAGTTATACTAGTAACATGTCCTAACTCTTTTAAATATCGTTATGATAGACTGAAAAAATGTTTCATTTTACATGGGGGAGAAGGCGTAGCGCTGTGATACGTAAACATACATATAAGTAAGGCAATCCTAGCTAATAGTGAGACTAAGTTGGCAGTATTAAACACATATCTTAACAAGGATGACTTCAACAAGTCATAAGCGAGAATTTAGCTTGGCAGGTAGGCATGTGTCGGTCATAGGGTTAAGTTTTTGTAAACACGGTTATAGTTTAGGTTTGAAAAATAGCCAATTCTCTATAACTTGGCTCTGATACGAATCTGTAACACCCCCAAAATGTTTTGCAGCGGAAGATAATGTTACTGGGGTATTACTCGATTGATATCACAATACAAAGCATAGAACAACAGTTTTCCTTAAAAGATTTCATTTATTGTAGTAAAGCAGTGTTTACAATAGTTGAGTTGTTGCGGAAAATAGCCCATTAACAAAATGTGGTCCTGATACATAAATCAGAGTCGTCTATGACCATGCCATGCCAATGCCCGAGCGCCTCCAAAGTCTAGCTATCGCCTTTTTAATACCTGAGTTAAACATGCTTAAAAGGTCAACACAACGGTTGAGTGAATTCATAGGTTTAGGGTAAAGTTGAACATACAAATATGAGCATGATAATTGTAAACTAACAATATATCATAAGAAAATCACAGATTATTATGCGCTAAGCTCATGCAACCAAGACTCAACTGCATACACCGAATTACCAGTGTATGTAAGTTTTCCCCAAAGGAGGTAATAGCCAATTACCTAAAGAAATTCAAATATGGTGCGCCCCGGTTATTTCTATATAACCGAAACGGGGTCGTTAATCCCCATAGTACTATTCACGATATCTGCGTTCACTCGCGGTGACTAATGGTTCATGATCAGGGGACTTTTGGCTAAATACTTGGGCAGTACCAATAATCAAGAGGAGAGCATTTATGAAAAACCTTGTGTTCTAGTTTAGAGCATGTATCTCCCTTGCAGGGTTTGCAAAATAAAAGTAAAAGCGAGGCTATGAACTCACCTTGATGAAAATGAACAAGCACAAATAAATCAAGCACAATGTAGCGGAGGTTCCAAGCCGAAACCTAAAAATGATGAGATGGCGAGTCTTAGATATGATGAAAATTTTGGTTCGCGACCAAACTAATAGAGCATTGAATAGTCTTATTCAATAGATCATTGAATTTCCCAATTCAATAGTGTGTGCGTGCTTAACGTTTTAAGTTAATTTTACTTGCTACATTGTCTTAGTTTGATATTTATCAAAGATCATCACTTATGCATACGTGAAATGTTCCCCATTGTCAATTTATGAAAATAACGTCGTTGTGAAGTATTTTAGTTTATTTACTATCAAGATGCGTCGATATCGAATAACGATTTCATAAAATTATATTCTTATAATTATAATATATATATAAGTTTAGTGTATTACCGACATAATACTTCTCGTTATAAACTTAGATCATCAAAATACCTGTTTTTACGGAGTCGTGATAAGTTTACAAGTTTTCTAAACTTCTTATCAAATTTACATTTTTACCCTCGAGTTACGAAAAGTATAAGTTTAACCCTTAAACTTTAGCAAAATGACACTTTGTACCCAAAAGTATCTCATACTCAAAGTTTCCAGAATTGTCACTTTTAGTCCCTTGTTGAAACTGTTTTGATAAAATACTTTCAAAAGTTGTATTTTACACTTTTTGCCCCAAGTTTCAAAGTTTATATTTTCAACACTAAAAGTTCCATTTCCTTTATGAAATAAGTTTGACATAATTACACTTTACACCCCGGACTTCCCATGCATATGTAACTTGTATGAAAGTGACCACTATCTTTTGAAAACATACACAACACACCCTATAATTTCCATGCATACATTATACGTATAAAACGACCCTCTATCTTCCCATAACTTTCATTTTTAACCCGATGACATCACGTTTTGCAAATCTAGTCCAAATTATGCATTTCGACTTATATAGCTTATTAAAATTTTCAAAAGCTTAGATCTAGCTTAATACGAGCTTATGAGCTTATTAATATACGTTTATATAATATCGATCCATGAGGTGCACTCATTTATTTATGGGTGATATAAAATTAGAACGTGAAATATGGAATGAAGGTGAGTCGAAGAGGACTTACAACACCTTAGAGGGCGGTGATGAGACGATGGTGTGAGAACGTGATCAAACCTTCACGGTTATACCCTCTCGATCCTATACCCAAGCTAAGACTAGAACCCTTATGCGTTTTCCTTTGCTTGCCCCAAATCTACACAGTGGACGTTTATTCCTAGTTTATTCTTTATGGCAAAATTGGTAGTGGTCAAAAGTTAAGACTTTTGTTTTGTTGGTGGTTGAACATGACATCAAGATACCATAATCCTTTCTTTCTTACTGTTGTCGAGACTCAAGAGGAGTAAGGAGGAAGTTTGTTTTTGTTTCATGTCTAGTGTGAGCTGTGAGTTTACCAAGTCTCAAGGTTTGCTTATAAATAGAAGAACGGCATGGTTTCCTCCATATTTTATTCATGCTCTTACCTAGTTCCAAGAAATGATCAGAGAGGGCTTGTGATAGCTTAACCATGCTCAACATACTTTCTAAAAATGAGGCATGTTTACTAGTTTAGTCACTTCAAGGATTAAGGCAAGGGGACACTAGAACTTGTGGGTAATAGAGTCAGAGGTTAGTCAAAATAGGTTAGGGTATTTAGGGTATTTGTTTATTACATAACTTAGTACTAGGTTGAAGTTGCCTTGTACTCGTTACTCTCACTGAACAAGGTGTTAGGAATTAGAAAATTCCATAGTAAAGAGTCGGTCACCCTAAATATTATCTAGCATAAGTTAGCTCATAGACTTGTCGTTATTTACGTTACTTTGTAGTTTATTAGTTTATTAGTAGCGTAGATTAGTTTAGTGTAACACCGTGGAGGAAGGACGGGTCTTTACCCACTGTATACCTGATCCACAGGCCGATAGGAGGTCGTATTCTTTGTAACTATAAATACCCCTTCCATCCATGGAAGGGGTGTGGCTTCTTTGAATCTAACCTTACATTTGTTTAAACAACTCTTTTTCAATAACCTCCTCTCAACTCTCTTCGTCTCTCTAAAATGGCTTTCTTATTTAATCATTGTCCTAGACCACCCGAATCATCGAACAACATAAATATTGGATCCTAACAATTGGTATCAGATCCAGGTTATGTTGTTTTGATGATTTGCATGGTTTTTGATGTGGTTCGTGTATGTGGTTTGTTATGGTATTAGAGATACTTGATATGTAGTTGTGTCATTTTGTTGATTTATTATGGTTTCGATACATGTTTTCAAGCTGATTATTGGTGTTATTCTTGTGGTCGGAAAAGTTGTTTTTTTTCGTATCTAATGGGTTAACAGCTTTTTAATTTCATATGTATCTTTCATGGTCAACAGTTTTATGGTAACATTTAAGACTTGTTTTACCATTATTTGTATCATTAATCAACATGGTCATATCAAGTCATCATGGGTAATAAGCATATCTTTTTATGTGTCTTCTGGGTCTGATGCTATTGGTAAACTTGGTCAAGAGCTTTTTGTAAGCGAGTTGGACAATTTCTGGGTCTAATACTGGTCATATTCTTGGATGCGAGTTGGTGTAGTTTGTATGCGAGTTGTAATGATCTTATGAGCGAGTTGTGGACTCGCATTATTGAATGCGAGTTATCTTTTGGACAATGTGAGTTGGTATGATGCGTGTTGCACTTGCTCTTTAGCGAGTTGCTTAATAATGTCAAAGCGAGTTGCTGTCATGCTGTCCAGCTACAATGAACATTAAGCGAGTTGACTCAGAAAACCAGATGCGAGTTGAGTACTAATGTTTATAAAGCGAGTTGGGTCACTAGATTAGGGTCAAATGCGAGTTGGGTCATGTCTTTTGCTAGCGACTTGACTTACAGAAAGGATGTAGAAGAAGAGTGACCACTTGACCACAAAGCATATTCTATATCACAATAGTCACTATACAAACCGAAACATCATTTTCATTCTCGTTCCATTTTCATAAACAAATCTCATACCCGAATCAAAGCTAATGGACTCATGACCTCAGTTTCATTCATTATAGGTTCATGTTCAAAGACTCATATCAACAACAAATCGATCTCAGTTATTGTTCCTTATGTGAGTGGTACTTCAAACTCATAGATATCATTTAATCTATTCACATAGGAATGTTACATCATAGATCTAATCTCTAAAGACATGGAAAATAAAAGGGATCTCGAACTTATTCTCATGAGTCACAAATATTTCATCAAACCACAATGGTCTTTCACATGAGAAAATAAAAAGTCTTTTCATCGATCCCTACTTATTTTTTAAAACCCTATCCGAATCTGTAATGTGAAGTCAATAACAACCATGTTATCCCTTCACACTTAATTCGTTCAAAGACTCAAAAATAAATCCAGAAGTTAATTAAACTTACCATTTATCCACTTGATTTGGTCTCAACACAACCTTATGCCATCCTTGTGGCATGGTCAATACGTGAGACATATAGGTGGGAAGTGATCTGATGTCTTGATGCAAACTAAGAATGATGAAGATTGGGGGCGGATTTGTTATTTCTTGAGAGGTAGGCGCAGGTTTGAGTGAGTTTAGGGTTTGTAAAGCATACTTCTGAGATTGGAGAGTTTGTCTGCGTTTGATATGTGGAGTAATATTAGGGTAACTAAGGGTATGATTGGTCTTAATATATCCATAATTTTAGGGTTGAGTGACTGTGGACGGAATGTTATTTGGGCCGTGTAGTTATGTGACTGGTGTTGGGCCGAGAATTGTATCTTGGTGAGTTGGATCATGACTTAGACCATTTGGATCGTGGGGAATTATTTACTGGGATTTGTTGCGTTTAACCTTGAGATAATAAATCACATGGGCTGGGTTATTATGGTAGGTCATGATCATTTAGATGGGCCACGAGATTTGTGTTTGAGATTTTCAAATGGTCGTTTTTGATATTTGGGTTAGCTATCACAAATGATTTCACTAAATATTTGGCATTTGCAAATGATCGTGTGTGAGTTATTTGAGTAATCGGATGGGATAAATAATTTCAATAAACCATGTGATGGATGGAACTAATTTTGGAACGGATTATGTGATAACTTTTGGACCGGGCTTGAAACTATATGTGATGACATTGAATGAAGGTTTGATGGGCTTCTCTAAATTGGATCATAGAAGATGAGGTTTGATGACGAGATTTATGAAAATGTGATTTGATGATAAGATTTAATGAATTATGATATTTGTTCATGAGCTTTGATGATGAGATCTGTTGAAGATATTCGACTATGTGGTTTAGTGTGATTATGAGACTTGTTGTGATGAGTATTGATTCTTTGGTTTATACAGTTTCATGTAGATAATTATGCCACGGCTTGAACTGAACATTAAACACGGTTGACTACGGGGTTGTTGCTTGGTATTTCTTATTTGGCTTTGAGGTGAAGTTTTCCGGGCATGTTTACCTATTTCGTCTTCTTTCTTTCTACCCTTCCGCGAAGATGACTTGTTTAGGCGTTCATTTATGAAGTGTGATAAAGACTTGGCTATTTAGTTACGTTTGTGATTCTGTCTCGCTTAACCCACAACGTAACTATCACTTTGATGTCTCATGCGCTTGAGGATATCGCCAAGAGGTTTGTACATTGGGTACATCGATTCTCTCACAAGGATTAGTACAAGTTTAAGTAACAAATCTGGGGAATTTCACTTCATGATCAAGTTTGGCATATCGGGTTTACTTCACCTTGGTGTCACTGCAATAGCCGACGAATGCGTGAATGATGTGTTTACCATAGTGTGTATTGGATGATTAAGGATATTGTTGATGTTGGAGAATGAACCGTTAACGAACCACTTCATGTTCCCCTAAAACAGATATTCACTGAAACCAAGTCGTCATAACACATTCAAGCTGACATTGTTTACGGTTTTGTCTTGATTTTGTAAAATCCCGCGAAAGAATCTATTTCTCGGTTTAAATCATAGACTTGTAAAATCCCGTGACAATGGAAACATCCTGGTATTAGTAAAGTGCATTTCCGGGTCTATTTTACGGTTTATTCTTGGTTTTGTAAAATCCCGCGAATGAAACTTATTCTCGGTTTAAACCATAGAGTTGTAAAATCCCGTTTTGATAGAACCATCTTGGAGAAGAGAAAGTGTAATTCTGGATCTTTCTTGATGCTGGTGCTACGATTTCTGCTTCGAAGAAAGGATAAAAGGGTGTATTTCATGAACTGGATGTGTGTTTGGATATTCGTCATGGCAGTATTGGTTATTACATGGTTTTACAGGGTTATGTGCTTTTAACCATGGTCGGGATAAAAACCATTATCATAGTTCACTTAAAACGTAAAATGAGGCTAGATTTTAGCTTTTAACTAGAAGATGTGACAACGGGGTTAATTCACTATTATTTATTTGAGGTTGAAGTGAATTATCACGGGCGAGTGTACTTAGTATCTGAAGGTATCGGGGATGGATGGATGAAGATTCTTCATGATC
>OU343220.1:104553318-104634722 GCA_910596185.1 Chrysanthemum makinoi
TTGCTACCATGACTAGTCCCTGGGTTTCACGGCTTCCAGGTAAAAGACAAGTCAAATCCGTTGATGGGTCATGATGGTTTGCCAAAAACCATCGAGGTTTTCAAACACACCCGTTGATTCACGTTCTAAGTGTTGGACCGGTTATTGGTTCACCAGGTAATGTCATGATTCCACTTAAGAACCAACTAGCCCAAGAGTGAGTAGCTACTTGGTAAAGGCTTATCAAATCTACTCTAGTTCTGTTTTCTTTGCCGGATTCGATCTTTGTCACGCATAGTAGTTGCTGATGGTTCTCTGTACGTCAATGCTGATAATGATGGTTCTTGGATTTGCTGCTGGTTCATTATATTGCTTCAGTTGCTGTGGACTTCAATCCTCTTACACTTTTAAGATCTATCTGGAAACTTGAAGTTAACATTGTCAAATTCAAGTTTAGAAGAGGATTGTTAGGAATTATTGTAACAGTGGGTTCCTACTGATAAAGGTTACTGCTGATAGTGCAGTTACTTTTGATATTTAGTATTGTTTCTGCGGATATGTAGTTTCCGTATTATTAGTAATTAGTTATGATATGCATGAGTTATTTTAGGAAGAGATAATGCATATCTTTTACGTGTTTTGTAAGCTGCAGAATTAGGGTTTCTTCTAGTATAAAAGAAACCTGCGGCTAGGGTTTATATACGCTTTTCAATAACATTAGTGAATCAATATAGATCCATAGAGGATCAAGTAATTTTTGTTTATTGTCTTCTTAACTCTTGTGTTTATATTCCGCGTAAGCATACGTTTAATAGAGGTTCTCCATAGTTTGCTTGTGATTACACAGGTTTACTATACTTTCATTAAGGTTCTTAAGATCTATCTAGGACTGATCCAACAGGCTCTGAGGGGTTAACTATGGTTATCGTGTAATAAAGATGAGTACAACGCAAGGGTGTGGGGGAATTACTCAACCGATGTGGAAGAAGTAATTATAATACGGGTATCAAACAAGGGTTATCCTAATGCCTCTTATCATTTAGTTATTCCTAACTACACAAGTGTAGTCTCACTAGCGATCTCAGAATGCATCACAAAACCACTTCATAAAGCTTCCCATATCCCCTGTGAAGTGAAGAAGAGAGTCTTCTGCTGGAGCTTCATAATTGGAAATAATGGTTGTAGCCCAATTGTTGTCAGGGATTATTGAATCAGACTCGGGAATGGACCATGAAGGTTCAGGAGTTTGAGGTTTATCTTTGGTGAGCCAACTTTGAGTCATGTCCTTTGAAGTGCGACTCTAGACATTTTGATGCGTTTACCCTCAATACACGCGTCCAACCAATCTTCTTCTTCTCGTTTTTTTGGGATGTGCTTGGTAGAAGCATCATCGCTTCGATTCTCACTCTTGAGCAACGTAAGACTCTTCATTAAGAATTTGCTCTTGAGAATGTAGAGGAGATGGTTGGTGTAAACCCGAGTCAATGGTGGTCCATCTGCCAAGAAGTCTTTTGAGATCCTTGACCACTTGAAGTTCCGGTTTGATTCTCGAAATTTGGTGGAGGTGAAGGTGGGTTTGCCTTGTAAGTAGTGGTTGTACCGAAGATCCACCAGACTCGATGTTCCCATCCACGGTTGGAAGTGGAGGAGGTGGTGAGACTTGGGCCTCCGACATTTCCTTTGTTTCCATCGGTCGCGTCCTTCTTTTCTTCTTACCCTCCTTTACTACATCCTCTACAAACTGCTGATAATCATCATGCCTTATTGATTCTTTGAGTGCCTCGTATAATTTCTTATGAGTTTTGTCCAAATGCTCTCCTCGCATACATTCATTCTTTCGAGAGAACTGATCTCATGTCGAGATCGGCAAGTCTTAAAATCCCGGCAGTAATGGAGCCTTCATTGCCCATTCAACCGCATCTTTTACTACGCTTCTATTGCATTTGTTACAACTTCATCGAAGTTAAGATTCTCCGACTTTTTACACCGACGATCAAGGACATTGATGGATTTAAGGGTTCTTCTCAAGAGCTTCAATGCGCTTACGTGAGTAGTTGCTCACGAAGACTTAGCGGCGGTGGTGAAGCGAGGTGGTGTGACAAGCATCACCGATTGTGACAACCGTAATGAATCTTCGTGGGTTGGGTGGTGGAATTGTGGTTGTTTGGCAGGTTGGGTGGAGGTGTGATTGATGGAGTTGTAGCAGATGTGGTGACCATTGGTGCGTATTATCGGCGGAATGGTTGATGTGTCTTGAATAGTGACTAGGAACATGGTGAACTTCTTCCTTTTCATTAGTTTGCTTGTCCGACTCGATGTTTGAGGGTCCGTCCCTTAGTAATTGATCACCATAAGTAATGTCAGGATCAATGTTCTTCAGTGATGACAATGACCCTGTGGACATGTGAGTTTCTTCAAGGCGCATGTTCTTGATCCGGCTCAAGGATCTCCGTGGGGTCTTCAGTTCATTTTCTTCATTCTTTTCTGATTGGGTGTCACTGGATGCAAGTGTGTCTTCTTGTATATCGGACACATCCTTTTCCATTCCCGTTGGTTCTTGAGCTGAAGATGATTCAATGCTTTTTTTCTTCAGCTCAAATTGGGTAGTAGTTTTTAGTGATGGAGAAGAGATGGTCAGAAGCATATGAGTTGCTTGTTATGCTTCTACGCCTGCAATCCCTTTACCTTTGTCTTGTGTTGTAGGTGTGGTTTGTCGTGGTGTATGCACTGGTTCTCGAATCACCACTCCTCCCACTGGTGGCTCTGAGGCATGTTTAGACTATCCATGCTTTCTTTGAATTCCTTGTTGTAGTGCAGCCTCGTCTTCATCTATCAAATCCATCTCATTTTCTAGAACCTTGGTTCCTTCATCATTACCCCTTACGGTGTCTCTCCTTCACTTCTTTTTCTTTTTGAGGAGAGTCATTAGATCATTGAACTATCGGTCTCTTCTTTTTCTTAGGTAGGCTTGAGTAGGTAGACTCTGATTGTTTTGATTTTGATTGTGCGGGAGTGGACTTAGGTGTGTCATCATTGGTTGTGGCGGAGGCTTTCTTTACATATCTTTTGAAATAATCAGCTTTCTTGATTCTTTCGTAGCAAAAGCTTCAGAAACGAGCATTCCAAAGATCTCCTTGCCATGTCCTTTGGCAATATATTTTATGTTGCCTAGGACGAATTCATCGCTGGCTTCATGTATCTCGCCCGTAAGTTGAACTTGTAGGTCTCATTGCGATCTTTGGATAATGAGTTTAGAAAACGATCTTTGGGAATTACTCGTTTGCCAAGACTTTTCTTCCTTTGACTTTATTCTGTGAGTTTAATCTATCGGTGATGATGTGTCTAAAGACAGGGTGCATTCTTCCCAAATAAGTTCGATGAAGTCAATATTTTTCCTTTGACCATCCCCCACGGAATTTGCATTATAGGAGCTCTTACTCATGTCCGGTCCCGATGTTTTACGGTTAGGCATAAGTTGATAATCGTAATAATTGATCTCCATGGTTGATATATTTTATTAATGAGTGATGAAATCTTGGTTAGCCTTTCCGGGTACCCCAATTCATCGACAAAATCTAATATATCTTGAGTGTATGGTGGAGTGACGAATTTGTTGGAAGGGTCTCTTGGCGTGATCTGAAGAGCATTCCTGAGAGTCTCAACGGAGATGTCATACCATTTATCTTCTAGCTTACATGAGTACGTAGCAAACATCTTATCCCATGTAACGGTATTCCAATGTTGAATATAAAATGGAGGGAATAGTGCATTGCTTGGTTAAGGCACCAAAGAAGTTGGTGTCTTTCAAGATGTCGATAGCCGATCGGAAGTTGGATTTTGTTGGCCTCTATCCACATCTACATAGCAGTTGCTCTTAGCAATTGAAACCCATTCCACACGTGGAAGTATTTCATCATCAGTTAGAGTAACAGTTGGTGCAGTGGCAGCAAGTATATCAGAGGATGTGGTGTCAGCCATTGAAATCTGATAATTACACATACAACAAAAACAATATCCAGAAAATTTGTTAGGTTAAGACAAGGTTATCCATTATGACCAATTTATAACCCCATATCATAAACACTTGGAAAGAAACATATAGTCTACTAAGAAAGCCGGATATGACAAATATGGAGGCATAGGATGCACATCTCATAAAAAATGTAATCAATGTGCAGAGACTTATAAGTGCAAGATAAGTTGTGTGTGGGACATCAAAAGATAATACCACAAGCAAAATTGACAACTCGTATTATTTAACTCGCATAGGACAAGTATGTCAACTCGCAAGCTGCAACTCGCTTTGGAACAACAATTTGAGCAACACGCATAGGTAACAAATATTTATTAACTCGCATACGTAAAAACATATGAGGTAAGTCGCATAGGGCAACTCGCATCCATCAACTCGCTTTGGCAAAACCAGGTCAACACGCATAACGTAACATGCATACATCAAACTGTATGTGACAAGTCGCATATAGTAACTCGCATAAATTGACAAACAAGAGGCAACACGCATACACCAACAAATAATGCAACTCGCATATAGCAACTCGCTTTTAAGAATATTATACAGCAACTCGCATATAAGCAATCATGGGAAACACGCTATTAAGAATATTGCAAACCTTCGCATATAAGCAACCATGGGAAACTCGCTTAGAAGAACATAAGATGATCGACCCAATTAATCAAACACATATCAAAAACACTTGAAAATTATCACACGGATACATAACAAACCTAAAAGGGTCATTATTCAACGAACCAAAACACAAATCCTATAAAAACATCATACGAGTCCCATTAAAACGCAACACGTATCAAGTAAATAATCAAATTCAATCATACAAACGCCCCAAATTAGATCATGATACAGACAACCCTAAGCAATGTTATCTAAGACCACTTTCAATTACATTAATCAAAGAGATTCTAACCTAGTGACTGTAACTTTTGATCAAGGCGAGTAAGATATGACAAAATCTACACGATGGGTTAAGATTAGAGATGATTCACGTACAAATTATGATAGAGATATGATAAGCAAGATCAGATAGAAAAAAAAACCTACCACACAATCACAAGTTGTTAACTCGCTTAGATGAGAGTTGAGAGAGAATACAGTTTCAAAAAAATGCTTTGACCAAGTGAGAAATTGTTTTGACCAAGAAACAACACGCATACATAAGTATACAGGTTTAGCGAGTTGACACTTTAAGTCCCTATACCTTGTAATTCGCATAAATAATCTGAAGGGGCAACTCGCATGCATCAACAGGTTTGACAACTCGCAATTTATCCACTCCAACTTTTTCAACTCGCATGTACCATATGAGCAACTCGCAAAAAAAAACTTAACAAAAATTGCTTAACTTAAGAGACAAGCATATCAGTTCAGGATGCATAAAGTTAAACAACTTAAGTCACACCAAGAATCATTAAATAACTCCACATAGCATGCAACAACCAGGCCACACAATCAAGAACGCAGACACAGGCAACATCAAATTCTACCCCAAGTACTAGGCATATTAAGAAGCACAATTCTCCCCCTCAATTAATGATACGGTTGAAAGAGTAATCATTGATTGATTTAGTTACTATGCAATGGGTCTTAGTCAACTTAAGTTTGTGATTATTAAGACGAGTAACAATAAAAAAAAATTTAAAGACTCTGTTCGAACTTCATCTAAAGCCCCATGCCATTGTTAAATAACATTTCTAGGACCGTAGATGTTATCGATGATAGAAATTTTTAAAACAAGTGTAATGATTAATTAATTAATTAAATTTTTTTTTAAATGTATAAAAATTTGTACAAGAATTAATGAGAACGAGTCCTGAATAGAGGGAATCAGGAGTCAGAGTACGAGGTACATCAATTCTGACAAGCTACAATTCCAGAGTGAGCAGTCTTCATTTCTGTTGGAAACCATGTCATGATTTTCATGATTGAATTGAACATTATACCTGAAAAAGATTGAGGACACTTTGCACTAATAGCACATGTAGTATTGCAAATAAGTGGGTTAGTGACAGGTGTATCCTCATTTGGATGTTGTACAGTCAGGTCTAGGAGTATCATTAATAGAAATCCCTTTAAATCCAACATTCTTGAAGATTTTACCTGTGGGCATCCAATTAAGACAAGATCTAGGTGAGTAAGTCCGTTTGGTTCCTGTGAACTTAAATAATCTACCAGTAGGAATCCACTTAAAACAACAGCTAGCAGAGTTAGATGAAGCCATTTTCCTTCGAACATTGGTCCTTTTGCAATTAATTTGTTTCTTAGGGATTGGTCACCATTTGATGCTTCATATGTGGACTAGATGATCTCCTTATATTCCTGATCTTAGAACTTTGAACATTAAGTCGGGATTGTTATTCATCATATCTGAATGAATTAGTGAAGTGGCTGTTTTGACAAAACTATATTCTCATCAACTTGGGAGGCAAGCTTAGATTTTGATGATTTAAATCTTTCTGTTTTAAATGCATTGGTCCGCACTTTCAACTCTATTGTTACGTATTATTAAGTACAATTGGCTTTCCCAAGGTCGATTGTTTTGTAAACTTAGTGTTCACTCTATTTCCAATAGTTTTTCTAAGCTCATTTTTTAAGGCAACAATGGTGAAGCTCTTATCCTAAATTTGGGCTTTGAGGGTATCAATGTCTGCCAACAAGGAGTTAGTTTGATCTAATAGCTTGGAATTGTTCTCTAATAAGTTCTTCCTTAAGGACTCATTTTCCCTTAATAGCTTGGTCACACATAAAGCTAATTCATCATTCCTAGATTTAATCGGATCACTCACCTCATAGTTAAGATTGTTCATCCCTTTATTACATTTCTTATGCAGATTTGAGAGTTGTATTTTCAGATTACTTATGGTTGAGTCTTTGTCCAGAATCTGGTTTTTTAACTGGTTAATTTCAAAAAATTCTTGAAATTCCGGATTTCTGCAAGGTTTTGTAGCAAGAAAACTTTCTTCTTTTTGTTGTATTGCAATTTCTAAGGAAATGCAGTGTTTTTCAAGAATTGAGTATTTGTTAGAAAGTTCATCAAAAACCCTTTTTTCAACCATTTCATTTGTTTTAAAAATTCTAGACTCAATCTCAACCAGGGAACATTTATCCGAATCATGTTTAGCCTTAAGATCAGTTTGGTTATGTAGAATAGCAGTTGCATTATGTTGAACAGTTAAGGGTACCTCATCAAATGACACCATTCATCCAGTGGACATGTGTATCCATATCAAGAGTTACCGAGCTGCGGTTACTTTATTCTTTGTTGTATCGATGTTATGCATTCACAACTCCCCCCTTTCAATGTAAATATTACCGATATTTCACCACTATCTCCTAATTGCACTTGACACTCATTCACGAAATCATCCTTTTGAGCAGCTTCCTCAATGTACTTTTCCACATTATCCATTAGTCGGATAAATGTATCGATGAACTCCTGAATTTCCATTCTAGTATGTTTCTTGAAAGAAATTCCAGTTGAGTGTTGATCGAAGTTTGCCGAAAATTCCCCATTGATAAATGGCTGGAATTGGTTGTGGATTACACGAAGTCGACATTAGAATCATCTTTTAGTACCTTCCTTTTGGTAAGTTGAAGCTTCAATAATTCTAAGTTAAATCGCCAGGTTCTTGTCAATGTAGGTAAGTCCCGAAAAAAGCACTACAAGTTCGATCCACAATTGTAGATAAGAACGTAAGAGATGGAGTGAAGTTGTTGATAGGGCTCAAGGTGCATTCCATTAGCAAGGCATTTTGCAAATAAAAATGGTGTAATTTCTTGGGATTTGACTCAAAGTACGAGGTGTTTTGATCATCATTGATTGAATCTGTTAAGGTTAAGCTTTCTGAGTAGAACGTACTTTTGTCTTCATCCTGAGTCATATAGTTTGAGCACATTGGAAATTAATGGATCAGTGGTATAAGCCATAAATGTCAGAATTTACGGGATTTTATTATTCTTTGATTAAACCGGGAAATTGATTCTTTCACGGGATTTTACTAAATCAAAAGAACAACCGTAAAACTTAGCACGAAAAAGTGACAAGTCTCAATAGACAAGTAGTAAACTTGACAAGTCGCACCCTAACCAACTCGCTTAGTGGAAAAGTCGCATAAATGGACAACTCTCTTAACAGCCAAGTCGCATAAACCAACTCGCTTAATAGACAAGTCGCTTAAAACCCAAGTCGCATAAAGATACAACTCTCTTAATAGACAAGTCGGCAAAACTCAAGTCACTTAAAGAGTCAACTCGCTTAATAGCCAAGTCGCATAAACCAACTCGCTTCCAATAACGAAGCAACTCGCTTCCTAGACATGCAATATCGTGGCTCAACTCGCAGTACAATATTCAAAACAACCACTTTATCAATCAAAAACAACCCAACCACGATGATTCAAGCCTTCCAATTCAAAACCTACATATGATGATCCTAAACACAAAAGTACAATCAAAATTCAAACTTTAACACTAGAAATTAACCAAATGATTCAAACTCTTCTAAACACTTATAACCCCAAAACCTTATGAAATCTACCAAAACAAAGAGCATGAAAGATGAGTGATCAAACCATGGCTCTTGATACCAATTGAAAGATATAGGATTTCATGGCGTATATACTTAAATCATAGAAGCATATGGAGTGTTTGGAGAGAGAATGAGAGATATTCTAGTAAGAGAAACACATATAAGGTTAGATTCCAAATGAACATCCAACCCTCTCCCTTGTGGGGAGAGGGCTATTTATACATAGAAGCACGCCCTCCTACGGGCTGTGGATCAGGCATACACAATGGGTAAAGACCCGTCCTTCCTCCACGGTGTTGCACTAGACTAAACTATGCTAATAACTAACTATCAAATAACGTAATAAACGATATGTCTATGAGCTAACTTAAGCTAGATTATACTTGGGATGACAGATGCTTCACTATAGAATTCCCAATTCCTAACACATTTAATATCATAATTTGAGTTGTTTGGCAAAACACTCTGTTGGGGCGAACATCATGATCAGTCTAGCTTCGGTGTCATGTGCTTATAGCAATTGTAACATTTTTATGTGACATATTTGTCATACATGGCCTATACTTGTGGTAGTCGTATAAAACATTTTCATAAACTCTATGAACTCACTCAACCTTTGTGTTGACACTTTTAGCAATGTATTTTTAGGTATCTAAGGCATATACTTCATGGCATATACTCACTCAACCTTTATGTTGACACTTTTAGCAATGTATTATTAATTAAATTTTTAGGTATTTTTAGGTATCTAAGGCATATACTTCATAGATTCGCGGTGACGACGCGTCTCACATGGAATTTATACATTTTTAAAACATCGTTTGACTTGTATCAAACTTATTTCCGTACATGTTGACTATCAATTGGGACCTATCTTTGGTAAACTCTGAATGTTTTATTATATCAAACGATGTATTTTTTAAACGACACTTTAGGTCGTTCAATATAACTATAACTGTGATGCTATGACAGTCATCCCCCAGGCATTTCATTCCGCTGCAAAACAGGTATTTCGGGGGTGTGACATTATAAGTAGCACAGAAAATGAGAGAAAATAAGATAAACTGTTTTTGCTCCTCCTGACGCCGTCAGGTTGCGATCCTGACGCCGTCAGGTTATCCCGACAGAACCGGTTCTTTGTGTTTTTGGAAAATTACATCTTTAGAATCTGGAAAATTTCCTGCAAAACATCCATTATGACTCGATACAAGCATTTGACTCTAACAAAAACACATGTATATCTTTTCAATAATCGTAATTCTCATGTTCACGTTCTTTTAAAAACGTGTGTAATCTTCCCTACGCTTATCCCTTTTGTAAAATACCTTTATATGTAATTAAGACGATGTTAAAGACAAAATAAAGCATTTTTACAAATTCAAACATGAGAATAAGCAATCAATAAAAAAATATACGACACACAAACAAGAAAACAATTAAGCATGGGTTGCCTCCCACGAAGCGCTTTTCTTTATTTATGAGTCTTGTAGCTAGACTCGAAGTCGTGAACCTACGTGATTTCATTACCGTTTCCTTCTTCCAAAACAATATCCTCATCATTGACCATTTCATTATTGTCCAACTGATAATGTTTCACACGTTGTCCATTCACGGTAAATTCTCTTCCATCATGGTCTAGTAGTACCACGGCCCCATTCTTCATTTTCCTCTTCACCGAAAAGGGGCCATACCATCTTGATTTGAGTTTTCCCGGAAATAATCTCAATCTTGAATTATACATGAGCACCTTATCTCCTTCTACAAACTCTCTGGGATTCTTTATTCGTTGATCATGCCATTTTTTCTCCCTTTCTTTATATGTGATCGACGATTCATAAGCTTCAAGTCTTAGTTCATTCAGTTCTTGAAGTTGTAGGAACCTATTTGACCTTACCTTAGAATAGTCCATATTACAGGCCTTAAGTGCCCAGTATGCCTTTTGCTCAAATTCAATAAGGAGGTGGCATGCTTTCCCGTATACCAAGCGAAAAGGGGTTGTTCCGATAGGTGTTTTATAAGCCGTTCTGAATGCCTAGAGTTCCTCATCCAGTTTGAATGCCCAATCTTTTCTATTCTGGTGGACCGTTTTTTCAAGTATCCGCTTTAATGCTCTATTTGTGTTCTCTACTTGCCCATTGGTTTCGGGATGATATGCCGTAGAGAATCTATGCGGAACACCATACTTCTTCATCACCTTCTCCATTTGATCATTGCAAAAGTGGGTTCCTCTATCACTGATCAATGCCGTGGGAATCCCGAATCGTGCGAAAAGCTTTTTAAGAAGATGAATGACTACCCTTGCATCATTAGTCCTAAGGGCTTGTGCCTCCACCCATTTGGACGCATAGTCGATAGCAACTAGAATGTATTCATTTCCTCCTGATGATGGAAAAGGTCCCATAAAATCTATACCCCAAACATCAAATATTTCGCAGACTTGGATATAGTTCTGAGGTGATTCATCCCTCCTCAAGATGTTTCCCGATCGTTGGCATGCATCGCACATTTGAACTAATCTCTTAACGTCGTGGAAAACAGTAGGCCAGTAGAATCCGGCATCGAAAACTTTTCGTGCCGTGACATTTACACTATGATGCCCCCCAGATGGTCCCGCATGACACTCTCTCATAATCCGATCAATCTCCCTCGAAACACACAACGTCGAATGATCCGATCGGGCACATATACAGAATAAGAAGGGCTCATCCCAAAAATAGTATTTTAGCGTGGTGAAGAATTTCTTTTTATCTTGCCTAGTCATGTAGTTTGGCAAGACCCTACTGGATAGATAGTTAGCATAATCCGCATACCATGGCTCAATATCATTAATGGCCATTAGCCGCTTCCTCGTGAAAAGAGTCATGAATTTCGGTATGGTCTAATTCTTCTAAGTCCGGGTTTCCAATCGTGATAGATGATCAGTGACAAGATTTTCTCCCTTTTTATCTCAATTTCAATGTCAATTCTTGAAGCAATAGGATCCACCTAATAAGTCTGGGTTTTGCATCTTGTTTGGAAAACAAGTATCGTAAGGCGGAGTGATCTGTGAAGACGAAAGTTTTGGAAAGGACGAGATATTGCCTGAATATGTAGAAGGCAAAAACCACAGCCAAAAGCTCTTTCTAGGTAGTTGTATAATTCTCTTGTGCTACATTCATGGTTTTCCTAGCATAGTAAATTGGTTGAAAATGCTTCTCCTTTCTTTGGCCCACGGCCACAAGCATAATCACTAGCATCGCACATGATCTCGAATGGTTGGGACCAATCAGGGGTAACCATTATCAGAGCTTGAGTGAGATCTTTCTTTAGACGATTGAATGCTTCCTTACATTCTTCCAAAAAGTCAAAAGGAGCGTCCTTGACTAGAAGTTGCCTCAATTGTCGGGAAATTTTAGAGAAGTCCTTAATAAACCTTCTATAAAATCCCGCATGACCAAGTAAGCTTTGAATGGCCTTAAAGGTAGTAGGATAGGGTAGTTTAGATATCGCTTTGATTTTAGCCCTATCGACCTCGATTCCATTTCCGGAGACTTTATGTCCCAAGACGATTCCTTCTCTCACCAGGAAATGGCATTTTTCCCAATTCAGGACTAAATTGGTCTCTTCACACCGTTTCAGCATCTTCCTAAGGTTGGATAGACAAAGGTCGAAGGAACCTTCGAATACCGAGAAATCATCCATGAAGACTTCCATGCTATCTTCAATCAATTCATGGAATATGGCCATCATACATCTTTGAAAGGTAATGGGGGCGTTGCATAACCCAAAGGGCATTCGCTTATAAGCAAAAGTCCTATAGGGGCATGTAAATGTAGTTTTTTCTTGATCTTCAGGAGCAATGGGGATTTGGAATTATCCTGAGAAACCATCAAGAAAACAGTAATACTCATGCCCGGCTAACCTTTCAAGCATTTGATCGATGAATGGTAAGGGGAAAATAATCTTTTCGTGTGGCATCATTTAATTTCCTATAGTCGATACAGACACGCCAACCAGTGACCGTTCTCTGCGGTACTAAGTCACCCTTCTCATTCTTCACAACCGTCATTCCTTCCTTTTTTTTGGAACACTTGGACTGGGCTGACCCAAGGGCTGTCCGAAATGGGGTAGATTAGGCCGGCATCGAGAAGCTTGATGACCTCCTTTTTCACTACCTCCTTGATATTAGGGTTAACCCTCCTTTGAGGTTAGACGGTGGGTTTGTAATCCTCCTCCATAAGAATTTTATGAGTGCAAAAAGTAGAATCAATCCCCTTAATGTCAGTAACACTCCATGCAATCACTCTTTTGTATTCTCTTAGAACTTCTAAGAGCTTCCCTTTTTGTTCAGTGGTCAGCGAGGAGCTTATGATGACAGGGAGTTGATCCTCTTCTTGAAGAAAGGCATATTCTAAATGTCTCGGGAGATCTTTCAATTCTAAGGTAGGAGGTTCCTTGATCGATGGTTTTAGCTTGTTTTCTTGCTTTTGAAGTTCAAGAGGTTCGATTTCTTCCTTACGCAGGTAGAAGAAAACAGCTCCAACCATCTCAATCTCTTCATCATTATATCTCATGTTGTTGTCATCATTCATGAATTCATTTAATAGCACTCATCAATACAGCTGTCTATATCATCAACAAATTCATCAACTTCTTCAACAAAATAAATAGGGTGATCGTAAGAGGAGGAATGACTCATAGATTCCTTGATGTCGAAGGTTAAGCTCTCGGACCCCACTTGTAAAGTGAGTTTACCATCATGAACATCGATGATGGTAGTGCGAGTTGTAGAACGGTCTTCCAAGGATTATCGGACTGAGTTATCTTCCTCCATTTCTAAAATCACAATCAACGGAAACTTGAACTCCTCTACTCTTACAAGAACATTTTCACAAACTCCAATGGGATATTTGATTGATTGATCAGCTAACTGAATACTCATTCGGTTGGTTTCACCACAATATCCGAGTTTGAGGAATAAGGAATAAGGCATCAAGTTAATGCTTGCCCCGAGATCTGACAAGGCTTTTTTCATAGAGAGTGCCCCTATAGAGCAAGGGATGGTGAAGCTACCCGGATATTCTTTCTTCTTGGGTAAGCTCTTTTGGATGACAGCCGAACACTCTTCTCCTAATGATATCAACCCTTCAAGTTTCTTCCGATTCGAGAGTAACCTCTTGAAGTATTTTCTATGTTTAGGGATATGATAAAATACATCGAGAAGTGGTATGTTGGCAGCAGTCCTTTTTAAGTAAGACAATATCCTCTCATTGTCTTTTTCATCCTTTTGATTCTTTAAACGCGAGGGATAAGGAATTCGTGTGAGAGTCGGACGCTGGACAGGAGTTAATGCTTGTGGAGGGGGGTCGTGAGGAGTAGAAGGGGGTTCAGGAATTGCTCCATTACCCAATTCAGGCTCCCTGGTGGTGGGATTTTGATCAGGGTATGGGGGATCCTTGGTAGTAGTTCCTGATCGAGTAGTAATGGCACAAGTTGGATCATGTTGGGTTGGACCAGGTTCGCTTATTCTTTTGTGGAGTTCGTGACTGGCTTTATAATTCAGCTTTTTGTTCTTGAATGAATCCTTCGAGACCCTTTAAAAGCTTTCCCCCTTCCATGGTAAATTGCCCGAGTTCTTTTTCAAAGGCATCACGGATGGTGTATTCGGAATCCTCCTTTCCCTCAGTCTTCCATTTTAGATTACCCCAAGGAGTGTACTCATCATGTTGATAGAATACTAGGAGGGAAGGGTCATCATAAATGTCATGGCTGGAAAGGAAGGCATGCTCTTGGCGTGTGTTATCATCACACTCATCACACTCGTGTGATCCTCCACAAATGTCGCATATAAGGTATGGGTTAAACAACCTCTTGGGTTCTTATGATTTTGTGAGGTATGCGATCTTCTCATGCGCCCTCTTTCCGATCATCGAGAGATAATGGGCTATTATTCGAGGTAGCAAAGATACTCATTACAGTCACCGGATCGTTCCAAGTGTTGTCTTGGTCCTGGACATACTCCTCAATGCGGTCCCATCCTTCTTCCGCACTGAGATTGGAAATTTACCGGCCAGTCGACAAGTCAATCCCTTTTTGATCATTGCGGGAGACATTATCGTAAAAGATTTGAACAAGCAACCAAAAGTTGATACCATGGTGTGGGGCTTCCTGAACAAGATCTTTGTAACGAGCCCAGGAGTTAATGATAGATTCTCCATTTGTTTGATGGAAGTGAAGGATTTCGCTCCTGATGGATACAGTTCTCCCAGGAGGAAAGAACTTCTTGGTAAATTTGGTAGTGAGTTGTTCCCAAGTGAAGATGGACCTTGGAGGTAGCTTATCGAGCCACTCTTTAGCCTTCCCTTGAAGAGAAAAAGGGAAAAACCAGAGTCTAGATGTCTCCTTGGATGCTCCGTCAGCATAGATAGTATCCACAATTTTTAAAAATTATTTGATGTGATGAACCGGGTTTTCGCTGTGGGATCCATGAAATTGACATGCATTCTGGATAAGCCAAATTTTAGTGGCATGCAACACCTCATTGACCTGTTCAGAAGGGTATACAATGGCGCTGGTAAATCCAGATGCGGAGGGAGAAGAGTACTCCCTAAAGACTTTTGCCTTTGGTTTATTGATGGGTCCATTGACAGGAATAGCGGGGATATCCTCGCTATGTTGGCACAGATTGTCAATTTTGATGTTTTTAGGAGACGTGGGGGAATGTGTGGAATCTTCGTCAGTCTGGCCTCATCAAAATTGATGGTGGTGCCTTGAGGTTCCGATTCATGGAGAGCTCTTCTTCGCTTATTCAGCTCTCTTTCGGGTTCAGCAAAGGGTTCAATAAGGGTTTTGGTGGAACTATGGGTCCTAAGTTGTCTAAGGGAATTGGCGGGGGGAATGGCTGGTTTGGTGGTGGGTTATCACTTTCCATGATGAAAGGTGATGGGGTTACTAACAAAGGTCACGAAGAAGGGGGATAGACTACGAGGAAGCTAAAAAATAAGAAAAAAAAGCTTACTTGATAGGAATCAAGCAAGGGAACCTAAACAAGGTGGAAATTTAACTAGCTATTCTATTCCGCGTGGCGTAAAAACTTGAATACTGCATACAAGCGCGTTAGGTCAAAGGAAACTTCCTTTTCTTCGAGCAAGTTTTTCAACCACCTAGCCAGTGAACCTAATCGTTGTAGTGTAATATTAGGGTAAGCCTCGGGATTGATATCTTTCTCTAGGGGAATAGGAATGCTAGTGAGAAATTACTACGCTAAGGTTGGGGTTGAGGAAGATTATTTTTTTATCTTTTTTATATTTTTTTAGAAAATTGAAATTACAAATCTCGGGGTATTGGATTTGGGGGGTGGTATTTCTACCGATTATTCTGCTATTCTAATTATCTAATTAACTAAGCTAAGGGGTAGTCTATGTCTAATTGATGTGTGCTCGTATGATGATTAAAGATGTGTTTACCTAGATGCTATTACTCCCTAGTTATCTCTTATTGATGGTTGAATTGCCACGTCCTTATTCTTAACACATTGTGTCTTCTAAGGTCGTAGGGTATGCTTTCTTCCCTAACTCTTTGAGGCTACCTTAAGGTTATTGCCTACAAAATCTCTAGGATTCATAAACTAACTCTAAGGTTATCTTTGGATTTTTAGCCTACAACAACTCTAGGCGATTATAAACTAATGTTCACAAAGATTACTCAAGCGTTAGAAACACAACGATGACCTATTGCAATCCTAGGCCAATTACAATTAAGATAAGAGACAACCAATCAATATTCAATACCTAGGTTTCATAGATCTAAGCAAACACACAAGTAAATTAGCCGGACATGGTGAACATGCAAGCATACACACATACAATTGAAGACATAATTAAATCAATGAAGTGTTGTAAAATAGGGTATGAGGACCCTAAGATACTGCCCAAGATAGCCAAAAATCGTTATTAGGTTTTACTCCACAAAACTACCTCTCTAAAAGTCTGAAAATTTGAATTCTATATATAGAGTTACAATTGCGACGGCGTCACTCTTTAAATGTGATGCCGTCGGATCGCCGCCATTAGGGTTTCGTCTTGACCACGTCAACTTTGTGACGGCGTTGCCTTGTGGTTGTGACGCCGTCGGCTTCATCTTCTGATGTCATCGGAATCTGAATCTAGGCCGTCTGAGTTGTGACGCCCTACTCTTTAAAGCCTGATGCCGTCAGGTACAAAATAGCAAATTCGCTACTGAGCCGTCACAATTTTGGAGCATGTTTCAACGGTGTCGCCCTTTGACTGTGATGCCGTCACCTTCAATTCCAGCAGCTTGAGTGTCTTGATCTTGACTTTGGCCATTTTCTTCATATATTCACGCCTTTTTGTCCAAATAAGTGTCATTCCAGCATTTTGCCTTCAAGAGACCTAAAAAGTGAAAAAGAACGAAATTAAGCAGTAACAGATATAAAAGTGGTCGATTAAGGGCTTAAATGACCCCTCAAAAGTGTACCTTTTAAATCCTTATCATCAATTCACACTAGGATTCTTAGGTTTTAATGTTTAGGCTTATATAAAATAAGTATAGGGATGACTAGGTTTGTCTCCTATTACACATGCATGCATGCTTAATTGACCAAATATGATGTTGAGTGTTTTGTTTGCCTACCTTGTACTCGTATATACAATTGCCAATGAAGGTGCGCTTGGATCTGACTTCCCTTTTGAACACACTCACGTGTACACATATTTTGACCAAAGGAGTTAGAATTTGGTTTGCGCTTTTGCATGATATACAAAGACCCAAGATGATTTTGCTTTTAGTTTCACTTTGCTTTAGGGGTTTTAGATCGTTCTTTGTTTCCTAGGACCAAACGGTTGGATGTTGTTTTATTTTGATCACGTGGGATCACATAAGGTAAATAAATCCTATGGCAAAATCACTTGGACAATTATCACATTACAAAATGTGAAGAGGGTGCGTTTGGTTTTGAGAAATAAAAGGCTAGGCCCAACGAAAAACAAAGGGGTGTTGGGTTTGTGGCTCGGCCCAACGAAAAGAAGGAAATAAAAATAATAGGAGTGGGCTTGGCTAAGTAGCATTCGGCCCATTAGGCCCAATAGACCAGTATAATTCGATTTGTTTCGGTGTTCAAATTTTTGTGTCGGTACGCAAGTGGGTTACGTATCGTAGTTATCGTTGATCAAGGTTTACCTTTGCTAATTGTGTGATTAGTTTCTCGGGTCTCACAACACACTTCTTCAGTGCATCAGTCCCAAGATAGTTGGTTGGGATCAATTATGTAGTTCTATTGCCTGTGGCATCATTTGTCTCTCTCAGGGTAGAATTTATAATTTTTATAGGTATATTTTTGAGGAAATGCTTAGGAATGTTAAGGATACCCAACATAAATTTCTGATGTATCCCAGGTTTTTACAAATGATTTTGGGCATTGAGACCTCTGACCATACACCTAGACCCATGGGAAAGCTAACGACTAAATTATTTGCTACCATGAGGGCCAATTTTGTTGGGGAACATAAACCTTTTATGCCTACTATGTTGCCCAATGGCAATGTGGATGCTGGTGCAGCTGATGCTGCTGGTGGTAATTTGCCACCTACCCCTGATTCTGCTGGTACCATGAGTGCCTAATGCTCCTGTTGAGCCAGTCCATTCTCCTGGTGCACAGGTCCAAATACCTGTTGAACTAGAGGCTGCCTCTTTTCACCAACCTTTTGAGTCACCCTTGAGTCCTCCTAGGCAGACCTCTGATGCTGACACCAACATTGGTGCAGATTTTTATAATTCTCCTACCAGGTCCAATGAAGCTCCCAATACATCGAACTGACATGGTGGAGCCGAGGATCTGATCTCATGAATATGTCCAAATTACTTGTCGGGTATGTGCAAAAGTTGATGATTTGGAAGCAGAGCTCGAGGATACTAAAAAGACTCTTGGAGGAGCTGTACTTTAACTACTTGGGAGGGTCACTCATCTGGAAGCTCAATTGAAGAAAAAGAAAAGCCAGGGAGTGATTTCTGATTTTGATGATGAACAGGCTAGGAATAAGGATGATATTGCTTTTGATGCACTCCATGTGTTGGCTACTGCCTCATTGGCTAATGCCACCACAAAGGAAGCTGATATTTCTATGCCTGCTGAACCTGTTCTCACTCCCAAGTTCCAAGTTTTCAAAAGGAGAAGGACAAAGAGGCATTCAGAGGTACCAGTCTTTGAAAAGGTTCAGTCAAATGTTGTTGCTGGTAGTTCTGTGGTTGCTACTGCTAGTGAATCCATTCCTGCTACCATGGATGATGTTGCTTCTAAGGATGGTGTTGTTGCTGGTAGTATACATGTTTCTACTGATAATGCCTCTACTGAGCTTCCTCCTGATGTTATCCTTGGTCCAACATCTTATCCTACTGATACTACACCTGTTTCTTCTGCACATCTGGATAAGGGAAAATCACCCATGGTAGAAGAGGATCTTGAATCTGACCAAGCTAAAGCTGAACAAGCTAGACTTCTCAAACATCTAGAAATTGAAAGGAGGGATAAAGAATTGGCACAGAAGATCTCAACCTTACCTCCTGAGAGACAAAGAGAACTAGATGCTGCCTCTCTACATTTTACTGAAGCTCATTGGGATACCATTCTGGAGCAGGTTACATCAAATACATCTCTTGCTCAGACAATTTTAGGAGATGCTTTTAATGAAGATGATTATGCTGTAAGGATGGTTCAATTGGCTAACCAAAGAAGAGAGGCGATCTTGAGAGGAGGGCCAAAGAAAAGAGGGATAAACCCATGACCCTAGCACAACAAATGAAGTTCATGAGAACATTTGTCAAGAGTCAAATTTCTGCTATATATAATACTGGGTGGACCATGAATTATGTCAAGAAGTTCTCAGATGCTCAGTTAAGGGAAGAATATGAGAGAATTCAGAAAGCATTGAAGATCCGAATTCATCCCTTTACACCTTTGAAGGGATCTCAACCTGCTTTGGAAGAACCTGCGTATAAAATATTAAAGTCTGCTGATCCTGCTGGTTCCTCCAATGATATCTCTGTTTCTTCTGAAGGTCTACCTAAGGAGCCATATGTTCTCATTGAGGAGATCCCCACATCTAAGGACACCATCCCTAAGGACTCTGCACCTATGGACACCCCAAAGGAGTCATCCATTCCTACTGACTCTACACAGGCCATTCCCACTGATGATGTTCCATCCTCTGCACCAACTTCTGATGTTGCTTCTGATGCCACTAGAGAAGTTCCTCTCCCTAATGTGGCAATGTATACTGTTTCTTCTCCTTCTTCTACTCCTAGAAAAAGACAAAAGAGCATAGCTAAGAAGAGGGTCTCTAATCATCTTGATCTACAGGCTGAGGATAGCACATTCATCAAGGTTGCTGAGGGTGATGATTCTGCTGATGAGGAACCTGTAGATAGACAAGATCTCTTAAGGAATGATGGGTCTTTTAAGCACTTTACTTTTGTTAGTGGGATTTTACATCAAGTAGATAGACAAGATCTCGTCAAGTTATATGGAATGGTGACTGAGTATTTTGAAACTCATACTGCAACTGGTGTTGGTCTATTGTTGTTGGGTGATCTTCATGTGCTTTTTGATTCAGTTTATCAGGATGGTAAAGGGTTCAGTGTTTGGGAAGGTCAGGACAACTGGCAGGTTTGTCATTAGGAGTTCTATCCTCTATCCAATGATCATGTGTTGGGGACTCTTTCTGGCATCTATGTGTACATGTTTTCATATGTCCAGTATCATCTCTCTGTGAAGGTTATGGAGCAGATGCTTAAACATCAGTTGGTGATTCCTACTGATACTATGGGGAGTGATATGACTAATGTAAAGCAGTTGATTAGGCTTATCAAAGATAGAATTATTGCTGCCAAAGCTGCCTCTCACTGACCATGGTACTCTGTAACATTCTTGTTGGATACTTTTTCTTTCTTTAATTTATTTAAAAAATAAAAAAATAATAATAATAAAAAATAAAAAAATAATAAAAATATATCTATATTTTGCTTGTTTACTAACTTGTATGTTTGAGTATCTAGTCTTCAGGTTTTGGATGTTGGTTAATTACCACATCACATATGGTAATCAACTCACCATGTCATAGACAAGAAATAGTTGACTCACCATGAGGGTACGGCTCTGGTGTGATCATTAAATATGTTGACACTTGCTGGTTTACTCAAAATCAGAGGGTTCTCAGTATACCTTGGTCTAACACACCAAAACATCGGCTACTCCATGAGTAAACGGCTCTGGTAAAGAGAAATCAAATCCGTTGAAGGCTGACAATTTGTCAAAAATTGTATGGTGCTCAACTCACCATGTCTTCACAGATAAAGAGTTGGCTAGCCCACAAGATCATGGCTTGTGGTAAAGGCAGTGGAATACCATGGCTAGTCCTGAGTTAACGGCTACAGGTAAAGACATTTCAAATCACATTTATGGCTGTGATGGTTTGCCAAAAAATCATTAGGGTTTTCCAGCACACAATTGATTCACGTTCTAAGTGTTGGACTGGTTACTAGTTCACCAGGGTGATGCCATGATTCCACCAAAGGACTAGCTAGCCCAAGAGTGAGTAGCTACTTGGTAAAGGCTCATCAAATCTACTAAGGTTGCTGATAGTTCCTGTTGCTGCTGATATAGGAGTTGATGCTGGATCCTTGTCCTTCAAAGATGGTTACTTGTTGCTGCTGATTCATTAATGTTGCTGCTAGTTACCTTACATTGTTGCAGATGCACAAGTCTCAATCCTCATGTTCTGGATGTTGAAGATCTATCTAGAAACTTGAAGTTAACCCAGTCAAATTCAAGTTTAGGGTTATTAAAACAATGTAATAGTTTTATCGTTTCTGTTGATAGGTTTTGTTCCTGCTGGTACCTTTAGTGGTTCCTACTGATAGTTCATTGCTACGGATAGTATAAATCCGTATTATTAGTAGTTTGTTGGACGAATGGATATGCATGAGTTATATTAGGAAGAGATAATGCATATCTTCTTCACACGTTTTCTTGTAATAGGTTGTATTAGGGTTTCTTGTAGTATAAAAGAAACTCACGGCCATGAACATTGGACGACCTTAGAAACAATTTCTAGTGATTAATATAGATCCATATAGGATCAAAGTGTTTATTAGTATTTCGTCTTCTTTAACTCTTGTGTTTACTTTCCGCATAAACATAAGTTTATTAGAGATTCTCCTATAGTTTACTTGTGATTACATAAGTATTTTATCCATTTCCAAAAGCTCAAAGATCTATCTAGGACTGATCCAACAGGTTATCAATGTACCATGGTCTTATACACCAAAACATTGGCTACTCCAATAGTGATGGCTAATTGGTAAAGAGACATCAAATCCATTAATTTTCTATGATTCACCTCTCACAGGAGTTAACCCACCTGGAAGTGATGAGAATAGTATGAAACTTTTATGATTTGATTTACATTCAGTCACAGTTGCAGAAAAGACCATGGAGTGCTAATGGATTGCTGATACAACGCTGCACAGAACACACAAAGGGGAAATCTCAAAGATGCAGCTCAAGGATAATTCCAAGATCCTCAGTAAAGATAAAAGAACTTGAAGTTCACAAGTGAAGATCAAGTTAGGGGAGGATTGAAGGGAATTATATTTTGTAAAAACAAATTTAAATATGTTTAAGTCTGTTTAGTGTTAATTCTGGTAATATTAGTAGTTAAGTCTGGTAGGCCAGAATTAAGTCTGTTGATAGTTAAGTCTGCCAGTACTAATGGTGTTAAGTTTGAATAGTTTGTTTATATTAGGAATAGATATGTACGCGTAGAGATAACTTAGGAAGAGATACCTTTACCCTTCTACAAGTCATGTAGAATTAGTGTTTGTTAGAGTTATGAGATATGTACCCGTTTTTATACATTTTCACCCATTTTCTTACGTTTTTGTCCATTTTAATACATCTTCGCCTGGTTTCTTACGTTTTTCATACATTTTCTTATGTTTTTGTCTGTTTTTTACGTTTTCGGCCGTTTTTATACGTTTTCATCCGTTTTTATACGCGGTTACTTTGTAGATGACACATTACCCAAGATATAGAATGTGCAATGGTTGTGTTGATGTGTGTAGGGGCTCTTTCACTTACTCGACAATCTTGGTTTGATTCAAGTCAGAAGAGGCGTGGAAATGATGTACTAAGTGAAGTCCCTCCTAACCATTTGTCGAGCCAGAATTTAGTATTCTCGCCCTTACCAAGTTTTATCTTGAAATGATGTACTAAGTGAAGTCCCTCATAACCTTTTTGATAAATCTTCAATCCATACCCGGTTAAAACCATGTACCAAACTACACCTTAGTAGTACCCATCAAAAAATTGATTGTAAAAATCATTTCTTTTAGGGAGATGAAGAGTCAAAAGAGGGTGTGCATGTAATGTGTAAAATCAACGTGGAAAAAGGAACATTCAACCCTGAAAATTGGGAAGTAGTCATTACCGATTACAAGGTCCCATTTTTTGCCAAACCATCAGGTTTCCGTAATTTCTCATTTAATTCACTCTCATTTTCTTCTATCATTTCCCTTTTTTCATGTAAATTTCCACATTTTGATCACAAAGGTATATTTACTATTATGTTATGTTATTTTTTTAATATGATGGTTTTGAAATTTGTTAGATTATTAGTTTATAATAGATTGTTTTGTGGTTGAATTTCAGGGTGATAGTTGATATTGTTGTATGTAAGTTTGATAAGGATAATGCCTAACAATAAAGCCCATAATGTGGATTCGAAGAACAACACGGTTGACTCGAAAAACAATAATGTTGATATGAAAATGAATAGAGCTGAATCCAAAAACAACAAATTTGATTGGAAACATAACTATTCTGATGTGAAAAGTAACCATGATTCCAAAAGCAATGTTGATTCTGTTTCTCAGGTATGACTTATCTGTGATATTAATTATAAAATATTTTTTGTTAATGTAATACTGTTTTATAAATTGAGCAATTTGTAAATTTATTTGTTGTAGGGAGATGGTGGTGGCGATCATATATCACATTCTTCTGGTGTTGCTCAGCCACCAGAGAGACAATATTCTCGACAGTTTTCTCATAATGGAAACAAGGTAGTTCTGCATGTCATTGCTATTTTCTCATATAGAATAAACAACCTTTGGCCTAGCTAACGGCAGCAAATATGCCTTTTAGGGTTCTTGTGCGGTCAGGAATGTGAGTGTATGTTCAACGTTGCGAATATGGGTTCAATTGTCACTTAGGACATGTGTGCATGTGTTTTTTTTGTATTTGGCGTTGAAATAATATATTTGTTTTTATTCAATGTAACTTTGAAGTAGGAAATTAAGGTTGGTTGAATATACAAATAAACATTAGTTTTGTTATGTGAATGGAGTATTATTGTACATTCACAACTATTCTGCGGTATGTTCCAATATCCGTTGTTTGGATTGTGCATGATGCTTAAGTTTTAGTGATTTGTGAAAAGTTGTTTCCTTTCTTTTCATCAGACTTCAGCGAAAAGGAAAAGTAGAGGCTCACTTACAAAACTGGGATAGTGGGATATATGATTTCGGATTATGCTTTCCTTTTATCCTTGCTCTATCCTCTGCATAACTTTACTCGAAGTAGTGAATTTAATCATATCACCATGTAAATCTTTATATTGGTAAAATGATTTGTAAGTAGAAAAAAATACTAAAGTTTAGGTAATTTAATAATGGGCTAATAACCTTTTAAAGCACTATACTTGTCAAGAATGCCAGGTCTGCGTAGCGAACTAAAAAAATAACTCTTTTAGACATTAAAGTTGACATTTTTGTCTTTCTTTAAGTATTATGACCATATTATGACCATTTTATCCTTCGAAAAATATTTCAAAAGAAATTTGAAAAATTTGAAATTTCAAAAAAAAAGTATTTAGAAAAAAAAAATTAAAATTTTGGAAAAAAAATTTCAAAAAAAAAATATTTCGAAAAAATTTAAAAAGGGTAAAATGGTCATAATATGGTCATAATACTTGAAGAAAGACAAAAATGTCAACTTTAATGTCTAAAAGAGTTATTTTTCACAACGCAAAACTGACATTCTTGACAAATGAATACTAAAAGAATTACTAATAATTGATGGTTTGCAGGTTTACAAGACCGGGCCATTATTTTTGTCGTCGAAAGGTATGTTATCTTCATCTTTCTTAAGCTTGTACACGTGGAAAGTAATGCAAGTGTTAAACACCTTCTTTTTTTTCTGAGATTGTTTAGTTTTGTTATGCTAATATGATGATTTCAAGAGCTATAATATTATTCCTAAACATTGTAATTGTAAATTACTGAGAATCAGACCTTTATATTCAAAAAAATTATTCTTTTTGCATTCCAGATAATTTTGAAATAGGCTTGCTTTTCTTTTCTGCTTCTGAAGTCTTTAACTTAATCATTTATACAGGAATTGGGTGGACTTAATGGAAGAAAAGGTGGTTTATTTTAACAGAAACCTCATTGGTCATTTTTCGGAGTGATCCAGTAAGTTGCGTTTCTTGTTCTCTTCTCAGTTTTTAGTTTTTTATGTATGCAGCTTGTAACATGGAAGTTTTACAATGTGTTGTTATTCCCTAAATCACTATTTCTTTGTTTTAACATCTCCTTGTATCATATCCTATAAGACATAGAACTTTAGAGGACACAAGCTAAGTATCTTAAATTATTTTTGGTTCTTTATGCGGTATTAAGATGGTTAATATAATGTCAAACTTAATAGTTTTAATTATAATATATTTCTATGCAGAATGCAGCACCACAAAAGGGCGGTGAGGCAAATTTGACCCTTGGTGGAATAGATCTCAACAGTTCAGGCAGCTTAGCATGCTGACATTAGTATTTTTAAAGTTTCGTTACCTAATGCTTGTAATTTTTATTTTGCATTAATGATCTCTTTTTTATACTTGTTTTAGTGTTGTTATGGAAGCAAATAAGAAACTCATAACCGTTCTATATCCTGATGGTCATGATGGAAGAGCTTTTACTCTTAAGGTGTCTTTGATTTTAAAAAATTCAATTTGCCAAGTCTTAGTATAGTACTCCGTATAATGTATAAACTGTACTTCTCCTTCTAAACTATTTCTTTATATTTTTGTTTTGGTTTATATCTCTTGTGTCACATTGTCATAATCACGTACTTTTTTTATATGGATTATTGCATTAGCAGTTGTGATGGTTATAGAAATTATGCTTTTATGCACTGATACTAATTGGCTTCTCTTTTTGTAGGCTGAAACTTCAGAGGATTTATTCGAGTGGAAGGATGCATTTGTGTTAGCTTTGTCAAACGCACCAAGTGCAGCAACAGTGCAGGGGCAAAATGGGATATCAAAAAGTGACAAGGGTGATACCGCTGATGGTTCTCATGAACAATGTAAAGTTCTTCTCATATAAAATAGTAACTTTTATATTCTAGTTTTGGAATACTAGGTATTACTGTAACAAATACTGATCCACAAGTATTATCATTTGGTGCATAAATCTGTAGAGGCTGATTCTCTGCATAAAATCTAATTAGCTAATATCTTTCACAGTCCTTACTTTGCATGTACATTGAAATTGCTTCATTGTCTTGCGTGTTAGTTTTATTAGCTCACTAGAGATAACTAACACACACTTATGAACACATTTACATTAGTTGTAATAATTTTGTTTTATCTCAACAGCTAAAGACCAATCTCCAAGAAAATCAACTGTACTTGGTCGACCAATCTTACTAGCATTGGAAGATGTAGATGGAACTCCATCTTTTTTAGAGAAAGCTCTTTGTTATGTAGAAGACTATGGTAAAACTCTGACTTTATTTATTCATAGTATTACCATTCCAATGCTACCATCTGAATCAGTTATCATTTTCAGTTGGCATTTATGTTTAATTCTAGCACGCGCATGCATCTTGTCTTATTTATGTGTTGCATTAATTTTTATAATGTATTATAAGTTCACTTTTGAGAATTTCCAATATGACAAAAATCATATATGCTTACTACTGTATTTAAGTTAATATTATTTCATTTGAGTTGAATTATTTATGTCTCTTTGAACAACGGGATTGTTTCAGGAGTCAATGTAGAAGGAATATTGAGGCAGGCAGCTGACGTGGATGACGTTGAGCGTCGCATTCGAGAATATGAACAAGGTGAGTAAACGAAACACTTCTTTGACTTAATATTGCAAAAAAAAAAAAAAAATGTTCCACTTTTTGATGAAGTTTTAATCCAGATAGTGAAATTTTCAAAATTATTCTCATTATTATAAACCAAGGTTTTCAATCGAGTATATGGCATTTTATAGGAAAGACCGAGTTTGGTGAAGACGAGGATGGACATGTTATAGGAGACTGTATCAAGGTATGTCGATTAGGTTAACTAACTTAAATTATTATATATACATTTTAATTTACGGTGGCACATTAACATAGTCTTGTGTTCTTCATATATATATATATATATATATTTTATTTTACAGTCATTAAGATTTGACTAATGTACCTTACTATACCGTTTCAGTTTGTTCTCCGTGAGTTACCATCACCCCCACTCCCAGCATCCTGCTGTGCTGCTTTGCTAGAAGCATATAGTAAGTTTTGTCACTTTTACAAATTCAAATTTATTTATACAATACTCCAAAAAGGGATCACTTACATATTTCTATGCTCATGGTTAGAAACTGATCGGGCCACAAGAGTCAGTGCCATACGTTCAGCTATTTGTGACACCTTCCCAGAACCAAATCGCCGATTATTACAGAGGTAATTAGTAACCAGATTTTTGGAATTCTTTAATTTTCTAGAATGCTTGTCGGTAATACTTCTTTGTGGCACAGTTATTACTATTGGTTGAATCATGTGTATGATTAATTTCCAGGATATTGATAATGATGGAAGCTGTTGCTGAGAACAAAGCTGTGAACCGAATGAGTGTTTCGGCAGTCGCAGCTTGTATGTCACCACTACTACTTCGACCACTTTTGGCTGGTGAGGTTGAGCTGGACAAGGGATCAGATATGGGTGGTGATGGGTCTGTTCAACTTTTACAAGCCGCTGCAGCAGCTAATCATGCTCAAGCAATCTGTATCACCCTGGTTGAAGAATATGATAAAATATTTGGGGTAAACTTTTGATTAGTTTTCTTTTATTACCTTAATCCAATGATGCTTACACGAAAGAAAGTTAAGATGGGCAGCAGGACTTGACTCTTGAGGGCAGGGTAACTTGTTACACTGGATTTGGGTTGGCCAGCAAACACCTTTTTGTCTAATTGATAGAATTGATTTATAAGTAAAACTCACTATGCTAATATGACTGAAAAACTAGCAGACTTTGGGTGACTTAAAACCTGTTTGACCCGTACCTTTGTAGCTGAGATCTTTTATTCAAATCTTTCAAGATAATACATACACAAGCCAAATCGACCAACTAATAAGTAAATTCAGCAAATTGACACCATTTACTATAGATATTGATTGTAACAAGAAGGTATTTTCAGGAAGAGGACATGTTAAGTGATCTATACTCTGACTCAGACGACTATGATAGTGAGAGTGGAAGTGATGAGTATTACGAAGAGGATGAGTACAGTAAAGACGATGATGATGAAAATAACTCTGAGGATTCTGGCTCTTATGAAGAAGAATCAGAACATGGTTCAAGTAGTAGTTATAGTGAGAGTGAAGATGATGAGCATCACACAAAGGTTTGCTTTTTGGACTATACATTGTAAAACTATTGATAATATATTTTTTTAAATATATTATCTTGATGTTACAAAATGTTTTTGTAAATGCAGGGTTCCGTTAGCTCAAATGAAATTAGCAATCACTCTAAAGATTCCATCAGTAGGAAAAAAACAATCAAGAGACGGATTAGTGTAAGTATACATATGTAGTTTACAAATCGCTTTTCTGATGTTAAAGTTTTATGGTATTAAATGCTTTTCATTTTCTTATTGCCAATGTAGGTAAAGAAGGGATCACCCCTGGAACACATTGCATATATAACCGAACAACAGTAAGAAACCGTTAAATGATCAGCATGAATAATTAAGACTTGGGTGGTCTTGGTTGATGTATTTACTAACCATTAAAAATTGACACTAATTTTATTCTTGATTTGTTGTTGCCTATCAGGGCTGAGATTGTTATGCTCGAGTCCAATAAAGCTAAACTTAAAGAGAGAATTGAAGCAGAGGTAGTTTCTTCTTATTCTTAATTATTATTCTTTTAAGAAAGACAATAATCATAAAGTTTTTTGGCGCTATACTGGATTACTTTATACAGGCCAGACGGAATGCAATTCTGAAGGAGGATTTGGTGAGCAAGAAAAAAGCTTTAGAAATGCGTCGTGTAGATCTTTTGGAAGAGGTATTGGATTGTGTCTATTAAATCTTTTTCTATGTTTGTATTTTAAATTTCTTTAGCGCATTTAAGTACTATGTATTTGATTGTTGTGATTTGAAATCGCAATTGTAGTTAAAGACATTCTTCAGACTCTGCTTGGTCGAAGATTATCTTTTCAATGGACTAAACATTATTTCATGGTCAAATTGCTTATGTAAGTCAATTATAGTTTGGATTTTTGGTACTTATTAACACAACCTTAAATGTGTAGGTATCAAGATTAGAGGAAGAGTTGCAGAAAATTCCAATACCAGACTCTACCGATGAAAAAGTCTGTGTTTAATACTCACTTGATTAAGAGTTGTAGAAAAACATTAAATCATTAACTTCTAGATTTTCTAAAGACAAATGCAGATCCAGAAGACTTCAACCAATCAGAGGCCAGTGACCCTGGATTACACCTTAATCAATTGCATGAACAAAATTCCGATGCTACACATGATTCTTCTAACCAACAACCACTTTCTCCAGATCATGAAACAAAGTATGGACCATATCATAAATGTTTATTTATTATTTTTCATACTTTTTTATAACATGCTTACTTTTCTGTTATTCTAGTTTGCAAGCTAATCCAAACTGTCTTTACCATCTACAGTAATAATTTTGGAATGTGCCTTGTTTACAGAAAAGATAAAGAGAAGGATCGAGAAACTACAGCTGCTTCACATAGGATTAAGGTAATTTATAACCAGTTTTTTATTATTTCTGGATGTAAGAGTTACGTTTTCGGGATAAAAACAGAAACAACTGTTAGATATCTAAGTTGAATTTTGGTTATTTTTTGTCAGGACACACACTCTATCAAGGAACACAGTGAGAAACATCCTTTTCATTCATTTACTAGTAAACATTATGATCGGGGTATGAGCAAGTCTACAAGCTCTAGAAGGCCTCCTCCAAAAGCCGAGGTAAAGACATTTTTCTCTTGGCAATGTTCTTTCAGTAATCAGTACTAACAAGCGAACATTGTTTCGGTTTATCAGCTAATCCAGTGAAATACATATGTTTTTGTTTTTAACAGGCAGCTAATCCAACTTCAGCCCTTTCAAAAATATCAAACAGACTCAACTTTTTGAAAGAACGACGCAACCAAATATCTGATGACCTGCAAGACACTGATAAAGATCATAAAAATCACAAACACAAAGGTAGTAAAAAATGGTCAGAATCTACACAAGCGTCTGATGAATCACACGCACAATCATCAGATAAAGGAAAGGGTTCTGACACCAATTCTCACAGTCAAAAAGACAGTTCAAATCAACAAAGGGATAACTCCATGGATAAGGGAAGATCCGATGATCAATCTAGATGATCTGTGGATTCGTTTGCTTACATTACTTTACTTTTTTGATAATTTAGTTGGGTTGTGAATTTGTAAATTGAGTGCTGGTTCAAGTGTTTAAAGACGATATATTTATTGATAGAAGCTAATGGTTCAAGGTCTTACAACATGCAAGATTAAGGGAAACGTGAAATTTTGATATGTTTGATGACAGTTGGTAATTGTCTTTAGTTACTTCGATATGATGCAAGTTTGGTTGTTAGGATGTTTTATGCGGCCAGTAATTTTTTCGTATGTAAATGCAACGTGTGTTGTTGTTTTTGGTGTGGATCGACCAGATTAATGATCAAAATGTTTTGTATGTATCGATCAAATCTCTAGTAGCTGCTACATTAACCCGAATGAGTTACATTCACTCAAATGTGTGGGTGACTTTTGAGCCTCTTACGTTTCAATCTGCTTGTGATCCGCTGCATATGTTTTCCCTTTTGTAAGTGTTGGTGCAATTAAAGTCTGAAATAATTGAACACGAAAAATAAAGTGTGAAAAATAAGCATGCTATTTGTTGACACTGATGTTTGCCATGGGTTTGTCGCAAAACTATAGATAAATATGTAATTTTCTTCGTACTGTTTAATTTGAACACTATTTCAAAGTCTCATTTCGAACACGCAAAAAAATGGGCTAATTATTTGCATTAAATTCCTACACTATTTGTTATTCATATATCGCGCCTTGTTTTTAATTTACAAATTGAGGGATTCTGGCATCTCTTCTTGTTTTAATCCACTAATGATATTATGTATTTGGAGGAAAAGATTTCGTTTTTCCTTTTGCTTTAGAAGCAGTTAATGTATTGTTTCTGCTTCATTGATTTAATTTGCACATACACGTCCTAATATTTTTCGGTGTTCTGCCTTTCCTTGCATTCTAAACATGAAACGATATGAAGGGCACTTTGTGTGATAATACATATCTATCTTCTGGTTCTTTTTGGAGTACTATGGCCTCTAACTTACTGAAAGACGCGCGACCCATGATATAATTATGGAATCATGTTTGTGTTACAACCTGTTGTCATGTTAGGTTTGGCCTCATCATATGTTTATGCAGTATAATATAGGAAACTTATATTAAGATAAGATATTTTCACAAAATCCATGTTAGGACATATAACTGTAAGTCTGTAACTATATTTGTTGATATTTAGTTAAAAGCCATATTAATGCTTTCTAATCCATACAAATTTAACTAATTCTTTTTCACCATCATCACTACGATACATTACATATTTTCTGTTGCAACCCAAAATCATATACTTATTTAGAAACTTAAAACTCTTTAAGAATTTTACGGACTTGTTCAAGTGTCACAAAGAGCACTACAGTAAAAGGACCCTGCCTTGATATAGTTGGTATAAACCCTTTGTATAAAGCCATCAACCCTTCCGCCTTAACTGTCTTAACCGCACAATCAATCGCCCCTTTATACGGCGGCTCAACTCCTTCCACCACCTTCATATTCATCACTCTTGTCTTTATCACATCCACTGGATTTGACGCAACTGCAGCTACAAACCCTGCTGCAAAACTCGCAGTCACATGTGTCCCCAAGCCATCTTTCATCACACCTTTTGCTAATATCGTTTCCTTGATCTGATCATATGACGCAAGCTGGGACGCTGTCACGATCATAGCTCGGTTTACTGTCAATGATGAGCCTCTCCATAGGCTGGTGACACCTTCTTGCTTCACCATCCTGGTGATAGCATCTGCAACGCCTTTGTAGTTTCTACGTTCAGCCGCCGGAAGCCTCCCGTCTGCTTGCATTCTCACCATTGCAACATCGGCTGGGTTCCCGACGCTGCACCAAATCCCTCCTGCTAATAACCCAGAACCAATCTTCCGGGTTAATGAAAGGTTACCCGTGTTAGGGTCAGACCATTTTTGTTTAAAGATTTCGTATAGGCCCATTCGGGTAGTGGAGTAGAGAGTCTGGCGTAGGACAGTTGCTGATACGCCAGAGAATAAAGCTGCAACACCTTCTGTCTGGAAAATCTTAACACCTACTGATACAGGTCCTACAGACTGCGGACGTGGCAGCGCAATTGTTGCGCTGCTGTGGCCATTCAGGGCGAATACCGTAGGTGATTCTCCCTGTAGTTGCATACGGACCTTTATGAGATCAAGAGGGTGAGTTGAACATCCTGCTATGATTGAGGCAATACCACCTTCTACAAATCCTTTGACACCCATTTTAACTAAAAAACAAATATAGAGATCTAATGAAACTTACTATAAAAAAAATTAAAAGAATGAATGAATTTAATGGTTTAAAGACACCAGCTAGTATCTAAATCACTAGAAACTAAGAACTTTTAACCTTGATAGAAAATGAAAATGTTTTTAGATGAATAGGTTAAATGGTTTGTGATGTTATTTATAGAAGGAAAATTTGCAAGAAAGTAGGAGGAAAAAGAAAATGTACGCGTTTGTGAGACCCGACTTTAATCCAATTTGGAAAGGTGATTTGTCTTACATGTACAAGTTGTTTATGACTCATTAAATGTGGAGAATAGTTGGCTTGATTTCATTTGACTTGTTAAGTATCTTGCCAATTTTAAAGTGTCAATAATTTTGAAAACGACCGAATATTTGAGACGTATTACGGAGTCTAATATATCATTTGTATTCTTATGTGATATTAACAAATAACATTTTTTCTCTCAAGAAGAAATGATGAATTCTAGCTATTTATTTTTTTATCAAACAAAAAAATTTAAAGGTTGTTTAGTTGGTGAAAAATTTCTTGTTTTTCCGTTTAAATCCTAGAAGGGATTGTTTTTTCTCTAAAAGAGTTGAGATTTTGGCCCGCGATTTAAATTGATTTATATTTTTCATTTTTTAAAAAATGAAAAGATGTTTAGATAAAGGTCTTTTCAAACATTTTTTTTTAAATCAACTTTCTTTTCCATTATGAATCTTTGTACGTTTTTATTCATTTTATCGTTTTGTACGGTTTTATCGTTCATCTGTTTTCCGTTTTATGCGTTATCATTTGTTTTATCAATTTTTATCGTTTCATCGATTTTATTAAATTTTTACGTTTTTCGTTTGTTTTTTCGGTTTACGTCTTTGTTTTTTAAAGTTTCGTCTTGTTATTTTGTTCGTGTCCGGATTTTTCGTTTTCGTGTGTTTTTACATTTCACGTCGGCGTTTCGTTTTGTGGCTCAGTTTTCACCGTTTTCGTGCAGTTTTTTACGTCGTTCCATTTTATTCCATTCCATTTCATTTCGTCCGTTTTATTTCATTCCATTCCATTCCATTCCATTCCATTCCATTCCATTCCTGTTCCGTCCATTTCATTCCATTCCATTTCCATTTTTTTCATTCCGTCCATTCATCCATTTTCATGTTCGTCCATCCGCTTGTCATCGACAAAAATCGCCATGGACACGTAAGCAAACGCGGACAAAGACATAACACATAAAACCGGACATGAAACGGACAATCACGTTTAAGGACAAAAATGTAGAATGAAATGGAGGATAAAATAAATGCCAGTTAAAAACCGTAATCGAAACGAAAATTAAGCAAAAAACTGAACATCAATTTGCGAAAAACATGCGGTTTTCGCCGAATCAAAATGAGACCAGCGCAAACCGGCGAACGTGTTTTAAAACTGGAAAATTAACGTAAAAAGGTGAAAATAAGAAAGGACGGCAAACGTGACGTGAAAACGGTATCGCGATAAAATCAGGCATAAATATTAAAACGGACGATCACGTAATGGAATAAAAATTGTGAGTGAAGTAAAATAAGCTTTTCAAAATTGTAGTTAAAATTTAGAAAATGAGAATTTCACATTTTTTGAAAATTGTTGGAAAAAAATGTAACTAAACGGATTTTCAGTTTTTTCCTTTTCATATGAAAAATTTCCTGAAAAAATGTGAATTTTTTCATCAACTAAACAGCCCCTTAATTTTCATCTTTTTTTTTTTAAATAACATATCTTACGAATGATAATTCCTCGACTTATAAAAAGTATATCACTGCGACGAGAACTAAATTATCCTTTTATAGATATGCACTTTAATATACTTTCGACGAACTTCCCTTTTTTAAATTTCCGCCCAGAAAACTCATACATAATTTGTAAAATCACTTATGATTTATTTTTCTGATTTGTAAATTTTGGTCTAAAAAATCATTTGTGATTTGTTATTTTCATGATTTGTAAAATCATTTGTTATTTATTATTTTTCACTAAGTCACTTGTGATTTTTTAAATAATAAATCAAATATGATTTTTTTCGGCAGAAATTTTGTAAAAAAGTTCGTCGAAAGTATATAGAAATGCATATCTATAGAAAGATAATTTAATCTCGGGCGATTGTATAATTAATTTTCTGTAGCGATTAACGATTTGTGAGATATTTGAAAAAAAATATATAATGAAAATAGGTTTTTTTTATTTGACCAAAAAAATAGATTACTGAGATTGCATTTAGATAAAAACTATTAGTGTATGAAACTTTTGCCGTATTCACATAACTTTTGTATTATCAATGTAGTCAATAGTTTACTTGCTAAAAGTGATTAAAAAAATACATATTCACCTATAATTTGATTTTCTGTCGAATATAGCTAGAAGAGATTATGCATATTTCAAAAAACGTTGTGATCCTCTGCTGCTAGCTGTAAGTGATTAGCGCCATGATGACAAGAGGTTTTTTTACTAACAATTTGTTTTTAAAAAAACTTATTTACCATGGCTTGTTTAAAAAAACTTGTTTTAAATTTTGTCCATATTTTTTTAGAACTAATCTATATATTGACTATTGTATAGTGATTACAACATGTTCGTGAAATAGACAACATTTAATACCTAAAATGGATGTTTTATCTTTGACGAATTCTAAACACCAGTTACTAGGCCAAACAAAGTAGCTGAGAAGACCCATCATCAATATCAACTTGTCCAATTGAAACTTATTAGAACGAGTTTATGAGTGATACCCCTATTACTCCCTTCGCAATTAGCACCTTGAATGGAAAAAGGGTGCTCTGCATCCTATTGCCCACACCATGTCAAATGTTCCTCGGATGAAGTATTGAAGGATTGCATCGATAACTCTAAATATCGCATAATGTGACAACAATTTATGGTATCAGTATATAAATAATTATTGGGACTTTTTTTTAACATGCATGCATATTGAACTTGTGCTTTGCTACCTTCGCAAATTGGTACGTATACTTGTTAGATGCCTTGACTCTTTTATACTTTATGCCCCACATTACGCTACTTGTTAACTCATTAGTGAGCAGTGGACATTTATGGATAGCGCTATTGGGACTGTTGTTCATTTTGCTCGTGTTATTGATATAACATGGAGTGTTCATTTTGCTCATGTTATATATATAACATGGAATGTGCTTTTGCTTGTGTTATTAGTATATCATGGAGTGTTCATTATGCTCGTGTTATTCATATAACATGGAATGTTCATTTTGCTCGTGTTATTTATATAACATGGAGTGCTTTTGCTCGTGTAATTATATAACACGGAGTGTTTATTTTGCTCGTGTTATTTATATAACATGAAGTGTACACCTTGCTTTTGTTATTTATATAACATGGAGTGTTCACTTTGCTCTCGTTATTGGTATGGCATGGAGTGGTCATTTTACTCATATCATTGTTTGGGCATGTAGCGAAAGCATGTCGTTGGCTTAAATAGTGACCTCATTGCATAAACACTTGTGTATACATAGCTGACCATTTGGAACTCGTACATGAATGCCTGCATTAAATCATCTGTTATTTAAGCACGATTTAATATATACATCAACTTGTCCAATAAAAACTTGTTAAAAATATACATCTAACACATAAAAAGGAGGAAGGCTGGCCTTTCAACAGCCTTTACCGTCCGATCTCAAAATCAACATGAAAGGTAAATCGTATAACATCATAATTAAAAAGTTACACATGATTAAAGCCACACCAGGGTATTTGAACCATCACATCCACTTTACATTGCATTAATTGTTTGATAAAAAGAATGAATATGTTGTGTACATACTATTTCATATTACGCATTCAAGGGAAGTGGTCGTAGGAGTGCACACCTTCTATGTCAAGCTTTTTTCTAACTCACTGTGTAGGGTAAAATATATATTCTTTGTTCCTTTACCTTGTAACTAACAAAGCATATGGTTTTATATACTATGAAAAAAATTAATTTTCTAAAATAACAATAATAATAATAATTTAATATAGTGACTTAAATCGGTGTAACATGCAAAATTTGACAACACATAGAGCCTCTTTCACAAATTGTGATCACCAAACGTCCCTTAGATACCGTCCATCCAACTGTAGCTTCTTCACAAATGCCTTTGCTTTTGATGTGTCCAACTTATCCTGAAACATGTTTCAGACTGTTACCAAAAATCCTTACTTTTTATCTGCCAAACAAGCAGCTATCTAAGTAAGTTCTGATTTAGAAATTAAGCGTTAAGGTCACTAAATTGTTTGGCTGTGTTGGAAGGTTTTCAGAGCAGTGAGTGAACATTACATGCTAGAGGTAGCAAAAAAGGAAGGTCGGATGACAGATTCAATGGGTAACATCAGATATTTTTTGGGTTGACCCAAAACATTATTTTGTCTAAAAGTGGGACATAATACCTAAAATATTTAGATTAAAAAGATTTAGACCTTGGTCCCTTCTAAGGATTTTGTCTAAAAGGGAGGGAGGGAGAGAGAGAGTTCATGCCTGTTCTTGGACAATAGTATGCAATGTGCGATGAACATCTTTAGCCATACCCTTTGCATCACCACAAACATAAAGATAAGCACCCTCGGTTATCATATTCCAAACTTCAGCAGCCTGCAAATAATCATATATTACAACATAACCCAAAACCAGATGTGCCAGGGCTAGTCATTACTTAGAATTTAAACCAACTTTTTCCATCATCTTATGTTGGACATATTCCTTCTGTTGACCCTCCCTCGAGAATGCTATGATCAAGTCTGAAACTGCTCCTTGATCCACATAGTTATTAAGCTCATCCTCGTATATGAAATCCTTCCTTCCAAAAAACAGAAAGAAACAAGTTAAACAAGATTGAGGTTCATAAACATTTAAGGAGTAAAATTTATTAGTAGAGGTGGCAATTCCATCCCATTCCCTTATGAAAGGGTCATTCGTGTTGTCTCGTATCTCTAACGGATCACACAGATAGAATAAAAATGGAGCTTAAAAGAAAACGGGTCAAATGACTAAAACAGGGCAAGAGTTGACTGAAATATATTTTCATGTATATAACCACCTCAACCATCTTATGAAATTGTTGATTATTATTGAAATAACAAAAATAGAAATTATATTTAATACAACGTAAAATTTCTTATTTGTACAAAAACAAAGTTACCTGCTTTGACCCGTTACCCAACCCACCTGATCCACCCATTTTGCAGCATGTATGATGATTAGCTCATAGCAAAATGTCTCACCATTTGTCGATTTCTACATCCGAAGAACAGTAAAGCCGGACCAAGTTGAGCACCATCCTCTTTCAAGGCGACTCTTTGCTGTTTTATTGGCATATTAGATTTCGATGTGCTGCTTACAAAGGGTAGATAAGACTATTGTCTAAACTGAAACCTGTAGGAATCCTCTGAATGGTGCCAAGCCTGTTCCTGGCCCAACCATTATAACTGGAGTTGAAGGATCTTTCGGTAACTTGAAATTAGATGACCTGATAAAGACATGGGCCGAACTACAGTCGAGGCTCTTCTCCAGAGGAACTGCATTCTGAAATCTGACAATGTGACTAATTGTGTTGATGTATAAAAAGTCATAGACGTCCAAGAAATGAGAACTTAAATAGAATAGCCAACTTTTTGAACCATCATACTTGGTTTTTTGTTGCAGCCTAAGCGTGATTCTTGCGAATTTCTTTGAAAAGAGCAAATTTAATATTGAAAAAGGCGATCAACTATGGTTACAATTCTGTTTTGGGTAAAAGCACTTTGCTTGCACTCACAAAAGGCTGAAACTTTCAAATTAGTCAAGGTCACCAGCAAGTCAACTGGTATACCATTGTTTTGACTTTTGACAAGGTAATCAGGTCAAGTAACTTTAATCAAAAGAAAGATTACTGTTTTGAATTTTTACCTTTTTATGTGTGAAAATAACAATGCAAATAATAGTTAGATCAAAGTTGGTTGACCTTTTAACACGATTTGCATAAAAAAGCAGTAAGGTTTGCAAGTATTTTTTGATAAAATGGGAGAACATACATGCCAACGGATACCACTGTGCTTGCCATTATTTGACCCAAATCACTGATACTCATTAATTATAGTTTTGCGCTAAAAACTATAAAATTTATGGTTCAAAGAGCGATCAAATGAATCATTTATAACTATCAGAGAAGTAAGCTGAATATTGCACCTTCATCCATGTAGAACAAACACCTCGGTGGACTCGGCCTGTGGGACTGGGACCATAAACTAAAGCACATGTCACATGAACCCTACCAGGAGTAAACCTGAACAAAATGGAGGAAAAAGAACTATTCATTCATGATCTCTAGCTATCTCTCATGATTCCTACAAACTTGGGTATAAATCAATTGTCGCTATTATATATAAGATGCTAGAATTACCTCGGGGACAAAGAGATGGAATAGTAGCGTGGTTGTAAACGAAGGGCTACTGCAGCGAAAAATACACCAAGTGGAGGTTTAGCAGAGGGAAACTCTGCCATAATCTCAAGAAGACTACGTTGCATTCCTATAACCCATTTTGAAGCAAATAATACAATTAGAATACATAAAGATGGAAAATTTGGTGGGTTGAATAGCAGGTCAAAATGGGTAATTAGTGTACGTGTCAGAACAGGCCGGGTTGGGTAGACCCAAAATACTTTATGTTCAAAAAAGGTTTTGGTTCAGTTTTAACTAATTAGTTTGTTAAATATAATTATAAAATCAAAATCATTACAATAATAATCTAATTTCTTATACAAAATGATACTGGTGGTTGTATGCATTTTTTATGCACTTTAGGTGACTTTCAACCCATTTGACTTTTTTCCTTTCTAAATTAAAATTTTTATATATAGAATAAAAAATAAAAATCGACCCCCTCAGAACTAAATGGTGAAAATTGCCACCTCCACCAGATAAGCATACTGACATGTACCATTCAGATTTTTCCTGGAAACAAACTAGATGAATTGTTACTAAGTGGTGTTTGGCATTGCTTTTTTTTTTCTGCTTTTCTGCTTTTTTGTTAAGATAAAAAAAGGTATTCAAGGATAGATGTTCGATTACCTTGCCCTGAGTAGAAGATAAAAACTTCAGCCTTTCAGCTTGACTAGGTTCACTTGCGTAAGCAGCCAAAGCATAGAGATTTCAAAGCAGCCAAGAAAGCATTATGAAGATGTTGGGAATAACTAGAGGTGCATTAAGGATATGGATTTCAATGAGAATAACTAGGTAGATGGATTGTAGAGACCAAGAAAGGTGCATAGGATATGAAGATGTTGGGAATAACTAGACGTCACAAAATGGGTAGATTTGACGATGGTTAAAGAAGGGAAATTTTTTGCTGCAGTCAGGTTGACCCAGATATCTTTTGTCCGACAATTCAATAAGGAATTAGGTTTTAGGTCTTAAAATGTACTTCAGGTGTGTCTTAGCACTAAAAATATCTTTCATAGTTGAAATTGTCACTTCTAGGAATGATTCTTGTGCAGTTAATTTTTATTACCTTCCGAGGGGGACTTAGCAGATCTGCATAGCATGCCAAGGCAGCGCGAACGGTGCAAGGACCAGGAAATGGTGGCGGCAATGAGCCTCCTAGGGGTGTACCATCTTCAGTATCAGTATGGATAGAGAATAACATATCCAAAGGTTGACCCAACAATACTGCAGCTTCTTCCACGGTTTCATCACAATTTTCAGCATAAACACCCACATGGTCACCAGTTTCATATCTGGAAAAGAAGAAAGAATGATGGATTCCATCAGCTGATTTTATCTTTCAGCAAAGTAAATCGGGATAACTGATACTATTTAATCTAGTACAGCATTTTCTGAGAACAAGAAGAAACTCACGTTATACCGGTGCCAGATATGTCAAACTCAAGATGAATGCAAGATCTATCAGAAGCAGGTTTGTGAAGTTCTTTCTGGACAGCAACATTGACTCTACATACAGAAAAAATACTAGGTATTAGAAAGAAAGGAAAAAAAAAAAAAAAAGTTTACATGATAAAATCATAAAGTACCTGCATGGATGGTGGATATCATATGAAATATTCCCATTAGCACCATTCATGTACTTATCCTTAGATGATATACTAGCAGGATCATGAACCACTACCCGATATTGATGTATAACAGCTGTGTATGGAGTAATAACAGTGTTTACTTCCTCCTTTTTGTGAAGCAGATGATCTAACTCTGGCCATAGCTTTTTTCGCCTGTAAATTGCTCAGAGACATGATTATTTAACACTAAAAATGTAGCTAGTTACCAACCAGTTTAGTCAACTGTAAATTGCTCACTACATAATTATCCAACAATAGAAATGTGGTTAGTTACCAAGTAGTGAAGTCATCCTCAATGCATTGATCATCATCTCCAAGACCAGTGGTAATGATGCGCTTTGCACCTGTAATGTCAAAAGCATTAACTTGAGTTACGCCAACAAGAATTAAGGACTCAAACTAAACTTCTCATACAAAAAACACACTTTAAACTGGGATAACAAATTTTGAATTTGTACAGTGATAAAGAAAATACGGGGAAGATCAGGAACCTTGTTGCGTGAGTTGCTCACTTATCACCACTGCAATCTGTTTAGTGTAATACAGTGAGATGATAGCAAATGGAAAGGAGATGAAAGAAACTGTGATATGATGATATACCTTGTTAAAATGTTCATACTGCCTGTTACCTAGACCAAAGACACCATAAGAGAGATGTTGAAGCCAGACACCCCGTTCATTTTCCTAAAGAAAGATAATATAACGCACAATACCATATTAATAAATAAGCGTTGGTTTCTATCAATGCAAATAAAATAGCAACTATTAATAGATCCACCTACCTCAGTAAACCATTTGTAAAAACTTGCAGCATTGTCAGTAGGCTCTCCATCTCCATACCTGTGATGTCACAAGAGCATAACTCAAATGCTTCCAAGTTCCAACTTTGAATGAACCTAAAACACAGAAATAATGTCCAGGAATCAGAAGACTTACGTTGCAACAATGAAAAAAGCCAGTGTTTCCTTTTTAAGCTTTTCTTCGTATTTGTCTTCATCAGCTGCATAGTCATCCTATGAAAAAAATCACAAAAACGCTCAAGACATTTTGCTTTTCACATAATGACAACTTTCTGGAAACACATACCAAGTCAACAACCCTCACGACAGCCTTTTCATATCTTGCCTTGATTTCTTCTGCTAAAGCCTGCCATTAAAACAACTTTACTCACGTCATAGAAAGTAATAAACATAAATGAACTAAGAGCATACACATAGCAACTTTTGTCATTCAGCCAAGAATCTTGTGTATAGCTATATAAATAGTTTTTGCAGGATTAGCGACATATGACCAATTCTTGAGTTGGATTATCTGGGAGGTCATATGAGAATAAGCAAACCAATGACGTTTCTGTGGCCTTAGTAATCTGTGCATTATCTTCTACAATGAAATTTCATGTTACAAATACAAACGATTATTCTCAAACTTTAGGGCAGAGGCTAACGTCTTTCAAGAATTCTTTTATGCTTTATTTTATGTCATGGATCTTACATATATCCTAGTCACAAGATTTCTATAATGTATCGAGAGCATAGTCACCTGGAACTATGATCGCGGTTCACTAAGTCCTTTGAATTTGATACGAGGAAGTATAGGCTCATTTCGGATGGCTGGTTAGATGTACCCTATTAATAATAATATCAAATTTCTACATCTCCATTTGTATATAATAGGGTCAAATATCCATGATATATTAGTATTTGACAAATTTTTGGTACATAACTCAAAAGTGAAACACGTATACACAAAAAAAAAAAAAAAAAAAAATCATACTTAAAAGAAAAATAAAAATACTCTAGTAATTTAATCTTCATCAAAATTCTCCCATTACAAGTCTTGTAGTGGAGCCTTCGAAGTATGTACTTTTGGGATTCATGTCCCACTTCTTATGCGGTCCCTCTTTGTAGCTTTACAAAGCATGATTGTAGACAAATATTTGAATGAGTAAAGACCAACTTATTGGCCCTTTCGGTGTTCAAACGAATTATGTTTACGCTATGTGTAAGAGAATAAGTCTCGAATTCTCTCCATCAAAGAACTACTTATGGGTTGTGAAAGAACTTTTTCAGATACCTCGGCTAGTTCTGGAGTTTCTGACTGTAACTCAACAAAGTCAATTGGATCCATCATTACGGCTCCATTTGAGCGACAGAAAGAGAATAAAATACATTTGAGAAACAATTTTTTTTTTGTTAATTTTCCACAATTTTTTCAAAGGCTTTCATTAGTACCATTCATTTGTCAAGGTTTGGAGCCTTTATAGCAATTCCTCCTGGCGCTAATTTACTAAGATAGGAAGTATCATAAATTATTGGTGTTAATGCAGTTCCTAAACAATGTAAAGGAATTCTCATATTTTCCCACCTAGCTAAAACTATCTTCTCCACCTGAGAAAAATTTCTAGCGTACACATCTTATTTCAGCACATCATTAATTTCTCATGCATATTATCCGTTCTTTCATATAAAAGTCGCTGATTTTGCACTTCAAATCATTGTACCCACTATACTTGATTATTAGGTCACCGTGGTCGTCGGTACGCAGAACCCATTGATATCAGTTAGCTAAATCACATTGTTTCATAGCATAGAAATTAGCGATCCAGTTCACGATCCCAAGCGTTCCAGAACGCAAACGGGTGGTATATTCCAAGCGTTTTAAAGACCAATGATGGGCATGCCTAAAATATATGATTAATTTTATGCCCATTAAACTTAATGATGGACAAATTTCATAGACATTTTTTTCTCCTCATCTCAACCATTGGATTTTCCATATGTTTCAATCTTGTACTTACGCGTATTTGTAAGCATAATAGGCATGTGGAGAAACGTTAAAAGACATGTGTAGCTAGACTTTTCCCACAAGTTCAGAAGATAATTTACCTAGGTGGAAAAAAATGACAATTCCTTTACATTGTCCAGGATACGCATTATCAACAATATTTTATAACTCATATCTTAGTAAATTAGCATCGGGTGGAATTACTAGAAAGGCTCCAAACCTTGACAAATAAGTGGTACTTGGTGCAATAAAGCCCTCAAAAGAATTGCAAAAGATCAACAAGAAAATTACTAGGAGAGCATTCACAACATTTCACATAATAGAAGGTCTTAATACTCTTCCTGCAACTCAAAGGGATGTCATGACAATGAACCAAATTGACTGGTGAAGTGGTGATTGAGTTAGGATTCAAAAACTCCAAAACTAGCAAAGGTAGCTAAAAAAATTCTTTAAGAGCCCATACGTAGTTCTTCAGGAGAGAGAAATTGGAGTATATATATTCCTTTATCCATAAGCGTAAAAAAGAAATAGTTTGAACACATAAAGGACCGATAAGTTGGTCTTTATTCATCCAAATATTCGTCTACAATCACGGTTTTGAAAAAAATTATACAGAGGGACCACATAAGAAGTAGGACATTAATCACGAAAGTACATACTTGGAAGGCTCAACTACAGGATGGAAGACATACCCAAGGAGATGGAAGACATACCCAAGGAGAATCTAGAAGAAGATTAGATTACTTGAGTATTAATTTTTTTTTATTTGAGTGTGTATATTATCATCTTATACGTGCTTCACTTCCAACTCATGTACTAAACACTTTATTAAGTATTAATATATCATGGATGGTTGACTTTATATGTATATGAATGTTTGTAGTGTAGAATTTTAACATTAGTATTAACATGGTACATCGTACCAAACTTTCTAGTACATTGAACCAAATCGATCCTAGTTCTAGGTGAGTATATGGTTGGTCGTGCCAACATCATAGGTATGCTAGTAGACCGTAGAATCATGCTTGTATAATTAAACGACTATTTCATACCAGCTACATGCTATTTAAAAATGGTACGCTTTACAAAAACTATCCACACATCCGGCAGAGCTTGTAACGACATATTATAATGAACCGGTTATCCTTGCTAATATCAGTACTTTGATCAATGTCTAAAAGTGATGCAACATAGAAAAGCAAAGCCTTTTTCTGTCTATTTCCTTTCCACGGTCCTATATTTCATACAAAGCAAACAGTGAAGCTCATGCAAAAAAAGCTAAAGCTTTTGAAGCTTAGAGGACTAGAATGTTTCTCCTAATGTCCCTTTCATGCTAAAACGATCAATAAGCGCCTATATTTCTATAACTTGAAGATCAAACCAACGATCCAAAATGTTAGCGTTGCTCATTCCTAGTTTGTTCATGAGCAAAAACCAACATTTAGATTAAAATATACGAGTACTCCTCTAACTTGATACTTTTTTTAGTAACACTTTTGTATATCCAACAAGATCATCCATGTTTCTAGCTGAAGCATTGTAAATATACAAATGTTTGTTTTCATCAGAAGGTATGAAAAAATGCTAATAATTCTGCAACTGCACTATTTTTCCTCAATGTTGGTAGAGCCATAAACTCATTAACATGTCGCCACCATGCATTAGGCATCTCTTCCATCTAAAATAATTACCCAATAAAATGTTGGCTAGCATGATCCACTGATCCTTACTCCTAATTTAGTCTTAATTTAAGGCACTCGTTACGAAAACAACGAAAATCAATAGCACCTGTAAGTTCCTACAAATTTCAGCTCCAAAATTCATCGAAACTTAACTTCTCATTTGCTCGAATCACATACACTAACCAAATGCCCTAACACGTGTTAGATTGTATACGTACGCAGTAAACCGTTTAGTGCAAATTTAGTTCATTTATGTCCGTGCTTTTACTAGACAAACTGTTATGATCCCACATCAGCCAAATATGGGATTGGTTGATGGTTTATAAAATCTAGGTGTTCCCTCCTCTTACAAGCTAGCTTTTTGAGTGAGTTCTACACTTGGACTTATGAACATCGATACGAGCCTAGTATGGGATAGGTTCGTATCACAAACGAACATGAACAAGGCTTTTATGTTCATTTAATTAAATGAATAAACACGAATATAACGTAAATTCTGATTACTCGGATCTCATACTAACCAAATGCCCTAACACAAACGTTTGCAAAGTTCATTTATGTCCGTGCTTTTCTCCAAAAGGTTTTAATCGGCAGAAAAACCCCCAACTCGTAAACCAGTGAGTGTCAACTGACCCTTCCCAAGGACCAGCCGCAACTCAGTTGTTTCCTACGAACCGGGTGGTTGTGTGGTTGTGATTAATCCCTGAACAAAATATTAAGACCTACCCTGTTTCTTTTTGTTTTCTCCATTCCTTGGCCTAAAGTTAAACTAACAAACACAATATCACAAAAAACTTTTATAACAAAAATATATATATATATATATATATATATATATATATATAGAGTAGAGATCTAGTGAGAAGTATAATAAAAATAAGAAGGATAAGAAGTAATGTCCCTTAAAACGAACGAACAAGAGCATAATGTACATTTTGATCATTTTACGCTTGTTTTTTTTCGTTGAGCATCTTAATACACAAACACGAACAAATATATTCCTTGGCCTATTTATTCAGTTAAACTAACAAACACAAAATCACAAAAAGCTTTTATAACAAAAAATAAAAAAATAAATATATATATTATTATAATAGCTACCTTTGCGTTTGTATATGATTTTTAGAAAAAAACTGGATTTATTTTCTTCAGCAGTACCAATTGAATTAAATATAGAGTTTGAGTTCAGTAATATCGAAAACACCGTCGTGAATATGGAGAACAAGAAATATGATTTTAACCTTACCAGATCCATTTTATTTAGTGTGAGAAACATCAACTAATTAAATATGATTGGTTGTAATCACTTCTTCTCTTCTTATTTTAAGTTATATCTTCCTATATATATATATATATATATATATATATATATATATATATATACACACACACACACATATATATATATATAATATTATTATTTATGTACAACTGGCAAATCAACTTAACTACCACAGCCTTAGCTTTGGGGTACAACTAGAGCTTTGTTAGTTGCTGTATTTTATATATAAAATATGATATGCCTATAACTAAAGCAACTGAAGTTGTGATTATGATAATTAGTCCGTCTGAAGAGGCGAGTGATGACGTCATGGAATTGATGCCTTTGTAATTGGGGTTTAAGTTTATGACTATAGTGAATGAAAAGTTATAAAATAATGGTAACGTAGCCAATTATTGAAACACATCTTTTTTATATATATTTGACATATTTCAATTTTTTACTTTCATGTGTGTAAAATAATATTATTTAATATAATATTATATTAATATAAATCGTCATGTAAAGAGTGGAACAAATTGGAAAGACAAGATATATGATAATAAAAAGTATGTGTTTCAACTCGAATTTGAGAAAGTGGCTGTTATTTTATGTCTTTTACCCCTATAGTTATCAACTCTTTTTCATTAGTTTGTAAATCCCTCTTATATATATACTAGCAGAGTACCCGCGCGTTGCAGCGGCGGATACCTGAAATAAAAATTTTCGATGAATAACATATTTTAGTTTATTATGTTTTTTTTAATAATAAATTTACGGATATCAAGAATTTCAGTATAGCGTCTGGCTCGAACCCGTACCGTTGGGTAACAGCCCGCTCGCAAGCCCATTTGGCCCTGCTGGTCCGCTACCGCTCGCTCAAGCCATTGGCGTTGTTGTTCGGGCGAATATTTGTATAATGTTTTATTATTTGTAGTAATGAAATTTAACTTGCGTGAATTTTTGTTTAATTTAGATGTACAATATGCTTAATAATTTGTATTTCTTATGTAAGGGGTGTTTTAATAAGCCGTATTAATTGTATTTATTGTCAGTTAAATAATTGACTACATAATAGCATTAATGTGGTGTTTTGTTATACAATATGCCTTTACTTAGCATGCGTCGAAAATTATGTGCATTAAAGTGTTGTACATTATGTTTTTTCTTGTAAGTAGTAGTCCTTATAATCATTAATAACATGACCACTTTAATAGCATTAATTTTATAAGTCTGAAAATTACATCATGCTTATTTTATTGTACACTATGCTTATTTTGTTGTAATCAAAATTGGTTGCATCTATTGTACATTGTCTTTGAAATAGTTGTAATTTTTTGTGAAGGGATGTTTTTAATAGCATTAATGTTGTTTGATAGAATTTTGGTCTTAAAATGACACCACGCTTTATTTTGTTGTACAATATGCTTACTTTGTTGTAATTTTGAAAATTGGGTGCATTAAAGTGTTGTAAACCATGTTTAATTCCTTGTACATCTTAAAATTAAGAGTGAGGTGCCTTCGTAAATTATAAGTAGTATATATAACACTAGTTATAATTTTCGTGAACGCACGAGCTTTTGAAATAACATTTTAATTACGTATTAATGTAGATTAAAGATTAACAATATTAACCGATATTACTTATTGGATTTAACGAGTGTGGAAACCCGCGCGATGCAGCGGGATTGGCTTCAAAGGACTTGCCTTGCATGTAAACCTAGGGACGATTTTGCAAGTTGCTATAGATAGCAATTAATGGTATACAGGACTTACTTTGCATTGTCCTTAAACCTCAAGGACTGTTTGTTGCCAAGTTGTGAAACTTTGCATTTAATGTTTACTTACTTTTAGCGACTTAAACTCCGAGATTTGTTTCGCCGCCAAGTTTGGAAAGTTTGCATTTAATGCTTTGTTTGGTGAAGCAAGTTGTACGCTTTTTAGTATATAAAGATAATATGAGGTCTTTTATATATATTTGTTTTTTTGACAACGTGCAATGTTTAATTCTTTACTCACTATAAGAAAAAGAGGCTTTAACGACGAGAATTTAGTGATAAGAATTATTTTTTGTCACTATTTAGATGAAAATAGTGACGATATAATTTATGTCATTATTTTTTGTCATTAGTAAAAATTCAATGACGAAACCTACAAGTGGTCATTATCTAGTCACTAAATTACATGTTAGGTATTTTTGTTTTAGAATAGTGACGAGAGGTCATTGCTATGATAAACTTCAGTGACGAAATTTTGGTACTATTTTACACATTGCTATGACTCAATTCTATAAAATGATTAAAGATAAAGGCAATTACAGATATGCGTATAAAATTGCATATTCATATATTTATCCAAAAATTCGTAAACACCATCACGCGTTACGAATGAAAAACCTGTATTTTAAAGAAATATGCAAAATTGCAAATATTTAACTTTCTTTGGTGCAATTCTCATCTAAACATATTCTTTTGAGACATAAATTTTGGTATGTGTGAAAACACATATCATTTTATTATCAAAAACGGATTCAAAAGACCAAAAACTAACCCCTGAAGCCAAATATATGTGTATTTTTGTGTTTATTCATGTGCAAGAAACGGATATTGCAAAATGGACGAAGAAAAGACAAAACGGGAGAAAACGGGCACGAGATTGGAAAAGAGAATTAAAATCCGAAGCCGGGGAAAGATTTCTTCATATTTGATCATGTCTCAGCCCAAATACCAAAAATACCCTTATGGATCAATCACTTTTTATCATAAGTCCCTAACAAATTTTCACCATTAGTCCTCTATTTGCAAATCTAGTCCTAAAACACTAACCTAGTTAAAAATCCTAAACTAAATCCTAAACCCTTTTAATAAAACCTACCACTTGAACCCTCCCTTTTAATTATAACCTGTCACTCCACCCTTAAACCAAACACAGTCCATTTCGCCATTACTGACCCCGTCTACATGACCATTTCCCTTACCTTTTACCCGGTTTACCCAACCCAATCAAACAATAATAAAAAAAACCTACCCGAGCCCTTTTTACCTCCATCTCCTTCCTCCCACCCATTTACCCTGCTACTTACCCTCATAAATTCACCTCACTTAAAATACTTCTAGAAATCCCTGCCATGTCAGAACTATGACACCATCAAGGGAATGACACGCTGGCTAAAATAAGGCGTTTTATTGGTCGAAGCATGTCATCAAAGAATCCAAAGGCGGATAATGATAGATTGATGACCAAGGATTGATCAAGGGCTGATATTCAAGGATCTAGGAGGTTCCTAAACCCTAGAGGTTGCTCTTCTCAGCTGGCAATCAATAGGGACCTCCTCTCAACACAATTCGTGTAGTCTTAATATAGTTTTCAGCTTATTTTAGCATATTTGTAGTGCTTTTAGCTTATTGTCTTTTAATTAAAGTTGTATTCTGTTTTCCTAAAGCCTTGTAATCATTTCCAGTTTTAATAAAAAGAAAATTTCATTTATATTTTGTCTTATTTACTTTATGCGTTTTTTATTTCCAACATAATCAAATAAGCTCCAATGAGCTCTTCTGTTGTTTACATAAGCTCACATAAGCTCTTCAATAGCTTATTGTGAGTTTGTAAGTTTGTGTGTTTACTTCTAAAGCTTTTTAGTGTGAAAATAAGTTTTTATAAAAAAATAAGCTCAAGTTTGGAAGATAAGCTGATAACGCTACACGTAATTTGGCTCATCAAAGGAACTTTCTTTCATTTTTAGGTAGAGCAGTTTTCAACACCCTAGTAGGCTGAACCTAATCGTTGTAGTGTAGTATTAGGGTAAGCCACGGGAATTGCTATCGTTCTCTATGGGAATAGGAATGCTAGTGAGAAGTTACTACGCTAAGGTTGGGGTTGAGGAAGATTATTTTTTATCTTTTTATGTTTTTTTTTAGGAAATGGAAAGGTACGAATCTAGGAGTTTGGATTTGGGGGGTTGGTATTTCTACCGATTACTTCTACTTATCTAATTATCTAAACTAAGGTGTATGTAGTCTATGTCTATTGTTGTGTGCTCGTATGATAGTTAAAAATGTATTTGATTAGGCTTTATTACTCCCTAGTTATCTCCTATTGGTTGTTGAATTGTCACGTCCTTATTCTTAATTGTGTTGTGTCTCTAAGGTCGTAGGGTATGCGTTTATCCCTAAATCTTTGAAGCTACCAAAGGTTAATGACTACAAAATCTCTAGGATTTATAAACTTTAACTCTAAGGTATTCTTTGAATGACTAGACTACAATTACTCTAGGCTATTATAAGCTAAGGTTCATTAAAGATTAATCAAGCATTACAAACACAACGAATGACCTATCGCAATATTAGGTCAATCACAATTAAGATAAGAGACAACCAATCAATATTCAATAACTAAGTTTCATATTACCTAAGCAAAAACATAAGTAAATTAGCGACATGGGAACATGCAAGCATACACAATCAGGAAGACATAATTAAATTAATGAAGTAAAACACTTATCTTGATGTAAAGATAGGGTATGGAACCTAAAATCTTGTACAAGACAGCCTTGGTTTGGTTTAGGTTTTACTCCAAGACTACACCAAAAAAAAATTCGGATTCTATATATAAGATTACAAATGCGACGGCGTCACCCTTTAATTAGTGACGCCGTCGGGTTACGCCAAGTATTAGGGTTTCGTTTTACGTTAGTCTTGGCGACGGCGTCACCTTATGCTTGTGTAACCGTCCTTCATCTCCGACGCCGTCCGGATCAAATCTAGGCGTTCTGAGCCGCGACGCTTCTACTTTTAAAACACGAAGCCGTCACTTGTAAATGAGCAAGTTGGCTCTACCGTCGTCACAAAACTTGTCCGGGCGTCTCTAATAGAACCCTGGACGCAGTCACTTGTAGTTCCGGCGGCCTCTTTAGTTCAGCCGGCTGAGTGTCTCGATTCTTGACTTTGGCCATTTTTCAGTATATTCGCCTTTTCGTCCGAATAAGTGTCATTCCAGCATTTTGCCTTCAAGATACCTCAAAAGTGAAAAGGAACGATATTAAGTAATAACGGATACAAAAGTGATCAAATAAGGGCTTAAACGACCCCTCAAAAAGGTACATTTTAAAACCTTATCAAATATCCCTACACTTGGTATTTAGTTGTCCTCAAGAAAATGTGCTTTTAGCTAATTAATTTATAAGTTAGGGGTCATGAAGCATTAGTTTAGAACGATCCACAACACATATAAGCCCCGCAAAAGTCATAACAAGCACTGAAATTACATACTAGTACCTCACATGGGGTGTTTGGATACTCACATCTCTCGGGTGTATATGAAATATAACAAGTTGGAAATGGAAGATAAACACTCATTAACCGGTCCTAGTACATAGATTACCATAGGCTTGAGACTAGATCAAACCTCCATCGCTTTGGCGTAAGCACCTAGTAAAGACTATCCAAGAGGTCTTTTAAAGGGTTGTAATGATAAACTTACGGTAAGAGGGAAACAAAGGGTTTGGTGGGATAGGCTATTTAGTGGTGGCAAGTCAAAAATCAATATGTTACAAGCATGTAAATGTTGTAAGTAAAGACTCGACACTCTAGACTCTAGATAAGCGAAACAAACAATCATAAATTAAAGATAGATGTAGGATGGTAGCCGTTTTTTTTCAACACTCTATTTTTTTTTCTTTTTTTCTCTTTTCTATTTTTCGATTTTTTTTTTTTTACACTTTTACTCTACCATCCTCTACGATAACATCGAAATGATAGGGATTTATAGGCACATCCCTACACTTGAGTTTTTATTACTCTAATACTAATTTGACCTGAATTGAAAAGATCAAAACAGTTGGAGTACATTATTATGCAAATAAAGGGAATTTGAATTTAACGTTCCCTTCCCGTCATTTTATAAAATTTAACTTTTCCCATGAGTCCCAATCGTCCCAAAACTGTGTGTTAATACAAATAAGCCGGTAAAAACGTTTATTTATATTTTACGATCTTCTAATATTTTGTCGATAACAAACGTAAAATTATTTTAATGAAACAAAAGAATGAAATAATTTGAGTCAATAGTTTCCTAACACACTTACGTTTTCACATAAAACGCTAAAGCAAGTATAAGTGATTTTATGATTTAGATATATATGTACAACAACTAGTGTTTACATATTGGGTTAGCATATACTTAAACTAAGTATACTAAAATGGGTAAAAACAAGTATATACTAAAATGGGTAAAAACAAGTATATACTAAATGGGTAAAAACTAGCTAATGGTATTGACCCATAACCCATGGTTTTATATATACCACTTAACCAAGTTCATTGTATCTAGAGAGAAAACCATGGATCAACCCATAACCCATGACCCATGACCCATGACCCATAACCAAAATTGCCCATGGGCAAAGAGGAGCGTTCCACGGATCCCTAGCTTTGTGCTAGCCGTATCCCAAGTGGAAGGGATACGTGGGATCCGGGGAACAAGAGAGAATTTTTTCTATAAATAGAGAGCCATTTCCTTTCCACTTTCTCATCACTTTATATTACACATACTTCCCTCAAGTATTCTAACCCTCTAACCTCAGATCTAAGTGATCTATGTAGTTTGTATTTTGTTTTTGTGTGATCTTCTAGGTTCCTCTTAAAGGCAAGATCACCACTTCTTGAAGACGAGCAAGCTAAAGTCCATGAGTTTCCATGCCGTCATCATCAAGACAACTAAGGTTCTCTTGTTGATAGTTCTTCCTTTCTCCATAAATGTTGGGTTGAAGGCATTAGTGAAGAATGCCGAAAGGGTCAAGATGAAAGCATTAGTGAAAGATGCTCATCATCCGTGTCAAAGCATTAGTGAAGGATGCCGAAGAATCAAATCAAGTCGCATTTGGAAAGAATGATCTTACAAATTAGGTCGATGTCGATGAAGTGCATCGTTATACATATAAGTATTTATTTATTTCCAAGGATGGTGATATCCTTGATGATGGTGTAACAAGGAGTTGATCTCCTTGATATTAGGTGTTGTGTTGTGTTGTGAAGGGTAGTAGTTCCTCCATAGTAATGAAACTACGTGCTTAGCCTAGTACCTAATAAAGGGTAGGCGACGTTGTGATAGGATTAGTTCTCCTTGGTGTGAAAGAACTCGGTAGTTAGCCTAGCACCGTATAAAGGGTAGGCGACGTTGTGTTAGGTATGGATCGCCTTGGTGTGAAGGAACTCGGTATTTAGCTTTGTACGGGAAAAAGGTTAAGCGACGTTGTGAAGGCTTCTCCGCCATAAGGAGTTGGTGTAGTGCTTACAAACTCTCGAGTAGGTAACTCGGGGAGTGGAGTAGGGCATGGAAGGTGTCCTTGTAGCCGAACCACTATAAATAACTTGTGTGATGTGCTTCTTACTCTTTATCTTTCATTATATGCGTTTATATATCTATCTATCAACGTCCAACATAAACAACCAAATAGATTGACATAAGTCGATCTAAATATTTAAAAGGAAGTTTTAAATTGGTAAAACTATTCAACCCCCCCTTCTAGTTTTCCACAATTAGTATCAGAGCTTCATTACCAAGTTTCTTAAAGTATGTTGTACTTTAAAGACTTGATACGATCCGTGTATGCTTGAAAACTACAAAGAAGGATTTTTTTAAGGGTCATATTTCTTTTAAATCATTTTGTTGGACATTGATAGATCACTCTAACAAATCTTTTTTAAGAAATCTTCATGCTAGAATCTCTCCAAAAATCTTCATCTCTATTCAAAGCATAATGAAGTCAACATTCAAGGAAGGATCTAAAAAGTAATCACAACTTACGTACACCAAGTACAAAGGATTACTTTAAAAGCTCATGAAGTATTTTTGGTATTATACCAAACCAAGAAACATAGAGGTATGTTTTACTTTTCATTAGATAGGTTACATGAGTTTAATTGATTTCATAGTTTTCTTTGTTTAAAAATTACTAGCATCATAAGAAGTCTTTTTTAGTCACTTCTTCGTCTTTTTCATCATCGGGAATAGTATTCCTCTTGATTCATCAAACTACGCCGTTGTCATACGAACCTCGATATGTGATTCATCAAAACCCGTCATCCATAAACAATCCTCATCTAATACTTCCAAACTATTTTTCTTTAAGCTAGTTATAAGCCTACTACAAAAATAATGCCAAACAACCCTTTTTCTGTCCCAGTAGCGGATCCCTCTAGTTGTACCTAGCCGGATCCCAAATATGGATCCGGGGAACAGGTAGACGAGAACTCAGCTATACGCTTTCAAAAAATCACCACTGATCTTTTTCCCTCTATTCACATAACACAAAAACGACTGACATAGATGAACAAATTTGTCCGGTTTTCATTTTTGAATTTTACAAAAGCTTTAGGATCATTAGAAACACCGAAAATAGCATCTCAATCGCCTTCATCATCAACAAACAAGACTTTAATTTTCCTCTCAACACCTTTGCTCAAATTCTTCGCATTTCTTGTGAAAGAATTTGTATGTACTCTCAAGATTGGGCAATTAACGCTCAAAACCTTGCACTTAATCCTAAGCCTCTCTATAACACTCCTCTCGACGATCCCGAAACCATTAGAGATACTATATTCAAAGTTAGGACCCCAATCAACCTCGTTTAACCGTAACAAAAAGCTCATTCACCGTGATCCCTTTCAAATGGAACTTTTTGAAATGTATCCCATGTTTAGAAAATAGGAAGAAATCCTTAGGGAAAATGTCATTAGCCTAGTTGGAAACAAAGATCATCCAAACACATGTGTTGTGCAAATGATCTATTGTCTTACCCACCAAAGGCCATTTAATCTTGCCTATTACATGGTAAGGAGAATGGTCGGGGTATTCAAAGCTTCCAACATGGTACTTGGATGGTATGCTCCTAACATGACTTTGTAAGTATGTTGGTGCATTACAACCATCTCCTATTAACGATGATCATTACCTTCCGACACGTCATGTTACCTCTACCAAACAACCCTCTAAACGGTTCATGGTCAATGGAGAGAAACCAAGCCTCTCTGACTCTCGGCCGGTGAAGAAGAAGATAATTATGAGGAAGACATCGACCCCATAGCCAACATCAAATTGGAAATCCTTGAATACCACGAACAACTTCCAACCATTCCTAACGAGACCGTGGAATTTAAACAATTGAGGGGCATGATTCAAAACCCGCTACAACCTCACTAAGCCATCAAAAAGGAAAAGAAAGAATTGGATAAAGAGACAATAGGAATGTGCTTATTTTCGTGTATTTTATGTTTGGAAGATTACGTTTTAGCAATTTTTGGTTTATGGAAATTTGGATATTGTTACTTTATCATACTTTTATAAGTGGTGTTTTGTGATGACATGCTTGTTCCTATTGCTTTATTTATAGATTTATTAGTGTGAAAACGCACATCATTTCTCATATAGATTCTCGATCGCAGATGCGGATCCCTAGGTTAGCCTAGGGATCCCTCCATTGAGGAACCGTGGGATCCGTGATATCAGATCAGCAATACAGCATTTATTGCATCAAGATAACTTTCTAGATAACATCTCATCAGCTAAGAATATGATTTTAGAATCCAACTAGAACCACTTCAAGGATGAGAAAAGCTTAGACTCACTAAAGGCTTACTTAAGATCTTAGTCAAAAAGCCTCTTGGTGTATCAACACATCAAAACTCACCATATTTCCGCTTCAATAACTCACAAACTGTTTCCCATCTTTCAAAACACTTAAGTGGACTAATTAAACAATTTTAGGAAATTGTTTCTAATCATTTTTATCTCAAAATGAGACAAAAAATAGTTTTTTTTTTTTTTAATTCTTGTGATTTTTAAGAATTTTTCAAATTTTACCTCAAGCTTAAATCTGATCACTAGGATCATTTATTATGACTTGACACCACAAAAGTTCTTAGTGTTATCCTTGGACATCCATTGGTAGTCATCTTGTCCCATCTCCTTTCCATAAGAAGCAATCATTTGCTATAACACTTATTACCTTTGATCATTCAAGTACCCTTTCATCTTAAAATACTTAAGAGAACTGAAACACTCAAAATGAGATAGGCTTTAGCTTCTAGAAACCTCATTTCAAACTTTATCATAGCTGGCGAGCGGATCCCTAGGATTGGCCTAGCCGGATCCCTCCAAGGAGGGAACCGTGGGATCCAGGTGACAGTTTATGTCAAACATTGCTAAAACAATCATTTCAACTCATCTTCCTAACTCAAACACTCCATCTCATCTTAAATGAGTTCCTAGATCAGTGAAACTCTGAACCTCAACATTGTGCATGTTAATCATCACATTTCCAAGAACATTAGTGGATTAAGTCTTAAATGCAATTGCCAAGTTCTTCCCTTTATAAGCTATATTGCTAAAAACACTTTAGTCATCAAACACAAACACAATTATCAGCAATTGCAACCATCTCCCTTAGTCATTTCATCATGAGAAAAGCTCCTAGTGCTTACTCATCTACTCAAGAATCACCCAAGAAACTTGCTAGAATCATACACGAAGTTTCATCAACCGAATCATCTCTGGTTAAGTCCACCAATGCTAGGATTTCCCCTACACCAAGGAAACCAATCAAACTAATCCCCAAGAAGAGTGTTCCCACTAGGATTTCATCACCAAACTCTACTATACCAAACATACCCTCCACAACTCAACCAACATCATTAGTGCCTAGAGCCACCTCACAATCATCTCCACATTCTCACAATGTAGAAAATTTACCTTCTTGGCCATCTCACCTTTTACCATTACCAACAAATTCACTTGAAAAGATTGAGCAACAAAATCAAAGTGTTGAATCAACACTTGCTCCAATAGCAAACTCTCTCATTCCACCCAATAGTCCATTTTGGATTATGAGAAGACATCAAAGGCAACCACCCGACCACATGAAAGTTGATGCTTCTTTACCTCCACCCTCAAACATTGTAGAGCCATCACTTAATGAGCCTCCACCAATTCCTCCTTCATTTGAAGATCCTCAATCCACTTCACTTAAACTTCCACTTCAAGAAATTCAAAACCATGACAAGGATTGCTATCATTGTAAACATGTTGAAAGATTGATACATGAACTACGTAAAGAGCAACGTTTCATGTTTCATCACTCTCGAACGTTTGAAGAGGTCAACAAGCCTAAGCTACAATGAGCATCATAGTTACAAACTCAAACTTAGAATTTTTAGGAAAACTTATCTCATCCTTGATCATCATTAAGCATTTAGTTGAATTTAGAGTTCGGGTAACTCATTAGCATTAGTAGCACTTATATAGCTAGTTCATTCTCTTAGTTTTAGAGATTTGGTTAATCATCTCTTGTTTTTATTGAATGAATATCTATATGTCATAGTTTTTATGTGCTTTATGCTTTGTTGATAGCTTGATATACTACTTCACCTATTCGTTAGCATTGAGTGAAACACTCTCATTTTTTGAACAAATCGTCAATAGACGGTAGGATCCCTTCAAAATACCTAGGCGGATCCCTCCAAGAAGGGAACCGTGGGATCCGTGGTATGTACACAAATTTCTACTAACTTGAGTTTTATTTGCAGGAAATTATGCACTATACTCTTGTGCTCTAACCTTTACTTTGTAGATTTTCAAAATAACACATGAAGATTTTGACACCATAAAGCTAGGGAGCTTTATGTGTCAAACGATATTAAAAAACATTTGCAACTTAATTCGATTTTGGATTATACTTCATGATACCCCATTGCATCTTTGCAATCTTCAAGGGGGAGCACGTTCTCGTCACTTAGACGAACCATTTGCAACCATATTTGCAAACACAATTAGTTTATTTTATGTTATGTCCCTCAAAGGGATGGACACGTCAAAGGGAGTTAAGAGGAGTACCATTTCGATACTTGCTCTCTTTACATTTTCTTTTACATATTTTTCTTATAAAAATTGTGTTAGTTTCTTTTAACACTTTTGTTTTGACAAGGGGGAGAAAAAGTAAAACTACTAATTCAAACTCGCATTTCCACTCATTTTAGTTTTTCTTAAAATAATTTTATGTTTTGTCATCAACAAAAAGGGTGAGATTGTTAATACAAATAAGCCGGTAAAAGCGTTTATTTATATTTTACGATCTTGAATGTTTTATCGATAACAAGCGTAAAATCATTTAATGAAACAAAAAGAATACGTAAATAGTTTGAGTCAATAGTTTCCTAACACACTTACGTTTTCACATAAAATGCTAAAACAAGTATAAGTGATTTTATGGTTTAGATATATATGTACAACAACTAGTGTTTACATATTGGGTTAGCATATACTTAAACTAAGTATACTAAAATGGGTAAAAACAAGTATATACTAAAATGGGTAAAAACAAGTATATACTAAATGGGTAAAAACTAGCTAATGGTATTGACCCATAACCCATGGTTTTATATATACCACTTAACCAAGTTCATTGTATCTAGAGAGAAAACCATGGATCAACCCATAACCCATGACCCATGACCCATAACCAAAATTACTCATAGGCAAAGAGGAGCGTTCCACGGATCCCTAGCTTTGTGCTAGCCGGATCCCAAGTGGAAGGGATCTGTGGGATCCGGGAACATGAGAAATTTTCTCTATAAATAGAGAGCCATTTCTTCCTTTCTACTCATCACTTTACACACATACTTCCCCAAGTTTTCTAACCCTCTAACCTCAGATCTAAGTGATCTATGTAGTTTGTCTTTTGTTTTGTGTGATCTTCTAGGTTCCTCTTAAAGGCAAGATCACCACTTCTTGAAGACGAGCAAGATCAAGTCCATGAGTTGCCATGATTCGTCATCATCAAGACAACTAAGGTTCTCTTGTTGATAGTTCTTCCTTTCTCCATAGATGTTGGGTTGAAGGCATTAGTGAAGAATGCCGAAAGGGTCAAGATGAAAGCATTAGTGAAAGATGCTCATCATCCGTGTCAAAGCATTAGTGAAGAAAGCTAAAGGTGTCAAGACGAAGGCATTAGTGAAGGGTGCCAAGCGTTGTGTCAAAGGCATTAGTGAAGGATGCCGAAGAATCAAATCAAGTCGCATTTGGAAAGAATGCCTAGGTCGTATAATCCATGAAGTGCATCGTTATACATATAAGTATTTATTTATTTCCAAGGATGGTGATATCCTTGATGATGGTGTAACAAGGAGTTGATCTCCTTGATATTAGGTGTTGTGTTGTGAAGGGTAGTAGTTCCTCCATAGTAATGGAACTAGGTACTTAGCCTAGTACCTAATAAAGGGTAGACGACGTTGTGATAGGATTAGTTCTCCTTGGTGTGAAAGAACTCGGTGGTTAGCCTAGCACCGTATAAAGGGTAGGCGACATTGTAATAGGTGTGGTTCGCTTCTTGGTGTGAAAGGAACTCGGTATTTAGCTTTGTATCGAAAAGGTTAAGCGACATTGTGAAGCTTCTCGCCATAAGGAGTTGGTGTAGTGCTTACAAACTCGAGTAGGTGACTCTGGGGTGGAGTGGGCAAGGAAGGTGTCCTTGTAGCCGAACCACTATAAATAACTTGTGTCGTGGTGATGTGCTTCTTACTCTTTATCTTTCATTATACGTTTATATATCTATCTATCAACGTCCAACATAAACAACCAAATAGATTGACATAAGTCGATCTAAATATTTAAAAGGAAGTTTTAAATTGGTAAAAGTATTCAACCCCCCCTTCTAGTTTTCCACACTGTGTACAAAGGATATGACTCGACTTAGCAACTTATGCAAGCAACTAGATAATTGAACTAAGGGTTTAGTGTGATAACAATAATGCACTAAAAGTGAGTGCATATAGGTAGGCTAAGGCGCATTTGGGTGTCATACATTTGGGGGTGGATTGTAAACAATGCTCTTCATTGATATTCGAAAACTTGAACATCAAAGAACCGCCAAAAGGATAGGCTCGAGGGTTAACTAGGAATTATCGTGTACTAAAGATGAGTACAACGCAAGGTGTGAGGGAATTACTCAACCGATGTGGAAGAAGTAATTATATTACAGTATCAAACAAGGGTTATCCTAATGCCTCTTATCATTTAGTTATTCCTAACTACACAAGTGTAGTCTTACTAGCGATCTCGGGATGCATCACAAAACAACTTCTAGAATCTATTATACTACCGGTTCACACTCTAAGCATTAAAGATGAATGCTTTAATTCCTACAAATCTATGAGCGATCCTCACATTTTGGGTGGAATTTAAGTGGTAAATGGTTTTTGTGCTAGTCATATAACTTCCTATCCATGAGACGCTTTATTAAGACTAATGGCCCACTCCTATATGTCATGAAAAATTTTAAATTTGGTGCCAAAATTACCCTAACCGATACTTTCTCATGGTTTATTACGCAAATGCAATTGGACAAAGCAAATAATCAAGGATAGGCATAGTTTCAAAGTCCCCGTTTTATTTTCCCTCCCTACACTTAAACTGAACATTGTCCCCAATGTTCCCCGAAAGTATCAAAGTTATGATAAGGGAAGGTAATAAAAGATGAAAAAAACTAATACTCCCCTGATTAGCTCGGTAGGATCCGTGTAAAATGGTGGTGTTAGAAATTAGAAAATTCAGTCGTTAAAGAGTTGGTCACCTCAAGTATATGTATTCGATTGAAACTCGTGAGTGAGTCGCGCTATGTTTGAAAGTAGTTTGTTAAGTAACACCGTGGAGGAGACGGTCTTTACCCATCTGTATGCACGATCCACGTCCGTAGGTGGCGTTTATTTGTAAGACACTATAAATACCCTCTACCTCCCAAGGTAGAGGGTTGGAGCCTCAATACCATTTTTCTTTGTTTCACATAGTTCCCAACTCTCTTCCTTTCTTCTCTCTACAACTTTCTCTCTCTAAACATCTTTGTACGCCCCATTGTGATTATGGTTTAGTGTGATTGTGAAATCCTATATCTTACAATTAGTATCAAGAGCCATGGTTTGATCACTCATCTTTCATGCTCTTTGTTTTTGTGGATTTCATAAGGTTTTTGGGGTATTAAGTGTTTAGGAGAGTTTGAATCATTTGGACAAATTCTAGTGTTAATGTTTGAATTTTGCTTGTACTTTTGTGTTTAGGATCATCATATGTGTTTATGTTTTGAATTGGAAGGCTTAAATCATTGTGGTTTGTTTGTTTTTGATTGATAAAGTGGTTATTTGTGAACTTTGTACAAAGCGAGTTGAGTCTCGGACTTTTGTTTCTTTGAAGCGAGTTGCTTTGTTACTGGATGCGAGTTGGTATATGCGACTTGGCTATTTAGCGAGTTGACTTTTTATGCGACTTGGGTTTTAAGCGAGTTGTTTCTTTAACTTGGGTTCTAAGCGAGTTGTTTCTTTAGCGACTTGAGTTCTAAGCGACTTGGCTATTAAGCAAGTTGTATAGCTAGCGAGTTAGTTTAAGCGCACTTGGTGGTTGCTGAGTTGTATCCTTGCGACTTGCTATTAAGCGAGTTGTCTCTATATGCGACTTGGCTATTAAGCTTAGTTGATTCCTTAGCGACTTATTTCTTTAAGCGAGTTGGTTGTTTAGCGAGTTGATAACTAGCGAAGTTGAGTGTTTAGCTACTTGTCTATTGAGACTTGTTACTTCTTAGGCTACATTCTTACGGTTGTTCTTTTGGTTTAGTAAAATCCCGTGAAAGAATCAATTTCCGGTTTAATCAAAGAATAGTAAAATCCCTTAGAACTTATAATCATGGCAAACTTCGTTCCAACTATTGTTTCTTACAGAGGCCAGGACGTTCAAGCGGTGGATCGGATACTCGTCCACCTATGCCTGAAGGCTGATTATGACTCATGGGCTCAACGAATCCGATTGTATTGTTTGGGAAAAGAAAACGGAGTCAACATTCTCAAGTCAATCGATGAAGGACCTTATCAGATTGAGACTAAGAGACATAATTGACACGGCTGTGTGATGGAACAATGATCTTTGGATTGGACGGACCAAAGATGTATGATGAGTCGAATGATAAGGAGAAAAGAGATTTGATGTCGACATCGGGCTTCCAACATTATTCTTCGTGGTCTTCTAAAGGATATCTACAAGCTTATCAATCACAACCGCCAAGGCGGTTTGGGATAATGTCAAGATGCTTCTCTCGGTTCGAATTAACCAAGGAAGACATAGAATCACAATTGTATGAAGAGTTTGAGCACTTCAAGATGAAACCAGATGAGAGTGTCTATGAGTACTATGTGAGATTTCATAAGCTTGTGAATGATATGAGGAACATCAAAATGACCATGCCAAATATTCAGCTGAACTCAAAATTTGTGAACAACATGAATCCCGAATGGCACAAATTTGTCACCTCTGTGAAGTTAACCAAAGGACTTAAGAATACAAACTATGAGCAATTGTATGCCTTCCTTCTTCAAAATGAGAGGCATGCTATGTTTGAAAAAAGGATTCTAACAAGGGAGAATCAAGCTCACCAAATGATTCTCTGACTTTCTACACCAATGTTGGTATTACCACCAAAGCATCTCAAGTCATACCCATGGGTAATGGCAATTACAAGCTCATCCTCGATCCAGACATATAAGCCTCCGACTCAAACACTCTCATGGAAAACTTCATCAATCAACTATCTCTCATGGTTAGCCAAAACATGAACTCTCTCCCACACACCAACAATAACCTCGAAAGATCCAATCCACACAATCAAGCTCTACCGCCGGAGATGGGAAGGCTGGTGCAGCAACGTTCAAGAAAGCGGTATGATCAAGGAAGAGGCGGAGTTGGTAGAGGATATGTAGCAAATCGAATCGGGAAGAAATCCAAATCAAGGACAAGAAAGCCATCAAATGCTACAAGCTGTGGTGGTGAGGGACACATTGCTAGAAAGCGCACATCTCCAAAGCGTCCACGGAATGCGCGAATACTTTAGAGACAAGATGTTGCTCGTGCATGCTCGGGATAATGGTGCAGCTTTGGATGAAGAGGAGTTGTTGTTTCTTGCTGAGGGAAATTCCAAGACATATGATGGATGTGGATGAGCGACCAATTTAGGAGATAGGTCACAATCATCGAATGCCTTTCAAGTCGATTGGCTGTGATGCATACGACTCGGCGTCGATGATGAACCTCTAATTGCACAAACAATTTTCATGGCTAGTATTTCTCCAATGGTCTCTCCTAAGGTCTCATCATCAACGGTTTGGTCCATCCAAAGAATCAATCATCTCGGAGGTATTAAAACTATATGATGAAGTTGATGAGCAAAAGATGCATAATAAAGTACAATCTCTTGAAACTTATGAATCGGATATTGATGATGAGGGTAATAGCAATATTGTCCCATACGATCAATATGTGAAGCAAAGTGAAAGTGAGATTGTACCAAGTAATGCATCAGTACCATAATAATGGCTATGCTTTTGATGAATACACCTTGCATGTACCCCAATGATTCATTTATCTCACGAACTAAATGCCTATAAAGAACAAGTTGCTATTTATGAACAACGTGCTAAGTTTGAGTTGACCACCCGCGAGCAGGAAATGGATGACCAAATGCGTACAATTATTAGAAAAGTAATTTTAGAGAAGAAGTATTAAAACAAGAGTTAAATTCTTTACAAGAAAAGCTTTCTAAAACTGCTAAGCAAAAACAAGAACTTCAAGAAAATGTGAAAATGCTTAAGGAAGAATTCAATGCTAAGGAATCAAAACTTTTGAATGATTTTTCCAATCTAAAAATTTGAAAAACAAGCTTGAAAATAAGTTATGCATACAAGGGAATACCATAGGTGATCAGCTCACTTGATCACTAAGCATAGAGTCTTAAGCGACATGAATAGCATTCCCCTTGTTGAGGAACCAAATCCAGAGGTCATTAAAAAGGCTAGAAGTGCTCATAAGGTAATTTATGATGGAAATGAAATCCTTAAGCCTAGCGAAAACCTAGTTGTTGAGTGCTCTAAGGAAGATAAGAAATCAGATGAAGTCACTAGGGAGAAAATGGATAAGAAACTCAACAATCCTACATGTAAAGAGAAAAACATAACTATCAAACCTCATGATTACACTAAAGAAAATTGGATCTCCCTTAACATGTTTAAGCCTCAAACTCAATTAACCCTGAACAATTTTTTGGAAGAAAGATATGGATAAGCAAAAAGAGAATCTTGTTGTAACAAACCTCCCTTAGGAAAATGCCTTCTGACCGTGTATCCTCCAAATACACCAATGTATTTAGTTCCTAGAACTATTGCCACTAAAAGCAAGACCTTAATCAGCCAATATGTTATCTTTCAATTATTTGTTGATTTTGAGAAAACTTGTAAAAAAGGATCACACCTCTTGGGATAACGAAGGGAAAGGGGTTTTGAGCAAACTAAAGAATGCTATTTAACTGAGGTCATGCCTTTCTTTAAACAACTAAAAGATCAATTTGAGAGTCTTAAAAAGGGATGGATTCAGATATTAAAGAAATGGAAAAAGAATTTGATGCAATGATAGTTGAGGTTAGTTACTTGAATTAAAATATAATGAGATTGAGAGGAAGAACCTCGCATACATTGAATGAGAATCTTATTTCGAATTTATTACTCAAGATGTGTTTTTTCGCTTTTGAGAATCACTCCATTCACTTCTCTCGATTTCATGAATTATCTATTGCATTGAAAGTTTCCCATGATCGTGTCATTAAGCTTGAAAACAAAACTTCGAACTTATGAGAAAATTGATCGAGATGATCACGATAATTTGGTAAAACATCTTTCTAAACTAGAAGTTGAACATTTTGATTTGCAACTAAAATATCAACATCTCAAAGAAAATGTTAAAACCTCAAATATCAATACATCCTCGGATGTTCGAGTTTGATGTTTTTCGGATAAATAAGCGTGATGAACGATTCAAGCTCATTGTTGCACGATCAAAAAGTTGAAAGCCCAAATCTCTCAATTAAAGGGTGAAAAGAACAATGTGACTGGCTCCCAAATGCCTCCTCCTTTAGATTCTCGGTATTCTCAAACTTTTCATCTTCAAAACTTGGTTAATGTTTTACAAAAAGTAAATGAGAGTTTTCTAGAAGAAAATGAAAAAGTTAAACGACACTTTAAAGAGTTATATGATTTAATGAAAGTCACTCGTGACAAAAATAACGAAAAAATAATTACTTTACAAAAAGAAATTGAGAATGCGAGTCGAGGAAAAAGGGAAAGCGCCACTTGTCTTTAATGAGAATGTTGCATCAAAGTCATCCTCGGACCGCAATATATATCGGTGATCAAGTAAATACATTCCTCCTCACCTTAGGAACAATGAACTTATGTTTCATAACTATTGTGCTCACCTTAAGGATAGTCTAGAATGTCTCCGTGAGATTGTGGAAGAGGACTTCATCAATAAGCCTCTTGATAGAGAAATTAGGTTTGCTTGCATTTAGGCCAAACCATCTTAGGAGCTGCTAGAATGTTTAATTGCAACATGTCCTAAATCCTTAGGTGCAAAGGTAAAAGCGTGATGCCTTGTTCTATGCCTAGTGCCAAGCATGCAAACCACTCTATGCCCAGTAATATGAAAGTGAACACTAATGTGCCTTCAAGTAGTTCAGATCCCTGCACATCTAGTTTAGGAATGCAAAAAGTAGATCAACCAACTAATGTTCTCATAATTCCCTCTACAGTAATCGGTGACATTAAAGCAAGCGGTCAAAGCCTCCAGGCAATACCAAGCAAGATAGGACCTCGCAAGCTAAGAATGTGCATTGGAAGAAAGTAGAAGATCACCCTAGGAATATTAAGTTTGAGTTGAATAAAACGAATCGTGTTGATTCTATTATTAGCTATAAGCGTCTTGTAATTAATTAGAATTACGCTACTATTCACAAACCATGTAATGATGACTTGCGATTTTTTACTAATCATGAATGTGGTGAGAATGTTTTGTCTAATGCTGTCAAATGCCCTAATAAAACTATTAATGTTAAAATTCAAGGTAAGAAGGCTAAAAGGCAAAGGCGAAAGAAAGTTAGAAAATATTGGAAACCCACGGGAAGGAAATTTAGTGATATAGGTTATCAATGGATACCTACCGCCGTAAGATTAATGAGCTTTGCCCTAACCTTGCTAAATCAATGCCCACTAGAAAATGGATGCTTTGGTAGAACTATTCCTTAAGAAGCGAACATACTTTGAATAGGTCAAATACGGACACTATACTTTGCATCTATTTCTAATGAGTCCATTGTTTCTACCTTTGATGTGGGTGTTCCAATCAGCATTAGTAACCAAGTGGAACCCATTCTTGCATGGGGATCCCAATTATCGATTATCCATTCTTGTCGTGTTCAAGCGCATATCGTTCAAATCGTTCGTGGTACTTGGACTCGTGCCGTTCCAAGCATATGGACCGAACCTGGCGACTCATGAACGTGAGTAAATTCATCCGGATCTGTAGATTCGAACGACCATTTTGGAGCAATTATGGGTTATGGTGATTATGTAGTTGGCAAAAGTGTAATCTCCGGGGTATATTATGTTGAAGGTCTTGGTCATAACTTGTTTTCGTTGGTCAATTTCGTGATTTCGATCTAGAAGTGGCATTTAGAAAACATACTTGTTTCTAGTTAGAGAACTTCGATGGTGTGGAACTATTAAGAGGAACTCGTGGTTCAAACATATACACCATCTCTATCGAAGATATGATGAAATCTTCACCCATCCGCTTGTTGTCAAAGGCTTCCAAAACTAAGTCATGGCTATGGCACCGTCGTCTCAATCACTTGAACTTTGGCACCATAAAAAATCTTTCCAAAAGGACTTAGTAAGAGGATTACCCAGATTAAAGTATGAAAAAGATCATCTTTGTTCAGCATGCCAATTGGGAAAAAGCACGAAATATGCCCATAAACTAAAACCCACAAACTCAAGAATGGAAGTACTTCATACCCTTCTTATGGATTTGTGCGGACCAATGAGAGTGCAAACGATAAATGGGAAGAAATACATTTTAGTTTGTGGATGACTACTCAATCTACTTGGGTAAAGTTTTTGAGGACAAAGGATGAAACTCCGGATGTCATCATCAAACTTATCAAACAGCTACAAGTTCGACTCAACAATCTTTGTAGAATAGTTCGAGGACAATGGCGCGAGTTTGTTAACAAAGACTTAATGAGCTTTTATGAAAGTGTTGGAATCGGTCATCAAAGAAGTGTTCCCTAACTCCTCAACAGAATGGTGTAGTTGAAAGAGCAAATCGAACTCTTGTGGAAGCCGCAAGAACAATGCTAATTTATTCAAAGGTTACAATGTTTCTCTGGGCTGAAGCCATTACCACGCTGCTTGTTTCACCCAAAATCGCTCTTATTCATACCTCTCATGGTAAAACTCCATATGAACTTGTTCATAAACGAAAACCTGATCTCTCCTACCTTCATATGTTTGGTGCTTTGTGCTATCCAACGAATGACGGTCAAGACTTAGGTTAATTAAGAGCAAAGGCAGATATTTGAGTTTTTGTTGGTTATGCACCAAACAAGAAGGGTTACCGAATCTACAACAAGAGAACCCGAAATATCATTGAAACAATTCACATTACGTTCGATGAGTGACGGTCAAATGGCTCGGACAAACCATTCGGACCCAACTCAATTTTCATCAAGTAGTCCTATCAGTTCTACTCTTGTTTCTAATCCCTCTCCAACAACTCCTTATGTACCTCCTTCAGAAGATGATTTAAAGAGATTGTTTGATTCAATGTTTGATGAACACTATGAACCAAATGCTGATGAAATGTCAATTTCATCAACAGAGGCTGCTCATATCCTTGTGAATGAAGTCAACCCTTCAGTCTCAATGTCATTAAGTCAAGAAGCTGCCGCTTGATCATCACTCATCAACAAATCATCAATCATCGAGTGTACATCATGGAAATGTTTACGCACCATTGATGGAGAAAATCCCTTTTCTACTCCTGAAGATGCTCCGTTTGAAAACATATTTGCTCTGAATCATCATCAAACTATCTTCATCGGGAGAAATTGATTACGCTACTTCATTTCCTCAACAACAACCACATGAACACCTTAGAAAATGGACACATGATCATCCATTGGACACCATCATTGGAAACCCTCTCCGTTCGGTGTCAACACGGAAACAACTTGCTACCGATGCCTTATGGTGCTTCTTCAACTCCATACTCTCTAAGGTCGAACCAAAAGATGTTAAAACCGCCATGAATGAAGACAATTGGTTCAATGCCATGCAAGAAGAAATTCATGAGTTTGATCGATTAGATGTATGGGAATTAGTACCCTCCATTGTGCTATGATCATTGCTCTAAAATGGATCTTCAAAGTGAAGCTTGATGAGCATGGTGATGTGTTAAAGAACAAGGCTCGATTGGTTGCTAAAGGATACCGGCAAGAGGAGGGTATTGACTTTGAAGAATCATTTGCTCCAAAGATTGGCGGGCATCGAGGCAATCGAATCTTCCTTGGCTAATGCCGCTAGTAAGAATATGATTGTCTATCCGATGGATGTAAAGACGGCTTTTCTTAACGGAGATCTTAAAGAAGTCGTATCGCCACCAACCTGAAGGTTTGTGAATCAGAGCATCCTACTCATGTCTATCGCTGAAGAAGGCTTTCTTTTAAGCAAGCTCCAAGGGCATGGTATGATACGCTAACAAAGTTTCTTCTATCTAAGGATTCAAAGAAAGGAGCAGATTGATCCGACATTGTTCACCGGGAAGTCGTGCAAACATTTAATTCACGCGTTCAAATATATGTTGATGATATTATCTTTGCCTCGACTGACCCCAATGAATGTGATCGTTTTTCAAATGAAATGGGTTCCAAATTTCAAATGTCAATGATGGGACAAATGTCATTTTTCTTAGGATTACAAATATCACAAAGTCCCGGAGGCATTTTTATAAATCAATCTAAATATGCAAATGAGATTTTAAAGAAATTTGGATTTGATTCTAGTGACCCTGTTGACATTCCCATGATAGAGCGTACTAAACTAGATGAGGACCACTCAGGGATCATGGTAGACCAAACGAAATATTTTAGTATGATTGGATCCACGATGTACCTCACGCCAGAGACCGTGCATATTTGTTATTTGTTTGCATGTGTGCTAGATATCAGGCTAAGCCTACCAAAAGCACCTTGAAGTGGTTAAACGGGTCTTTCGGTATCTCCAAGGAACCATCAACATGGGACTTTGATACCCGAAGGACACCGGTATCTCACTAACAAAGATATGCGATGCAGATCATGCAGGGTGTCAAGATACTCGTCGAAGTATGTTTGGAGGTGCTCAGTTTTTGGGTGATAAACTTGTGAGCTGGTCTTCAAAGAAGCAAATGAGTACTTCTATTTCCTCTACAGAGGCTAAATACTTAGCCATGTCATCCTGTTGTGCTAAAATCCTATGGATGAGATCTCAATTAACTGACTATGGCTTTGAATTCAACAAAATCCCTTTGTAATGTGATAATAAAAGTGCTATTGCTCTCTCATGTAACAACGTACAACACTCAAGAGCAAAGCATATCGACATTCGACATCATTTCATCAGGGAACAAGTGGAAAAAGATGTGGTGGAACTCTATTTTGTGAGGATCGAATACCAATTAGCATACATCTTCACCAAAGCTCTTCCTAGAGAACGTTTTGAGTTTATCTTTCCACGCCTTGGTCTTAAAGAGTCTACAACCGGAAACACTCAAGCGTCTTCAAGAGGAAGACGAGGAGTAAAGGTCTTTATCCATCTATATCTTCTATATATTTATTCAAAAATAAAATACAAAATTTAAAACCCTCAAAAGAAAATATAAAAATATTAAATTCTATAAAATCCATAAAAATTTGAAAAATCTTGAAAAATTTCAAAGAATATTGTCATTTTGTCATGTTTTCCTTATTGATATCATCTACATTTTGTGTTGACATTCAAAGAATGTCACAGTCTTTAGATGTTCTTCAATGTACATAGTTTTTGTTAAAAAAATGTAGGAGAAAAATTGTGGTTTATTGTCATTTCGCAAGAACCGTTTTAAAAGTAAAGAAAAGAGCCATGCTTTATCTTATTTTTCAAATCTCATGCTCTGATTCTTAAAACAAATGTTTGTCATCAAAAAGACAAATGTTTTTCTTTCCAAATATTTTTCCGTCTAATGATTCTTCTGAAAAATATTTGCCATCTAATGAAAACTAAATTGCTTTGAAAACACCTCGTACTCTTTTATTCGTGTAAATCATTAGTGCTTATCATCTGTCAAAATCTCTATCTCTCAATCAACAACTTGTGGTCATTGTTGATTGACGGGAGAATGATTTTATTCAATTAAAAGTTATTTTGAAAGGTCTCTTTTCAAACAATTGGCACATAAATGAGCAAGGTTTATTGTTGAAAAATAAAAATGAATAATGTTTTTTACAGTTGATTCAAAACCTTTGCTAAATGTTATGTTTTCAAAAGACAATCTTGCATGTTTAATAAATGGAGTTTAAAGTCTGAAAATCTGATCCATATCAGTTAAAAAGTTTTTGAATAAAAAACAAGTCACTATTCTCCTAAAAAAGCTTCCAAAATTGAATTTAAATCAATAGAGATCACAACTCTCAACTGGATTTAAACTGATAATTCGATACATGGTTTTATAAGGATGTAGAAGCTCTCCTTCCCACATGTGCCAAACGATTTCAAATTTTCCATGCACATGTTGAGGGGGAGCATCTATTTTAAACCACAAAGATTTGAAACGTGATCAATTTATTTCAATGTGCAGTCTTTTCCTAATATGTGCAAAACATTTTCAAATTTCTATGCACATATTGAGGGGGAGCAACTATTTTGAAAACCACATTCTTTATATAACTACTCTTAGATGCAAGCCAACCCCTCAAAGATGAAAATTATTTCTATTATAAAATGATACTTGATGCACATGTTGAGGGGGAGCTCTTGTTCTAAAAATATCAAAAACAATTCAGGTACAAAATGCTTTGATAATATATCACAAGTATCTGAGTTGATTTTCAAATGTGCAGTCTCTTCCTAATATGTGCAAAACATCATTTCTATGCACATATTGATTTTCAATGTGCTGTCTCTTCCTAATATGTGCAAAACATTTTCAAATTTCTATGCACATATTGAGGGGGAACAACTATTTTGAAAACCACATTCTTTATATAACTACTCTTAGATGCAAGCCAACCCCTCAAAGATGAAAATTATTTCTATTACAAAATGATACTTGATGCACATGTTGAGGGAGAGCTCTTGTTCTAAAAATATCAAAAACAATTTAGGTACAAAATGCTTTGATAATATATCACAAGTATATGGGTTGATTTTCAAATGGTTTTCAATTGGTACCAATGGCAGATGAACAATACCAAATAGACCGACCAACTTTATGTTAGGTATGGTGATATAAGGAAGGTTAGGTTAGGTATTCGTTCCCATGATCACTTGAGCGTAAGAGGGATCTACCTGGACAATCCACTAGATAGTGTAGAAGTCCTTAGGTTTGATGAAAAAAGGAGAAAAGTGATATGGGAAGAGTGCGGGGCTGAGGCCGAGCTAGTATCTTAATGGAATAAACCCAACAAGGTTCTAGTTATGAAGTCTCGTAAGCAACCGAGGGCTATGAAAAGAATTGAATGTGAAAAGGGTGAAAATAAATAGCCTCCAACAGCTCAACCTCGTGGCATACCGTTCAATTCATATGCTACCGGTGTTTACTAAGGTAACACTTGAAGACAAGACGCCATGGACCCGTGACGAATCACGCAACTTCCCAAACCACTCAAGTTCCTTAAAAGGACTTGTTTCATTCTCAATGGAACCACATTATCTATCGACTTTCTCTTAGAGTTTGTTGATATTGAAGAAGGAGACCCTCACCCTAGTATCCCACATAGGAACCAAATATGCACAATTGAGCTCTAGCCACGAGATCGCCATATAAATCTCTTTAGGACATCTAATGAAGACTCTCTATTTCACACAATGTGGAAAGAGAGTGTATATCTTATGAGTCCCTACGATTATCCTTGTGGTATTGACATGTAACATCCGAGTAATATGCCATCATATTCACAATGAAGATGGAAAGCCTTCGAGCTAACATCAACACAAGCTCGTGGGTGGCATGTGATTCTATCCAATAGATCAACCATGTGACAATCTGAACGTAAACAATAGGGCGATTCAATTTTGAATCAATCCCGTCAAGTTATGGATTGACGATACCTTTGAAAACTAGCCATTGTGCTTAAAACTTTTTCTTTAGCACATCGACTGGGTACTTATATTTCAAAATAAAAGGTGTTTATGATTGATAATTGATTTTCATTAAAACCTTCATTGTATTGCTAAAAACAATTTCTATTGAGTTTATACACCATTGTTTTTCAAATCTCTTTTCATCAATCTATGAATCTCAATTCGCCGGTTCACTCACCGGTGTTGTCTCTTTTTGAGACGCTCGTTTGAACAAATTTAGCAGCAAACTCCTCGCTGTCAAGGAAATTTTTGAATTATACCGATCATAGGCAGCGACTAGTAATCATCAACGGGAAACGTCGCCCGTACCTCAATTCAACGAAAGTGATCAAAGACACTTTCGTGCACTTTATTGCTAATTGTATGCGTGTACGTATGACGCGAAATGATCGTAATGAAGGGTCAATCCATAGCCGCATGCTCACACTACACATTCATCTCAAAATAAATCATGATAAGTGTTTCAACGACTGGACTTTCACTCCATGCTTCGCTATGGCCGCAAATATCATGATCCGTAAAGCTTCCGCTCACTCTCAGGAGAATATATCATGATCCCGAATGTGAGCATGTCGGTCCAAATGTCACAACATCACATAATACCAACACCACAATGGAAGAGTCAGAGATTTATGTTAGCCGATGATCTTAATGCCGGCTCAAACTCATCATCGCGGATCGCTTAAAGACTTACTCAAAATTATCCAAACATGCATCATGAAGAATCAATGACTACGCGGCTTCGAGCAAAGAACTGAATCAAGAATCCTAGAACAATCTATGTTGGGATATGAAAGTGTCAAGAATGACAAAGTACCGAGAAGTCAAAGTACCGCTAAAGAAGAAGTCAAAGTATCACAATGAAGTCAAAGTACCGCAAGGCTAAAAGAACCAAGTATATTCTATGGAAAGCTTTGTAATTCTATAATATCTCTTTATTAGATTACTTGTCGCATAAGGATACAATTGTAAACCAACTAGGGTTATCCTTGAGCCTATAAAAGGATCCCTAGATTGGCATATGATGCACGATATTATTAGAGTTTTAGAGAGTTCATTATTAGAGTTATTAAAGTGTCCTCATAACAAGCGCGTAATTAGAGTTATTAATATAATCGTTGAAAGTTAAAAGTTATATTCTTCTTAGGTTTGTTAAGTAAATTCCCATTTGATACTTGATAAAGATTACCGTTGTTTCATTGTTAATAACTTAGGATTTATCCGAGGTTATTAAACCCTTAACAAGTTATTAAAGTTAGTTTGGTTAGAGTACATCGATCCAACAAGTGGTAATGAGCTTGTGTGGAAACTCTAACCAAGAAGAAACCCAAAACCCTAACAAAACCTAAAGATGTCGATCGAAGTCGCTCCACCACCCATCCATCCTCACTTAGGATACCTATCTTCAAAGGGAAGAGCACCTATGGAGCATGAAGATGAGGCAAGCATACTGTACCAATACGCATCATGCAATCGCGGGAATGTAATTGGTATATAAAGTCGTCCAAAACCTATTGATATTCGACAACCCAAAGCACCTAAGGCGCCTTACCAAGAGCTACATTATGAATCAAGAGAAGGCATCAACATTCTCTTGTTCGCCATTCCGTGATGGTCATCTACTCAAGTTCCATGATGCTAAAGATGCAAAGCAACTCACGCTTCAAAACAAGGTTTGAGGTAATGATGCTTCCAAGAAGATGCACATAATCGCTATGACATATTCCAAAACCTTCTCAAGATGTCGGAGCTATACAAAGCGTAGGTTTCAGCTTGAAGATGCTAATCTTAAGTTCTTAAGGAGTTTGCCATCGACATGGCATGTGATAGCTACGATGATCAAAGGACAACCTCGTCTGATGTTATGGACTTTGATGATCTTTACAAACTATCCTAAGGTGTATGAGCATGAGATGAATGGCCAAACCAATTCCAAACACAAGATTGCCTTTTGTCATCAAAAGAGGCGCATCTCCAACAAAAGTGCTTTCCTACTCAAAGTATCTGGGCTCAAAGTAATGTTTCCTATTCTACCCCCACCTTTGCTCATCAACCCACACCAACACATACCCTCCACTCGTGATGAAGTTGTATGCTCTTTCTTTGCATAGCAAGCTTTCACCGGCCACTTATGAAGAAGATCTCTGCTATGAAGAGGATGTTTCGAAGAAATTGATATCGTGGCAAGTTGATATGAAGGATGAAGGATCAAAGAAAACAGAAAAGAACATTCTTCAAACCAAAATGGTATTACTTTTGACAAATCCAAAATTGAATGCTTCAACTGCCAAAAGATCGACACTTTGCAAGGGAATGCAAATTTGCTATATATCAAAACAGATGATAGAGAAACCAAAGCTAGAGCTTAAAGAAATTCCTACATCAAACAAAAGCTTTGGTTGCTCAAGAGAGTTTATCGAGGTTGACTGAGGCCGAAGTTTGATGATGAACCAAGAACCATCAGTATGGTAGCTATAGAGTCGTGAGAAAAGTTTGATTGGAGCACATGCCTTTGATGAGGAAACCCAACATGCCGCTTGGAATCCAGATGGTCTAGGACACTTTGATTGGAGCATGGAGAGATGATCCGTTTCTACTTGCAATGGTGGCTACTTCACCAAGTTCACCCTCATCTCGAGGTATGTTCCAATTGTCATGACTTTTATCAAAAAGTACCATAGTGTAAAAGAGATAATCGTGGTAAGGGCTAGGTCCGAGATAGCATGTTGGGAATAATCCGCTACCACGGATAGTTGCGTTTAATCGCTGATTAACACTAGCAGGGAAACGCATCCCACCAAGTTCTTCATTACCACCGCTATCGCTTATGATAAGCGTTAAAGTTAGATAAGTATAGAATAGATCTTGTGTATATTCTATTATGTTAGATTTATACTTATCTTGTAAAGGACTCCTTGTTGTATAAAAGGAGATCCTAGGTCATTGTCTTAGTACGATAATATAATTAAATTACCTACTGAAAGCTTCAAGGTGTAACCCTAGTGATAAGCTAAGATCACCGATATTCATTAATAATATTGAGCTTTTTTGTGTTAACTTGTGTTTATTCTCTTACATCATATAATTTCGTCTTCTAAGTAATTAAGTAAATTCCCATTCCCAAAATATCATTGACCAGTGTCTTAGATCCATCACACCTAAGGTTCTGATATTTTGTTTTAGAAGATCCAAAGAATTAGCTTGACTCACTCACTCAATTCAATGGAGATGGAAAACAACCAATCAAACTCTTCTTCTACACCTGCACTCCTAAGCTTAAGCTTAATGAGTTTGAGATATGTGAGATCGGATTAATACTTCCTCATACAGCACTATGCTCTACGGGAGATCATTCAACTTGGTGATTTTTCAAGTCGTGACCACTACTTCCAAAGTAGGTGACACATGTTGTGAAAGCTCGCGAATCAAATGCTTAAAAAGCTCAAAAGAAGAATGATCTTAAAGCTAGAAGTCTCATGTTGGATGACTCTTCCTAGAGACTGAGATTTCATTCAAAGAAATTCAAGATCTGAAGAACTGTTCAAGAGATTTGCTCTGTGTTTGTGGTAATGATGCTACAAAGAAGACTCATAAGACATTGTTAAAGCAAAGTTATGAAAACTTCTCTGCTTCAAGCAATGACTCACTTGATAGCATTTTCACCAAACTCTAGAAGATTGTTACACAATAACCGTGTTTGGCATTGAGGTAGAAAAGGAAGACCTCAATTTGAAGTTTTAATTTTGTCTTCGTGAGTTTCAAACCAATACATCCGGGAAAACAAAACAAACATAGAAACAATGAAGCTCAATGATCTTTACAACAACTTCAAACTTATTGAGCAAAGGTTGAAGAAGGCGGGGAAACTTGGTACAAGCTCTAGTAGCTGTTGTGTTGTCACCGCGACATGATGATTCTCAAGATGAAAGATGATGATGATATCAAGGATTTCGGAAGTTTAAATCGAATGTTCGCCAAGAAAGAAGGTTGCTAGTATTAGAGATCCCCTTTATGCTTTTATCTCCACAACAAGTTGATGGCTCTCTTAACTCATGAAGACATAGAGCAAATCGATGAAGATGACTTGGAGGAGATGGATATTAAATGGCAGATAGCTCTTCTTAGCATGAGGGCTAAGAAATGCTACAAGACATCGGCAAGCCCATCCACACTAATGGTGATGATACTGCAGGCTTTGATAAGAAGAAAGTGGAGTGCTTTAATTGCCACAAGTTTGGACATTTTGCTAGAGAATGTAGAAGACCTCAAAGACCGCAAACGCGCTTACATGAATGCAGGAAGAAACCAGCAACCAAAGGCTATTGATGGTGTGAGCTATGATTGGAGTTTCATGGTCGATGATCTTGAAGAAGAACACTCCGCATGTCGCCTTGTTTCTACCCAAGGTTGCCCTATGGCCTCCCACGACTGGAGGTACAAAACTCAATGTTGCTCTAAAACATGTGGGTCAAGCTGAGAAGTTAAAAGACTTAATGATTTATATTCTAATGAAAGACAAGAGTTATATTAATCGCTAATTATACTGTCTAATCTTAGGAGAGCCATGACAGCTTTTAGAAAACAAATAGAGCACTTTCAAGAAAAATGAGTCAAAATATAGTGATGATATGGTTCTTCGTAGAGAAGAGAGTTAGATCATACAAAAGTCGTGTGGAATGATGCACACCAAATAGAGCTTGAAAAGCTTCAAAAGAAAACCGAAAAATATCAATTTAACTCTAGACACATGTTATCATCAATCTAAGTCAATTGATAAAATTTGGAATGCCCAAGTATTTAATAAAGCTAAGTCCTGTATGGGTTATAATACGCTACACTACCACTAAGAGGTGTTCCACCTCCTGTATTGATTTAGCTCCTACAGGTTTAGAAGACTTTAAGGAACTTGAAAGAGAATATGGTCCTTAAAGGACACAAAGTGGTAAAGAGTGAGGAAGAGAGTAAGCTTGATAATGATGTTTTAGAGTGCTAGTGACATCAGCTTGTTTTGAAAATGTTAAAAGAATGAAGAGACTACTATCCCAAAGTTGTTAATATCAAGCTATAGGAACCTAGGAAAAACCTAGTAGACTAATCAGAAGGTATATGTCGAGATGTATGGAACAAGCTTCCATACCAAACCTAGGAGTTGGAATCATGTTAAATCTCAACAACTAGGTAGTGATTTTGTTATGAACAATAAGGCATGCTATATGTGTGGTAGTTTTGATCATTTACATGCTTATTGTGACTATCATATCGAGAAGGGAAGTATATGGGTATAAAAGGTGAATCAATCTAAATCAACATAATGTACACCCTAATTCTAATTGCAAAATGGTCCCAAGAGTAGTTCAACTTAGAAGTGGCCTCAAAACACTTGCCACAACGCTAAAACTCACATCGCCCACCTAAGTCACTGCTAAAAGTGCAAACACCGTTTTTACAAAATTTGCACAAAATGGTGAAAGAACCTTCAAGCTAAAAGAAAATAACAACTGGTACTGGTTAAAGAAAACCAGTAGCTACAACCGCCATTCAAAAGTTACCACCGCGGGGTTTTAATAAAAGTGGGGACATGGGTAATGCGAGCTCGACGCTGGGAATGGAAACCTAAAGGAATTACCTCAACAACCAATCCCAATGGTGTATCAATGACCTTGATAGATTTAACTATATTGATACACGGTGCGCATCCAAGTCAATCATGGCTTGGGTCCCTAAAAGAAACTAACTCTTTACGCATATGGCAAGCAACATCCAAGGACAAAAGGTCGATCAAGGATATACACATACGGTGTTCAAGGCATATGACCGCAACAAGTCCTATCTCTCTTTGAGCATTATGATGGACAAGATGTTAGTGTTAATAATGAAGTTAGTGGATTGAGATGTGTGATGCAGGAACACTAAAGATAATGGAAAACATGGATTATTATTATTATTACAAAACTCCACCCAGAGTGCAAGAAACTACATCCATGAAGTACAGAGTACAAACATCACTACATCAACTGAAATCAACTACCAACAACCTACCCTAAACATAAGTTTCCTAACCCAAACCCTTCCTACCCATCATCAATCCTTTATGGCTTTTGGAAAGCCCCGCTAAGCATCACCTTAGGAGCACCACGATGTTAATCCAAATATACACCCTAGGGTTTGCAAACCCATCACCACTATACAAGTAGGTGGTGAGGATGATGAAGGAACTGCTAATGGTGGTGATGGTAGCAATGGTAGAGAAGGTAATGATTGCAGTCTTCAAAGGGAGCTTCACCGCTGAGGAGGAACACTTAGGACTCTTCCTAGGTCTCATCATCTGCAAAACACATGGATGACACGCATAGATCTCGAGCTATCTTCTTTGATTATTGCATCCCGAGGCTCGTTGTAGTGATGAAGGTCCAGCAGAAAAGACCCGTGAATGCTTTCCTTCAGATATAACCTCTCATACCTCTTTTCAACTCTCTGGGAGTTTTTTCAATACAAAATCTCCAAACTATCGGACGAATCATGAAGAAAGATTGATTGACTAGATTGACTCATGATTTTGCCGGCAATGATCTTGAGGGTGAAAGTCTTGGAGTATGATTTGAGTGGTTTGTGTTGAATGATCCGTTTAATATATATTAAGTTGATTCAAGCAATACGAGGGAAGGTGCAAGTAGTTGAGGAGTAAATTGGAGTCTTGTATTCTTGGAAAATGTATCAATGCTTAAGTGTTGACTTTATTGAGTATAGCCACCGCTATGCTTAATTCTTTCAATATATTAACCATTGCCAACGAATAGTGATTCCAAAGGTTTGGTTTATGTTAGAGTTGAATTGCTTTGAAGGATTCTTTTGTTTACAATAGTTACCGTGACGATGCTCAAGGTTGTTTAGATTCTATCTAAGCCGCCCATCGATGATTCTCAATAAATTATTTTGTTGGGAACTATATTGCAACCAGTGGTAACGTGCTTTTAGTGGAAAAAGGAAAAACAAAGGAACTTCATTACTAACACATAATTCATTACAAGAAAAGTAATTCCTAGTCAAAACAAAACAAAATCAAACCTAGTAATATCCTATAACTATCTTCGCCTATTCCATTGGCCTCTTGCCTTTGCCACATAGTCATGTTTATTCTTCCTGGGCTCTCTTGTTCGTGCGTGGATTGCATTCTGGACATGGAAGTCCAAGAATCGGGAGGAGGTCTTGGTAGCATTGCGTGCCTTGTTGGAAAGGATATCCGCTTTCTATATTGAGATTGTCAAGCTTCCTATTGAAAAGAGCTTTTGGCAACTCTTAGCCATAGAATAGGTTTCATTATTTGCATCATCATCAATCCCATGAATCGGAGTAGAACTCAAGAGATTTTGCGCTTATCCCAGCCTTTGCTAGGCCTCTTTGGTATATCTTTTGATGAAGAGCCACCAAGGAAGTATCCAAACCATCCCATGCTTCAAGATGATTCCATTCAATTACACTCTCTTCCGAGTCCAGATGTTGATAGTGTTGAGGATTGCTCATGCTATGGTTTTGGGGATATTGTGTTTGAATGAAAATTGATGAAGTTTATCTTAGCCGCCTCCTTATATAGACAAGTGCTTCCGAAGGGTTATTTAATGAAGATATTTACTTTTTCCTATTTTGGTAGGTTAAGGAGTAAATATAGATATTATTGATTTGACTTTGGAAGATATTTTGCTTGTGTAATGGTTTGCTAAAGGTAATTTTGGTTAATATCAAGTTGGTTATTCTCATCTTTTACTAATGTATATCATGTTTTCATGAGGAGTTGGAGTTAAAAGGTGTATATCGAGATACAAACAAATGGTTATTGATTCACCATGTCTAATACACATAAGAATCAACTAGTCCGAGCAAACACTACCGTAAAGACTTTGACAAACCGCTTATGGTTGATAGTTTACCAAAACTATATGGTTATCAACTCACCATATTCTTTATGATTAAGAGTTGGCTACAGTCCAGCAAACGCTCATGGTAAAGACATATCAAACTGCTGATAGCCGATAGTTTGCTAAAAACTATAATGGGAGCAAGATTGTTTTAATGATTTTATTTTCCATCGCTTTTTGAGATTTTTGTGAAAAATTACCACTACTAGTTCATTGCTTCCAATCGACGCTATATTTTACCATCTATGAAAGCCAGCTATAACCCATTATGTCAAGTAGTTTATTTTTACTAGCCGCTGAAAGTAACCAACGATAGTTATATATAGGGAAAATTTTAAGTAAATTATATTCTTTCTATGTTATAACTACTTTCTAAAGATAATTTTACTTATGATCAATTCTAAACCCTAACCCTATATATATATATATATATATATATCTTTTTTCTCAATTGGCTAGTCATTACTTAATTTTACCATAATAATATTTTTCATCAAAAGTTTCTATGGCATCTTTGAAATTTGCAAATGAGCACAACCTAGTGGCCTACCTACAAAAGTCTAACGAGAAGAGTGGCTCCCTGTTTTCATCGATTGTGGACTTTATTCATACCAATTCATATAAGGTATGCATTGCTTTAAAAACCACAATCTATATCTTCAAATCAAACAGCTTTTGACTTCGCCACCCATAACACTTGAGATTAGAGATACACATGAACTGGATGCTCTTAGAGCCACCGTAGATGGGGTAACTATTGATGTTAATGAGGCAACCCCAGAGTACTTCACTTGGATGATCTCAATGGTCTCATCACATTACCTATGTCTGAAATTCATGATACTTTATTATCCATGG
>OU343220.1:104634822-104755956 GCA_910596185.1 Chrysanthemum makinoi
CACATTTGTCATGACAATCATAAAGCATACTTTTACGACAAATAACGAAAACATCAGACTAAATATCAAAGACTTAAAGGTTAGAGCGTGGTTACAACACTTTTTCCATTACATTTTCTAGACGCAATATCTAAAGTGGTTTACAACGGAGTCTTATTCAAAATCGATTGTTCTTCTACTTGACATTCTTTATTTGTCTTTTCTTAGGTCGCAACTTCCTATTCTTCCTTGTATTGCTCCTAATAACTTGAAGTCTTGGGATGTTTGGAAAGAGGCAACTATTCTGTTTGATGGGGAAGCACATTAGTAACTTGTGTTTTGTCATTAGGCATTCTAGGTTCACGTTTACTAAGTGTTACAGGTGCAATTCTCTTAATGATGCTAGACTGAACTTGTTCATACTTTCCTAACATTTCCCGTAACTTAATGATAGTGTGCACCAAATCGTTTTGAGCGAAAAGAATTCATGACTTCTTTAGTGTGTGCAAGATAATGATCAAGTTCGTTTGATGCTTCATCACGAGTTTTTTTGAGTAAATCAAATATGACACCATATTCATGTTTAACTTTTGGAAGTTCTTGTTCATATTTTGAGATTTGAAACTTAAAAGACACGTTTTGATCATCCAGTTGCTCAAGTTTTGGTTTAGGAGTTTTTACTTAGCGGGAGATTTTTGAAAAGCAAGTTGTTGTCATGAATATCTTTTGGCACCATTAAAGACTGACGTGTTGCGAAACTTCGTTTGACAATTGTTCATTTTCAACTTTTTAAGACTGGAACTGAAGCACATTATCCGTATTTTCATATTCCAACAGAAATCAACATGTCGGCAGATATAGAATCAGGATGCATATGGTAAAGAATGCAATAACACAACATTATAGATATCGGCCAGATAACATCTTCCAAGAGTGATCAATCTTTTCTCAATAGTTTCTTTTTACGTTTAGTATTTGAAATCGATGTTTGTTTCTCAGCGTTTTCATGAGACAAGTTCCTTGTGAAAATCCCTTTCCCAATAGTCTTAAGTTTTTCAAATTTTTGACATGGGATAAAAATTCTTTCTTTGAAGAATATCTCTATGTTCTCGCGTCATTGGCGATTGAAAATGTTGAACTTTGATTTCAGTAATTCAATCACGTTCAAAATTTTAAGGTCGAGATAAGAAAGTGTCAAAATATTTGATAACTCGACAACTTTCGGCTTTAGTTGTTACTTCACTAAGTGAAGGTAAAGGACCATTACTTTGCACCATTGTGTTGGGGATTAACCAGCGGTGTGCTAACCAAAGGTTTGTTAGAACTATCTTGTTGACAAAGGTTCTGCTTTTGAAATAGTTAAATGGTTTGTTATAAACGACATTTTCCATTTTTGACCGACTCTCTCATCACATCTAATTCCTCCATGCGATTATATTCATAACGGTCATAATTGAATCATCATTCTATGTTACACCTTGTAAACTTGAGGATTTGGTTTTGAATGCTACATTAGTGAAAACTTAGGTTTTGTATCGGCAAAGATTCGGTCCATATCCATTTGGATTTGGTTTGAAAAAAAACTTTTGAATCGTTGTGATTGATTCACCATGTTTATAAACAACAGTTTTAAACTATTTGATTTTGTTTTGTAAGTCGAAAATTTCCTCAAGATAGTCATTGATAATGCTACACGCGTCGTTCGGGGTCAAAGGAACTTCCTTTTCTTCGAGAAAGTTTTATAACACCTAGGCGTTGAACCTAATCGTTGTAGTGTAGTATTAGCTACGGGTATTGATATCGTTCTCTGGGGAATAGGAATGCTAGTGAGAAGTTACTACGCTAAGGTTGGGGTTGAAGAAGATTATTTTTTATCTTTTTTATGTTTTTAGAAATAGAAGATCTACGAATCGGGGTTTGGATTGGGGGTTGGTATTTCTACCGATTACTCTACTAGTCTAATTATCTAATCTAAGGTGTATGTAGTCTATGTCTAATTATTGTGTGCTCGTATGATAGTTTAAAGATGTGTTCACTTAGGTTTTACTACTCCTTAATTATCTCTATTGATGGTTGAATTGTCACGTCCTTATTCTTAATTAGTTGAATGTCTAAAATTCGTAGGGGTATGCATTTATCCCTAACTCTTTGAACTTACCAAAGGGTCTCGTCTACAAAACCCTCTAGGGATTATAAACTCTAACTCTAAGGCACTCTTTGGATGTTTAGTACAACACGCTCTAAGTGTTATAGTCTAAGGTTCACAAAGATTAATCAAGCATTAATAACACAACGAATGACCTATCGCATTACTAGATCATTAAAAATTAAGATAAGAGACAACCAATCAATATTCAATAATTAAGTTTCATATTCCTAAGCAAACACACAAGTAAATTAGCCGGACATGGAGAACATGCAAGCATACACACAAATAATTGAAGACATAATTGAATTAATGAAGTAAACACTTATCTTGATGTAAGTTAGGGTTTGGAACCCTAAAATACTGTACAAGACAACCTTGGTTCGGTTTAGGTTTTTACTCAAAAAGACTACACATAAATCTGAAAAATTGGATTCTATATATAAGATTACATATCTTGACGGCGTCACCTTGTGCTTGTGGCCTTAGTCCTCTTCATGGCATGATACCGGATAAATCTAGGCAGGTATTGAGTTGCGCTGACCTATATTGCAAAAGCGACACCGTCACTTGAAAATAATTTGGCTTACTCTTGGTCGCCCAAAATGCTCGGCGGTCATCGGATTAGCATGACGCCGTCACCTTGTATTCAACTTGAGTGTCTCGATTCTTGACTTTTGCCATTTTCTTCGTATATCCGCGCCTTTTCGTCCAAATAAGTGCCATTCAGAAGGTACCTTCAAGAGACCTAAAAGTGAAAAGGAGCGATATTAAGTAATAGCGGATATTAAAGTGATCAAATAAGGGCTTAAATGACCCCTCAAAAGGTACATTTTAAAACCTTATCAAATATCCCTACACTTGGTATTTGCTTGTCCTCAAGCAAATGTGCTTTAGCCAATTAATTTATAAGTTAGGGGTCATGAAGCATTAGTTTAAAACAGTCCACAACACATATAAGCCCCGCAAATGTCATAACAAGCACGGAAATTACATACTATAGGTGTTTGGATACTCATCTCTCGGTGTATATGAAATATATCAAAGTGGAAATGGAAGATAAACACTCATTAACCGGTCCTAGTACATAGATTACCATAGGCTTGAGAATAGATCAAACCTCCATCGCTTTGGCGTAAGCACCTAGGAAACACTATCAAAGAGGTCTTTTAAAGGGTTGTAACGTTATGTTTACGGTAGGGAAACAAAGGGTTTGGTGGGATAGGCTATTTAGTGGTGGCAAGTCAAAAATCTCATTGTTACAAGCATACGAAGAATGGCGTTGCTAAGCCAAGACTCGACACTCTAAACTCTAGATAACTTTAAAACAAACAAACAAAATTTAAAATAGATGTAGGATGGTAGCCCGCATGTTTTTTTTTTGTCTTTTTTTTCATACCTTACCATCCTCTCACGGTAACATCAAATGATAGGGATTTATAGGCACATCCCTACACTTGAGTTTTATTACTCTAACACTAATTTGACCTGAATTGAAAAGATCAAAACTTGGGATACGTTATTACGCAAATAAAATTTAGTTCCCTTCCAGTCATTTCATAAACTTTAGCTTTTCCCATGAGTCCCAATCGTCCCAAAACTGTGTACAAAGGATATGATTCGACTTAGCAACTCATGCAAGCAACTAGATAATTGAACTAAGGGTTTGGGTGATAACAATAATGCACTAAAAGTGAGTGCATAAGGTAGGCTAAGGCGATTTGGGTGTACATTTGGGGTGGGGTGTAAACAATGCTCTTCATTGATATTCCGGAAAAACGAAACATCCGAGAGCGCTAAAGGATAGGCTCTGAGGGGTTAACTAGGGGTATCGTGTACTAAAGATAGTACAAGCATAAAGGGTGTGGGGAATTACTCAACAATGTGGAAGAAGTAATTATATTACGGTATCAAACAAGGGTTATCCTAATGCCTCTTATCATTTAGTTATTCTTAACTACACAAGTGTAGTCTTACTAGCGATCTCGGAATGCATCACAAAACAAGTTCTAGAATCTAATATACTACCGGTTCACACTCTAAGCATTAAAGATGAATGCTTTTTAATTCCTACTAATCTAAGGGCGATCCTCATATTTTGGGTGGAATTTAGGTGGTAAATGGTTTTTTGTGCTAGTCATGCAACTTCCTATCCGTGAGATGCTTTTGTTAAGACTAATGGCCTTTCTATATGTCATAAAAATTTTAAATTTGGTGCCAAAATTACCTAACGATATTTTCTCATGATTTATGCACAAATACAATTGGACAAAGCAAATAGTCAAGGATAAGCATAGTTTCAAAGTTCCGTTTTATTTTCCCTCCCTACACTTAAACTGAACATTGTCCCCAATATTCCCGAAAGTATCAAAGTTATGATAATAGAAGGCAATGAAAAGCGAAAGAGCCATACACGGTGTAGCGTGGGATCCGTGTGTGATAGTGGTTAAATCCTTTCCAAGAAGAATGTGTAGTGAAAAGCTCCTTCAATCTTATGTAACTTCTTATTGATAAATTAAACACCCACTTGCGCTTGAAGAAAACAAGCGAAACCAGCGTGGAAATGCGGTAATAATATATAAGACTGGAGCTTAAACTAGGATATAATTCTTGTGGAATGGATGTGTTAGGAATTAGAAATTCCAGGTATTAAAGAGTCGGTCACCTCAAGTATATGTAATCGTTAGAAAGCTCGTAGTCGTAGTTATTTTAGTTAAGTAGTATTTAGTTAAGTAACACCGTGGAGGACGGACGGGTCTTTACCCACTGTATGCCGATCCACGACCGATGTGTGCGTTTTATGTAAGACTATAAATACTCTCCAAGGTAGAGAGTTGGAGCTCATAATAATATCTTTCACTTTCTCTCACTAAGTTCCCTAAACCTCTAACTTTCTCTCTCTAGAATTCCATCTATATGCTACCTTGTGTTAATGTTATGATGTGTATGTGAAAAGTTATATCTTACAATTGGTATCAAGAGCCATGGTTAGATCATATCTTACATATCTTTGGATTTCTAGTGGTTTTAGGTGGTTTTGAGTTTGAAAAAGTTTAGTGGTTTTTGCATCATTTGATTGATTTCTAGTGTTAAAGTTTTGATTTTGGTTGTACTTTTATGTTTAGAATCATCAAAAGTGTTTAGGTTTTGGTAAGCTTGAATCATCTTGGTTGGGTTGTTTTTGGATTGAAAAGTGAGGTTTATATGGGTTTTCAAGCTAGCGACTTAGCTCACGGAATAGTTTCTTGGTAGCGACTTGCTTCATATTTTTGTAGCGACTTCAGATGTTGGAACTAGCGAGTTAGATCTAGCGAGTTAAAGTACAAGTAGTGGATTCTCCACTACGGTAGCGACTTTAATGGTAGCGACTTGGATGCGAGTTGCTCTTTAGCGACTTGTGTCTCTAGCGACTTGTGTAGCAATTGCCCAAAATTTTGTTAGCGACTTGCAGTAGCGAGTTACTACTTAGCGACTTGTTTTACTATGCGACTTGGGACTCTAGCGACTTAGGGGTGTAGCGAATTAAGGGTTAGCGACTTAGTGCATTAATTTCTAGCGACTTAGTGTACTAATTTCTAGCGACTTAGTATTTTATCATCTAGAGTCTTGAGTGATTGTTTACGGTTTTCTCTTGATTTAGTAAAATCCCGTGAAAGAATCCATTTCTCGGTTTAATCATAGAGCTATAAAATCCCGTATAATCTGTTAACATGTCTACCAACGTTCCCCATTATCTCCACTTGTTGCGAAGATGTTCAAGCAGGTGGTTGATACTCGTCCACCCATGCTTGATGAACCGACTACGACTCTTGGGCTCAACGAATAGCTGTATTGCCTTGGAAGGAAAATGGTGTCAACATTCTCAAATCCATTGATGAAGGACCACATCGAGTTGAGACGACTAGAGACATACTTGATACTAATGCAGATGGTACTCTGTTTACGAATTGAACCTAAGATGTATGATGAGCTTGATGATAAGGATAAAAAGAGATTTGATGCAGATATCGGGGCTTCAAACATTGTTCTTCAAGGTCTTCCTAAAGACATCTACAAGCTGATCAATCATAACACGAGATGCTAAAGGCGTTTGGGACAATGTTAGATGCTTCTCTCGGGTTGAATTAACTATGGAAGACAGAGAATCCCAACTCTATGACGAATTTGAGCATTTCAAGATGAAACCCGATGAGAGTGTCTATGAGTACTATGTGAGATTTCATAAGTTAGTTAATGACATGAGGAACATCGGAATGACTATGCCTAACATTCAGTTGAACTCAAAATTTGTGAACAACATGAATCCCGAATGGCACAAGTTTGTTACCTTTGTGAAGCTCACTAAAGGATTGAAGAATACAAACTATGAGCAACTCTATGCCTTCCTCCTTGAGAATGAGAGACATGCTATGTTTGAAAAATTAATTCTCAATCGGTTCAAAACCAACGAGGAGAGACAAGCTCGTCTAATGACTCTACAACTTTCTACTCAAACATCGGAATCACAACCAAAGCATCACAAGTCATACCCTGGGTAATGGTAATCACAAACTCATTCCGATCCTATGTACAAACAAGGCGATCGATACTCACGTGGGTAGCTTCATTAATCAACTAGCTCTTCTCATCAGTCAAAAGAACTCTCCCACAAACCAAACAACCTCGAGCGCATCTAACCCACACAATCAAGCCACTATTAAAGATGGAAGGATCGGTGGTGCAACAGTCTGAAGAAGCAGTATGATCGAGGGAGAGGTGGAGCTGGGAGAGGTTATGTTGGAAACCAGAATCGAGGAAGGAATGGTAAACAAGGTCAAACTAAGCTCAAATGTTATAGAGGGGTGAGGACACAGCAAGACTGTACATCTCCAAAGCAGAATCTTGATTACTTCGAGAAGATCTTTGGCGGCTCAAGCTCGGACAATGGTGCTACGATGAAGAGAATTGCTATTTCTTCTTGAGGGCAATGCCAAGACCTATGATGCGGATGTGGATGAGCGGCTATTGGAGATAGGTCACAATCATCGAGAATGCCTTTCAAGTCGTATTGTGATGCATACGACTTCGATGTGGATGATGTTACACAATTTTATGGCTAGCATTTCTCCAATGGTTTCTCCCAAGGTCTCTCTTCACCATACGGGCCATCCAAGACAAGCTCATCTGAGGTATTAAAACTATACGATGATCGATGTGCACGGATGCATGACAAAGTACAATCAGCTGAAACTATTGAATCAAATATTGAAAATATGGGTAATATCAATATTGTCCCATATGATCAATATGTGAAACAAAGTGAAAGTGAAGTTGTACCAAGTGATGCATCTTCTGCAGTCAACAATGACTATTTTTTGATGAATACATGTGCCCGATGATTCCATTATTTAGAACTAAATGCCTATAAAGAGCGTGTTGCTATTTATGAACAACGTGCTAAGTTTGAGTTGACCACTCGTGAGCAGGAAATGGATAACCAAGTAAGTACAGTAATTAGAAAAAGTAAGTTTATAGAAGAAGTATTGAAACAAGAATTAAATTCCTTGCAAGAAAAACTTTCTAAAACATCTAAACAAAAACAAGAACTTCAAGAAAATGTGAAAATGCTTAAGCAAGAATTTAATGCAAAGGAATCAAAACTCTTGTGAGATTTTTCTAATCTGAAAACTTTGAAAAACAAACTTGAGAACAAGTTGTACATACAAGGAAACACCATTCAGGCTGCTCACATGGTCACTAAACATAGAGTCTTAAGCGATAAGCATAGCATTCCCCTTGTTGAGGAACCGAATCCAGGTATTAAAAGGCTAGAAATGCTCATAAGGTGCTTTATGATGGTAATGAAATTCTTAAGCCTAGAAACCTAGTTCGTTGAGTGCACTTGAGGAAGATAATCAGGATGAAGTCACTAGGGAAAGGATGAACAAAAAACTAGATGACCGAAATGCAAAGGAAAAGCTGGATTTCCTTGAACATGTTTAAACCTCAAACATTGTGACCCCGAACAAGTGTTGGAAAAGGATATGGACTTGCAAAGAAAATCTTGTTGAAAAGAATCCCCCTTGTAGGAAATTCCCTAAAGCGACCGTGTATCCTCCAAATACACCAATGCATTTAGTTCCTAGAACTATTGCCACTAAGAGCAAGACCTTAATCGGTCAATATGTTATTCTTCAACTATTTGTTGATTTTGAGAAAACTTGTAAGAAAAGGATCACACCCACTGGGATAACTGAAGGGAAAGGGGTTTTGAGCAAATGAAAGAATGTTATTTAACCGAGGTCATGCCTTTCTTTAAACAACTAAAAGATCATTTTGAGAGTCTTAAAAAAGGGACAAATCAGATATTAAAGAAATGGAAAAGGAATTTGATGCAATGGTAGTTGAAGTTAGTGATTATGGGCGTGCACTAAAATATAATGAGATTGAGAGGAAGAACTTGCATACCTTAAATGAGACTCTTATTCCTGAATGTGTTGCTCAAGATATCTTTTTCCCTGCTTCAAATTGCTCTATTAATGCTTCCAAATTTCATGAACTATCGTGGCCACGAAAGTCTCCCATGATCGTGTCATTGAGCTTGAAAAAACTAATTCTAACTAACGAGAAAATTGGATGAATTTGGTTAAACATTTTTCTAAACTGGAAGTTGAGCATTTTAATTTACAACTAAAATATCAACATCTTAAAGAAAATGTTAAAACTTGAAATATCAAGACATCCTCGATGCTCCGAGAGTTTGATGAGTTTTTCAAATTAACAAGCGTGATGAACGATTCAAGCTCATTCAACACGATCGAGAAAGTTGAAAGCCCAAATCTCTCAATTAAAGGGTCAAACGAACAATATGACAGGCTCCCAAATCCCTCCTCCTTTAGATTCTGAGAATTCTCAAACTTTTCATCTTCAAAACTTAGTTGATGCCTTACAAAAGGAAAGCGAGAGTTTTCTAGAAGAAAATGAAAAAGTTAAACGACATTTTAAAGAGTTATATGATTCAATAAAGTCACCCGTGACCAAAACAACGAAAAAATAACGTCTTTACAAAAGGAAATCGAGAATCTAAGAAGTCAAATGGGAAACTGCCACTTGTTTTCAATAAGAATGTTGTCTCAAAGTCACCCTTAGATTGCAAATACACCGTGACAGTTAAATATATTCCTCCTCATCTTAGGAATAATGAACATGCTTTTCATGAATATTGCTCACCTTAAGGATCTAGAATGTCTCCGTGAGATTGTCGAAGAGGATTTCATTAACAAACCTCTTGATAGTGAAATTAGGTTTGCTTGCCTCCAGGCCAAACGATCTCAAGAGTTGCTAGAATGTGTAATTGCCACATGCCCAAAATCCTTAACCTTAGGTGAAAAAGGCAAAGCTGTGATGCCTTGTTCTATGCCTAGTGCCAAGCAGAAAATCCGTTCTATGCCCGTCTTAAAAGGAAACACTAATGTGCCTTCAAGTAGTTGATTCGGATATGTTAGTGCTAAGAAAGTGAACTTTAGTGTGCTGCAAAAAGCTCAAATCACAGTCTTAAAGTATACACTAATGTGCCTTCTAGTACTTCAGATCCTTGCACATCAAGTTCAGGAATGCAAAATATAGATCAACCAACTAATGTTCCCATTCCCTCTACAGGAGTAATCGGTGACTTTAAAGCGGCGGGTCAAAGTCTCAAGACAATACAAGGAATGATAGGACCTTGCAAGCTAAGAATGTGCATTGGAAGAGAGTAGAAGACCAATCTAGGAACTTTAGGCTTGAGTTGAATAAAACGAATCGTGTTGATTCTAGGATTAGCCTTAGGCGTCTTGTAATTAATTGAATTCGATACTATCTGCAAACCTTGTAATCTTTGCATGCTTGAATTCATTGCTAATCATGAATGTGGTGTGAATGCTTTGTCTAATGTGTCAAATGCCCGATTAAAATTGCTAATGCTAATAATCGTGCAAATAAGGCAAAAGGCAAAAGAAAGACGTTAGAAAGCGATTGGAAACCACAGGAAGAACTTTTATAAAGATAGGTTATTATTGGATACCTTTTGGTCATAAGAATAATCAGTTTTGTTCTCAAACTGCTAAGATTATGCCCACTAGAAAATGGATGCCTATTGGTAGAACTATTCCCTTAAGAAGTAAACATACTTTGAATAGGTCAAATCGAGACACCACATTGCATCCCCAATGATTCCATTGCTTCTACTTCGATATGGATGTTTCGATTACGATGTGGGTGTTCCAAATCTTTACTAACCAAATGGAACCCATTCTTGCATGGGGATCCCAATTATCGATTATCCATTTTTGTGCGTGTTCAACTGCAGATCGTTCAAATCGTTACGTGGTACACGGACTCGGTCGTTCCAAGCATATGGCCGGGGCGGTTCGCTCATGAACCGTGAGCAAATTCATCGGGACTGTTAGATTTGGTAATGATCATTTTGGTGCTATTATGGGTTATGGAGATTATGTTGTTGGTGATAGTGTCATCTCGAGAGTCTACTATGTTGAATGGTTGGGTCATAATCGTTCTCTGTTGGTCAATTCGTGACTCGATCTAGAAGTTGCCTTCAGAAAACATACTTGCTTTGTTAGAGATCTTAATGGTAAGGAACTGTTAAAAGGAACTCGTGGGTCAAACCTTTACACCATCTCTATCGATGGCATGATGAGGGCTTCTTCTTGCTTGTTATCAAAGGCTTCAAAACAAAGTCATGGTTATGGCATCGTCGTCTCAATCACTTGAACTTCGGCACCATCAACGATCTTTCGAGAAAGGACCTAGTTGTAGGTTTACCTAGACTAAAGTATGAAAAGGATCATCTTTGTTCAGCATGTCAATTGGGAAAAAGCAAAAGTATGCCCATAAACCCAAACCTACTAACTCGTCACGAAGTTCTTCATATGATTCATATGGATTTATGTGGACCAATGAGTGCAGAATATCTTTGGGAAGAAATATGTGTTAGTTGTGGTTGATGATTACTCTAGATTCACCTGGTCAAGTTCTTAAGGACAAAGGATGAAACTCCTGATATCATCATCAAACTCATCAAACAGTGCGAGTTCGACTTAACAAACCGTGAAATTGTCGAGCAGACAATGGGCGAGTTTGTCAACAAACAACTTAATGAATTCTATGAAAGCGTTGGAATCAGTCATCAAAGAAGTGTTCCACGAACTCCTCAATAGAGCGGTGTAGTTGAAAGACGTCGGACTCTGTTTGAAGCCGCTAGAACAATGTTGATTTACTCAAAGGTTCCAATGTTTCTCTGGGCTGAAGCAATCGCCATTGCATGCTATACACAAAATCGTTCCCTAATCCACACCGTACATGGAAAAACTCCATATGAACTTGTCCACAACAGAAAACCTCATCTCTCTTTCCTTCGGTGTGTTTGATTGTGCTATCCAACTAATGAGGGTCAAGACTTAGGAAACTTAGGGCTAAAGCGACATTGGAGTATTTGTAGGATGCCACCAAACAAAAGGGATACCGAATCTATAACAAAAGAACCCGAAATATCATGGAAACCATTCAAGTTACGTTTGATGAGTGACGGTCAAATGGCTCTGGACAATCCATTTCGGGACCCGCTTCAAAGACAGTCCCATTGGTTCATCTCTTGTTCCAAACTCTACTCAAGAAACTCCATATGTACCTCCATCCGAAGATGATGTAAAGAAATTGTTTGATCCTATGTTTGATGAACTGTATGATTCAAACACTAATGAGGTAATGATTCCTGCAACAGAGGATGCTCATATTCACGAATGAAGTCAATCCTTCAGTCTCAATATCTTTAAGTCAAGAAGCACCTGCTTTGATCCTTGATCTCATCAACAAATCATCATTCTTCAAATGTACATCATGGAAATGTTTCTGGCATCAATGATGAAGTTAATCCCTTTGCTACTCATGAGGATGCTCCATTTGAAAACATATTTGCTACTCCGAAATCATCATCAGAACCATCTTCTTCAGGAGACATCGACTCAGCTACCTCGGTTCCTCAACAACGCCACATGAACACCTTAGAAAATGGACTCACGATCATCCATTAGACAACATCATTGTAAATCCCTCTCGTCCGTATCCAGGAAACAACTTGCAACCGATGCCTTATGGTGTTTCTTCAACTCCGTACTTTCTAAGATCGAACCAAAAGATGTTAAAATCGCCATGAATGAAGACAATTTGGTTCAATGCCATGCAAGATGAAATTCATGAGTTTAATCGACTTGATGTATGGGAGTTAGTACGCTCCAGAGCGTGCTATGATTATAGCTCTCAAATGGATCTTCAAAGTAAAACTTGATGAGCATGGTGATGTGTTGAAGAACAAGGCTCTATTAGTTGCTAAAGGATCGTCAAGAGGAGGGTATAGACTTTGAAGAATCTTTTGCTCCTGTTGCTCGAATCGAGACAATCAGAATCTTTCGGCTAATTTGCTAGTAAGAACATGGTAGTGTCGAGATGGATGTAAGGCGGCATTTCTGAGAGATCTTAAAGAAGTCGTTCGTCGCCAACTGAAGGATTTGTGAATCAAGAGCATCCTACTCACGTTTATCGTCTGAAGAAGGCTCTCTACGGTTTAAAGCAAGCTCCAAGGGCATGGTATGATACACTGTCAAGGTTTCTTCTATCATCGGATTGAAGGGCAGATTGATCCTACATTGTTCACCAGGAAGTCGGGCAAACATTTAACTCATGTTCAAATTTATGTTGATGATATTATTTTTGCCTCGACTGACCCAATGGAATGTGATCATTTTTCTAATGAAATGAGTTCTAAGTTTCAAATGTCAATGATGGGACAAATGTCATTTTTCTTGGGATTACAAATTTCACAAAGTCCCGGAGGCATTTTCATAAATCAATCTAAATATGCAACAGAGTTTTTAAAGAAATTTGGATTTGATTCATGTGACCTGTTGACACCCCATGATCGAACCAAACTAGATGAGGACCACTCGGGGATCATGATTGACCAATAATATCGTAGTATGATTGGATCCCACGATGTACCTCACAGCTAGTAGACCGGACATCTTGTTCATTTGTTTGCATGTGTGCTAGATACAGGGCTAAGCCTACTAAAAGCACCTTGAAGCGGTTTAACGGGTCTTTCGGTATCTCCAAGGAACCATCAATATGGGACTATGGTACCCGAAGGACACCGGTATATCACTAACGGCCTATCAGAATCTTGATCATGCGGGTTGTCAAGATACGTCGAAGTACACATGCGGAGGTGCTTTCAGTTTTTGGGTGATAAGCTTGTAAGCTGGTCTTCAAAGAAGCGAATGAGTACTTCTATTTCCTCTGAGTGAATACATAGCCATGTCATCTTGTTGTGCTCAAATCTTATGGATGAGATCTCAATTATTTGACTATGGCTTTGAATTCAACAAAATCCTACATCTTTGTGATAATAAAAGTGCTATTGCTCTCTCATGCAACAACGTTCAACACTCAAAGAATTCTTCAAAAATATTGTCTTTTTGTGATGTTTTTTTTAGGTTCGAAAATATCACGGTCTTTGATAACGTCCTCAAGAATGACAGGGACTTTTAGATGTTGTTAATTCTTACAAAAAAAAAAAAAATTGGGAGAAAAGAGTGGTTTATTGTCACAAGCAATAACTTAGGTTTTAAAGAAACAGAGCCATGTTTTCAAATTCCATGCTTTCGATTCTATAACTATCTTATCTAAATGCTTTGAAAAATAACTTCGGTCTCTATTTTTGATAATCATCGAGGACTTATCGTCAAAATCTCTATCGCTCAATCAACAACCTATGTCATTGATTGAGGGGGAGAATGATTTCAATTAAATTAAAAGTTATTTGGCATTAAATTGTTTTCAAAAGATGTACATGCATGTTTAACCAATGGAGTTTAAAATCTCAACATCAGATCCTTATCGGTTAAACGCTTTCATAATCAAGTCACAATTCTCCTTAAAAGCTTTCAAAATCAATTTAAATCTATAAGAGATCACAAATCTCAAATGATTTTAATAATTGTGATCGGGGGAGAAGTTGTGATTTAAATAGGATTTAAACTGATAATTAGATAAATGGTTTCTTAAGTGATTAGCATGTTTGCCTCCCCGTAAGTGACAAAGCGATTTCAAATTTTCCATGCACACATTGAGGGGGCATCTATAATTTGAAATGATCATTTATCTCAATGTGCAGGTTCCCTCTAGTATGTGTAAAACTCCTTTCAAACCTAGAAGCACATATTGAGGGGAGCAAAATCATGAAAATCTCATCCTTCCCAAAATGCTTTATCTACTTGATTCGATTTGGGAAGTGATGTTGATATCTTTGAGAAAATGGTAATCAAAGAAGTTAATTCTTTCTCTTTGCCTCCGTGTGCAAAACATTTTCAAATACTTGATGCACATGTTGAGGGGAGTTCTCGTTCTAAAAATATCAAAAACAATTCAGTACAAAATGCTATAATATATCACAAGTATATCGAATTGATTTTCAAATGGTTTTCAATTGGTTCCAATGGCAGATGAACAATACCAAAAAAGACCGACCAACTTTACTTTATGTACGGTGATATAAGGATGATAAGGTTAGGTATTTGTTCCCATGATCCGCCAGAACCGGAGGGATCTACCCTGGAACTATCCACTAGTTAGTGTAGAGTTCTTAGGTATGATAATAAAAGGAGAAAAATGCGATATGGGAAGAGTGCGGTGAGCTGAAGCTTTGGAATAAACCCAACAAGGTTCTAGCTATGAAGTCTCGGCGAAGGGGTTGAAGAATTAAAAAGAATTGAATGAGAAAAGGGTGAAAACAAATAGCCCTCCATTTATTCAACCTTAGGGCAGAAACCGGGTTCAATTCATATGCAATTGATGGTAACATCGGTATTGAAGACAAGACGTCATGGACCCGATGGCGCACGCACTTCAACTTCCCAAACCACTCAAGTTCCTCTTAAAAGGACTTGTTTCATTCTCACGGGGAACCGACATTATCTATCGACTTTCTCTTAGAGATTGTTGATATTGAAGAAGGAGACCCTCTCCCTAGTCTCCGGCACAGGATCCAAATATGCACAAATTGAGTCTAGAGCCCCGAGATCATCAATAAATCTCATTAGGACACTTTCAATGAAGACTCTCTGTTTCACACAATGTGGAAAGAGATTATATCTTGAGTCCTACGCATTATCCTTGTGGTATTGCCGGAACATCTGAGTGATGTGTTTACATATTCACTGTGAAGATGGAAAGCCTTCTGGTGCCAACATCTAACAAGCTCTGGTAGGTGGCATGTGAGATCTATTATACAGATCAACCATGTGACAACTGAATCGAAACAATGGGGCGATTCAATCTTTTGAATCAATCCTGGTTCAGGTTATGGATTGACGGATACCTTTGAAAAACCGGTCTTTGTGCTTTAAAACTCTTTTCATTAGCACGTCGACCGTGTACTAATTTTTCAAATCAAAAGGTGTTTTATGATTGATAATTGATTTTCATTAAAACCTTCGTTGTATTGCAAAAACAATTTCTATTGAGCAATACTCGATTGTTTTTCAAATATCTTTTCATCAATCAGTGGACTCAAATTCGCTGGTTCACTCACTCCGTGCTGTCTTCTTTGAGATGTTCCGGTTTGAGAACGACCGCTAGAGCACTGCGAAACCCTGTCAAGGAAATTCTTCGAATTATACCGATCACGAGCGTACTATGTACTGAACAACGGGAACCGTGGGCCGTGTACCTCAATTCAACGAAAGTGATCAAAGACACTTTCGTGCGATTTATTGCTAACTGTTGTATGCAGGTACGCCCGACGCTTGCGCTGCTGTTGAGAATGAAGCGGTCAATCCATAGCCGCATGCTCACTTAACACATTCATCTCAAAAGAAATCATGATTAGTGCATCAATGACTCTGATATATTCACTCCATGCTTCGCTACTGCGCCAATATCATGATTCAACAAATGCTTCCGCTACTCGATGAGAAGATATCATGATCCAGAATGTGAGCATGTCGGTCCTAAAGTCACAACATCACATAATACCAACACCACAAAGGATGTCATAGAGATTTTTTTATGGCTGATAATCTCAAATGATGGCTCAAAATTATTATCACGTGGATCAGGAAAAGACCTCCACTTGAAGTAACCAAACATGCAATGTGAAGAATCAATGACTACGAGCTTAGGAACAAAGGACTACATCAAGAATGCAAGAACAATTGTTAATGTCATATCTGCTTGTATTCAATGTAATTTTAGTGCATGATTGAGGTGACCTCCCTGGGGGAGATTGTTAGGAATTAGAAATTCCAGGTATTAAAGAGTCGGTCACCTCAAGTATATGTAATCGTTAGAAAGCTCGTAGTCGTAGTTATTTTAAGTTAAGTAGTATTTAGTTTAGTAACACCGTGGAGGACGGACGGGTCTTTACCCACTGTATGCCTGATCCACAGCCCGATGTGTGGCGTTTTATGTAAGACTATAAATACTCTCTACCTCCCAAGGTAGAGAGTTGGAGCTCATAATAATATCTTTCACTTTCTCTCACTAAGTTCCCTAAACCTCTAACTTTCTCTCTCTAGAATTCCATCTATATTCTACCTTGTGTTAATGTTATGATGTGTATGTGAAAAGTTATATCTTACAGGATGTTTACAGAATTTCTGGAAAATTAAGACCTGGAAAATTCCAAAAATTTATAAGTGGCTCAGAAAACGAGAAAAAGGTAATCTATTGTTTTTACTCCTTTACGGCGCTTTCGACGCCGTTCAGTTTGATACAGCCGTAAGTTATCCTGACAAAACCGATCGCGATTTTCTCGAAAAAGTTCGAAAATTTACATCTTTAGAATCTAGAAAAATTTCTACAAAACATCCATTATGACTCGATACAAGCATTTGACTTGAACAAACTCACATATATATCTTTTAATGAATTGATATTCTCATGTTTACGTTTCTTTTGAAAACGTGTGTAATCCTCCCTACTCTTATCCTTTATGCAAAATACCTTTATATGTGATTAAGACGAGGTTAAAAACAAAATAAAGCATTTTTACAAATTTAAACATGAGATTAAACAATCAATAAAAGATATATGACACTAACAAGCAAACAATTAAGCATGGGTTGCCTCCCACGAAGCGCTATTCTTTATTTATGAGTCTTGTAGCTAGACTCGTAGTCATACTCCTACGTTGTCTCATTTTGCATTCTCAATGAGAATTCTATCATATTGACAAAATTTTCATCGACTCTATATCTAGGCCCGAGGGTCAAGCAATCCTTATAATAAAGCCTCCTTCTGTCCCACATAAATTTATAACCTTTTTCAACATCGTCCTTGCTTTTGTCCTCAAAAGCTTTGATGTTGTCTCGTTCAAAAATGGGTAGATGGCCATATTCATTTGTTTTCCAAGGCATCCTATAAGTGATCTCATCGTTCCCTTCCTTAAACCTAACCGTTCCATCATGCTTGTTATGGCTCATCTTAGATGTTTCAACAAACGGTTTTCCTAGCACTACTTGGGATAAGCTATAGTCAATGACGCATCCTATATCTTCTAGGACCACAAAATCAACTAGGTAGGTAAAATCTCCTATAAAGACATGCACATCCTTGACTCTTCCCACAAAGTTGCAAACTCCACCTGGATACATAGGGTCCCTCCTAATATTAAGTCGCTCATTCGTAATGTCATTGTATACAACAGATGACATCACATTAATGGGGGATTCCGTATCTATGTAAGCATGGTCGACACTCCTATATCCGATCATACAAGGGATTTTTAGGTTCCAAGGATTTCCTCTCCTAATCTTTGGGCATATCCTAATGATAGGTGATCGGGGATTATCGATGATGTATCAATGGTAAGCAACCACTTCCTTAGTGGGGTAAAGATTGAAATAAGCGCTATCCTCTTCATTTACGTTTATCCTATGCAACTCACTAGGATCTTTGATTTCATCAATGATTTGGTTGCGAAGAGAGTTGAAGGACTGATGGTCAAGTGGTTGACTTGGGCTAGGTGAGCAAAACTTAGCGAGAAAACGGGTAGTGAGATCTTCCCAACTTGAAATAGATCCCGTGGGAAGATGAAAAAGCCATTTACTAGCTTGTTTTCTTAAAGAGAATTGGAAGAGACGCAGACGCGTGGTCTCCCGAGTAGTAGCATCGAGGTCGATGGAATCGACAATTTTAAGGAAATCCTTAAGATGCTGATTAGGATTTTCGGAACGAAGTCCATGGAATGCACATCCGTTTTGCACCAAAAGGATGGTGTCGGATCGCAGAGCCATAGTTTGGGCTTGATCAGGAAGCTCAATTGTGTTCCTATAGCCTAGGTGTCTTGGTCTCGAGTATTCACCAAGAGTACGGGCTCTTGGCGGGTCAATTGGTGGTGGGTTGATGAATGGTGGGTGGTTATCACCTTCCAAGATGAAAAGTGATGGGGTTACGAACAAAGGTCACGAAGAAGGGGGATAGACTACGAGGAAGCTAAAAATGAGAAAAAATTTACTTGATAGGAATCAAGCAAAGAAACCTAAACGAGGTCGACTACTAACTAGCTATTCTATTCCCCGGAAGCGGCGCCAAAAACTTGATAACGCAACAAGCGTCGTTCGGGGTCAAAGGAACTTCCTTTTCTTCGAGCAAGTTTTGTAACAACCTAGGCAGTGAACCTAATCGTTGTAGTGTAGTATTAGGGTAAACCACGGGTATTGATATCGTTCTCTAGGGGAATAGGAATGCTAGTGAGAAGTTACTACGCTAAGGTTGGGGTTGAAGAAGATTATTTTTTTATCTTTTTTTATGTTTTTTTAGAAAATGGGAAGATACGAATCTCGGGGTTTGGATTTGGGGGTTGGTATTTCTACCGATTACTCTACTAGTCTAATTATCTAATCTAAGGTGTATGTAGTCTATGTCTAATTATTGTGTGCTCGTATGATAGTTTAAAGATGTGTTCACTTAGGTTTTACTACTCCTTAATTATCTCCTATTGATGGTTGAATTGTCACGTCCTTATTCTTAATTGCGTTGTGTGTCTAAAGTCGTAGGGTATGCATTTATCCCTAACTCTTTGAACTTACCAAAGGTTCTCGTCTACAAAACCCTCTAGGGATTATAAACTCTAACTCTAAGGCACTCTTTGGATGGTTTAGCCTACAACCGCTCTAAGTGTTATAGTCTAAGGTTTACAAAGATTAATCAAGCATTAAAAACACAACGAATGACCTATCGCATTACTAGATCATTAAAAAATTAAGATAAGAGACAACCAATCAATATTCAATAATTAAGTTTCATATTCCCTAAGCAAACACACAAGTAAATTAGCCGGACATGGAGAACATGCAAGCATACACACAAATAATTGAAGACATAATTGAATTAATGAAGTAAAACACTTATCTTGATGTAAGTTAGGGTTTGGAACCCTAAAATACTGTACAAGACAGCCTTGGTTCGGTTTAGGTTTTTACTCCAAAAGACTACACACAAATACTGAAAAATTCGGATTCTATATATAAGATAACATATGCGACGGCGTCACCTTATGAGTTGTGACGCCGTCGGGTCGCCGTCATTAGGGTTTCGTCTTGGCCACGTTAGTCTTGCGACGGCGTCACCTTGTGCTTGTGACGCCGTCCTCTTCAGCTTATGACGCCGTCTGGATCAAATCTAGCCCGTCTGAGTTGCGACGGCCTACTCTTTTAAAGCCTGACACCGTCACTTGAAAATAAGAAATTTGGCTTCTGTGCCGTCACAAAATGCTCCGACAGCGTCGCAGTTAAGCGGATGCCGTCACCTTGTATTTCAGCAGCTTGAGTGTCTCGATTCTTGACTTTGGCCATTTTTTTTTCGTATATCCGTAGCCTTTTCGTCCAAATAAGTGCCATTACAGCAATTTGCCTTCAAGAGACCTAAAAAGTGAAAAGGAACTATATTAAGTAATAACGGATACAAAAGTGATCAAATAAGGGCTTAAACGACCCCTCAAAAAGGTACATTTTAAAACCTTATCAGTCATCTATTCGTTTCGTTGAATGCTTTTTGTAGTCAGAGAACTGTTTTTGACAAGTTAACAACTCAGCCTTTGCTTTTTGAGTTTCCAAAGTAAGAACGTTAATTTGTTGTTTATGTTCATGTTTCATTTGTTCTATTTGAGACAACAAAGCATTCTTCGGCTGCTAGATCACTTGAACTGGTAGTTCCAAAGATTTTTGTTTTGATGTGATTTGGCAAAAGCGGCTTCAAAACCTTTTTCACGGTTTTCTTGAGTTTTGTAAAAGTTGATTTGTCGAATTAAGCATTCATTATCCCTAATTAACAGTGCATTTTTCTCTTTTAATTTTGTGCAAATTTCCAAACGAGATTCTTGGTCTTTAATTAAGGTCAAGAGCTCAATTTCTCTATTAGACAGAAGCTCATCTTGTTCAACGTTAGTCTCAACATGATCATTATTTAGATCCTCAAATATAACCACGGAGTCAACTTGAGTATCAATATTAACCATAAGGTCATCTTGATCATCAAATATAACTACGGGATCTATTTGATAATCATCGAAATGAGATGTGGATGGCTCATGTTGAACGCTCTGATCCTTGTCGGATGGAGAAATTGGCGGAGATATCGATCAAGAATGAGTATGTTTTGTTTGGCATTCGAGACAAAAGCCATCAGTGTCATACACCGGGTCTGGTCACTCATGTGTAGAGCTTGCATATGTGCCATCAACATCACTGCTGCATTAGCCTGCAATTCCTCCATATCATCATCGAATCGGCATCCGCCATAAAGCTCTGCTCCTTGTTGGTAAGAGTGCCACCGCTTCATCCTTGAGAGTCAAGAGCAAAGCCTCTTGTGATAAGCAACGCCTCTTGTCCTCGGCTTAGGACATGCATTAGCCCGATGACCCTTCTCATTACAGTTATAACAACGAAGACCATTAACCCCATTCTGAGCATTCCCTTGTTCAACCACTTGAGCTCTTTGTTGTTGTGGAGCACCCTGGTTATTCCTGCCCATAGCATTAAACCCTTGACCACCTCCCATCTGACGACCATAACCACGATTCTGAACTTCAACGCGTCCATTGTTCACAATAGCCTGATTCCTTATGTTTGATGAGGAACGAATGCGATTGTTGGATCTGTTTGTATATAGGCCGAAGGCTTTAGCAATCATAGCAAATCCTTGTTGCAATTCATCAAAAGCATCGTAGTCCTCATCAGCTTCACTGTAAAGTGCTTGAGCATTGTTGTTGTTGTATGGAACCAATTGAGTTTATTGAGGTTGTTGCTGTGACGGATCATATGGTGTGATGGTTGCAGTTGGTTGAGGAGCAGGTTGAGGAGGAACACTAGTTTGAGCCCACAGAGCAAGTTGTTGATTATCCAGGAAGTGACATTTTGTGGTAGCCGGAGTCCACGGATAGCCCTTTCTTTGTCAACTTCTTTTGGTGAGGCTTCAAATAGTCGTACAACAATCCGTATTTAGCATGATGAAGATTTTTAGCTTGACGGAGAAAAATGACATACTTCTCCCATTTCGGACCAAGACTACTTAGGAACTTAGTGTTGATAGCAATTCATGGCATGATGATATTGTATTTGTCCAAATCATTGATGATGTCTGAAAAGCGATGATGATATGACTCTAATGTCTCTCCTGGTTTAATCATGAAGTGTTCATAAGCCAAGTAGATTTTGGATTCCATGTCTTCCTGATTGAGTGATGTGCCTTCCATAAGAAGATGAATATGTTCCCACATTGCTTTAGCAGTCTTTTGAGCATCAACACTTCGAAGGATCGGATTGGGTAACCCCAAAAGGATGTATTGCATTGCTAGTTCATCGGATTCAAAATGTAGAAGTTCATCACCTGTGAGGTCTGAGACAGTTGCAATTTTGGTGACAGCATCTCTTGGTGGATTGGCAGCTGGATCTGCGGGTGTGACAATAGTAGGCATCCGAAATGGACCTTCCATAATGACCTTCTTTAAGAACTTTCCATGTGGCTTCTTTAGATCACAGAACCTAAAGAACCTTATCACCCATTGATCATAATTCCCGGGAGTGAGCATTGGAGGTCTATCAAGTGAGCCAGCTTCATGAATTGATTGTTGGCTACTTAAGGTTTCACACATCTTGCCAAACCATGACGGTTCCTTCATAGTATTCCTGGATGGATGTTGATTGTAGAAGTTTGTGTAAGGTTGTACTTGAAGACTTGGTGGTGTTTGAACCATTTGAGGTTGTGGAATTGCTGCAAGTTGTGGAGTATGTTATTGATTAAATTGTTATTGATAAATTTGTTGTTGATGATTAAATTGTTGATGTTGTGGACTTAATTGTTGTTGTTGTTGTTGATTATAAGTGTAAGGGAAATAGTTAGAGTATGGTGGTTGTGACATGTTGAAAACTTGTATTGTTAAATGGATCTTTGTAGTCGAATGAACCGTTGTTGATGAAGAGTCCTTAGGCGTAGAAATCATAGAAAAGCCAAGTACCACTTATGCGTAAAAATACCAAAGTTACGCGTAACAGCAAGAGTTACGTGTAGGATTAGCTTACGCGTAAGTAAGGAGAAAACACTAAAGTTATGTGTAAACAAGAAGTTAGGCGTAGAAAACTTAGGCGTAGGATTATCTTATGCGTAAGACAAAGCTTAGGCGTAAGATAAATCTTATGCGTAAAACATTCTACGCGTAAGCTTATGCTTATGCGTAATTTTAGGGTTTTGCCCAAATGATGTTTTACACTATCACAAAGGCAAAAGATATCCAAAGTCGACGTGTTTTCAGGCTTATCCAAGCAAGAAAACACGGAGTAAACCACGAAAACTGAAGATTAAACCAATGAAAAGTTACGCGTAAGTTTAGGGTTTTACTTACACGTAGACAATAGCCAAAAAGTGATTTCTACCAAAAGATGTTTCCAAACTAGATTTCTGTGATGAAATAGCTTCAATATCACCAAAATAACACAAAAGTGTGAAACTTGATGATCCAAAGCTTAAAGACAAGTTATGCGTAGAACGAAACCCTCATAAAAAACCTAGCTTAAAAACTATGATCCACGCGTAAAGTTTGAAACTTTTTGCCAAAAACAGATAGTTTAACACCTAAAAACGTTGAAAGGACAAGAATCTTGGATTAAAAAGTGTAAAAAATTGATTTTTAAGCGTGACAAAGTTGTGACTGTTTTTACGCGTACGACCAAAAACAAAAACCTTCAAAAACAAATATGTTCACCCAACTATTTGGCGAATGATACCACTGTTAGGTCACCATATATGTAACACAAGCATCAATAGAAGAAATAGATGAAGAAATGATCGGTTGAACAACACACCCAAACACTATGCGTATGAATATAATGAAAGGTTATGCGTATGCAAGTGAAAGAGAATGAATTGAACAACCAACCCTCAAGTGAGGGTTATACAAGAGTATTTATAGGAGAAGGAGCTAGGGCAACACTCCTAGTCCCTTCTTTTCTTTTATGGGCTTGGGCCTAGGCTTATGGGCCTTCTACATAAGCCTAAGCTTAATTACTAACATAAAGGACATATTAAGCTAACTATTACATATGAATCACTAATACTTGTATTAAGGTTTAGGAGTGATTCCAACAAAAGTCCATCTACTGAGAAAAAAGTCAGACCTAAAAACACGGATTAAATGTACAAAACGTAGAACAATATAATGAATTATTTTATGTGGTTCACACAAGCACGATGATCGAGATACACATATATGGAATAAACTCGTATATCTTTTAATAAAAAAGTATTAAATGAAGACTCAGAAAATGAGTGATCATCTTCATAACATCAAAACTAAGATTCCACATTGCACAAAAAAGAGCATGTAATCGTAAAACAACGTAAAATAATACACGATATAATTCGTTTGGTTACCGGAATAAGGAATTTGCTGCTGAGCCGAGCTTACCTATTTTCCCCTTACCTTTTCATCTATGTCGTGTCTACTTCCATCGGGTTTTCCTAAATCAATTTACATCATTTCAAAGATCAAAATCCTAATCTAATAGTCATGTATAATTGTTTGATATTGGATTTCACATACACATCACAACATAAACCCAATGAGCACTTAGATGGTTTTAGAGAGAGAAAGAGTGGGATATTCTAGTAAGAGAAACTTGTTGAATATTAGATTACCAAAGAACATCCAACCCTCTACCTTGCAAGGTAGAGGGTATTTATAGGTTACAAACTAAACGACCTCCTGACGGCCTGTGGATCAGGGATACAGTGGGTAAAGACCCGTCCTTCTTCCACGGTGTTGCACTAAACTATTTTACGCTACTGATTAACTAAACAACTACATAAATAAGTAACTAACGATAAGTCTACGAGCTAACTTATGCTAGATAACAGTTGGGGTGACTGACTCTTCAATAATGGAATTTTCTAATTCCTAACAATCTCCCCCTAAGGGAGGTCACCCCATGTTTTACATTTCAAATCCTAGCATTCTATACTTGACTTTGTCCTTGAGCTCGTAGACAAAACAACTTCAACGTCGCAATCTTTGTGCATAAGTAGTGCAACTTCAAAGTCTGCACAGATTTGTACTTTAAGTGGAGGTCGTTAATGATTCATGAAATAATAATTTTGAGCCATCATTTGAGATCATCAGCAATCAAAAATCTCTGTGACATCCTTTGTGGTGTAGGTATTATGTGATGTTGTGACATTCGGACCGACATGCTCACATTCTGGATCATGATATCTTCTCATCAGAGTAGCGGAAGCTTTAGTTGATTCATGATATTGGCAGCAGCGTAGCATAAGCATGGAGTGAAAATATCAGAGTCATTGATGCACTAATCATGATTTCTTTTGAGATGAATGTGTTAGGTGAGCATGCGGCTATGGATTGGCCGCTTCATTCTGATCAGCTGCAAACGTCGGGCGTACCTGCATAAGACAGTTAGCAATAAAGCGCACGAAAGTGTCTTTGAACACTTTCGATGAATTGAGGTACACCGCCCACGGTTCCCTCGCTGATCATACAGTACTGCCTGTGATCGGTATAATTCGAGGAATTTCCTTGACAGGGTTTCGCAGGTGCTCTAGCTGTTCTCAAACCGGAACGTCTCAAAGAAGACAACACGGAGTGAGTGAACCAGCGAATTTTCGTCCACGATTGATGAAAAGAGATTTGAAAAACAATCGTGTATTGCTCAATAGAAATTGTTTTTGCAATATAACGAAGGTTTTAATGAAAATCAATTATCAATCATAAAACACCTTTTGATTTGAAAAATTAGTACACGGTCGACGTGCTTAATGAAAAGAGTTTTTAAAGCACAAAGACCGGTTTTTCAAAGGTATCCGTCAATCCATAACCTGAACCAGGATTGATTCGAAAGAACGAATCGCCCCATTGTTTCTGTTCAGTTGTCACATGGTTGATCTGTATAATAGATCTCACATGCCACCTACCAGGAGCTTGTTAGATGTTGGCTCCAGAAGGCTTTCCATCTTCATTGTGAGTATGTTTGCATATCACTCAGATGTTCTGGCAATACCACAAGGATAATGCGTAGGACTCAAGATATAATCTCTCTTTCCACATTGTGTGAAACAGAGAGTCTTCATTGAAAAGTGTCCTAATGAGATTTATTGATGATCTCGTGGCTCTAGACTCAATTTGTGCATATTTGGATCCTGTGCCGGAGACTAGGGAGAGGGTCTCCTTCTTCAATATCAACAATCTCTAAGAGAAAGTCGATAGATAATGTCAGTTCCCCGTGAGAATGAAACAAGTCCTTTTAAGAGGAACTTGAGTGGTTTGGGAAGTTGAAGTGCAGTGCGTCACTGGGTCCATGACGTCTTGTCTTCAATACCGATGTTACCATCAGTAGCATATGAATTGAACCCGGTTTCTGCCCTAAGGTTGAATAAATGGAGGGCTATTTGTTTTCACCCTTTTCTCATTCAATTCTTTTTAATTCTTCAACCCCTTCAGTGCTTACCGAAACTTCATAGCTAGAACCTTGTTGGGTTTATTCCAGTACTAGCTCAGTCTCAGTCCGCACTCTTCCCATATCTCATTTTTCTCCTTTTATCATCATACCTAAGAACTCTACACTAACTAGTGGATAGTCCCTGGGTAGATCCCTCCGGTTCTGGCGGATCATGGGAACACATACCTAACCTTATCGTCCTTATATCACCATACATAATGTAAAGTTGGTCGGTCTTTTTGGTATTGTTCATCTGCCATAGGAACCAATTGAAAACCATTTGAAAATCAATCCAGATACTTATGATATATTATCAAAGCATTTTGTACCTGAATTGTTTTTGATATTTTTAGAACGAGAACTCCCCCTCAACATGTGCATCAAGTATTTGAAAATGTTTTGCACACGGAGGCAAGAGAAAGAATTAACTTCTTTGATTACCATTTTCTAAAAGATATCAACATCACTTCCCAAATCGAATCAAGTAGATAAAGCATTTTGGGGAAGGATGAGATTTTCATGATTTGCTCCCCCTCAATATGTGCTTCTAGGTTTGAAAGGAGTTTTACACATACTAGAGGGAACCCTTTAAGAGGTTCATGCATGATCACCAAAGAATTAGAAGCCATTCGATCACGGTACCTTAGAAATGTTTAAAGTTGTGTACCCTGATGACTTGAATTTGCAAAGAGAATTCTCCCCCTTAATATATGCTTCGAGATACGAAAATTGTTTAGCACATATTAGAGAGAAGTATGCACAAGAAATTGGTCATCTTATCTTTTAACATCTTTCATATTTATATCACATTTTCTCCCCCGATCAAAAATCTTAAATCCCTTGAGATTTTGGATCTCAAGTGATTTAAATATGTATGAGGTAAAAAATTTATAGGAGAAAAATGTGTCCGGTTTTATATGATCAAAAGTGGACAACACAGATGTTTCCCTTTTTACAAGGGGAAACCACAGTACAAATCCTAGCACTATTACATGTATTACAATTGTTCACATTAAGTACACCACATATTACACAAAAGAAAAACAACATAAACTGCATTCCGAAGAAATCTTCATTCAGTCCTCTGAAGAAGTTTGTAGTGACCATCACGAAGCCTTCCACCAACAAAACTTTCAAGGCTGCGGAAGATCCTTCGTGTCTTGAGTCTTCGTCTGATTGCAGCAATGAAATGTTCACATCTCTTCACGTCATCATCACCCAAAACATAGTTTTAACCCAAGATTTCATATCAAGTTTGGCTTCTTTCACTCTGGTGTCAAGTTCTTCTTCGACCAGTTTGAGTGTACCATCACTGAACTTGTAGAGTTCACAAAGACGCATAAGCATACGAGATCCATATCTGTCGGTGAAGGTGACAGCTCTAGGGGTGTCAAGAACTTTGTATTCTCGATGAAATTCATGCCCAGTTGCATTCCATTGAGGATTTGTAAGGTTGATCCTGGTTTGGTAGCTTTCAATGCCAAGCTGAAAGTCCTCAACTCATTTTCGAATGACAAGGCCCCTTATCCAAAGAGTGAAAGCTGCGGAGAGGGCCTTTTTCTCACGGACAGGTAAATGCTCAAGGTGTCCTTGAAGATTTAAGAGATAGAGATCTTCAAAATCATTTGGCAGGAGATGTTTGAAGTCGTTCTCTTTAATAGTGTACTCTTTGAGGTCTGCTCTTTTAAGTACAATCTTCTTCAAGTACTCATATCCATAGATAGGGAAGATCTCTACTCGAACAACACTTAAGATCTGCAGCTTTGATCTGACATCATTGCGTCTTTTATCAGCACCATGTCTTTCGATGTAAAACTTCTTCTTTTTGAACCACCAGTGAGAAATACCATAAGAAGCTGCAATATCATACTTTTGTTCTTCATTTGCCCAGAATTGATCCGGAACCATCTGCTCAAGCCCCTGATCAGAGTAGGTTGCAGCTTTCATCTTTGATATTGATAGAGCAGGTCTTCTTTCAGCAGAGCGAGCGCACAGATAGTCCAAGTCGTGATTGAAGAAGAATTCTGCCTGAATGGTCATCTGACCAGGTTCACCACCAAGAGGAAGAGATTTGTTGACATTGAAGCGACTGATTTGATCACTGACTTGGTCATTCAGCATCTTATGGCATTCTTCCATCTGATATTGAAGATGATTTGCATCTGAGTGGAAGACTTTGACAATTTCGTAAGCTTGACCTTCAAGATCTCTTGGTGTTATGGATGAGATGCTCTTCCGTTCACAAAACCATCTAATGAAACTTCCCATATCACCAGTATAGTGTAGAAGAGAGTCTTCAGCTGGAATTTCGTAATTATTGATGATAACTGATGCCCAATTGTTGTCAGGAATCATAGAGTCAGACTCTGGGATGGTCCATGTGGGTTCTGGAGAAGGAGGTTTATCTTCCACAATGCAGCTTTGAATTGTGTCTCTTGAAGGTGCAACTCTGGATGTACTAATGCGATTCCCAGCCATGTAAGTATCAAACCAGTCTTCTGAGGGCTTAGGAATATGCTTTGTAGATGCATCATCTTCATCTGGTTCTGAGTTCGCCATGACATGCGACTCTTCGTTAACCATTAGATCATCAAGAATAGAGGTGGATGTGGATGTGAACCTTGAATCAATCGTCGTCCAGGCAGCAGATTTCTTCAGAGTATTCAGTTTATTTGTAGAGTCTGATTGATTGGAAGGTTTTGGCGGTGATGATGGTGGTTGTGATGGAGGAGAATTATTGGTTGTTGAAGGAGGATTACCAGCTCCAGAAGTTCCAGCGCCTCCCGTTGGTGGTGGGGGTGGAGGAGGATCTTTGCGATCCTTCATCAATGCTTCCATCACAATTGTTCTCCTTTTCTTTTTAGCTTCTTTTTCCCCTATGTCAATCTTAAACTGCTCATAATTGTCAAACTTAATGGATTCTTCAAGTGCCTCATAGAGTTTACTGTGAACCTCATGCTTATCCTCTTCAGCCTCATACATCCTTTCACACAAAGATGCTCTCATATCGGTGATGGGGAGGTCCTTGAATCGTCTAAGAAGTGGAGCCTCCATAGCCCATTCCACAGCATCCTTGACTTCTCCTTCAATAGCGGCAGTAACACCTTCATTGAAGTTGAGGTGCTCCAATCTATAGACACGATCCACCAGAGAATCAACAGATTTAGGAAATTGCCTTTCCAGAGCTTCTATCCTTTTAATGGCTTTATCCAGTAGTTGATTAGAGGTGAGAATCTGTGGAGGGGAAGCTGGTGGAGCATCCACATCCGCAACCACAATGACAGGATCAGGAATTGGCGACGATGTTGGTGGTGTCTGTACAGATGATTGAGTTGGTATGGGAGGTGGAAGTGCAATTGATAATGAAGATGCGACATCGAGGAGGATGGTCGAAGTATCTTGCTGAATGCTGACAGTATACATGGATTGTGCAGTATCCAAGGGTTTGTCATTGATGTATTGATCTCCAAAAGAGAAGTCTGCATCGAGATTCTTAAGTGAGGATAGAGAGTTAGTAGACAGATTTGGTTCATCCATCTTCAAGGTCTCATCAGATCTTGTCTCAAGGTTCTCCTGCGAGCCTTTTTGCAAAAGATCGCCAACATTCAACCCAGATTGAGTCTCACTAAGTGTTGGAGTTTCCTTAAACGTTTCTGGCACTTTGTCCACTCCAGATTGTTCTTTTGCATGAGATGATTCTGTTCTTCTCTTCAGCTCATATTGATTTGTGGTGCTTGATGGAGATGATGAGATAGTAAGAAGCATGTGAGCAGCTTGTTCAGTTTCAACACTTGCAACCCCTTTACCCTTGTCATGTGTAATTGGGATTGTTTGTCGTGGAGGATGATCAGGTTCTCTTAGCACAATTCCACCTACTGGAGCTTTCACATTCTGACTTTCTAGGCTTTGCTGAATTCCAAGATGTAGATTTGCTTCATCTTCATCGGTTAACCTTGTAGTATTCTTTGGTACCTCAGTTTCTTCACCAAATTCCTTTTCCATTTTCTTCCTTTTTACTTTCTGCTTTTTAGATGCGGTGTCTGACTGTTGTGACCTTTCAAGTCTCTTTTTAGGAAGAGAGGCATAGGATGCTTGTGAGGCTGACTTGGTCATGGGAGCATTTGGTTGTAGAGGAGAGGGTGTGACATCAGCAGAGAGTTTGGTTGCTCTTTTCTTGTATTGCTTAAAGTAGTCCTTCTTCTTGATATCTTCTGTGAGAAGACAGTCAGGAATTGGCAATCCAAATAGTTCATTGTCCATACCTCTAGGAACATATTTCAGGTTACCCAAGACATATTCATCTTCTGCATTATGTATAGTTGATTCACTCCTAGGATTGAATTTGTGAGATTGTTGTAAGTACTGGATAACAAGCTTAGAGAATCTGATACTGGGAATTACAAGCTTGTTCTGTTTCTTTCGGCCTTGAGCTTTGATCTGGAGATTGACTTTTATCGAACCCTGATGTTTTGCCAGATAAGCACAAGTTAAGAATAGTTGCAATAGCTCTCCAGGGTTGATACATATGTCCAGTGATGATGTCAGATGCTCTTGAAATACTGTTCTGATAACCCAACCCAATTAGAAAGACAATCAGATCGTCAGCACCAGGTGGAGATTCAGAACGAAGGTCAGGGTTACATGGGGTGATTCCAAGAGCCTTGCTCAGAATGTCAGAATCAATTGTGAACTCCCTATCATCCAGCTTGCAAGAGTATCGTGTTGTGATTCTGTCCCATTGAACGGTGTTCCAGAATTGTTGAATGTAAATGGTCGGAATTGAGCATTGCTTGGTAATTGCTCCGAAGAAGTTTGTGTTTTTGAGGATGTCAATAGAAACTTTGAGTATCGGATTTTGTTGAAGCCTTTGTAGGTCCACGTAACAGTTGCTTTTTCCAATAACCGCCCATTGACTCCTGGGAAGAATTTCTTCGTCTGAGAGAACTCTGGATGATGCCGAAGGGGTAACGCTCTTTTCTGGGATTGAACTTGCCATTGATGGTCTGATTAATCATACAAACAACAGTAATGAATGGGAACATGTATGATGATAAATGGTGAATGAGATAACATTGAGAGCACCCTTAAGACATAGACACATAGGAGTAGTCACTCAGAAGGAGTTCCCAAAACACATACTGAGACATAAATGACAACTACCTTACGAGAGATAATTCAATGGAGTATAATCTTACAGATAAATATTCACATGCCGAGCAGATAAGGGATTAGCAGGCAAAAGAGAGCATAGCAAAGGGATCATGTCATGAGCCACAACACAAATGTAGAAGATATATAACAAGTGTGCATGAGGAAAAAGTAACATTTTGGTTGTCGTGAGAGAAACCAAGTACCTTTTCCCTAGACAGACTTGACATAGCAGATTACATAGAGTGTGTAAACTCAACAAATTGAATTGGAGTTCCTAAGTATAGAGAATGAGATCAACTATAACAATGGACCTTTGAACATTTTAATAACCCTTGACCCTAAGACAAATTTGCAACATGAAAGTGAACAATGTGGAGAACTTGTAAATACAAATCGCCATCACTAGAGTCATAGACAAGTCGCAAATTGTTTAGCACTCTAAGTCGCCATGCTAATACGCTACCTTGTAAAGACAAGTCGCCATGAACAGTAACTAAACCAAGTCTCTACAAAACTGTAAACTAACTCGCTAATATTACTAACTCGCTAGCTGGTGAAGACAAGTCGCCATGAACAGTCACACTACCAAGTCGCTACAGATTTGTTGACTAAGTCGCTAATGTTTCTAATTCGCTAACTTGTAAATACAAGTCGCTAACTACTAACTCGCTAACCAAGTCGCTAGAATAAGGTGAACTAATTCGCTACAGAAACGTAGTAGCTAATAGAGCGCTAACTCGCCATGAAGAACATTCAAGCTAAGTCGCTACCAAGAACATGTTAAGTCGCTATCAAGATCATTCAAAAATTAAACAGACAAACTACCCAATCCACCAAACAATCATCATCCTTTCATATACAACAATCACAAAAGAATGCACCAACACTTAGAATACTTGCAATCATAATAATCATCAAACCATCGAACCTAAGAGGGAATCCAACAGTCACAGTACACGAGATGCACGTTCGAATCTGGTAAACGTGACAAGTTAGAAACATAACACAAACGCTTAAGAGAGCTAAGATAAGAGTGATTCGAGACAAACCTCTTGCTAAGTCGCTAGGATGAGCAATTAGACAAAGAAAGGAAAAAGAGAGAGAGAGAAAAAACTTGTTTGAGAAGAGATCAGGTAATACGCTAGGGGTATACAAACTAACTTTGGCAATATGACACATTTGGTCCTCGTGGTTATAGAATGAGAGGTAAGACGCAAGTGCAACACAACATTCACATATTAGACAAGTTTGGTCCCTATGATTTTGAGGAAGGAGTGGTAAGATGCTAACACAGATTATAGACTAAGTCGCTAGCATAGATTATCACAATGATCACCATGAATCAATTAATCATTTAGACAAATAAGCATTTAATACTCGGCACTTAATACATAGGAACACAATGATAATCATATGAGCAAGATGCGACCACAACCAACAAAAAACCATAACCCGATAGTTACAAAGGCAAGACACGACTTCAACTTACTAACGAGCAAGCATTATAACCAGCACATAAGCCAATGGCATAGGTAGTCAAGAAAGAACATATACACAATCTCCCCCTCAATTAATGTCATCAAAGAACATTGATTGACATAAGTTAACCCTGATATAAAGAAACAAGAATATTTCAGTTGTTCGAACTTCATCTATGATCCCGTGCCATTATTGAATGACATTTCTAGGACCGTAGATGTTATCGATAACAGTGAAAATATTCTTTATTAGATAAGAAAAACATGATAAAATTGTAAATTCAAAAACATGACAAAAATAACAGTGATTTATACAGATTTAAAATTTTATATATATATATATATATATATATATATATATATATATTTTAAATACCTCTTTGATTTTCAATCTAAAAATTTTAATTTTAATTTTTTTTTTTTTTTTAAAAAAAAAACTTGATATATACAAAGATATGGAAGAACGAGTCCTGATTGATTGACTAACTTAGAGTTTGTTTCCTCAAGGTTCTTTCTTAAATGCTCATTTTCTCTTAGAAGGTTGGACACACCTAGAGCTAGTTCAGAATTTCTAGATTCTAGTGTATCACTCATCTCATGACAATATATTTCTGGCTTCGAAAGAAGTGATTTCAGATTTCTTATGGTCGAATCTTTGTCCTGAATCTGGGATTTTAACTGATTAATTTCAAAAAATTCTCTAAATTCTGGAAGATCTTGATTAGTACACGGTTTTTTTGCATAAAACATTTCATCCTTTTGTTGTAGTTCAATTTGCAAAGAGATACAGTGTTTTTCAAGAATTGAAAATTTGTTTGAAAGCTCATCATATACCCTTTTTTCAATCATGTTACTTGCATTAGATTCAGACAAAACAAAGACTGATTCCACATTATTATGTTCAGAGTAAGAATCATGAACCTTTTTAAGAGAACTTGTGTGATCAGATACGTGTACCTTATTGATTGATACCTTTTCTGACTCTGAGATTTTGAAATTGGTGCTGTTCTCTTCATCCTTTTCCATTACAACTGAGATTCTGCAATCAGTGTCTTCTGGTTCAACGGAATGAAGTATGACACGTCATCATTGCTCCATGGAAACTCTTGGCACTCATTTAATTCATTCAGTTTTTTATTCACATTAGCAGCTTCCTTGATGTATGTTTCCATATTACTCATAAGTTGAATAAATGAGTTTCTGAACTCATGAATTTCCATTCCCGTGTGTTTCTTGAATGAAATTCCAGTCATGATATTATCAAAATCTGAGGAGTATTCTTCCCGGATGAGTGGCTGAAATTGATTGATGATGATTTGGAGAGCAGCCTGAGAATCATCAGTTGAGAACTTTTCTTTGGTAATTTGAAACCTCAGTCGTTCTAAGTTAAGTAAAACAGTTCTTGTCAAAGTGGGAAAATCCTGACGAAGGATGGCACAACTTGTTCGATCCATGGTTGTAGATAAGAGTAATTTGAGAAGCTGACTGAGATGTAGAAACGGCTCACTGGTGCATTCCATATTCTTGTCATCGTTTGCAGACATTAAGTGTGACTTATTTGAGTTGTTTTGATTAATCGATGCTGAATCATTAAGTGTATGACATTCCGATAAGCATTCTGTTTCACTATTTTGTGCTGTGTCATAGAGAGCAAGTACTTTGGTGATTAAAGGATCCGTGATGACTGACATTGTGTTATTATGAATTACTCCCCAAGTCTCTAGAGATTAAGAACCAACTCGCTACCAACAAAATAGCAATAATCCCAAGTCGCTAGAAGATACAGAACCAAGTCGCCAACACTTAATTCGCCACACCACTAAGTCGCTAGAGTTCCAAGTCGCTAGCCAGATGTAAGTCGCTAAGTAGTAACTCGCTAAGATGCAAGTCGCTAGCCAGATTTTGGCAGCAATTCGCTAATCAAGTCGCTAAAGATGCAAGTCGCTAAAGAGCAACTCGCTACCGATCAAGTCGCTATCACCAAGTCGCTACCCGTAGTGGAGAGTCCACTACTTGTATTGTAAATCGCTAGATCTAAGTCGCTAGGTTTAGAACTGTAACTCGCTACAAATTTGTAAAGCAAGTCGCTACGAAGAAACTAATCCGTGAAGTAAGTCGCTAGCATGAAAACACCACATAAACATCACTTTTCAATCCAAAAACAACCCAACCAAGATGATTTAAGCTTACCAACTGATAACCTACACACTTGTGATGATTCTAACCATAAAAGTACTAACGAAATCCAAACTTTAACCCAAGAAATCAACCAAATGATGCAAAAACCACTAAACTTTTTCAAACTCAAAAACCACCTAAAAACCACTATAAATCCAAAGATGTGCAAGATATGATCTAACCATGGCTCTTGATACCAATTGTTTGATATTGGATTTCACAACCACACATCACAACATAAACCCAATGAGCACTTAGATGGTTTTAGAGAGAGAAAGAGTGGGATATTCTAGTAAGAGAAACTTGTTGAATATTAGATTACCAAAGAACATCCAACCCTATACCTTGCAAGGTAGAGGGTATTTATAGGTTACAAACTAAACGACCTCCTGACGGCCTGTGGATCAGGGATACAGTGGGTAAAGACCCGTCCTTCTTCCACGGTGTTGCACTAAACTATTTTACGCTACTGATTAACTAAACAACTACATAAATAAGTAACTAACGATAAGTCTACGAGCTAACTTATGCTAGATAACAGTTGGGGTGACTGACTCTTCAATAATGGAATTTTCTAATTCCTAACAATAATTGATGACAGATCAATCTCGATTACATTTCCTAAAGAGTAGACATAGATTAAAATTGTCAAACTTGGCTCTAACGTTGATTCAAATATTGTGCAAAACCAAGTGATATAATAACACACATGTTAGTTTTGTATAAACTTCAAAAAGCGTATCACAATTGCTAAATTTATATATTTGCTAAACTAACATAATTATTTACAATTATTAATCAAATTACAATCCAAAAGGATTTCGCAATATATAAATTAATAACGACAAAAAATTGCTAAATTAACATACCTTATTCAATTTTCAAGTAATCAAAATAAAAATCACAAACATCACTTGAAATCAAATTGTACAATCACAAACCGCCATTATTAATGGTTAAAAAAACAATAAAATTGAGTAATTGAATTTACCAAGCCAAATAGTGATCATATGTATTGTGGCGATTGTTTTGATGTGGGTGGAGGTGATAGATTGTTTTGTTGTGAGAAACATGGTAAATTCAAAACAATTACTCACATCAAAACAATAGCGTTTTTGTTATTAGGGAGATTTTGAATTTGGAAATGACGATTGTGTAGGGGAGGACGGTTTTGAATTTGATAATAGCGAGATATTTGGTGATTCGGTTTAGGTGGAATTAGAAACTGATAAAATGATATGAGAAGCTAGTAACGGTTGTGTTAGTATATCAAATTGGGTTTGCAATGGAATATCACAATTGTTGGCCTGGTCCAATGGTTGAAGTCCTTGTTTGTGGGTGACAAAACCAGGGTTCGATCCTTGCTAGTGAGAAATTTTTTACATATTTTACCGGAAATAGTGCCATGTCATCATTTCCACCTCATTAAATGATGCGCCATGTCAACATTAAAATGCATAGTCAGTATTAATGATGTGGCATATGTAGTCCCATATATATGTATAGATAAGTCTAAAAATAAGCCTACGATTAAGCTGAAATCAATAAGGTTAAACAAACACCACTTGCAGCATAGTTAACACAGTACAACCAAATGAAACGTGTAACCGACAACCACAAACAGTTAAAATGGATTCCTACCTGGTTTATCTTTAAGGAGTGCATTTAAGGAAGTAACGATGACCTGCTAAAAGCAAAAAAGAAAAGAGAGTAAGCACTTGTTAATAAGCAATTCATCTAGATTGTTAAAGAGCAGCCGTGAAACTGTTTGACCCGTTAATTAATAATCTACCAAAAGTATTCAACATTAACCAAAACCTAAAAAATTTACAGCCTTAATGAGCCTAAGTATTAAGTGCCCATTTTATTTTTACAAAATGAAAGCATTATAATTATTAACTTACAAATGAGCAACAACTCAAAGTTACGCAAATGTCCTGCAAAACCTCTAACTCACTGCTGTTGTGAACAACCTTCAAACACCTTATGTCTTTGCTATCTGAGCGGCACTTATAAACCCAATTAGATCTACGACCGAAGCATCAGGATCTGCTAAAGGGCAAACATCAAGGGTTGTAAGTACTTTTTAATTTTATTTTATTGAAATGTACTCATAAGTACAGCTTGAGGAAGTCAAATGTGAACAGAACCCGAGACTACATACATTATCAAAAGAAATACAAATTTACATTCCCCTAACTGTAAACATGCTATGACAGTTGACTTTGTAAAATGCTATGACTAAATGATGCAACTATACATTACGGGGGAGTTTGCGTTGGCATATTTTTTTGATAAGTTATAAATAGTTTACTTTAGTATGAATCATTTTAGGGGTGTTTGGGATTGCCTTTTTTTTACCACATCCGCTATCTACTTGTCGAAAACTAATCTAACATAAGCAAAGCCAAACACTATTTCATATAAATGCTCATCTATATAAGCAGGAGCCGTAAGTATTAGGATCACAAACAAATAAAAAAGCATAGTTAATCTCAATAGTAACTAATGCATTATACCTTCAAGCTCATTAAGACTGGACCTAATAAAAGCCGACAACACATATTTAAAATCTCATGAGACACATATTTAAAAACTACATTATCATTTATGGGGTAGTCACAATACCTAACAAAAGAGTAGACATGAGACACATATTTAAAAACTCCACATAAGTCACACTAAATGCAATACGACCCAAAAATACATATCCAATCGGTTTCTTATTGGCTTTTAGGTTAGATATGACGGGAAAAAAAAGAAGAAAAAAACTTATATTAGTTGCATCTCAAAACATTGCACCAATAAAATTTTGAGGCCCTAAAATTTTGAGGTCCTAAAATTCTCTATATGATGTTAAAACATGCCTTCAAAAAAATTAATGGCGTAATCATACCATCTCATTCTGAACTTGGTAGCCTTATCACAATATCTTTTCCAACTTCACAAACAAAACAACATCATATCATTTGACATATGACATCTCAAGTCTGCCACAAAACTTCTAAGGTGGATCCACCTTCCTCTTCAGCACCATCCTTGCCTTTCACTTAATTCTAAATGACAACAGGCCTGTGGTAAATGGTGGTGCACTGTCACAACGACGCAATAACTGGTGCATCTTTGATTTATAATCAACACTGAAATGATTTCATTTAACTACATGTATAGGGGGTGTTTGAAATTGCATATTTCATCTTATAAGCAGTTGAAAATTAGTAAATAGCCAACTCGGACCTCCCAATGTGCATACTTAGAACTTAAAAGTGCTTATTTCCACTAATAAGCACTAAAATTACACAATCCCAAACACCCTCATAGTTAATCCAAAACAACAAAGTAAACATTTTTATAGACTGCTAAATAAATTAGTTGATAAAATGTTACCATTCTCTTCAACGCCCAATTCGACACCTTCACATTCTTTTCCAAGAACCTCCTCCACAACTACCACAGAAAACAATAAAATCAACATAAAAAACAAAGCATTATGTGATGATGATGAAGAGGGTTTTTGCGAACCATTGATGTGATGATTTCATACGTATAATAAAATCGCTAACCACACCTGCAAAACCCCACAAATCAAAAAGTGTCAGTCTTGTATATAAAATCTTGAAAGGGTGTTAATATAATGTCGAATAATTAAGGGCTAATTAATTTTTAATCATCAATGAATTAAACCCCAATAAATTTAATGAAAAAAAATCAGGTTTACTTACATCAACGCAGCAAATACATGCTTCCAAAACTTGTTTTTTCTTTTTTTATATCTGCGAGTTTGGTGAAGATATACGACTCAACGACTTTTTTAGATTTGTTTACGGTTTGTGTTATTTGTGGATCTTAGGTGTGTGTGTTTTTTAGATTTGTTTACTGTGTTTTTTTAGGTGTAGAAGTGTGTAGAAGAACAAAGAAGTGAGGAGGAAGGTCGGGTCAAGTCAAAAGTTTACCGGGTAGTCCGAAAAAAAATAAGCCTAAATTGCATCGTTCATAAGGATGCCCACTAAATGTAATATATACTAATTTGTGTTTCTAACTCGACATTGCAAGAAGACTAATCCAAAGGCGACTACCCTTTTGAAAAGCCCGGAGTCAACGCAGGCAAACTTCTGTGGCTACAAGAGGATTATTTCTCTCCCATGTTGGATTAGAAGACACTTTGACACCCTCGTTTCATCTTATTATAAGAGCAGTAGGTATCATAACGCCCCATCTTGACGTTATGATGATGTGGCTTAGTGTTGGTTTGTGTTACCATACCGGGTGCATACGGTGTTGGTTAGTGTTGGTTGTGGCGTTGGTTAACCAACGCATGTTGGAAAGGGAAAAAAAAAATTTTAATTGTTTGTGGTGTTTTAATTGGTTTATGTTGGGGTTCAAAAAGTGGGTGTTGGTTTGTGTTATGATACCTAGGGGTTTTTATGGTGTTGGTGTTAAAATGGGGATGATGATGTGTCACTAAAAAAGTGATGTTTTTTGTGTTGGTTTGTGTTATGGTACCTAGTGCTCTAAGAGTAAGGGGTGTATTTATTAAAAAAATAAATAAATAAATAAATAAATAACTCTTATCGCTTCTTATCACTTACCAGTCAGACAAGGTAAGAGGCAATTTATTTATTTTTTATTTTTTATTATTTATTTTTATTTGTTTCATTCAGACGCGGCAAGAGGTTATTCTTCTTACCTAATAAGATATGGTGGTAACCTCTTATGCCTCTTAACACTCTGATTGCCTCTTATTTAATGATTCATTATTGTATTAAATTGATAAAAATATATTGTTTCATATTTATACAAGCTATTTATTCATTGCATTAATATGGTTTAATATATACTTAAAAAAGACAATTAAAATTATCCAGACAATTATAAAAAAAACAAACAACATAATTTTATTCAGATTCAAATTTTATAACCACCTCTTAACAGTAAGATGTGATAATTAGATTCAGATCCAAAATATTTTAATGAAACAAACACACCAAAACACAAACATTCTAAGTAAGGTTAAACAGATTTTGAATTTGCTCAATCGTCTTTTGTAAAAATAAAAAAAGTTAGTTTAGCTAAGATTTATAATTCATTCTAGGGGTGTTGATCGGTTCGGTCTTCACGTTGTTCGGTTAATTCGGTTAAAATATTTTTTTAGGTCAATCCGAGAACCGAACCGAACCAAATTCAAATTCGGTTTTCGGTTCGGTTCGGTTGAATTCTAATTCGGTTCGGTTTTCGGGTTGACCCGAATAACCCGAATTTCACTATTTAAAAAAAATTAATAATTACATATATATTTAGCAAAAAATATATTTCAAGCATAAAAAGTATTTTATTATATTATGATAACCTTTTAATAGTATTTATTTATATATAAATATACTTAAAAATATATAAATATATAAAATATATATATATATTTATATGAATTCGGTTTTCGGTTCGGTTTTCGGTTCAAACTGCCAAACCCATACCCAAACCGAGAACCGAATTAGTAATTCGGTTTGGTTCGGTTTTAGCAAATTCGGTTCGGTTATTAGTTCGGTTCGGTTATTTTCGGTTTGGTTCGGTTTCGGTTTTCGATTTATTCGGTTTTTTCGCTCACCCCTAATTCATTCTTGGAATATTTTCATGTCAACTCGCTATACATTGAATTGAAGTCAGGTTTCGATTCTACTTTAGTTCAACTTAGAGGTGCACAAAAACCGGTTTTTACCGGTTTTCGGTTTTTGAAAAACCGGTTTTTAAAAAACCGGTTTTGCCAAAAATCAGTTTCGGTTTTTTTGGTTTTTCCGGAATCGGTTTTTTTCGGTTTTAAATGTTCGGAATCGGTTTTTTTCGGTTTCAAATGTTCGGAATCGGTTTTTTACCGGTTCGGTTTTTTCGGTTTTAAATGTTCGGATCCGTTTTTTATCGGTATTTTACCGGTTCGGTTTTTTTTCGGAATTTAAAACATTTAATACATTTCGAATACAATCATAACTTTTATTTAAACAATACAATCATACAACTAAAACTATAAAATACTAATACATTTCGAATACAATCATAAATTTTATTTAAACAATACAATTATAGAACTAAAAATAAATAAATACTAATACATTTCGAGCGTCGGCATGGCCATCACCCAAAAACATATTAGTATACTCAAGTATATCGAGCTTCGGCATTGCCATCACCCGTGTATACTCAAGAAATTAAATCATCCAAAAATTCTTCTACATCTAACTCTTCAATATCAAATAGTTCAAATTCACCTTCATCTAATTCGGTAGCCGGAGGTGATATCCCCATGTCATCTTCTTCTTGTGCTATAGTTTCTTCAACTTCTTCAATCGAACCTTCCAACGATGTTTGATGTTGTACCCTATCAACTCCGTCCATATAATCTTTCAAACATACACATACTTCCACGGATTCGGGGCTAAGTTTTGTCCTTTTATCCGATATAATTCGACCACTATGAGAAAAGGCCGATTCGGAAGCTACCGTCGAAGCTTGGACCGCTAATAAGTCACGAGCCATAGCGGCTAAAATTGGAAATTGGATTTCCCTTTCTTTCCACCAAGCCAAAATGTCAAAGTTTGCAAACTCATCGGTACTTAAAATTGTTAAAAAGTTTGTAGCCATATATTGTCCCAACTCGCTTGTCGGGGCCGATGATCGTTGACGCTTTGTAGCGTCTTCACGTAAAGTATTATAAAGGTTTATGTTAATGTCCCTTGTCATTCGAGACGAACCGGCCCGCATTGGGTCGACAATTGGGTTTGGTTGTTGACCATATTTTGTTGCATAAATTTCAAACAATTTTTTAAAATAATCATTAAATTTAAAAACTTGAGATTCTATATAGTTGGGATCTTCACCGTACAACCCAAAAGATAATTCTAAATTTTCCATTATTCTTCTTATTAAAAGTTCTACGCCTCCAACATTTAAACATGGATTAAGTGCGGCGGAACAAGTATAAACCAAAGGTAAACTAGCAAAATATTTTATAAATCTCTTTTTTATAACTTTAACCATTTTTCTAAACATTTGAGTTGGGTAATAAACACCCGATACTATAGTTGTTGCCTCTTTAAAAACTTGTAAAAAAATAGTTAAAGCATGTAGCCGTTGCCAATCTTGGTCATCTATCGAAGTAGAACGGTTTTTTTCAACAAGTAATTCATTAAAAGCATCTAAAGTAGTACGTTGTCGTAATATATTTTCAAACATAATGCAAGTAGAATTCCACCTAGTAGGCGTATCAAATTTCGGTCCTAGCCATGGTTCACCACATTGTTTACGAAAACGTTTATAGTTAATTTGTCGTTCATTACTCGAGCGATATATATTTGTTAACATACCCTTAAATGTCAAACGTAATCTCTCACATATTTTTAATGCCGCTTGAACGGATAAATTTATAACATGAGCAAAACAACGGGAATGAAAAAAAGCACCATCTAAAATGGGTTTTATACGTAATTTTAACAATTCCATAGCTCTAGTATTATTAGATGCATTATCTAGTGAAATCGTAAAAACTTTATCATCTAAATTATATTCAATTAAAGTATCATGTAAAATTTTTCTTAAATTAGATCCCGTATGTGGATAACCAAATAGTTTAAAAGCAATTGTCCGTTTTATTAATAACCAAGATTCGGGATTAAACCAATGAGCCATAACGGCGAGATAAGAATTTGCCGAACCATGTGGTGCGGTCCAAACATCCGTAGTTATAGAAACACCATATTTATAATCACGAAAACCATTAATAATATCATTTTTAGCCGTTTCCCATAATTTAAAAGCATCACTTCTAAGTTTAGTACGACTTACTTATTTATACCGCGAGTGTAGCCTCTTTTTGATGATGGCCGTAAGCTTGGCGTTGTCGAAGAGGTTGAATGGATAAGCATGTTGAATGACCCACCCATAAAATCTCTTTGAAGCGCATCATTATCATATACACAAATTTGACCATCCTCACCAATAGTACCGTCGGCATTTTGAGGTACCGCGGAACATTTGGCTATATGACCCTTTAGTGTAGTGTTTGCCCCGGAAGCATAAAAGCTCAAACATTTTTGCAACGCGCTCTTTTCCGTCCCATCCTTCATAATACACAAATCCATATGATTAAAAACCTCGGGATTTCGTGAAGTTGGTTTAACATGAGCAACATCATCTTGTGTGTAATGTTTTCGTGACCGGGAAGACCCAACGGAGGGAGGATTAGTGGAAGCTTGTTGTGATTGTGAGTTTTCCATTATAAAGAAAATTTAGAGAGATTAAAGAGAGAATTGATGTGTTTTAAGCCTCAACCCAATACACATATTTATACTACAAGTTCTAGCTTCAAAATACTCAAAAATTCAAAAACAAAAAAACAAAAAAAAACTGTCAAAAACAAGCCCCAACGGCTACTGATGAACAGTGCTCGCTAAACACCCGATCGGTTTTGAAAACCGGTGAAAACCGGTTTTGAATTCCAACGGTCAGAATTTGACCGGTTTTCAAAACCGGTTTTGACCGGTTTTCACCGGTTTTGAATTCCAACGGTAGTTTTGAATTCCAACGGTAGTTTTGACTTTTGCGCTGACCGGTTTTTAAAACCGGTTTTCGATTAAAAAAAAATCGGTTTTAACCGGTTTTTTTTAAAACCGGTTTTACCCAGTTTTAGAACCGGTAAAAACCGGTCGGCTGGAAAAACTTAAAACCGGTACAACCGGTTCGGTTTACTAAAACCGGTTTAGGTTTAGTAAAAACCGGTTTTGTTGAAAACCGGTTCCGATTATTTTGGGAGGTTTTTTTAAAAACCGGTTCTTGTGTGCACCTCTAGTTCAACTCAAGAAAAACTTTACTTCAATAAGCTCAAGCCCAGATGCCCCAACGGGCCAACTCAATAACTACTCAACAAAATAAAATTAAAGAAATTGCATCAAATAAAACTTCAAAACGTAAGGGTGCGTTTAGATGGACAAAATTATCTCTCGTTTTCTATCTTTTGTTTTGTAAAAATTTGAAAGAAAATTTATCTTCATAAAACACTTGAAAATATAGAAAATGCGTTTAGTTTATATTTGTATTTTCTATTTTGAGAAGGAGAAAGAGAGTTGTGGGTTATAAAGGAAAACAACTAAAATTTGTTTTGTATTTTTTCTTGTTAAGTTAGGAAATAAAGGATTTTTTGTTTTGCAAAATATTTTGTTGGAAAACGTTGATTTTAACGCTAAACTTCTCTAATAAAAAGAGCCTCGTATTAGCTTTAGGCCTCTAAATATCTTGAGACGCCATGTATTTCAAATAATCGTGTATACGTCCTTATAAAGCTGCAACATAGAACGCATGCGCTATCCTTTATTTATTTATTTATTTTTTATTTTTTATCTTTTTATATATTTATTTATTTATTATTATTATTGTTATTATTTTTTAATTGTATTAAGGTTTGTAATCATTGCTAGACAAGCCGAATAAAGTTGGCTTCACCGTATGTTTCATTGTTACAGCATTATATGGTTGGTAAAAGAACACGACAATTTGTATCCAACTTCAGTTTTCTTGATATAAATTAAAAATCAAACAACAAAGTCATATTTGTTACATTTTCATCTGATGGTTTCTTATTGCAGCTACCAAAAATAACGAACAGGCTAGAGTAATACAATTAACTACCCGAAATGTGTGTTTTCAAGAAGTTCTCATTATGTGTTTGAAATAGTTTCTATTATGGCGTAGTCATTTGGTTAATGCAATTTGATAACCGCTATAGTTATGACTTATGAGATAGTTTGGTTAGATAGATTATGCTTTTATTGCGTTATGTTACATCAGTTGGTATCATTCGTTACGCTTGGGCTAATTCTGCTCCAACAATCTACGTTTGGCCCAGAAGATTGTACCAGCCCAATAGCAACCAAATTATAAGCAAAATTAAACAAAATCATAACCCTAAACAAATTACATAATTTTTATATCTTAAAGAAGATACAAAATTGAAAACTAATTTGACCAATGAAAGAGCTCAATTATAAAAATTGATCAATAAAAATCAATGGTTTAAATTTGGTAAATCATTCATCAATTTAGTTCCTAACAATATGTACACAAAAATCAATGTGTGAATTTTGAAAAAAAACAAAAAGTTTTATAAAACGGACCAAAGTTTGAAAACTTTGTGGCTAAATGTGAAATTATCAAAATAATAATAAGAATAACAATAATAATAATAAAAGAGTGGGAGCCCAGTTAGTATCTCGGCTTCCCACTAACTTTTGTAAATCCTATAAGTTTCTAATAAAATAATATTTATAATAATAAAATAATAATAATAATAATAATAATAATAATAATAATAATAATAATAATAATAATAATAATCTCTCAAAACAGGTAGCTTCGTTTGGATACATCAACTTCAAACTTATATTAACAAATAAGTATCTTTAAAATGAAAAGCTGATTCACGAAGCTTTTAAAATATTTTGGAGCTGCTAAAATATAAAATTACTGTTAACAGTACAATTAACATCTAATTTACCAAACACTTTTATTGGAGAAAAAAAAAATATTAACAGCTTTGTAGTTTATATCTTACAGCTTACAACTAGTTTTGGCAAACATACAATTATACTACTTTTGATGGAAATCGCAACCCATCACGCTCTTTTGACCACCTAAAAAAACTTAGTGAGATGTGGGATTCACCCTCAGTATAATATGTACTTTAATGTTTTTATTGAAGTAATCTGTTTACCAAAGAGACACTTTACTCTAAGAAAATAAAAAAGCAAACTTTACTGCAGGCAAAAATACACTATGAACCATTGAAACAATCGATCGAAAACAACAGTTAATCATTTGCTTTGCTAAAATTTTAGATTCCATGTCACTTTACTTTTTCAAGTTAAATAATTCAATGTTTCCGATCTATATTTAGAGTTTGATTATTTCTACATCAATCATCAATCATTTTAGATTTGTTTATGGGTTTTTATTTAACTAATGTTATTTCATATGGTGTTTCTTATTAGATGATAGATTATAGGTTAGTCGGCTTAAGCCTGTTTGTAGATTTAGCATAAGATTTATTAGTATTACCTTATACTCTATATATAATGTCATGAATAATATAGTATAAGATTACGGGATTTACATTGTCTAACATGGTATTCGAACAAATCGATCCTCTAACCTAGTCGGCCTAGAGTCGACGCCTCTATGTAACCCCGTCAAACCCTAATCGTCACTAATATCCCTTCTCGAAAAGAACCCTAGTTTAACCCAAAAGTGTAGTTGCAATTCTTCCTTTAAAAAAAATAAAATACTAACCGTGTTTTTACATCCAAAAAAAAAAACTCGTGCGGCTAATAGTTATTTTTAGTTTTGCCTTCGCTGCTCCAATTTAAAGATTTATTTTCGTTTGTTTGTTGTCGGATATCTTCAACAATAAAATATGTTTTGCTTTTGGTGTTGGTTTCTGTTTTTGTTGCTTCTCTTTGAAGATCTACCTCCGCTTGATGTCAATGCTTTCATCAACAATTTATTGTTTATGTTTTTTGTTTTTTACTACGGTTTAAGCTTTCGTGATTTTTTCGCTCGAACTACGAGTAAGTATTAAATGATAGATTATAGGTTAGTCGGCTCAAGACCGTTTGTGAATTTGGGTCCATAAGATTTATCATTACCTTGTACTCTATTTAATGTGATGAATAATAAAGTATAAGGTTACGGGTTTACATCGTCAAACAATCTTAATGTGAACATAGTATATGATGAAAAGGTGCCCAAATACTTAGATGATACAATAGCGCGGTAGTTATGTTTAATCCACGTTGCCCACATTATGTTACGCATTATGCTAAATATTGTAGAAAAATCAATTCACAGATAAATCAATCCAAAAATCTTACTACGTATAAACCAAGAGAAATTTCACGAAGAAAACTTTTATTTGTCACATATATATTCTGTTTGAATATACAACTTAATTGGGATTGAGTTCTTGTTCTAACTCCGAACAAAAAAACTGAGACGAGTGATAGTGGTTCTAGTTGCAATTTTCACGAGCAATTCCAACACGCGAGTTGGCAGTGTCAAACAAAACCCTTAAGTTCTGTTGTTGCAAACTCGCAATGACATTCAGCACCGAGTTGACGTTATTTGGAGCAGATGCCATTGCCAAGCAAGCAAGGCTCCCAGCACTACTATGTATCAACGTGTTTTCCATTGGTAGAACTATGTTCAATCCTGTAAAATGCAATGTCACCTTTGGGGCTAAATCTTCATGTGTCACTGTGAAACATGTGTCAAACGCTCCTAATGAAGTAAATGGTCCTTGTGTTTGGTTTCTGAATGCCTCTTTGATAGCATTATAGGCAGCAGGCACAAACTGACTTATTACTGTACCAGAATCGATGATTGTTCCCGCACCAGTTGTTGCGTTTAACGCTAGTAGCTCTGGAGCTATTGGTACCTTGACTCGGCCCACACTTACACCAGTGAGATTCACATAGTATAATGAAGGTCGACGCGGATTTTTAAGAAGTGGTGTGTATTTAATACTTTTAGGTTGGCCAACTGGGCCGAGCCTAAGTGTCCCCGAAAAATAGTAGGATCTAAAACTAGGCAAGCAATATGAGAACACACCACCGTAAAATGTTCCAGATTGTGAAAGCACGGAAAGAGCTCCACGACCCAAGCCCAGCAACCCTTGAGGAGGGATTGATTTACCCGAGACGGCACCAATACACCCCGAAAACATAGCTACGTATTGTGTCATTAACCAACATAAGAAAATCACGTGACAATGTAGCTGAAAATGAAGAATCGCCACCATATGATTGGTTAAACAAGCAACTACCTGTTGTGGGTCCAGTAGTTGGGCATGAAAGCCCACGGACTTGTGTGCACTCAGAAGTGCCACAATCCACTGGGCTATAGGTCTCCGACGTGTTTGGGGTGAACACATGGGACAAACAACTGGTGCATCCACTGCATGGGACCCATGCGGTGTCTGCACTAATGTCCAACACCATAAACATCATCTGACCAGGTGAGCCAATTCTCACACGTACCACATAGTTGCCAATATTTACGACTTGTCCTGGTGCAATTGGCACTGGAGTTGCAAATTGTGTGGCAAGTCGGGTTGATAAGTATGCTAGCCTTTGATGGTCTTTGGAGGCCATGTTGAGGACCGTAGTGGTCCATGACGAAGTTGGTTTTTGTGACTGGAACGGTGAACATTTTCCATATATATGGATAATGGAAAGATCTGTGTTTTCCGATTTCGGTTCCAAAGATGGACATGGATCAAAGGCTCTTGTGATAGAAAGAAAAGCTAAGAATAAGATAGCAAAAATAGTTGAGTCCATGACTTTGGAGTTTGGATAAATTGAATCGCTCAAACACAACAACACTATCTTTACTCTATATGTAAGAAACCATTTAGCATGTGAATTGACAATAATACCCATGTGTCCTTATTATTCTTCAATTCTTCCTGGATTATTCGGAAGATGTTCAGTGATTTTTTTTAAGGCAAATTAAGTCAATCAGTAAAAAGGTTGTCGTATTGGTAAAACTTGAACTATCTTCAAAATAATGTTTTGTATAAATATTGATTGGAGTCTATTTACCCGTCACTAAATTATGTCATAGTTTAAATACAGGATTAGTAAACACACTTTGTTAATGCATACATGCTTGGTTTCTACTAATATCACTTTCCACCTAGAATCACTAGTTTAGCGTTTAATAATCATTATAAAACTTGGGTAACATACGTGACTTTTAAATTCCAACACTGATATAAATATCCTAGGTAAAGGGTCCAAAGAAAAGTCGAAAAAACACATTGGCATAGGGCCATCGGTGGTCCAAAATCCTTTATCTTATTCATGAATCCAGTTTATAACAATTTATAAGAACTCGTCTTATCTACATTCTTTAGCTAATCATCCATAAGATTTATTAAAAATGAAAATAAGCATGCAACGATCATCTAAGTCATTGCACTAAAACTTTTTCATCGAGATGATAAAGAAATGTTGTGCACGCATGACGTAAGGTGTTAGGTTGAGTGCGACAAGACTTCATACAAAATGATGATATGTAACACATATATTAATCGTTCAAAGTAGAAATGAGCTCACTTGATATGAGAAGGAATGTGTTGAAGGTGTATATATCCTAAATGCATACTCTCTTAATCTTTTCAGGTTCTTATATCAATTTCATGTATGTTATAAAGTTGACAAAATTACTACTCTAATAACAATGGCGATAGGAAGTTATATAATGAATTTATGACAATAACGGGTCAACTTATATCACGGGGCTCGGTCGGTCACGAGTACGATCTAAAAAGCCAAGAATTTCTTCATTTTCCCGAATTGAGTATTGGATAATATTTTATAGTAAAAAACAAAAAGAAATATACCAACCCTTATTAGATAAGATAATTAAATTTTACTAACATACAAATTGTATCAACATCAAAGCCGTCCAATAGATTTCGGTGACTTTATGCGGTACGATAAGAATACCCTCATATTTGACGAATTATAATGGTAAAAACAAAAAATAGTCGATTTTTTTATTTTTAAACATGCAATCGTCACTTGATATTTTCTTAATCTTTTATTTTGGCTGTAATCACATGACATTGTTCTATAATAAACTTACTCAAGAACTTTAATTCATGTATATGTAACTTGATAATATATAAAAAGAAGGTCACGTGCAGCCGCCCCACTTGCAGAAGGTGTTCACCGCTTCCGTCAACATGCTATTTAATATATTAAAAAAAATGTTATTTTTTGCAATACGCTGATAATCGGAAATACCGACAAGCTTAAACAGTTCGTTTCAATTTCAACAAACAAAAGAAGAAGAGAGGAAAAGAAAACGCTAAATCAGATTGTCCACACGTTCATTTCCTTGTAAAAAAACTATTTAATACCAGTCTTGATCAAAATTATAGGCGAACAATTATCATATATGATATGGGTTGGCAGTGGTGGAGCCAGGAAATTCAGCTATTGGGGGCGAAAAGCAATACAACATGTTCAAGTAACATATTAAAGTATGGGTTTTTAACATATCTTATAACAAACCAGGTCAGGTCAGGTCGAGTTAAAGACATTTAAACTATAATAAAAATGTTCACTGTTTAGAGCTATTCGTTTTTGTTATATAAAAACCTTACAATAACAAACAAAAATTAAAATGAACTTTAAATAGCTCGCAAACTAATACGGTGGTGTCGACGTTAACAAAACATCAAAAATAGAATTCTCGCACATCCACAGTTAATAGTCAAAACAATAGTCAAAACAAATCTTGAAGCATGGGTCATAGCTTAGGATTGTAGGTACTATTTGCTATCATGTACGGTACTATATTTTATAATAGTAGTAAAATTGGATACTACAGGGATTTCTTATAGGTCAACCGTACAAACCGCGAATCATATAGTATAACATCGCGATGCACACAATACAACCCTCCAATGCGTGCAATAATTGAAAACCCTCCTATAAAAAGGTCCGTATAAACTGCCTCTAGTAAAAAATACAAATATGAAGCATTTGAATCGATAAAATCAAGTGGATGTGAATTATTTTTACTCCTCTATTTACTTTTCATCTAAATGCCAAACCATCATCTTTCTCATTATTTTCTCACTATAACCAGAGAAATATAAACAAACCCATTGATTCAAATATCACCTTCCTACTATTGTTATTTACTTTTCAATTAAACGAATAAATTGTTGTCATCCAACCCTATGTGAAAATGTGAGGGCACTGTATTTTTTGGGTTGACGGCAATAAAGATATTTTCTTGAAACTGATAGTTTTTCCTACTAGTATAGTAGGTCTACAAAAAGCTTTGTAGCGGGCATGTCCCCTCATAAGCGTCTACATGGCTCCGCCCCTGTGGGTTGACCTCATGAGCGAAGCTATGTAAAGACCAAAGGGGTTGTGGTCTTTTCATAATTTTTGTTTCTTTGTATATTTTTAGCAATTTACCTATTGTAAAAATTTATTACACTTTGGCCATCATACATCATTAGAATTATAATCCGCGACGAACTCACATAGAAGTTGGGTGTGGCGCATGCTACACCTTAGGTCACGCAATGTAAATTCTTTATAAAGTATATATCTTTTCTTGAGACTTGCAACCTTTAACATAATAATTTTTTTATCGGGAGACTTTAGCATTCATTCATAAAATAAAACAAAAAGCACTCTCTTATGAGTCATTCACTAATCTTGTCCCTCCCCACAAAACTGTCAAGCTTCGCCAATGGGTGACAAGATAATATAAACAAGAACTGATTTTTATAACCAAAAGGCAACGAATGAAACACAATGTCATTGTTTGGAAACATTGAACAGAACAAAAATGCAGAAGGGGTCATTTTCAAATTATTAAAAAGCAAAGGACAAACTTATAAAATGATTAATTTCAGTTTGGGCCCCAAAACTCACGAGTTTTCTGTTTCATTCCCATACAAACTTTGGCATGTGAATTGTGAAGTTTGAAATCCAGATAATAATTGTATCCTTTCCTAGCAAGTTGCACATAGTTGGTGCGAAATTTATAAGCTTATAGGAACTTGATCTTTTAAAATAAACTAGCTTTTGAAGTAAGCTTCATTAACGTACAAGTTTTTAAGAATTTTTAATTTTCATAAAAGCGTAAAAAAAGCTCATTGAATGTAGCTTTTTGGAGCTTGATCTTATGAAAAGGTCCCCTAACATAAATATCCTTATGCATTTATACTGTGAATTATATATTTGTCCTATTTTTTCTTTTTACAATTATACGCTCGAGCTTTATCTACTTTACTAAACACTAGCAGGGTATCTGCGCGTTGCAGCGGCGGGGTATCTGAAATAAAATTATTCAATGAATAATGTATTTTAGTTTATGAGGAGAGTTAAAACTTTTTTAACATACCAAGGGACTCATCTCCACCATCCATCTAAAAAGAAATCAATGGTTGAGATTAAAAGCATTTTATTATTTCACATATTTTTTATAATTTAAATATCTCTTAAACCGTTAATCGTTAAGCGAAAATATTTACACCATCGCGACGAGCATTTAATTATCTTTCTATAGGCGGGCACTTTGATATACTTTCAAAAAAAGAAAAAAAATTTGCTTTTTTCACGTTTTTTCGTTATTTTTTTTGTTTTTTTACGTTACTGAAATTTGCATGGAAAAAATCATATATGATAAAACACTAAATTGAATATAACATGTGATATTAGTGTTAAATCATATATGATATTACACTAATATTACATGTGATATTACATATCATATATGATATTACACTAATATCACATGTGATATTCAAATTAGTGTTTTATCATATATGATTTTTTAATGCAAATTTCAATAACGTAAAAAAACGAAAAAACTTAAAAAAAAAAACGTGAAAAATTCGAAAAAAAATTTTTTGTCGAAAGTATATCAAAGTGCCTATCTATAAAAAGATAACTAAATGCTTTCGTCGCATGATATATTTTTTTCGCTTAACGATTAACGGTTTGAAAGATATTAATATTTGAAAAAATGATGAAAGTGGGTTTTTTAAATTGTTGGGATTAATCTCATCCATTAGATCAAATAAAAATGGAGGGTGGAGATTGGTCCCTTGGTATGTAAATAATCCTTTGTCCTCAAATGATCTTAAATCTTAGTTTATTATGTTCATTTTAACAATAAATTTACGGATATCAATAATTTCGTATAGCCCGTGCCCATCCGGGCTCGAACCCGTTGGCCCGTGTCTGTTCGGGCTCGAGCCCGTTCGGGCTCAAGCCCATTTGGCCCGTTGCCCGTTCGGGCTTGAACATTTGTATAATGTGCTTTATTATTTGTAGTAGTGAAATTTAATGCATGAATTGTGTTTAATTTGGTTGTACAATATGCTTGATAATTTGTATTTCTTATGTAAAGGGTGTTTTAATAACTGTATTAATTGTATTTATTGACCAGTTAAATAATTGACTACATTAAATAACATTAATGAGGTGTTTTGTTGTACACTATGCTTCTTGTCTTGTACGTATAAAAATTATGTGCATTAAAGTGTTGTACACTATGTTTCTTTTCTTGTAAGTAGTAGTCATTATAGTAATTAATAACATTGACCACTTTATTAGCATTAATGTTGTAAGTCTGAAAATTACATCATGCTTATTTTGTTGTACACTATGCTTATTCTGTTGTAAATCTGAAAATTAGTTGCAGCTATTGTACATTGTGCTTAAATGGTTGTAATTTTTTGTGAAGGGGTGTTTTTAATAGCATTAATGTTGTTTGATAGAATTTTGGTCTTAAAATGACATCACGCTTTATTTTGTTGTACAATATGCTTACTTTGTTGTAATTCTGAAAATTTGGTGCATTAAAGTGTTGTAAACCAATTGTACGTCTTAAAATTAAGAGTGCAGTGCCTTCGTGCATTATAAGTAGTATAGATGTATGAAGATGAACGCTCCGGATTCAGCTTAAAGTTGTGTTTGGCACGAGGCTGGAGATTCATAAAGGGCTTAAGCTTTTAAAATAAAATAAGTTTTGTTGTTACACACGCTTATAAAATTTTATTATCTATAAGCCTCCATAAGCACATGTAAATTAAAACGGGCTTATGGGGGCTTATAGTTAGTCAAGTTACTTAAATACCCTTCAAAATATAATAGATATCATGCAAAAGCTGGAAATATATCTAAAATTAATTTGATGTATTTTTATGCTATTTTACATTCATAAGTTTCAACTCCAACTAATTCGTCAATTAACTTTATAAAAATAAAAGCTCCGGCTTTTAACTTAATAATATAAGCTCCAACTTCCAATCCCAACTCTAGCTCATCTTGCTAAACATACCCTTAATATATTTTTCCGAAGGTAATCCTTTTACCCAAACATACCAATACCACTAGCCTAAAAATCTTTTAGTTATTTTAATACTTTTAAACTCTGCAAATAAACATGGGTTGAAAAAAAAAATAAGTTTTCAAATGTTTTTACTTCAATTTAAATAGAAAAGATAATGAATACTTTATCATGAGTTGTTGCATTATAACCTTGTTAAAAGTTGTTTTTTAAGTGTTACTAGCAGGGTACCCTGTGATTATATTTTGCGGCGAGCAAATATTGTTCGGTTACAACGTTTTCTAACAATAACGGTACGAATGAATAGTAATTGAAATTAAAATAACTTTAAGCGAGTGTAGAGAAGCTTATTTTGGCTCATCACGTATTAATGTGTTTCAGTTCAAGCTCGTTTAAGATAATATTTTGGATCTCTATTTTTAAAAACTTAATTATATTGTACATTGTTGTTAAATAGTTGTATTTTTTAGTGAATGAGTGTTTTTAATAGTGTATTAATTGTATTAGATGAATTAAGAAAAGTGAAGATCTTAAACACTTTATAAATAGTATAGATATAGATGATAAATATAAATATAGATATATATAAAGATTATAGCAAAACTCACAAAAATTAAGTATCTTTATAATACGTTTCAAACAAAATAAACTTAATGTATAGTAACGCCTAAATTCGGTCCAAATGAAACCTTTGTTGAATAAAACTTTGAAAGGCCAATTACCAGTCCAAACCAAACTCGGTTACCTTGGCCCAGAATAAAACTTACCCTAATCACAACATTTATATCCTAATTTGTTGCATACCATACGCAGTCACACTATTCTTTCAACAAAATAACCCTAATCTCAATATTTCAAATTGCAGCCACCCTATTTCTTACAAACCCAAAAAACAGATTTTACTTTTTGCTTATTATAACCGAATCAAGTCACAAATACAAATACACGAATGGAAAACCTGTTCTTTATTACTGTATTTTTTTTATTTACTAATTGGCTCGAATGACACTCGAACACAAAGGGCTTTAAGATTGTCACATATTGGTTTTCACTAACACATAATCACACATACAAATGGGTCGAATGAAATGAGTTTTAGAGAGAGAAAGTGGAAGAGAGTTGGGAACTTTAGTGAGACGAAAAAAAATGTATTATGAAAGCTCCAACCCTTTGCCTTGCTAGGCAAATGGTATTTATAATAGTTACATGAGACGCCTCCTATGGGCTGTGGATCAGGCATACATTGGGTAAAGACCCGTCCGTCCTCCACGGTGTTACATAACAAACTACTAACTATCACTAAATGACTACGACTATGAGCTTTCTAACGAATACATATACTTGATGTGACCAACTCTTTAACTACCGGATTTTATAAATCCTAACAATCTCCCGCTAAAGGAGGTCACCTCAATTACAAACTGTTAGGATTTAGAAAATCCAGTCATTAAAGAGTCGGTCACCTCAAGTATATGTAATCGTTAGAAAGCTCGTAGTCGTAGATTATTTAATGTTAAGTAGTATTTAGTTAAGTAACACCGTGGAAGACGGACAGGTCTTTACCCACTGTATGCGATCCCACCCGTAGGTGGCGATTTATGTAAGAACTATAAATACTCTCTACCTCCCAAGGTAGAGAGTTGGAGCTCATAATAATACTTTCATTTTCTCTCACTAAGTTCCCAAACCTCTAACTCTTTCTCTCTCTAAAACCTTTAGTATACGCCTATCTTGGTTATGGTTTAGTGTGTTTATGAAATCCAATATGTTACAATTGGTATCAAGAGCCATGGTTTGATCATCTCCCTTACATATCCTTGGATTTCTAGTGGTTTTAGGTGGTTTTTGAGTTTGAAAAAGTTTAGTGGTTTTTGCATCATTTGGATCATTTCTAGTGTTAAAGTTTGAATTTTGGGTGTACTTTTGTGTTTAGAATCATTGTAAGTGCTTGGGTTTTGATTTGGTAAGCTTGAATCACTGTGGTTGAGCTTGTTTTGGATTGAAAAGTGTGTTTTGAAGTTTTTCTTGCTAGCGACTTGGTTCTCGTTGTGATTTTCATCATAGCGACTTGCTTCATAAAGTTAGCGAGTTCTGTGTTAGTTGTTAGCGACTTGAGCCTAGCGACTTGTCTATTGAGACAAGCCGACAAATAGTACAAGTTAGTGGATTCTCCACTACGGCTAGCGACTTGGTGAGGGTAGCGACTTGCTTCAGGAATTGTTAGCGAGTTGTAGAGCAAATTGTTAGCGACTTGATACTAGCGACTTGGATCTTAGCGAGTTGTTCTTTAGCAACTTAACTGTGTCTAGCGACTTGGTGCTTAGCGAGTTACTGTCATAATTCTTAGCGACTTGGTGTTAGCGACTTGGACCTTAGCGAGTTGCTCTTTAGCGACTTGATTGTGTAGCGACTTGGTGCTCTAGCGACTTGTATCTAGCAACTTGGTCATAGTGACTTGGTTCAATAACTCTTAGCGACTTGGTTGATTTACGCTTGTATACGGTTTTCTCTTGATTTAGTAAAATCCGTGAAAGAATCTATTTCCCGGTTTAATCATAGAGTTATAAAATCCAATCTGTTAACATGTCTACCAACGTATCTACAATCATCTCCACTTTATTCTGAGGATGTTCAAGCGGTCGGTTCGATACTCGTCCACCCATGCTTGACAGAACTGACTACGACTCTTGGGCTCAACGAATCAGGTTGTATTGTCTTGGAAAGGAAAATGGGGTCAACATTCTCAAATCCATTGATGAAGGACCGTATCAGATTGAGACTACAAGAGACATAATTGATACTGCTGCAGATGGAACCATGATCTTTGGATTGGATAGACCAAAGACGTATGATGAGCTCAGTGATAAGGAGAAAAAGAGATTCGATGCTGATATCAGGGACTCAAACATCATACTCAGGGTCTTCCAAAAGACATCTACAAGCTGATCAATCACAACACTGAAGCCAAGGCAATTTGGGATAATGTCAAGATGCTTCTCTCAGGTTCTGAATTAACCAAGGAAGACAGAGAATCACAACCGTATGATGAGTTTGAGCACTTCAAGATGAAACCAGATGAGAGTGTCTATGAGTACTACGTGAGATTCCATAAGCTTGTGAATGACATGAGGAACATCAAAATGACCATGCCAAACATTCAGTTGAACTCAAAGTTTGTGAACAACATGAATCCCGAATGGCACAAGTTTGTCACCTCTGTGAAGCTAACCAAAGGATTGAAGAAAACCAACTATGAGCAACTGTATACCTTCCTTCTCCAGAATGAGAGACATGCTATGTTTGAGAAAAGGATTCTTGAACAGTTCAAAACCAACCAGGGAGAAACAAGTTCCTCAAATGACTCAACAACCTTTTACACAAATGTTGGTATTACTACCAAAGCTTCTCAAGTCATACCCATGGGTGATGGTAATTACAAACTCATCCCGATCCACATATAAGCCTCCGACCCAAACACATTCATGGAAAACTTCATCAATCAACTGTCTCTCATGGTGAGTCAAAACATGAACTCTCTTCCACACACCAACAATAACCTCATAACAGCGTCCAATCCATACAATCAAGCAACTGTCAAAGATGGGAAGGTCATGGTGCAACCAGTTCAAGAAAGGCAGTATGAACAGGGAAGAGGAGGAGTTGGTAGAGGATATGGGGTAAATCAGAATAGGGGAAGGAATGGGAATCAAGGTCAAGCAAAGCCAATTAAGTGCTACAACTGTGGTGGTGAGGGACATATTGCTAGGGACTGCACATCTCCAAAAGCGTCCACGAGAATGCGAGAATACTTCAGAGACAAGATGTTGCTTGTGCAAGCTCGGGATAATGGAGCAACTTTGGATGAAGAGGAGTTGTTGTTCCTTCTGGAGGAATGCCCGAACCTATGATCTTGATGTTGATGAACGAGCCAATTCAGGAGATAGGTCATAATCATCAAAATGCATTTCAAGTAGCTGACTGTGATGCATTTGACTCTGATGTCGATGATGAACCTATTGCCCAAACAATCTTCATGGCTAGCATCTCACCTATGGTCTCTCCACCACAACATGCTGGTCCATCCAAAGACAAAATCATTTCCGAGGTATTAAAACTATATGATGATGTTGATGGGCAAAAGATGCATAATAAAGTACAAAATCTTGAAACTTATGAATCAGATATTGATGATGAGGGTAATAGCAATATTGTCCCATATGATCAATATGTGAAGCAAAGTGAAAGTGAGGTTGTAACAAGTAATGCATCTTCGCGATCAATGATGACTATATTTTTGATGAATACACTGCATGTGCCCCGATGATTCATTACCTCTGAACTAAATGCCTATAAAGAACAAGTTGCTATTTATGAACAACGTGCTAAATTTGAGTTAACCACCCGTGGCGAGGAAATGGATGACCAAATACGTACAATTATTAGAAAAAGTAATTTTAGAGAAGAAGTATTAAAACAAGAGTTAAACTCCTTACAAGAAAAGCTTTCTAGAACTGCTAAGCAAAAACAAGAACTTCAAGAAAATGTTAAAATGCTTAAGCAAGAATTCAATGCTAAGGAATCAAAACTTTTGAATGATTTTTCCAATCTAAAAACTTTGAAAAACAAGCTTGAAAATAAGTTGTACATATAAGGGAATACCATTCAACGCTCACTTGATCACTAAGCATAGAGTTTTAAGCGATAAGCACAATATTCCCCTTGTTGTGGAACCTAATCTTGAGGTCATTAAAAAGGCTAGAGCTACTAATAATGTAATCTATGATGGAAATGAGATTCTTAAACCTAGAAAGAAACCTAGTTGCATTGAGTGCACCGAGGAAGATAGAAAATTGGATGATGCATCTACGGAGAAAATGAATAAGAAGCTAGAAGATCCTGAATGTAAAGAGAATAACATAACGATCAAACCCCATGATTACAAAAGGAAAATTGGATTTCCTTGAACAAGTTTAAGCCTCAAACGTTGTTAACACCGGACAAGTGTTCGGAAAAAGGATTTAGATATGCAAAAGGCAGAGAATCTTGTTGTAACAAACCCTTCCCTTAGGAAAATGCCTTCGGACGTGTATCCTCCAATACACCAATGCATTTAGTTCCTAGAACTATTGCCACTAAAAGCAAGACCTTAATCAGTCAATATGTTATTTTTCAATTATTTGTTGATTTTGAGAAAACTTATAAGAAAAGGATCACACCCACTGGGATAAATGAAGAGGAAAGAGGTTTTGAGAAAAATAAAGAATGCTATTTAATTGAGGTTATACCTTTCTTTAAACAACTAAAATATCAATTTGAGAGTCTTAAAAAAGGGATGGATTCAAATATTAAAGAAATGGAAAAGGAATTTGATGCAATGATAGTTGAGGTCAATGACTATGAGCGAGAATTAAAATATAATGAGATTGAGAGGAAGAACTTGCATACCTTGAATGAGAATCTTATTTCTGAATGTATTACTCAAGATGTGTTTTACACTGCTACGAATTGTTCCATTAATGCTTCTATATTTCATGAATTATCTTTGCTCGAAAGTCTCCCATGATCGTGTCATTGAGCTTGAAAAAACTAACTCTAAACGACATGATAAAGTTGAACAGGATGATCATGATAATTTGGTTAAACATTTTTCTAAATTAGAAGTTGAGCATCTTGATTTGCAATTAAAATATCAACATCTTAAAGAAAATGTTAAAACCTCAAATATCAAGACATCCTTGGATGCTCTTGAATTTGATGCAGTTTTTAAAATTAGCAAGCGTGATGAACAGATTCGAGCTCATTGTAACGATCGAGAAAGTTGAAAGCCCAAATCTCTCAATTAAAGGGTGAAAAGAACAATGCGACTGGCTCCCAAATGCCTCCTCCTTTTGATTCTCAGTACTCTCAAACTTTTCATCTTCAAAACTTGGTTAATGCTTTACAAAAGAAAAACAAGAGTTTTCTAGAAGAAAATGAAAAGTTTAAACGAAACTTTAAAGAGTTATATGATTCAATGAAAGTCACTCGTGACAAAAACAACGAAAAAATAACGTCTTTAAAAAGGAAATTGAGAATCGAGGAGTCGGGAAAAAGGGAAAGCGCCACTTGTTTTAATGAGAATGTTGCATCAAAGTCATCCTCAGTTGCAAATATCTTGTATTTGTTAAATACATTCCTCCTCATCTTAGGAATAATGAACCCGTGTTTCATAACTATTGTGCTCACCTTAAGGATAGTCTAGAATGTCTCCGTGAGATTGTGGAAGAGGATTTCATTAATAAACCTCTTGATAGAGAAATTAGGTTTGCTTGCATTCAGGCCAAACGATCTCAAGAGCTGCTAGAATGTTTAATTGCAACATGTCCTAAATCCTTAGGTGCGAAAGGTAAACCTGTGATACCGTGTTCTATGCCTAATGCCAAGCATACAAACCATTCTATGCCCAGTTTTAAGAAAGTGAACACTAATGTGCCTTTAAGTAGTTCAGATCCCTGCACGTCTAGTTCAGGAATGCAAAAAGTAGATCAACCAACTAATGTTCCCATAATTCCCTCTACAGGAGTAATCAGTGACATAAAAGCAAGCGAGTCAAAGCCTCCAGGCAATACCAAGCAAGATAGGACCTCGCAAGCTAAGAATGTGCATTGGAAGAGAGTAGAAGATCACCCTAGGAATATTAAGTTTGAGTTGAATAAAACGAATCGTGTTGATTCTATTATTAGCTATAAGCGTCTTGTAATTAATTCTGCTACTATTTGCAAACCATGTAATGATGACTGCTTGATTTCAGTTACTAATCATGAATGTGGTGTGAATGTTTTGTCTAATCTTTGTCAAATGCCCGATAAAACTGTTAATGTTAATGCTCAAGCTAAGAAGGCTAAAAGGCAAAGGCGAAAGAAAGTTAGAAAGCAGTGGAAACCCACAGGAAGGAAATTTAGTAATATAGGTTATCAATGGATACCTATTGGCCGTAAGATTAATGAGCGTTGCCCTAAAGTTGCTAAATCAATGCAAACTAGAAAATGGATGCCTCTTGGTAGAACTATTCCCTTAAGAAGTGAACATACTTTGAATAGGTCAAATACGGACATTAGCACTGCATCTATTTCTAATGAGTCCATTGTTTCTATCTCTAATGTGGGTTGTTCCAATCACATTTACTAACCAAGTGGAACCCATTCTTGCATGGGGATCCCAATTATCCAGTTATCCATTCTTATCCGTGTTCAACTGCAGTCGTTCAAATCGTTACGTGGTACTTGGACTCAGTCTTTCCAAGCATATGACTGGAGACGGTCGTGGCTCATGAACCGTGAGTAAATTCATCGGGCTGTTAGATCGAGGAACGATCATTTAGGTGCAATTATGGGTTATGGAGATTATGTTGTTGGTGATAGTGTTATCTCCAGGGTATATTATGTAGAAGGTCTTGGTCATAACTTATTCTCTGTCGGTCAATTCTGTGATTCTGATCTAGAAGTGGCCTTGAGAAAACATACTTGTTTCGTTAGAGAACTTGATGGTAAAGAACTTTTAAGAGGAACACGTGGTTCAAATCTATACACCATCTCTATCGAAGATATGATGAAGTCATCTCCAATTTGCTTGTTGTCAAAGGCTTCAAAACAAAGTCATGGTTATGGCATCGTCGTCTCAATCACTTGAACTTCGGCACCATCAATGATCTCTCCAGAAAGGACTTAGTTGTAGGTTTACCTAGACTAAAGTATGAAAAGGATCATCTTTGTTCCGCATGCCAATTGGGAAAAGCAAGAAGTATGCCCACAAACCCAAACCTACAAACTCGATTCTGAAGTTCTTCATACAATTCACATGGATTTATGTGGACCCATGAGAGTGCATAATATCTTTGGGAAGAAATATGTGTTAGTTGTGGTTGATGATTATTCTTGATTCACCTGGGTAAAGTTCTTAAGGACAAAGGATGAAACTCCATATATCATCATCAAACTTATCAACAGTGCTGAGTTCGACTTAACAAAACTGTCGGAATCATTGAATAGACAATGGAACGAGTTTGTTAATAAACAACTTAGTGAGTTTTATGAAAGTGTTGGAATCAGTCATCAAAGAAGTGTTCCACGAACTCCTCAACAGAGCGGTGTAGTTGAAAGACGAAATCGAACTCTTGTGGAAGCCGCAAGAACAATTTTGATTTACTCAAAGGTTCCAATGTTTCTCTGGGCTGAAGCCATTGCCCCTGCATGCTACACTCAAAATCGATCCCTAATTCACACTGCTCATGGAAAAAATCCATATGAACTTGTCCATAACGAAAACCGATCTCTCCTACCTTCGTGTGTTTGGTGCTTTGTGCTATCCAACTAATGACGGTCAAGATTTAGGTAAATTAAGAGCTAAGGCGGACATTGGAGTTTTTGTAGGATATGCACCAAACAAAAGGAATACGAATCTACAACAAAAGAACCGAAATATCATGGAAACAATTCACGTCACGTTGATGGTGACCGGTCCAATGGCTCAGGACAAACCAGTTACGGACCCACATCTCAACTTTCATCAAGCAGTCCTATCAGTTCTACTCTCGTTTCAAATCCCTCACCAACAACTCCTTATGTACCTCCATCAGAAGATGATTTAAAGAAATTGTTTGATCCAATGTTTGATGAACACTATGAGCCAAATGCTAATAAATTGTCAATTCCATCATCGAGGTGCTCCTATCCTGTCAATGAAGTCAACCCTTCCGTTTCAATATCATTAAGCCAAGAAGCGCCTGCTGCTGATCACTCTGTCTCATCAACAAATCATCAATCATCGAATGTACATCATGGAATTGTTTCTGGCACCCATGATGAAGTTAATCCCTTTGCTACTCCCGAAGATGTTCCATTTGAAAACATATTTGCTCCTGAATCATCATCAGAAGACATCGACTCTGCTACGTCAATTCCTCAACAACAACCACATGAACACCTTATAAAATGGACACATGATCATCCATTGGACAACATCATTGGAAACCCCTCTCGTCCAGTATCCACACGTAAACAACTTGCATCCGATGCCTTATGGTGCTTCTTCAACTCCGTACTCTCTAAGATCGAACCAAAAGACGTCAAAACTGCTATGAATGAAGACAGCTGGTTCAGTGCCATGCAAGAAGAAATTCATGAGTTTGATCGACTAGACATATGGGAATTAGTACGCTCTGACGTGCTATGATCATTGCTCTAAAGTGGATCTTCAAAGTAAAACTTGATGAGCATGGTGATGTTTTAAAGAACAAGGCTCGATTGGTTGCAAAAGGATACCGTCAAGAAGAGGGTATTGACTTTGAAGAATCATTTGCTCTAGTTGTTCGCATCGAGGCAATCGAATCTTTTGGCTAATCTGCAAGTAAGAACATGGTAGTCTATCAGATGGATGTAAAGACGGCTTTTCTTACTGGAAATCTGAAAGAAGTCATATCGTCGGCCAACCGAAGGCTTTGTGAATCACGAGCATCCTACTCACGTCTATCGTTTGAAGAAGGCTCTTTACGGTTTGAAGCAAGCTCCAAGGGCATGGTATGATACGTTATTAAAGTTTCTTCTATCTCTTGGATTCACAAAGGAGATTGATTCGACATTGTTCACCAGAAAGTCAGGCAAACATTTAATTCACGTTCAAATATATGTTGATGATATTATTTTTGCCTCGACCGACCCCAATGAATGTGATCGTTTCTCAAATGAAATGGGTTCCAAATTTCAAATGTCAATGATGGGACAAATGTCATTTTTCTTGGGATTACAAATTTCACAAAGTCCCGGAGGCATTTTAATAAATCAATCTAAATATGCAAATGAGATTTTAAAGAAATTAGGATTTGATTCTAGTGACCCTGTTGACACTCCCATGATTGAGCGTACTAAACTGGATGAGGACCACTCGGGGATCATGGTAGACCAAACGAAATATCGTAGTATGATTGGATCTCTGATGTACCTCACAGCCGTAGACCAGACATTGTTCATTTGTTTGTATGTGTGCTAGATTTCGGGCTAAGCCTACTAAAAAGCACCTTGAAGCGGTTAAACGGGTCTTTCGGTATCTCCAAGGAACCATCAATATGGGACTTTGGTACCCGAAGGACACCGGTATGTAACTAACGACCTATGAAGATGCGATCATGCAGGATGTCATGATACACGTCGAAGTACGTCCGGAGGTGCTCAATTTTTGGGTGATAAGCTTGTGAGCTGGTCTTCAAAGAAGCAAATGAGTACTTCTATTTCCTCTACAGAGGTGAATACATAGCCATGTCATCTTGTTGTGCTCAAATCCTATGGATGAGATCTCAATTATCTGACTATGGCTTTGAATTCAACAAAATCCCTCTATCTTGTGATAATAAAAGTGCTATTGCTCTCTCATGCAACAACGTTCAACACTCAAGAGCAAAACACATTGACATTCAACATCATTTCATCAGGGAACAAGTAGAAAATGGTGTAGTGGAACTTTATTTTGTGAGGACTTAATAGCAGTTAGCAGACATCTTCACCAAAGCTCTTCCTAGAGAACGTTTTGAGTTTATCCTCCCACGACTTGGTCTAAAGAGTCTTCAACCGGAAACACTTAAACGTCTTCAAGAGGAAGAAGAGGAGTAAAGGTCTTTCTTCATCCATATCTTTGTATATATTTATTCAAAAACCAAAATACAAAATTATAAAACCAACAAAAAGCAAAGAGAAAAAATATAAAACTTTCAAAAACCCATAAAAATTAGAAAATCTTGAAAAATTCCAAAAATATTGTTATTTTGTCATGTTTTTTCTTATTCGATATCATCTACGGATTTTGTGTTGACATTCAAAGAATGTCACGGGTCTTTAGATGTTCTTCGAATGTACATAATTTTGTTTCAAAAAAAAAATTAAATAAAAGTGAAAAAAAATATGTATTTTTGGGAGAAAGTGAAACTATGGTTTATTGTCATTTCAGGCAGTAACCCGTTTTTCAAAAAAAGAACAGAGCCATGCTTTATCTTGTTTTTCAAATCTCATGCTCTGATTCTTTAAAACAATAACTTACCATCTAATGAAAACTAATTGCTTTGTTAAATAACTCAAACTCTATTTTTTGAAAATCATCTGGTCTTAACGTTTGTCAAAATATCTATCTCTCAATCAACAACTTATGTCATTGATTGAGGGGGAGAATGATTTCAATTAAATCAAAAGGTTGTTCGACATACAATTGTTTTCGAAAAGATAATCATGCATGTTTAACCAATGGAGTGTAAAGTTTCTAAATCCGATCCTTATCAGTTAAAATGTTTTCATAATCAAGTCACATTTCTCCTCAAAAGCTTTCAAAATCCATTTAAATCTATAGAGATCACAAATCTCAAATGATTTGAAAATTGTGATCGGGGAAGAATTTGTGATTTAAATTGGATTTAAACTGATAATTTGATAAATGGTTTAATAAGTGTTTAGCAAGCCTTCCTCCCCACATGTGCCAAACGATTTCAAATTTTCCATGCACATGTTGAGGGGGAGCATCTATTTTAAACCACAAAGAATTGTAACGTGATTGATTTGTATCTAAGTGCATATTCCTTCTAATATGTGCAAAAATCTTTCAAACCTTGAGGCACATATTAAGGGGGAGCAAATTTATGAAAACCTCATCCTTCCTTAATATGCTTTATCTACTTGATTTGATCAGGGAAGTGATGTTGATATCTTTTAGAAAATGATAATCAAAGAAGTTAATTCTTTCTCTTGCCTCCGTGTGCTAAAACAATTTCTATACATGAAGCACATGTTGAGGGGGAGCTCTTTTTCTAAAAATATCAAAACAATTCAGGTAAAAAATGCTTTGATAATATATCACAAGTATCTGGATTGATTTTCAAATGGTTTTCAATTGGTTCCAATGGCAGATGAACAATACCAAATAGACCGACCAAATTTACTTTATGTATGGTGATATAAGGATGATAAGGTTAGGTATTTGTTCCCATGATCCGCTAGAGCCGGAGGGATCTACCGGGGACAATCCACTAGTTAGTGTAGAATTCCTTAGGTTTGATGAAAAAAAAGGAGAAAAGTGAGATATGGGAAGAGTGCTTGGTGAGGCTGAGCTAGTCTTGGAATAAACCCAACAAGGTTCTAGTTATGAAGTCTCGGTAAGCACGAAGGGGTTGAAGAATGAAAAAGAAATGAAATGAGAAAAGGGTGAAAAGAAATAGCCCTCCAAGAATTCAACCTTAGGGCGAAGGGTTCAATTCATATGCTACTAGTGGTTACCAAGGTAACATCGGTATTGAAGACAAGACGTCATGGACCCAGTGACGCACTACACTACAACTTCCCAAGCTACTCAAGTTCCTCTTAAAAGGACTTGTTTCATTCTCACGGGGAACCAACATTATCTATCGACTTTCTCTTAGAGTTTGTTGATATTGAAGAAGGAGACCCTCTCCCTAGTCTTCGGCATAGGAACCAAATGTGCACTATTGAGTCTAGAGCCACGAGATCATCAAATAAATCTCTTTAGGACACTGTCAATGAAGACTCTCTGTTTCACACAATGTGGAAAGTGAGAATATATCTTATGAGTCCTACACATTATCCTAGTGGTATTGCGAAGCATCGAGTGATATGCAAACATATTTACAATGAAGATGGAAAGCCTTCTGGAGCCAACATCAAACAAGCCTCTGGTGGGTGGCATGTGAGATCTATCCAATAGATCAACCATGTGACAACTGAACAAAAACAATGGGGCGATTCAAATTATGAATCAATCACGGTTCAGGTTATGGATTGACGGATACCTTTGAAAAACCGGTCGTTGTGCTTAAAACTCTTTTCTCTAGCACATCGACTGTGTACAAATATTTAAAATCAAAAGGTGTTTATGATTGATAATTGATTTTCTTTAAAACCTTCGTTGTATTGCAAAAAAATTTCTATTGTGCGATACGATTGTTTTCAAATATCTTTTCATCAATCGGTGAATCTTAATTATTTGGTTCACTCACTCCATGTTGTCTTCTTTGAGACGTTCGGTTTGAAACAGCTAGAGCATTTGCGAAACCTGTCAAGGAAATTCTTGAATTATACGATCACGAGGCATCACTTGTCTGATCAAGCGGGGAACCGTGGGCGTGTACCTCAATTCAACGAAAGTGATCAAAGACACTTTCATGCGCTTTATTGCTAACTGTTGTATGCAAGTACGCCCGATGTTTGCGGTGATCGAATGAAGCGGTCAATCCATAGCCGCATGCTCACACAACATATTCATTTCTAAATAAATCATGATTAAGTGCATCAATGACTCTGATATTTTCACTCCATGCTTACGCTTTCTGCTGCTGCCAATATCATGAATCAACGAAAGCTTCCGCTACTCTGATGAGAAGAAATCATGATCCCGAATGTGAGCATGTCGGTCCAAAAGTCACAACATCACATAATACCAACACCACAAAGGATGAGCTAGAGATTTATGATAGTGATGATCTCAAAGCGGCTCAAAACTCATTATCACGTGGATCGGATAAAGACCATCCACTTGGATTAACCAAACATGCAAAATGTAGAATCAATGACTACGGTACTGCAGAGCAAAGAACTTTAACAAGAATCCAAGAACAATCTTATTGTAATATCTGTTTGTATTCAATGTATTTTTGAGGTGACCTCCCTTAGGGGGAGATTGTTAGGATTTAGAAAATCCAGTCATTAAAGAGTCGGTCACCTCAAGTATATGTAATCGTTAGAAAGCTCGTAGTCGTAGATTATTTAATGTTAAGTAGTATTTAGTTTTGTAACACCGTGGAGGACGGACGGTCTTTACCCACTGTATGCCTGATCCACAGCCCGTAGGTGGTGATTTATGTAAGAACTATAAATACTCTCTACCTCCCAAGGTAGAGAGTTGGAGCTCATAATAATACTTTCATTTTCTCTCACTAAGTTCCCAAACCTCTAACTCTTTCTCTCTCTAAAACCTTTAGTATACACCTATTTTGGTTATGGTTTAGTATGTTTATGAAATCCAATATGTTACAAAAACTGATATTACAATTTGGTGTTCTTGGATTCTTTGATAAGTTCTTTGCTCTGTAGCTCGTAGTCTTAGATTCTTCATGTTCTGCATGTTGTGGTCATTAAGTGGAGGTCTTTAACTAATCCACGTGATGGTGAGTTTCTTTGAGCCAGCTTTGAGATCATCAGTCACAGCAAATCTTCGACTCATCCTTTGTTGTATCGCCATTATGTGAAATTGTGATTTTTGGACCGACATGCTCACATTTTGGATCATGATATCTTCTCATTAGAGTAGCGGAAGCTTTGTTGATTCATGATATTTGCAGCAGCGTAGCATAAGCATCGATTGAAAATATCAGATCCACTTGATGAGGATATGCTTTTATCATGATTTCTTTAGAGGTGAATGTGATGTGTGAGCATGCGGTTATGGATTGACTCCTCAATCTGATTAGCTTCAACCGTCGGGTCTCCCTGTAAACAACAGTTAGCAATAAAGCGCACGAATTTGTCTTTGATCACTTTCGTTGAATGGGGTTACAAGAACTACGGTTCCCTGTTAATCAGTACAAGTACTGCCTATGATCAGGTAGAATTCCGAAGAACCTCCTTGACAGGGTTTCGCAGCTAATCAAGCCGTTCTCAAACCGGAACATCTGAAAGAAGACAGCACGGAGTAAGTGAACCAGCGAATTGAGATTCACTGATTGATGAAAAATGATTTGAAAAACAATCGAGTATTGCTTAATGAAAGTGTTTTGCAGTACAACGAAGGTTTTATGGAAAATCAATTATCAATCATAAATACCCTTTAATTTTTAAAAAATTAATACACAGTCGATGTGCTAGAGAAAAGATTTGTTGAGCACAACGAACGGTTTTTCAAAGGTATCCGTCAATCCATTTCCTGGACCAAGGTTGATTCAAGAGTGAATCGCCCCATCGCTTTTATCTAGTTGTCACAAGTTTGATCTTTCGAGAAGATCTCACATGTCACCCACGAAGAGTCTGTTTGATGTTGGCTCTAGAAGGATTTCCATCTTCATCGTGAATATTTGACATATCACTCGGATGTTCTGGCAATACCACAAGGATATGCGTAGGACTCTTAATATATAACTTCTTACTTTCCACATTGTTTGAAATAGTAAGTCTTCATTAATTGTGTGTCCTAATGAGATTGATTGATGATCTCTTGGCTCTAGACTCAATAGTGCATATTTGGTTTCCTATGCCGGAGACTAGGGAGAGGGTCTCCTTCTTCAATATCAACAATCTCTAAGAGAAAGTCGATAGATTATGTAGGTTCCCTGTAAGAATGAAACAAGTCATTTTAAGAGAAACTTGAGTGGCTTGGGAAGTTTAGTGCAGTGCGTCACTGGGTCCATGACGTCTTGTCTTCAATACCGGCGTTACATTAGTAACCACCAGTAGTATATGAATTGAACCCGGTTTCTGCCCTAAGGTTGAATTATTGGAGGGCTATTTCTTTTCAAACTTTTTACATTCATTTCTTTTTCATTCTTCAACCCTTCAGTGCTTACCGAGACATCATAACTAGAACCTTGTTGGGTTTATTCCAGTATTAGCTCTGTCTCAGTCCGCACTCTTCCCATATTCTCATTTTTCTCCTTTTTTCATCATACCTAAGGACTTCTACACTATCTAGTGGATTGTCCCTGGGTAGATCCCTCCGGCTCTGGCGGGATCGTAGGAACGAATACCTAACCTAACCTTCCTTATATCTCCATGCATAAAATAAATTGGTCGGTCTTTTGGTATTGTTCATTCCGCCTCGAAACCAATTGAAAACCATTTGAAAATCAATCAAGGTACATGCGATAGAAAATCAAAGCGTATTGTACCTTTTTTTTTTGATATTTTAGAAGTGCTCCCCCTCAACATGTGCTTCAGTTTTTAGAAATTATTTTAGCACACGGAGGCAAGAGGAATTTTGAAATCTTAGATTGAGAACGAAAGATCCAATCTTTGATTAATATTTTCTAAAATGATCATCATCACTTCCCGATAAAATATAGTATTTTAAGTACTTTGGATAAAATATTTTGGGAAGGATGAGGTTTTCTATTGATTGCTCCCCCTCAATATGTGCATCGAGATTCGAAAGAGTTTGGTACATATTATGGGGAACCTGCACTTTGAGACAAATCAATCACGTTTCAATACCTTTTGGTTTAAGATAAATGCTCCCCCTTAACATGTGCATGGAAAATTTGAAATTGTTTGGCACATGTAGGGAGGAGCGCTTGTTGTTATAATTCTAAAACCACTTATCGAATTATCAGTTTATATCCAATTTAAATCACAAATTCTCCCCCGATCACAATTTTCAAACCCTTTGAGATTTGTGATCTCAACTGATTTAAATTATTTTTGAAAGCTTTTTAGAGGAGAAGTGTGACCTGCTTTTGAAAACATTTAACTGATAATGATCAGATTATGAAACTTTAATCTCCAATGATCAAACATGCTTAGGTATCTTATGAAAACTCAACATTAGTCTTGGTCTGGTTCCAATTGTACAAGAATATTGCTCTTTTTGATTATCCAAAAGTAGACCTTGCTCATTTTAGTTCCAATTGTTTGAAAAATAATCCTTTTTGTTTTCATTGAAATCATTCTCCCCCTCAATCAATGACCAAAGTTGTTGATTGAGTGATAGAGATTTTGAAATATGATAAGTCCATATGATTTTCAAAATTAAGTCCGAGTTATTTTCAAAGCAATTTAGTTTTCATTAGATGAAAAATATTTTTTAGAAGAATATTTAGAAGGAAAAATATTTGTGAGGAAACATTTGTCTTTTTGACGATAAATTTTCCTTATGAACTTTTGTTTTTAGAATCAGAGCATGAGGGTTCAAAACTAGATTAAACATGGCTATGTTTTTTCTTTTAAAATGGGTTACTGCCTGAAATGACAATAAACATACATTTTTCTCCATCTCAATTTTTTTAATGAAAATAAAATGTTTATTATTGCAGTTCGAACTTCATCTAAAGACCCGTACCATTTTTGAATGACAGACCAAAGTCCGTAGATGTTATCGAAACCTGATAACATGATATAAAAACAATATTTTTGGACTTTTTCAAAATTTTTTGATTTTTATGGGTTTTGAAATTTTATATTTTTCTGTTTTCTTTTTGTTGGTTTTATAATTTTGTATTTAGATTTTTGATAAAATATGTACAAAGATTAGATGAGGAAACACCTTTACTCCTCGTCTTCCTCCTGAAGACGTTTCAGAGTCTCAGGTTGTAGGCTCTTCAAACCAAGTCGTGGAAGGATAAAATCAAACCGTTCTCTAGGAAGAGCTTTAGTGAAGATGTCCGCCAGCTGATATTCAGTCCTTACGAAGTATAGTTCAACCACACCTTTCTCCACTTGTTCCCTGATGATGTGATATCGAATGTCAATGTGCTTTGCTCTTAAATGTTGAACATTGTTGCAGCAGAGAGCAATGACACTTTTATTATCACAATACAGAGGAACTTTGTTAAATACAAAGCCATAGTCAGACAATTGGGATCTCATCCATAATATTTGAGCACAACAAGATGACATGGCTATGTATTCAGCCTCTGTAGAGGATATAGATGTACTCATTTGTTTCTTTGGAGACCAGCTTACTAACTTATCTCCCAAAAACTGAGCACCTCCTGACGTACTTCGACGTGTATCTTGACACCATGCATGGTCTGCATCTACATATGCTATTAGTGACATATCGGTGTCCTTCGGGTACCAAAGTCCCATGTTAATGGTTCCTTGGAGATACCGAAAGACCCGTTTAACTGCTTCAAGGTGCTTTTTGGTAGGCTTAGCCTGGTATCTAGCACACATGCATACAGCGAACAGGATATCAGGTCTACTGGCTGTGAGGGACATCAGGGATCCAATCACACTTCGATATTTCGTTTGAACAATCATGATCCCTGAGTGGTCCTCATCCAGTTTTGTGCGCTCCACCATGGGAATCAAATAAAAATTTCTTTAAAATTTCATTTGCATATTTAGATTGATTAATAAAAATGCCTCTGGGACTTTGTGAAATTTGTAATTCCAAGAAAAATGACATTTGTCCGGTCATTGACATTTGAAATTTAGAGCCCATCTCCTTTGAAAATCGGTCACATTCATTAGGGTCGGTCGAGGCAAAAATAATATCATCAACATAAATTTGAACGTGAATTAAGTGTTTGCCTGAATTTCTGGTGAACAATGTGGGATCAACTGCTCCTTTGCTGAATCCTTTTGTCAAGAAAAACTTTGACAGTGTATCATACCATGCCCTTGGAGCTTGCTTCAAACCGTAAAGGGCCTTCTTCAAGCGGTAGACATGGATAGGATTCTCTGGATTCACGAAACCTTCGGGTTGACTGACATAAACCACTTCTTTGAGATCCCCATTAAGAAAAGCAGTTTTTACATCCATCTGATAAACCATCATGTTCTTGCTAGCAGCATTAGCCAAGAAGATTCTGATCGCCTCAATTCGTGCAACTGGAGAAAATGATTCCTCAAAGTCAATACCCTCCTCTTGTCGGTATCCTTTGGCCACTAGCCTTGCCTTATTCTTCAGAACATCACTGTGCTCATCAAGCTTTACTTTGAAGATCCACTTAAGAGCAATAATCATTGCACAATCTGGAGCAGGTACTAATTCCCATACATCAAGATGATCAAACAAATGGATTTCTTCTTGCATAGCACTAAACCAGCTGTCCTCAGACATTGTTGTTTTGACATCTTTAGGTTCGATCTTTGATAATACATAATTGAAGAAGCACCATAAGGCATCATTAGCAAGTTGTTTATGAGTGGATACCGAGCGAGAAGGGTTCCCAATGATGTTATCCAGTGGATGATCATGTGTCCATTTTCCGAGATATTCATGTGGTTGATGATGAGGAACTGATGTAGCAGAGTTTGGATCCTCTGGTGAAGATATTTCAGGTCTTGGTTCAGGGGAAAATATGTTTTCAAACGGAGCATCTTCAGGGGAAGCAAAGGGGTTATCTCCATCATTATTAGCAGCGACATTTCCATGATTTACGGATGAAGATTGAGGATTCGAAGATGATGATGAGTGATCGGCAACTGGCGCTTCTTGAGATAAAGACAATGAAACAGATGGATCATTTGAATTGGTTGGATTAGAAGCAGCTGCAGTTGGCGATGAGGAATAATCATTTGCCAGAGGTTCATAATATTCGTCAAACATCGGATCAAACAGGTTCTTCAATTCTTCTTCTGATGGCGGTACATAAGGAATTGCAGGGGATTGATTCTGTTCAAGAGAAGAACTGATGGGACTACTTGAAAAAAATTGAGGTGCGGGTCAGGCTGGATTGTCCTGGAGCCGTATGCTTAGACAGCTCATCAAACGTGACGTGAATAGATTCCATGATGTCTCGGGTTCTTTTATTGTAGATTCAGTAACCCTTCCGATTTGGTGCATAACCAACAAAAATTCCAATGTCTGCCTTAGCTTTCAATTTACCCAAATCTTGACCTTCATTAGTAGGATAGCATAAGGCATCAAACACATGTAGAAAGGACATATCCAGTTTTCAGTTGTGGACAAGTTCGTAAGGGTTTTTTTTATGAGATGTATGTATTAGGGAACGGTTTTGGGTGTAGCATGCAGTGGCAATAGCTTCTGCCCAGAGAAACATTGGAGCCTTTGAATAGATCAGCATAGTCCTTGCAGCTTCTACAAGAGTTCGATTTTGTCTTTCAACTACACCGTTCTATTGAGGAGTACGTGGAACACTTCTTTGATGGTTGATTCCAATGTTTTCGTAAAACTGACTTAGTTCTTTGCTTACAAACTCAGTTCCATTGTCTATTCGGATAATTCTGACTGTTTTATTAAGCCGAACCTGCAGCTGTTTAATAAGTTTGATGACGACATCTGGAGTTTCATCCTTTGATCTCAAAAACTTAACCAAAGTAAACCAAGAGTAGTCATCAACCATGGCTAGCACATATTTCTTCCCCATTTATAGTTTGCACTCTCATGGGTCCGCATAAATGCATATGAAGAGTATGAAGAACTTCCATAATTGAGTTTGCAGGTTTGGGTTTATGGGCATATTTCTTGCTTTTTCCTAATTGGCATGCTGAACAAATATGATCTTTTTCATACTTTAATCTGGGTAAGCCTCTCACGAGGTTCTTTCTAGAAAGATCATTTATGGTTCCGAAGTTCAAGTGATTGAGACGACGATGCCATAACCATGACTTTGTTTTGGAAGCCTTTGACAACAAGCAAATTGGAGAAGACTTCATCATATCTTCGATAGAGATGGTGTACAAATTAGTGTCACGTGTTCCCTTTAAAAGTTCAACCACATCTAGTTCTCTAACGAAACAAGTATGTTTTCTAAAGGCCACTTCAAGATCAGAGTCACAAAATTGACCAACAGAGAACAAATTATGACCTAGTTCTTCAACATAATATACCCGGGAGATTACACTGTCACCAAATACATAATACCCGTAACCTATAATTGCCCCAAAGTGGTCGTTCCCAAATCTAACAGTCCCGATGAATTTATTCACAAAGTTCTTGAGTACATGGCGATCTCGATCATATGCTTTGAACAGCCTGAGTCCAAATACTACAGAACGATTTGTACGACCTGCAGTTGAACACAAACAAGTATGGATGACTGGCTAATTTGGATCCCCATGCGAGAATGGGTTCCACTTGGTTAGTATATGAGATTGGAACACCCACATCAGAAATAGAAGCTATGACATCATTAGAGGTGGATGCAAGAATAGTAGTAGCACTTGGCCTATGTGTAGTATGACTACTTCTTAAAGGGATGATCCTACCAGTTGGTTTCCATTCCTTAGTGGGCATAGATCTATTCGTACTACGACATAATTCATTAACTTTGAATGTGCGACCATTGGGTTTCCATTGATAACCCACATTATTGAACTTTATTCCTGTGGGTTCCCAATAATTTATAATCTTTTTCCAAATTGGCTTTCTGGCATCCTTAGCCTGTTTAGCATTTCTTACATTTATGACTGGGAATTCAACAACATTTCTCAACTCATTCACAACACATTCATGATAAATACCAGAAACCAAACATTCATTACATGTTTTGCAAATAGTAGCATAATTCGAATTAATTACGATGCAGCTTTAGCTAATACTGGAATCAACACGATTCGTCTTATTCAACTCAAACTTATTGTTCATAGGGTGGTCTTCTACTTTATTCCCTTGATCACTCTTGGCTCGCGAGGTCCTATCTTGCTTTGTATTGCTTGGAGGCTTTGACCCGCTTATCTTAGTGTCATTGATTACTCCTGTAGAAGGAACGATGGGAACATTAGTTGGTTTCACTAGTTTCTGCATTCCTGGTCTAGAAGTGCTGGGATCTGAGTTCCTATGAGGCAAGTCAAAGGTCACATACTTGACTTTAGACATAGAACAAGGCACAACAACACTGTCTTTCCTAGTACCAGATTTAGGACATATTGTTATTAAACATTCTAAAAGTTCCTGAGATCGTTTGGCATATAAGCATGCATGCCCAATCGCATTATCAAGTCGTTTCTCTATCTTATCCTCTTCAACAATCTCACGGAGACATTCTAGACTATCCTTAAGGTACGAAAAATATGTTTGCATGCAAGTTCATTGTTTCTAAGAGGAGGGGGAATATACTTCACAGACATAGCATATTTAGTACAAGCAGGCACCTTTGGTGCAATATTCTCACCACTGGTGATTGGCATTTTCCCTTTTACCTGACTCTTCAAATTCTCAATTTCATTTTGCAAAGAAGTTATCTTTTCATTTTTCTAGTCACGAGTGACCTTAATTGATTCATATAATTCTTTGAAATGCAGTTTAACTTTTTCATTTTCTGCTAAAAAGCACTCATTTTTATGTTGTAATACATTAATGATGCTTTGAAGATGAAAAGTCTGAGAATTCTGAGAATCTAAAGGAGGAGGCATATGGTTTCCAGTCACATCATTCTTTTCTCTCTTCAATTGAGAAATTTGGGCTTTCAACCTTTTGATCGTGTTGCACTAAGCTCGAATCTGTTCATCTCGTTTGTTTAATTCAAAAATTGCATCAAACTCAGGAGCATCCGAAGATGTCTTGGCATTCGAGGTTTTAACATTTTCTTTGAGATGTTGATATTTTAATTGTAAAGCAAGATATTCAACTTCCAATTTAGAAAACTGTCTGACTATGTTATCATGATCATCCCTTTCAATTTTATCATGCAATTTTGAATTCGTGGTCTTAAGCTCAATGAAATGATCGTGGGAGACTTTCAAAGCAAAAGATAATTCATGAAATTGAGAAGCAGTAATAGAATAATTTGTAACACTGTAAAACACATCTTGGGCAATGCATCTAGAAATCAAATTATCATTTAGGATGTGAAGATTCTTCCTCTCAATCTCATTACTTTTGAGCTCAGGTTCATAATCTTTGACCTCGTTTTCCATTACATTAAACATTCTTTTCATATCTTTAACCTCAGTATCAATGGCCTTTTGAAGAGATTCAAATTGTTCTTTTAGTTGTTTAAAGAAAGACATGACCTCAGTTAAGTAACATTCTTTTGTTTGCTCAAAACCCCTTTCCCCTTCAGTAATTCCCGTTGGAGTAATTCTCTTCTTACATGTTTTCTCAAGGTCAACAAATAGTTGGTAAACTACATACAAGCTGACTAAGGTTTTGCTTTGGGTGGGAAGTTGATGCAGGTTTTACTGACTAGGTTTTAATATTATAATGTCTCGTTATACCTATGGTTTACCCTAATGCACTAACGGGGTAGTGTACCCGGTCGTGTGTAGTGTAGTATTTGGTAAAACCGAGGTCATCCCAAGAGCTATGTGTGTTGGATTATTACTAAGTCTAGGTGTCACAGTTTTTAATATGATTTTGATAAGGAATTAATTAACTACTAAAGTAGATAAAAGCAAATAAAGGCAAAGGTTTAATCAATAGAGGAGAGTGGTGCTAACCTAGTTAATCATCCTAATTACTTCCAATTACTTCAGGTGGGGTCGAGAGGACAACATTTGGTCAATTCGCCCTAACCTATCAGCAAAGATGCCACCACTGGAGAAGTCAGGTGTCCCCTCATAAGTCCACTTGTTCACGGTCCCTAAGCCGAGTCATTAAGTACCGCTACATGCTAGACTTATAATAGTGAGTGCCCGGACGTTAGCAACTTAAACACTCACCCCTAATTCTTAAGTTCATCCAAGCGGTAGGTGATCAGTTGGTCAAATCGCACAAGTAGAAAGGGTCGTCGGTTGGTCATATCTTACCCTTCCCGTCTCAGTCTACTCACTTAGGGTCAGTTGGTCATATCTCTAAGCAACTAGCCTCTACCGCCATTCAAAACTACCGAAACAAGGGTAGCTACCAATAAACTATGCATGCATACACTTAGAAATAATTATACGGAAGTAATGTAAATGCAAACAAAACAATTAAGTAATCATAACTAGGCCAACACCAAGAGGTGCTTAGCCGCTCATATTAACCATACAAATCAATTCAATATTCAATGTTACCAAATACATGAATCGAAAGTAAAGAAAAGATAAAATGCTAATGCTTATCGTAGGGGAGTGATTTCTCCCTTGGAGACATCTCCGTATGCTCCTCTAGACCTGCCTTTGGCTTCTTTCCACTTTATTTGGTTGTGGTGTGTGGAAGGGGATGATTTGAAATGCTGGAAATCGTGGGGTATTTATAGGCAAGATCTAGGTTACGGCGTAACTAATATAATAGTTACGCTGTAATCTTCAATTTCTTCGTAATTTGCACTAAATCTGCTGGTTAAGGCGTAACCTTATAAGTGGTTACGCCGTATCTTCAATAATTCTTGGTTACGCCATAGTTTAAACAAGAGTTACGGCGTAGTTATCAGCGGCGTGGAACCTCATTTGACCTAATATGGTTACGTCGTAGTCTTTGGGGAGAGTTACGCCGTAACCTTCTGATGAGTAGGTTTTCTGAGTCACGCTTTAACCTTCTTTGGTGTAATGTGAGAGATGAGTTATGCCGTAACTTCTTCAAAGTCAGCATACTATGATAAATCTTTGATATTTATCCAATTCTGCGTCTCTTTAGCTCCAATGCTCGTAATTTACCTGAAAGTGGAAAACAATGGAAAACAAGCATAAATCCATATAAATGATATAAATTACAAGTATTATCGGGGGAAATTGACACTTAATATTCAGAACTTTTTGATGTTATCAAATATCCCCCCACTTGAACTCTACTTGCCCTCAAGTAGACCTTATTAGAAAGATTCTTAAAAAGATATCTCCCTTAACCTGGAAAATATAAGTTTACAAATCTCGTATGCTCTCTGTTGTAAAAATCGGTCCAAGCCCAGGCAGCCGATTAATCCCCGCATAATCGCTGATCGCTCATTAAGCGCATTGATTTATCATAATCGGCCTATTTAATCGGTTTGGTCAAAGATCGCTTAAAAATCGGTCAACAAACCAATTAATCGGACAAAATCGAACAAAATCGATCTAATTGGATTAATCGAACAAAATTGCTTAAAAATCGGTCAACAAATTGCTTAAAAATCAGACAAAATCGCTTAAAAATCGGTCAACAAACTGATTAATCGGTCAACAAACTAATTAATCGGTCAAAGATCGCTTAAAAATGGTTAACAAACCGAGTAATGGCTATGTTTGACTTTGAACTTTGAAAAATTATGTATTATGTTTATATTTAAACACTTGAAATATTTGAACTTTGACGCACTATGCTTATCTCAAAAATATAATATAATATAATATCTAAAATTAAAATTTTGTGCATAAAAATTCCAATCCGATTAATCTCCGCCTAACCGATTAATCGCTAGGCCCTACCCGACGGCCTCACTAGCGCCTAGCGATTTTTACAAAGGTTAAGGGCGTAACTCATCTCTCACATTACGCTGACTTTGAAGAAGGACATGACGGTTACATAAATCTCCACCACTAGAGTTAAGGGCTAAACAATTTTCGAAGGTAATATGGGTAGACACGACAAAGGTTAAGGGGGTGACTCGTCATTACTAACATGTCACGGCGAAGTGGACAAAATCAATGATACATGACCAAATCCATGGCCAAGACACCAAAGATTGCTCGCTGCATCACCTAGACACGCTTCATGACTAAAGGGTAGGATATGACATGGGATATATAAATGGTGTAAAATAAAAATCAAGCAGGTAGTCTAAATCTATAACTAAGTCATCACCACTTACCGTCCGCCCAAAGTTCAAGCTTTGAAGTCAAGAAACCGGATCATGAAATACTAGGTAGATGTGTCATTAGAGGACGTAATGATAGGCACATTACCTTTTCTCCAACTGTTGGCATAATTACCAACTCCAATATTCGAATGTGACCGAGGTGGCCTCCTCGATACTAAATCTATATAAGCTCATAACATAGTGCTTATAACAATGCACTTTACAATAACTGAATAACATAACAACTTTTTTTTTTTTTTACATAACAATAATAACTAAACATAATATCCCCCCACTTGAGATGAACAACGGGAATTCGGGGGGTCTTCAATGATCTTCAAGAATATGTCATCGACGAAAGCGTGATTTCCGAACCTTTTCACTTGAACCTTGAACTTAGGCAAATGATGACTTCATAATCACAAATAAAGATTACATGGTAGACTAAGGTGTATAGGTGTATCGAAACAATATATTGGGATAACAACATGAAAGGAATGGCTCAGATGGGTGTATCTAGGGGTATCTTGCACTAAAGGTGAGTGCAACAAAAGGGTTTCACATGGGGCGAGAAGTCGAGGTGACTAATCGATAGACACACAATGGTAGGCTATTTGGGTGATAATCCTATAATATTGCCTTCTTAAACTGAAAAGTCCAAATACATCGAGCTAACTCAACATACCTCATCTATGGTCTCGAAATGATGCAAAGGCCAAGTTCTAAAGTTTACAAGCTACCGGCACACTCATAATTTGGTGGATTTGGGGTAAAATATTGGAAACGGATAAGGCTAATCTCACCATATAATATCAAGGGTTGTATGTTCTCGGCTAAGGTCTAATCTAGTTAGGTTAAGAAAAGCATGTCAAAATTTTAAAAATGGCATAATATTTCAAAATAGACTAGAAAAACGAGGGCAAAATAAAGTTCAAGAGAAAATTCTACTCCCGTCCCCCCACTTGAATTGTACAAAGTCCCTATTGTACTAAGCGTTAAATAAAGGTGAAGAGAAAAAGTAGAATTAGAGCGAGAACGTCCCTGAAATTTGCTCCAAAAAGAAAGAAGGCCCATGAAAAAGAGACGTGCCTACGTATAAGCATTATGAACAAACTTCAATCCCTGAAATCACACTACAGACAAGCATAATTCTAAAAAGAAAAAATGAAAAAGGAAAAACAAACCTAACTCACTTTCGTAGGAATCACGGTTGCATTTAGCTTATGCAACAAGCCTTTTAAACCACTTGGTGTCCCAAGTGGACGAGTGAAGTCTCGTGAGGGTTTACAAGGAACACACCCACAAAGTTCATTTAAAATACTAATACAAGGTTATTGTGTTTTAAAATGAAGGGAATGTCTAACCAATGCCCTAAGGGCATTGGTTAAGATTTGTCCTCTTATGGTTTTTTATTACATAAATGGTCCTTGTATTTGATATAAAATTGCATATTTGGACGGGGACCCACATAAATAGTTATTAAAACCCACAAAAATACAAATCTTAACCAATGCCCTTAGGGCATTGGTTAGACATTCCCTAAAATGAAAGAAGTAAATCAGAGGAATGTTACGTCGTAACTCTTTGAGGGAGTTACGCCGTAACTGGCAAAACCTGACATGTGCTGTAAAGCGAGTGGCTACGACATAACCACTGAGACGGTATTACGCCGTAATTGGTAATGCGTCTAAAATTCTGCTGCAAGGGGTTGGTTACGGTGTAATCACTGAGATGAGTTATGCCATAACTATGGTCAGATCAGCAAACTACAGTAGCAATCACTTCCTCGTTTCCTGCAAAAATGGTTAAAAACACAAAACCCTACAGAAATGGAAATAAAACAAAAGAAAGGGATAATTCGGGTTGTCTCTCAAAAGAGCACTTTTCTTTATTTACGAGTCTTTAAGTTAGACTCAAAGCCGCGGGGCTTTATGGGGGCCTTTGTACTTGGCCGACTTCCTCCATGTCTTTTATCAAGTTATGCCTCACCCAAGCGAAATTTGTAGCAGTGCGGTGGTATTCTTTAGTTTTGATCTTCCGAATTTTTCAAAATTTTTCCTCTGGTCCTAAATGGTATCGAGTGAACTCATATTTTTCGGCTATAATTGGTGGCGGTCTCTTAAATGGGATGCCAAGAAGTTTGCATCTTCTTTTCTCGTGTACTTCATCATCGGGGTCAATGAAACCGTCTTCACCTTGTAGCTCGAGGTAATCAAAATCATCGTCGTCTGAATCGGTATCTTTAAGTTGGTTATCGTTGAGTGAATTTTCTACGAGTATTTGCTAGCGTTCTTCTTTTTCCTTCTTTGATGAGTCGTCGGTGTCATTATCTGATTCTCCATTTGGAACTTCGTTGTTAGGTTGATCTTTACTCATACATCCATTCCAGATTTTCTCCTTAGTTAACACGTCAACTTTTCCGTATTTGATTCTGACCCAATCGTCGAATCCTAGATCATCTGGCCAAGGCAATTCTATTCTTTCCGAATCATTATTTGAGGTCCATAGGAACTCGTCTTCCCCAGCTCTCTCAATGCTGCTTCCCCCATTACATTCATAATCAAAAGGGTTGCAGGAAGCCCAAACATTTACGTTAGTGGTTTTAATTTGTTCACACCAATGATTTTGAGTCCCTTCGTCATTGTTATTGCCAGAAGGAATATCGTTGAGGGGCTTAATGGTTTTTCCTTGAAGAATATGTTTTTCATATTTGAGTTCCAGATTTCTAAACAAGACCGAATTAATTATTGGGTCACCGAACCTTACTGAGTACCAATATTTGAATGACAGATCCCCAAAATCAAGTCATGCCTCCCTGATTCATGTGGGCATATCCAAACTTCGTTCTTCACATTACCCCCTCCGTTGTAATACTCACGAAAGGGGTTGCAGGTCGGCCATGCTTGTGTGATCTCATCTTCTGTGATGAGTAAGGGTCTGCAGTAATGCTTGATAGGTGGTCCTTCCACTTCATTAATCGAGAACTTGGCTAACATTTCTTCATCGTTAAGTACAGTCCACATGTATCTGTCATCATTAATCCTCTCTTTATCAACCCCTCCATCACAGGTTTCCGAGGGTCACAAGAGGCCCATAAGCTATAATATTCTCCATCATCAATTGCAATAGCCTTACACCAATGACTCTTCCTTTTAGAGTTGTCAGCCTCGGTAAACTTGTCATTTCTTGCATTCTGGTTACGCCGTAACTCTGAGATTTGATTACGACGTAGCTCTCTTTCGCCTTCAGTATTAGACTCATCGGAGGACTTGTCATTTTCAGAAAATACAGCTTTACATATTGTAGATTTGTTCTTTTGTGCCTTATTTATCTTTTGTACCTCATCGCCAAGCGTTCCAATCATATTTTCCAAGTTCTTTAGTGATACGTCATGGGAAGAAAGGCTCTTGTTTGTATTATCTTGGAAACTTTTTAGCCATTCTTCTTGCTCCTTTTGCCTCTTGGTTGAATCCACAAGATACTTGTTAATTATTTCCTCCAAGTTAGTTCTTCTTTCACTACGCTCATAATACGGTGGGGGTCCTCCACGATAGCCATTACGATTATCCCCGTAGAAAGGTCGATTCTCTCCATATTTAGGTTCCTCGATCGTATTTTCTTTATCAATTTTAGGACAATTCTTCGTCAGATGTCCCCCACCACAGTTTTCGCAGCCAACTTGGATGGCATGAACAGTTTCTTTGATTTTTAGCATATCTCGACCTAGATTCTCTAGCTTGTTGGTTATGGCCGCAATTCCATCAAAACTTCCGCCTTGGTTCCTTTTTCTTCCTCCATCATGCCACTTTTGAGAATGATCAACCATTTTTTGAATGGCTTTAATTGCTAGAGTAGGAGTCATGTTCGGGATAGGTCCTTGATAGTCCAACATCTGTCTTGTAGTCACATTGATTCCTTTATAGAAGATGTTGACCTTTTGCTGGGTTGTCAGATCATGAGTAGGACATTTGTTGGGAATTATGTGAAGTATGAATCATGATGATATTACTACCGATCGATTCTGCTGAAGTGTAGCTGGATTACTGAAGACATGATTATCTTTGAAGTAATATTAGTAAGTAGTTTGTTTTAGCGGAAAGATTATTCCGTATATTCTAGAATTAGTTAGGATATACATGAGCTTTATTAGGAAGTGATTGTGTATATCTTATTTAGTTTCATAGTTATACATTTCTTAGAAAAGAAGTTAGGGTTCCTTGTCTATAAAAGGAACACAATAGAATGTATTATGTATTAGTGATTAAACAATTTATTAATATAACGATCCATAGAGGATCAAAGAGTTCTTAGTTATCTGTGTTTTATACTTGTGTTTATATTCCGCTAAAGAATACAAGTTGTAGAGATTTTCTTTTAGTTTGTTTGTGATTCACTACAACAAAAGTGGCTTTTTAGGACCCTTTGTGTGGGACGGTATGATAATGGAGTCCTAAAAAACTGTTTAATAGGACATATGAGCGTTTAGGGTCCTTTTTAAATATTTGCTACTGAGGCGATGTCCTAAAAGGTATATAATAGGATGGTCGATGATTTGGGGTCCTATTATCATATAACTTAAAATGACACTTAAAATATGGATCATAATAAATTACCTTTATAAGACGTTTATTCATTATGGTTGTATTATAATAAACCATAATAGGACACTAGAGTTTTGAGTCATAAGACATCAGTTAGTTAAAGCGGCTTATTCACAAAAAGTTTTATTATAGCAAAATTTAATAGGACCTTTGACACGTGGGTATTATAACGTTAACCTTTATAGGACGCTTATGTACAATGGTTTTATAACATCATTTTTTTAAACGATTATTTGCAAAAGTTTTATTATAACAAAACTTAATAGGACCCTTAAAGGATGCATATTAATTATGGTTTTATTACAATACACTATAATAGGACACTTGATATATAAGTCATAAAACATTAATTATTTAAAAGCGGCTTATTAAGCGTATTATTAAAACATAACTTAATATGACAGTTGACACTTGGGTCCCATAGATTGATACACCATCATAAGACACTTGATATTTGAGTCATAAAACATCGGTTTTATGGAACACTTATTCGCAAACGTTTTTTATAAGAAAAGTGAATAGGACCCTTGACAATAGCGTCTTATAACGTTAACCTTTATAGAACGCTTATTCATAATGGTTTGTTTATGATACACCACAATATGGCACATCTTTTTAGAGTCGTAAAACATCCGCTTTTTATAACGCTTATTTAGTTTTATAGAACGCTTAATTGCAAAAGTTTTATTTGAAAAAATTACAGGACCCTTGACAACCGTGTCTTTTAACATTAACCTTTATAGTACGCTTATTTGTTGTGGTTTTATTATCCTACGCCATAATAGAACACTCCTTTATTTGAGTCATAAAACATCAGTTTTTTAGAACGCTTATTTACAAAAGTTTTATTTAAACATTAGTTAATATGACACTTGATACTTGGGTATCAAAACTTGATACACCATAATAGGACACTTGTTATCTGTCTTTGTATTGTTATATGTCTCTATCTTTTGGAAGTTATGTATGGGTTATCTGTCTTTGTATTGTCCTTATCTTTTACATGTTTTCGTCCGTATTTACGTTTTAGTCCGTTACTACTGCGTTTTTGTCGGTTTTACGCGTTGTCGTCCGTTTTTACGTTTTCGTCCGTTTATACACGTTTTCATCCGTATTTATACGTTTTCATCCGTATTTACACATTTTCGTTCGTATTTACATGTTTTCGTCCATTTTACACGTTTTCATCCGTATTTACACATTTTCGTCCGTTTTACACGTTTTCATCCGTATTTACACGTCTTCGTCCGTTTTTACCGCGTTTTCGTCCGTTTTTATACGTTTCATCCGTTTTTATACGTTTTCATCCGTATTTACACGTTTTCATCCGTAACTACACGTTTTCGTCCGTATTTACACATTTTCGTCCGCTTTTACACGTTTTGTTGGTTTTTACACGTTTTCGTCCGTATTTACACGTTTTCGGTCATTTTCACATGTTTTGTCGTTTTTATACATTTTCATCCGTTTATACGCGTGCAAATACGGATGAAAGCGTGTAAAATGGATGAAGCGTATAAAATCGGATGAAATGTGTAAAACAGATGAAAAGATGTAAATACGGATGAAAACGTCATATGAAAACATGTAAAACGGGGCAAATGTAAATACGGATGAAAATGTAAAACGGATGAAAGCAGGTAAAATCGGGCCAGCGTGTTAATACGGATGGCGTGTAAAACGGACAAAACGTGTAAAAACGGAATAAAACATGTAAAACGCGAAAAGCGTGTAAATACGGATGGCGTGTAAAATGGAGGAAAAGCGTGTAAATACGGGCAGCGTGTAAATACTGAATGAATACATGTAAATACGAATGGCGTGTATAAACGTGTAAAAGCGAAAGCGTGTAAAAAGCGGGGCGTGTAAATACGGATGAAAATGTGTAAAAAGCGGGAACGTGTAAATACGGATGAAAAAGTGTAAAACATAAGCGTGTACAAACGGAAGAATGCGTGTAAATACAGATGGCGTGTGAAAGCACAGCGTGTAAATGCGGATGAAAACATGTAAATACGGATGAGACCGGTGTAAAAGCGGGCCAGCGTGTAAATACGGATAAAGCGTGTGAAAGCGGATGAAAAGCGTGTGAAAGCGGAAGCGTGTAAAAGCGGGCCAGCGTGTAAATACGGATGAGCGTGTAAAAGCGGACGAAGCGTGTTAAAACCGACTAAAAGCGTGTAAATACGGACAGCGTGTAAATACGGATGAAAATGTGTAAATACTGGGGACGTGTACAAGCGGACGAAGCGTGTAAATACGGGACAAACGTGTAAATACGAATGAAAACGTATAAAGGACTAACGGTCGTTACTTAGTTGTCAAAGATTTGAAAAGAAGATGACAAGGACATTTTGGTCATTTCATTCGGATATGGACTGGATCCGTAATATATGCAAACCACAGATGGCGAACAGTCAAAAAACTTTAGTGTGAAAGTGAAAGAATGACCAAACCACTGTGACCATTTATGTAATTAACTCTAATTAGAAATAGTGATTCCGATTCAAATTAAGTAAAAGCGCATGCTAGATAGCAATTTGTGACATTGATATCATCGATAAGTTTGAGCTTGTGGATTTCAAACTTTACAAAGTTATCCGTCGCACAGGTTATAAAATATACTTATCGAGTTGTTGCATGGCGGTACATAAAAGTTTGACATTATAAACTTACATGATGCATGACGCTTCTTCTTAGGAGTGTGCATTGTTTGGGTAATAATTGAATAAATCAAACCGAACTGAACCGATCAAAACATAACCAAAGTTATAACCGAATCGAACAAAAAATTCAGTTTTTTGTTTGGACATGATTTTGGCTATTTCAATCAAACACCGAATTTATATAAATATATAGTTTTTATATATTTCTATATAAGAAAATACCATTAAAATTTTATTCTACTATAAAAAACACTTTTCATATTTGAAATATTCTTTTCCCTAAAAATCTATATAATAATATTTAAAAAATATAAATGGTGTAATTCGGGTCAACCCGAAAACCGAAGCTAATTCAAATTTAGATTTGGTTAGGTTCGGTTAAATTCTAGTTCAGTTTGGTTTTCGGTTTTACTAAAAAATTTAACCAAAATAACTAAACCGAATAAATTGAACAATTCGATAACCGAACCGATGAACACCCCCTCCCTACTTCTTATTTCAATTTCTTTTTGAACACGTTCTTCTTTCAATTTATGTAACCTATTGTATCTATATACTAAAACACAACGAGATTCCGTGGAATATTCCCTTTTTTTTGGGCTTATGGCGTTTTGGCCGGTTTGTGTGTTAGTCCGTTTTGTAGCCCGTTCTTGCTGGCGACTTTGACCCGACCCGCGTGCTATATTTCATTTTGGTTTTGGTTGTGTATACACACCGCCATTCATTCAGAATCTAACGATCTCTAGACATGTGTGTATGACTCATCACACGAAGCCTATCCCTCAGTTTCCAGAAGGGACCAACATCCAGACGGATCAGGGATTGCATAAACCCTAAACAATTAAGATGTATGCAATGCAATCATTAATCCTTGGGCTTCAAAAGCTTGGAGCAAGAATGTTACAACGACAAATCAAAAATTCTAGGTGAGCTCAAATATTCAACTTCAAGTTAATCGTTGGGGAAAGTTTTAATTTATTCATCTTTATCAAGATTTTTTTTATTTGAGATTCATCTTTATTTTTTGTAGCGTTAGTTATCGCTTAGCGATTATTTTGTTTTGTAACCTTGATTAGCACTTTTGTGCTTCAAGCGTTAGGTGGAGGACATGATGTTTCAACTTTCTTAAAAAGTACTTATCCGGTTATTCACCTCCAAAGTGATCGGTGCCTGAATATTTAAAGATATGTGAGTACCTTTTGTGAGATTTGCTTTATGTTGATTTGGATTTTTATATGCTTAATTTTAAATTATTGCTATGTTTATTCTACTTTTAGGGTTTAGAGCAAGGGGATTTTTGAGTAATTTAAATTTGTTGCAGATTGTAAATTATTGCTATATTGATTTTACTTTTACGGTTTAACTTGGGGGGATTTTCGGATTGGGTTAGCTTTAAATCTAAAGCGATATAAAAAAAAAATCATAATTTTTTGTTTTCCTTTTGAATAACTTGAATTTTGTTCTCGGTGGCAGGACATAGGTATGAAAGGGTAGTAAAGAACTACTCATATGGTGAGGTCTTCTTTGTAATTAATTTTTACACACTACTACAAAAATGGTCTTTTAGACCTCCATATAAAGACCGTATATGAAAAACACAGGTCTAAATGACAATTTAGCCCACTTAAAAACTTTTTAAACCGGTTACTTTGATATCCACCTGTCTAAATAAGAAAAATAGATTTAGACCGGTGTAAACGAAATAAACCGGTCTAAAATAACTGTTACTTTCATATCCACGGGTCTAAATGATAAAAACACATTAGTGCCGGTTGACATTGAAGACACCGGTCTAAAAACATTTGGGAGGGATTTTATTTCATTTTAGGTCATCAAAATTTTCAATCTTCCGCCATAAAGGCAGGTCACCAACTCACCATCCATCTCTCTAGATCTAAAGTCCAAACTACTATCAAACCCTAACCATCCATCGATACCGTCACCTACCCACCATCAAGCAGCTCCACCTCACCATCGTTAGACCCGTTTCGAAACCCTTAACCACTTCACCGTCGACGCAGCTCCACTTAACCGGTGAGTGATCTTGATGTCATCATTAAGTTTATGTATGTTGCAACTCAAATTAATAGTAGAATATTTGTGAGTTTTTGTTATATTTTTGTTGGATTAAGCACTAATTTATATTATAGATGTGTATGTGTGAATGATTTCCTTGAGGCAACTCTTGATTGTTGACCTTTGAATGTGTGATTGCTGGAATTAGGGATAAGATCAAATTAAAACATATAAACTAATTTGCCTCCGTTTTCTTATTATTGTTGCCAAATAATTCGTAGGTTAATTGAAACAATTAATGGAATACTTTAGTTGAATGTTTTTTTGCATAATATACAAAGTTATATATGCTTTAGACTGCAACATCTTAAAATGGATAAGATTTCAGATGTTATATATCATAATTCCATTTGGTCTTTCACAGGTTTTAATTGTTGACTAGAAATTTGTATTTCCAAGTGGGATGACGACTGCAGTACTTATTTTCAGAAGGTTGCAAGTCGGTTGCGGTAGTATGAATGCAATGGTCCTCGGTAGCGGTATTACGATGGTACATTGATTCATTGTAACTAACTTGAAAAGTAGAGCCCGTATGATAAGCACATCGAGGAAATCACACGAGGTTAGTATATACGGAGCAACATTGAATTGATTTTATATAAAGTACGGAGTCATTTTTTATGGGAGGTTAAATGTAGTATATTGTAATTGTAATATAAATAATAGGTGGGTACAATTTCCGCAAATGGAGAACGTGAAATCGGTGAACTAATTGCTAAGGCATGTTGAAAATGGTTAACTTTTTGATGATCCTTGAGGCTGGATGACCCTATTGTTCTAATCTACAAGAAGAAGATTTCAAACATTAATTCCGTGATCAAAGTGAGTTGCCACTGAAGGTAGATTCCTTATTCAGAAACAAAGGCCACTATTAATCGTTCTTTGAAGATGTGGAATGTGAAGCGTTGGCTACCTTAATTCTTAACAAGCTCAGTGCGGCATTAAGGTTTTATTGTTTCCATAAATGTTGAAATACTTCTCTCTGTAACAACAGTATATCTTAGCTTCGAAGCTTCTTTGTTTTTCTGCTTAGGTTTGTGCCATAAAAGCTCCTGGTTTTGGTGAGAACAGAAAGACCAACTTGCAAGATCTTGCCACTCTCACTTTGGAGGCCAGGTCGGTTTTTCATTTTTTAGTTCTTGTGATGTTTCCTAGTTTAAATGGCGTTAAAGCGGGTTATTCTTGAATATTGATAGGGTGTAACGGTCTAAAAAGGGTTATTCTTTGAGACGGCTGGGTACTCCAAGAGACATTTTTAGTAAAAAACTTTTAGATGATTAATGTAAGAAAAGGTTATAAAATCTATATCGTCATATTAATAATGTAAATTTCATGAATAAAGTGATTTTGGAGGTGGTAAGCATATGAAATACACACTAGACCTTGTATGACCTGTCTATAGTTCACTAAGTTTTCAGATTGTGATAATATAACCCAAAGGCGACCCGTTATTAAGTAAATGAGTTGAAATTGCCATATTAATTATGTGTCGATTAGTAGATCCTACGAGGGGCCTTTTGTTTGACCTGCAGGTTATAACAGAAGAACTTGGTATGAACCTTGATAACGTGGAGTTGGAAATGCTTGGCTCATATAAAAGGTTTGTTGCGATATCAATCATTAATAACAAGTAGTGACTTGATATTTGTTTCTGGGTGTAAAATGAGTGTTCTTGTTGCGGTTCTTGTATCGAAAGATGACACGGTTGTGCTTGCGGTGCTGGTGATAAGAAGTCGATAGAAGAACGATGTGAACAGGTACATGTCTTTTAATGTTTCGTTTACAAGTTCCGACAGTAAATTACATATTTGATCACGATGTTAAGGCGGTGTTGTGTTACGTTATCTGTTTGAAAAATGACAGATCAAGTCAGCAATTGAGTCTAGCACATCTGATTATGATAGAGAGAAGTTCCAAGGGAGGTGGCTAAGCTTTCGGTGGCGTCGCTGTACTAAAGGTTCGTGCTTGTTACAGTTAATCCGACTTCCTTATATCTGAGTTTTCACGTGTACATTGATATAATAAAAAATTGTTATTGTTTTCGGACTTGAAGCAAAGCGATTTTACACCCCTTAGCGTGTCTCGGCCATCCAGAAATTCGATTCACATTCGATCACAAAGTTTGTGCAACAATATCACAGGTACACGAATATGATAGATTCTTGCACATTTAACTTATTAGAATTATCAGACAAACATAATATTGTGTTTGATGTAAATTGGCATTTTCAGGAAATGCTCTTTAGGGTGGTTGGATTGTCTCAAGCTTTGTTTGCATTGTCTTTCTTGTGAGCTTGATAAACCATAGTGCCCATGCCCCAAAGTGTAAAGAAAAAGTAAGGCATAGAATTATATCCAAGATTGAGAATGAACTGTTAGTATCTTCTGGTTTGTGCGCATTTCGATAATAATTTTTTTATTTGATTGCAATGGAAAGTCAACCAACTTTGGTAAATCCAAAAGAATGGGTCTAGAAAACCAATTGCAAGGTGATATTATAAAACAAAAGAATGGAGCTACCACCTTAATATACTATGATAGCAGATAATAATTATATTTGCAGACAATTATAACGAACTACCTACTTTGATGACTAGCGGTCATTTATGCGATTACGGATATTAAAGACATAGCGCACGACTACTATTTGGAATCAGGTACATATCCACCTATATTGTAAAGGAAACAATATGGAATTCCTGAATTTTTAAAGGAATGCCATGATACTCGGAAAAAACTTCCATCTTTAATAATCATTTTTTCTTGATCTATCGCAAGCTCTATTTACGCTTCATATTTAACTGTTATTGTAGTGCAAACATATTAGATTCCGTTGGAAGTGGTTGTTCACTCTCTGGGTCATCGACCACGGCAAAGTCATGCTTGGTTGGTAAGCCTCTTTCTTTTGCTTCTTACAAGTTGGTTCATTTTAAGAGGTGTGGTTTCAATCACAAGTTGAAACTTTTTTGGGTCACTTACAGTTGCGATATTGAGTTCATAACGTCTAGAGAAAGTGATCCTTATAAATAAATGATCAATTAGGGGTTAAATATGAGGTGCGAATATTAGTTCTTTATTTGTAAGACTGCAATAAAAGGGTCAGTTGAATACTAACATGTGGTTTAGGGTTGTTTGGACTTTTATTTGAGATTTAGGGTTATTTGGAGTGAATTTGAATTGTGTGGCTCGGTTGTCAGAAGAGCCCGATGTCGATTGTCGGCTTTCGACATGTTCTCAATTGCCTTATTTTTCTAACTTTTACGTTACTATTGTCTAAGGTGAACGTCATCCTCATATGACACGTACGAGAAGACATAGTGCAAAGAGGAGGAACAACATCAACAGCGGTTCCAACGACAGCGCCAACAAGTTACCACAGGATACCGCGGTCGCGTGCAGGTTAGCAGTGTGCAGTTAACTTATGGAATCTACATATTTTACTTTCGGAAATGTATTTGGGTATATTGTTTCCTCATTGGTTTGTTGTCTAGCGTCTAGGGCCTCCTGCTGAGTATAAAGCGTTTAAACCTTGCGACTCCGTAGGTTCCAATTGTCAGGCTCGATTTAGCTATGAGGAGAGGCGCCGCATCATCGGTGTTGTCTCGGTGGCAGGGTCCGTTTGTTCATACCTCTGGAATACCACAATATATTGATGCGTTGTATGTACAGTAAGTAGTGGTGAAATAAGCGTAACTGATATGTTGTATGTACAACCGTCGTATGTAAAAGCGGCAATGTTAGGTGTTCGCTGACACCTATAACATGAATACCAGCTTTCTTGAAATTATGTATACCGTCATTAGTTTAAGGTGTTAATATGTAATTATTACCGTTTGAAATTATCTTACTCCCATAATTTTAGGTGTAAATGTGTTAACGCCAAATCATCTATAAGCAACAAACTATCGGCTAAACTTAAACTAAGAAAAAAATATATATATAATACTACGTGCAAGCGGCGAGCTATTATCCTTGTTATATCTATCATACAAAACCGAAAGCATCTTCTATATTGAAGGAATATTGAGAATGGTGCATTTATCTTCTAGAGAAGTATATTGATTATGTGTACATGATTGAAACATGTTCAATGATATGTTGTAATGACTCAAACAACCTTCAGAATGTTGTAATGACTCAAAGTTGTTGAATGATAACAAGCTTATGTGTACATGTTAATACTTGTGCTTGTTTTAATAATCTGTTATAACAATTGTTTTAACAACTGTTACTTGGATGATCAGGTACTTTGGAAATATTTTCATAGCGGTTCAATACGGTTGCAACTGATATATTAAGAGGAAGGGAGATCGAGCGTGTGGTGCCACCTTGACTCTCAATCTTGGCGTGATCTACCTTTATGCTCCTATAGCGTGTGCAAGTCCACTCTTGATTTCCCTTCAATGTTAGTGGCTATCGTGATTGCTTTGTACAAACCACTTAATTTTCAAAGAGATTACAAATTTGAAATGGATACTTATCAATGATATATTTTGCTTGGGTTACATCATTACATGATTCACAGGACTGTCTACAATTGCTTATTGACTTAATTGTTTATAGGGGTTGTTTGGGATTGCTCTTTGATTAGCGATTACAAGGGCGTTTGGGATTGCTTAATGAAGTAACTGTTTATATGGCTTTTTGGGATTGCTTTTCAAATTAACTGCTTATAGGGGTTGTTTGGGGTTTCTTATCGAAATTGCTTTTGTTATATTCGGGTTGTTTGTGATTGTTATTGAGACTACATATAAACAACTGTTTGTGATTGCTTAAAGCTATTTATAGGAGTTGTTTATAAGCAGTCTGAATAAGCAATACCAAATGACCTAAATATAATATAAGCGGTTTTGATAAGCTATCCCAAACAACCTACCAATTTATATGACAAGCGTCCTAACAATTATCTTTTAAGTGCGCTTGTATGTGTATCAAAAGATTAAAATTAGGTAACAACGTTTTACAACATTGTAAAAGTGTCCTAATATGTTGTTATTAGGGCGTTATTTGGTTGTTCATAGACATATTATGCGACCATAAATTTGGTTTCATAATCGTATTTGGGATATTAGGACCCTTTTCTTGGTGTTAAAGTAACTATAATGGTATATGATAACCGTCCTAAGAATTAACATTAAAGGACGCTTGTATGTGTATCAAAAGATTAAAAGTAGGTTACCACATGTTAGAACATTGGAAAAGTGTCCTAATATGTTTTTATTAGGACGTTATTTGTGTTGTTTATAGACCTAAAATGCGACCATAAAATTGGTATCATAATCTTATTTGAGTTATTAGTACCCTTTTCTTGGTTGCTAAAATAGCTATGATGTTACATCATAAGCGTCCTAACAATACTTTTAAGGACGTTTTTATGTGTCTCAAAAGATTAAAAGTAGGTAATCACATGTTAAAACATTGTAAAAGTGTCCTAATATGGTTTTATTAGGACGCTATTTGTGTTGTTCATAGACATATAATACAACCATAAAATTGGTTTCATAAGGGTTAGGACGCTTTGCACCTATTACAACCGCCTTACATGAAACGCTTTCATCCTTGGTCCTATTAAATGAAAGGTCCTAAAAAGTACCATTTTATGACGCTTATGGGGGTCCTAAAAAGCCACTTTTCTTGTAGTGATTACACAAGCGATACTAACGATCTACGAAGCTCAAGATCTATCAAGGTCTTACAATTTTCAACAAGTGGTATCAGAGCCTCGTGAGAGTCTCTACGATACTAAGGGCGGAGTTTTCTAAACACCAATACAACCAAAACAAAAGCGGACCATGCACGGATCGGGCGTTGATCTTTGATATCACCAACAACCAAAACACCACCCATCTGCAACACCTAAGTCTCTCTAACAGCAATGCTAAGTTTCCTTACCTAAAAAGGGAGGAGTATGACCTTTGGGCGATGAAAATGTAGAACTGGATCTCCAACATTGATTGGAATCTATGGGAGATAGTGTTGAAGGGAAATAGTTTGAAGAAAACTACCAGCGATGCTCTTGGTAAGATGACTTATGTTCCTCCCAAAGCTGAAGAGTTCTTGGCGGTTGGAGAGAAACCAAGGTTAAAACCATTCTTCTTCAAGCTATTCCTGAGGATCACTTGAGTGATTTTCACTACATGCAAGATGCCAAGGACATATGGTTAGCAATTAAAGGCGAGTTCGGTGGGAATGAGGAGTCTAGGAGAATGAGGAAGTCCATGCTTAGACAACAGTTTCAAGACTTTCAAATCTCTGAAGAGGAAGGAATTCATAAGGGCTATGAAAATTTTCACAAGATTTTAATTGATTAAATCAAATTGCAGGCAAAGCCGGATAATGATGATTGTAATTCTAAGTTCTTGAGGTCTTTACCTTCATCCACGGCTACAAGTGAGCATTGCTTTAAAAGCAAAAGGTGGTTTGGATATGCTTACTTTTGATGAGTACGTACAACAAACTTAAACTCTTAAACATGATGTAAGAAGTCCTTTTAGATCATCATCTACTGCTAGTCATACAACATTCGTTGGAGCCTCTACCCCAAAGATGAGTCATGGTCCAAGTCCAACTTACTCATCATCATCTTACACTACCACTCCATCAAGTTCTCAATCTGGAGGTATAATGGAAGATGTGCTTGGATCCTTCTTCGCTGATTATGATCCTCGGCGAGGCGGCATATGAGGATTTAGATCAGGTGGATCCACTGGAGATGGAAGAGATGAAGCTGAAGTGGCAGGTGGCTATGCTGTCCATGGATATCAAAATTTTGGCAAAGGCTGGCGAAGGTTTGGCTTCCAAGGAAGAGATCGGTGACGTTTGACAAAAGGAAGGTCAAGTGCTTCACATGTCAACGGATGGGTCACTTCTCCGAGAGAATGCAAAGATAGGAAGGCGGTGATGAGGCGAGATACTCTACTTATCAGTGAGAATCGGAGAGAGTCTGGAACTTCTCCGAGAATGCAAAGATAGGAAATTTGGTGATCAGTTGCCTTGATAGGCATCTCGGTACAAAAGCTGTTTGTTTGGTTGTAGTGAGTGTTATAATGAACTCAAAGAAGCTTATGATATTTTGAAACCTAAATATAATGAATACTTTGTAGAAGTTGAAGCTTATAAGCAGGCTTTAAAAACACTAGAAAGACAAAAGGTTTGGTTTCAGAAGAATCAAATAGCTTATGATGAGAAAATAAGTGTGTTAGAAAGGGATCTTGAATGTGCTAAAAATGAGTTAAAATATTACGAGAAGTTGAGAAGCGGATGTAGTGTCGAGAGAATCTAGAGCTAAAAGAGAAACTAGATCTTTGAAATTGCTAGGCATAACGAATGGTTGTTAAATGGAAATAAGTTAGCTAGTCACATCTATGCTAGTCAAACTCCAAATACTTCTATAGGATTAGGCTTTAAGAAGTATGTAGGGTTAGAAGCGAGGGATGACACACGCATAAATCTACCCCTTGAGGCCTAGCTAATTTTGTGAAAGAAGGTGCTCTACATGCATGCGTGGACCTATTAGAGGTGAGCACATGCCCATTGACCTTTCCATTACTGTTGACTTTGATGGATCACACCATCTCTATGGCAAAGAGTCAAAAGACTTGCGGACCACGATACTTCTTCTAATGACTTTGTCTCTTGTGTTACTTGATGACAAGTCCTCCAGCAAGGGTCTGAGTGTGATTCAAATGACAAGTCGACCTTCCCAAGTCTTCACCCACTGCACCCAAGACTACCAATGGGCATGTCGAGTTCTGCCAAGGAATCCTCTTCCAAGGCAGTTGCCTCGAAGACTTGCTTTTTAATTCTTTGCATAATATCTTGTTAAAACAATTCTTTTCATGGTTTTGGTTTGAATACTTATGCTTGTAATAGAACATCTTTTGGTTTGAATAAATCTTCTAAAAAGAAGACATGTTTTGTGTGTAGAAGTAAATTTCATTTAATTAAGGATTGTGATTATCATGAGCAAAGGATGGGTAGGTGTGGTGATTATAGGACATCTAGACCAATGTGGACCAATGTTAATGTTATACCACCTTATGTTCCACAAGCAACTAATTCTCCTTTTCCTTGGAGAAGACCAGTTGCAAGACCATATGTAAAACTACAAGTTCATATTTTAAGAATGGTTATTGGCACTTTGGATATGTTGACTCAATGACTGATGGGAAGAGGCGGGATACTGTCAAGTCCTCGTGAGGTTGTTCTTGGAATAAAAGGGACCTAAATTTCAATGGAAACCTAAGAACAATAGTGGATCTTATACATCTGCATGGCATAACTCATATGATCCACAAAGGCGAGGTTCAAGTCGGCAATGACTTGAGCCTCTATAGTGTACTAATATTTTGTATATTTTAGTTGTTGTAGAATCATCCTCTTAAGCATAAAGATATTGGCATTGTTGATAGTGGTTGTTCAAGAAGTATGTCGGGAAGCAGGGGATATGATGCATAACTTTGTATCAATTGAAGGAGGAGGCAATGTAACCTTTGGAGGAAGTGATGGAAGAATTCCTGGGAAAGGGACCATCAAAACACCTCAACTGGATTTTGAGAATGTATACTATGTCAAGGAACTCCAACACTTCAATTTGTTCTCGGTCTCACAAATCTGTGACACCAAGAACAAAGTACTCTTCACGGAGGATGAATGTCTTGTGCTGTCTAAAGACTTCAAACTCCCGGAAGAAACTTCATGCGAAAGTTCCTCAGAATCACAATCTTTATACATTCAACTTAAGCGATGTTAAACCCGGAAGGTGATTTAACTTGTTTGGTGGCAAAGCATCCTTGGATGAGTCTACCAAATGGCATAGGAGGATGGCCCATGTCAACTTCAAGACCATAAACAAGCTCTTTAAACTGGGTCTTGTTGAAGGTCTTCCTTTCAAAGTCTTTACAAATGAGCATAACTGTGTTGCCTGCAACAAGGGAAAGCAACATAGAGCCTCATAAAAAGTTGTTACTGCTGTGAGCATTATTTCTAAACCTCTTCATTGCTTCATATGGATCTGTTTGGTCCAACTCAAGTGAGAAGCATTGATCAAAAGTATTTTTGTCGGTTATACCGATGGTTATAGCAGATTTTGTTGGGTATTCTTTCTAAGGACCAAAGATGAAACATCTCGATCTTTGAAAGAATTCATTACACTTATTGAGAATCAGTTGAACAAAAGGTTAAAGGAATTGATGTGATAATGGGGCGAGTTCAAGAATGCTATTCTTATAGAACTCTGCAGGTCTAAAAGGATCAAAAGGGACTATAGCACTCCAAGAACCCCACAACAAAATGGGGTGGCTGAAAGAAAGAATAGGACCTTAATAGAGTTGCAAGATCAATCTTTGGCGGATTCTAAGCTACCCACCATGTTTTGGGTGGATTTGAAGCTGTTGGCTGACTTGTTATGTCTTGAATAGAGTGTCCATTACTAGACCACACTTCAAAACACCATATGAACTTCTCTATGGGAAAGTTCCTACTATTCATTATCTTAAACCTTTTGGGTACGTCAAGTGACCATTAGAATACAAGTGATCCATTGGGCAAATTTGATTAGAAAACTGATGATGGTTATATTGTGGGATATTCACTCATAGTAAAAGGCGTATAGAGTTTACAATTTATCCGCCAAGAAGATAGAGGAGACATTGAACCGAGGTTTCTAGAAGACAAGCCTAATGTTGAAGGGCGGGGTCATGTTTGGTCTTTTGACCTTGATTACTTAGCGATTATTTGGGTTATTCTAGACATATGGCTAATCAAAATGCAAGTACTCAAGAGTCCCAACTAACAGGCGAGATACCACGGATCTTTGATTCGACGTGAGTTTGAAGATGATGAACAACCCATTGTAGTGCCTTCTTTCTCTCCTAACAATTTTTCAGGTGACACTTCCAAAGTTACTTCTGATGAGAGTGAAGACGAGTCCAATTATGCGAGAGGACCTTGCTAGGCTAAAGAACCAGAGTATGCAGCTAATTTAGAAGCTGGAAGGAATCTTTGAGGAGAGTGCCAAGTGAAGCAATCAGTAGAAACATCAATCTCTGCTTGAATGTGATTACGTTTCTCCTACCATTGCTGAAGGCTATCGTTTCTACTCCTATTTCTACTAGAGTGTCCACAGACTTTGGAGATCCTTATACTCGTTTTCCAAGACCCTCAGATCATGGTAATCATCAACCAAATCGGAATCTTCACCTCACCTTCTTATGACACCGATTTTGAACCTACTATGACTAATCTTGATTCTTCCATTGAAGTCAACACCACTTCTACTAAAAGGATTCACAATACTCATCCACAGTCAAATATTATTGGTGATCCTAATGTACCTGTTAGAACAAGGGAATGCTGTGGCAAGTTCTAAATATGGTCAAGTGGCTTTATCTCTTATGTCTCAGATCGGCAAAGAGACAATCACAGGACTATGAACATTGTCATTTGCTTGTTTTCTTTCTCAAGTGGAACCAACCGGTGTTACTCGGGCTCTTGAAGATTCAAGTTGGCTTGAGGCAATGCAGGAAGAGATGCAACAATTTCAAAATCATCAAGTTTGGATATTGGTACCACTACCTGATGGCAAGTATGCAATTGGGACTAAATGGATTACGAAAAATAAAGAGATGCAAGAGGTGTTGTCATTAAAAACAAAGCAAGATTGGTTGCTCGGGGTTATAGACAAGAGGAGGGATTGATTATGATGAAGTGTTTGCACCTGTGGCAAGAGTTGAGGCCATACGGATTTTCTTGGCTTATGCATCCTATATGGGTTTTATGGTATATCGGATGGATGTTAAAGGAGCCTTCCTGTATGTTGAAATAGAAGAGGAGATTTATGTCACTCAACCTAAAGGATTTGAAGACCCAGATCATCCTAATCATGTTTACAAAGTAGTCAAAGCTCTCTATGGACTACATCAGGCACCCAGAGCTTGGTATGCTAGGCTTTCATCATTTCTGCTGAAGCATGGATATCGAAGAGGTGCAATTGATAAGACTCTTTTCCTTAAGAAGAATTCCACAGATATTATTCTTGTGCAAGTGTATGTGGATGACATTATTTTGGATCCACAAAGGAAGCTTGGTGCAGGGAGTTTGAGGAGCTTATGAAGGGAGAGTGTCAGATGAGTGCCATGGGAGAAATGACTTTCTTTTGGGTCTCAAGTTGTGAAACGATGGTATCTTTATCGGTCAGGACAAATATGTGAGGGACATCTTAAAGAAGTTTGGTATGGAGAGTGTAAGGACTGCCACTACACCTTATGAAGCTCCAAAGTCAAATATCAACAATGACATAGATCCACCTGTGAATGTACATCTTCTGAGATCTATGATTGGTTCTTTGATGTATTTAACTGACTTCACGCACGATATTACTTTTCTTTGTGAGTGTTTGTTCTCGACATCAAGTTACTCCACTTACTTCCCATCTCAATCTTTGTTAAGAAGATCTTTAAGTACCTCAAAGGCCAACCTCATTTAGGCCTTTGGTACCCAAAAGAATCTCCATTTAAGCTGGAAGCCTTTAGTGATAGTGACTATCTTTGGTGCAAATCACGGATAGACGGTCCACTCTTGGAGGTTGCCAATTCCTTGGAAAGAGATTGATTTCTTGGCAATGCAAGAAACAACCTATTGTGGCTACCTCCTCTCTTGAAGCGATATGTTCTTTGCTACAAATTCTTTGTGGGACGAGGTTCTTTGGATACAAAATCAATTGTTGGATTATGGGTATAACTTCATGAACACAACAATTTTTATTGATAATCAAAGTACCATATGCATTGTTAAAAATCCAGTTTTTCACGGTCGAACAAAACATATTGAAATCAGGCACCACTTTATAAGAGATGCATATGACAAACATTTGATAAAAGTGGTTAAAATTCACACTGATGATAATGTGGCAGATTTGTTAACAAAAGCTTTTGATGGACCAATGTTTCAACACCTTGTGGTCCATATTGGTATGCTTAACCCTTAGCTGCAAAGTTTAAGGGGAGGCATAGGCCTTAGGGGAGGCATATGCCTCGAGGGAGGATTGTGTACACTTTGCATTCTTTTATGTAAATTGGTTTGATTTATGTGTATACTTTTTGTTGATTTTGTTCACTAACACTAACCAGCTAAGGTAATCTTAGTTTGTTCTTCTTTGTTGGTTTGTGTGTTTCTCTGTGTTTTGTTACGTTTTGCGAGTTTAGTTAGTCAAGAAGCTCTAAAGCTTGTTTCTCTGAATTTAAAGTCTTTGAAGTGAGCTATTTGTTTCCCGAAGACAATGAACTGAAGTTACAATGTTTATTCAAGAGAAAGTCTTGAAGCAATTTGTTCATTCATTCATTTGAGAAGCGGTTCTGACTTACTGACTTCACGAGTACAATCAACATCAAATGCAATTACAAGAAAAGAATCTTGTTTATATCATCTATTCCAACATCTAACAACATTTGGATATGCATGATTGCTCACATCTTTCACACTAAATCTTTGGATATGTATTTATCGGGACTTGCATAACCACCCATTCCTTCTATCTTGATGGTCGGATATGCATGACACGTATCGACGAGGAAGCTAAGGATCAAAATGGAAAGGATGGATTGATGAAAACGATGAAGATGACGATGACCACACATGATGATGAAGAAAAATAATATGTCCTTTGTGATTCATATACTGATTTCAACCAAATGCAATCCATCCACTATCCCTAAGCACTTCCTTTATCACGATGTGTGATGATGCACCAAAACACAGTGCGAGAAAGACCAAGAACCACCTCTCTATCCTTAGGGAGTGGAGGATTTACAGCTCTTGGCTTTCGATGAGTGAGTCTGAAGGTTGGGAGTAAGATGTTCTCTCCTTATAGGAGTCATCAGAATCATCAGCAGATTCACTTGGATTCACTACACTATCATCTTCTGAAGAAGGAAGAAAGGGTGATTTACTTGGTCGTGGATATGGTCGAGGAAAGTAATGAAGCCAGGGGTATGGATCATCGCTTGATGATGATGATGATGATGAGGATGATGTTGTGAGATCTATAATCTCAGGTTTAGTACTCATGGTTGATTGTGGTTAATTTTGGAACATTGGTGAAATTAGGGTTTGTGATGATATTTGGGGGTTTTTGATGAAGAGTTATGTGTGCATTGGGATTGTTTTATAGACAGTTTCAAGACTTAATGAGATTTAATGCGGGTGGGTGAAACAGAAAAGATATTTCTTGAAGCTTCTTGAATAAACGTGATTTGTTTTAGAATTATGTGAAGTATGAATCATGATGATATGCTATCAGATGGATTCCGCTAAAGTGTATTTGGATTCTGGCGAAGACATGATTATCTTTGAAGTAATATTAGTTTAGTTTGTTTTACTGGCGGAAAGAGTATTCCGTATATTCTACAATTAGTTAGGATATACATGAGCTTTATTAGGAAGTGATTGTGTATATCTTATTTAGTTTCATAGTTATACGTTTCTTAGAAAAGAAGTTAGGGTTCCTTGTCTATAAAAGGAACACAATAGAATGTATTATGTATTAGTGATTAAACAATTTATTAATATAACGATCCATAGAGGATCAAAGAGTTCTTAGTTATCTGTGTTTTATACTTGTGTTTATATTCCGCTAAAGAATACAAGTTGTAGAGATTTTCTTTTAGTTTGTTTGTGATTACACAAGCGATACTAACGATCTACGAAGCTCAAGATCTATCAAGGTCTTACAGTTTTCAACAACATTTGTAAAAGAGATCGTTGTATCTATCCCAGGCTTGATACAATGTTTCATCGTCTTCTTGTTTGAAATTATGGATCTCCAAAAGCTGATTATAAATCTTCGACAGAGGACAATACCTCTGGATGAAGCTCTTCTTAAGTAGAGCCCAAGTATTAAGCGCGGTGGTGTAATCTTTCAATCCATCTTAAAAGAAGAGTCATGGGGAATACCCTTAGCATAACGGCATTAGGAGATACGCCCGGAATGTTGAAAAGGCTTGTGATGTATAGGACATTTTCAACGTGCTCATATGCATCCTCATCCCTGTTTCCAGAAAAAGGGTTAGCACGACGCTCCCTCATAAATTGGTCTTTAATTTCGAAACGAATATCCGCTCTAATCGCCGGTCTTACGAGACCCGACCCTTGTTCTGCTCTTGTCAACGCCAAATATTCCTCAAGAGTGAGGTCATCAATGTTAAAAACTTCCATGGTACCTAAAAACTTAAATAGTGATCGTGAGAGATATAGAAAATTTTAAAACAAAATGAAAATTAAAGACTTAATAGCAATCCTAATATAACTCCCCGGCATAGGCGCCAAAACTTGATGCAGGTTTTACTGACCAGGTTTATATTTATAATGTTTCGTTATACCTATGGTCTACCCTAATGCACTAACGGGCAGTGTACCCGGTCGTGTGTAGTGTAGTATTTGGTAAAACCAAGGTCGTCCCAAGAGCTATGCGTGTTGGATTATTACTAAGTCTAGGTGTCACAGTTTTTAATATGATTTTGATAAGGAATTAATTAACTACTAAAGTAGATAAAAGCAAATAAAGGCAAAGGTTTAATCAATAGAGGAGAGTGGTGCTAACCTAGTTAATCATTCTAGCTAGTAATGTCTACATCTAATTACTTCAAATTACTACTGGTGGGGTCAAAAGTCGAGAGGGACATTTGGTCAATTCCCCTAACCTATCGAAGCAAAGATGCCCCAGGAGAAGTCAGGTGTCCCCTCATAAGTCTAGTTGTTTCGGTCCCTAAGCCGAGTCATTAAGTACCGCTACATGCTAGACTTATAATAGTGAGTGCAGGGGCGTTAGCAACTTAAACACTCACCCCCTAATTCTTAAGTTCATCCAAACGGTAGGTGATCGATTGGTCAAATCGCACAAGTAGAAAGGGTTAGATCATTGGTCATATCTTACCTTCCCGTCTCCGGTCTACTCACTTAAGGTCAGTTGGTCATATCTCCTAAGCAACTAGCCTCTACCGCCATTCAAAACTACCAAAACAAGGGTAGCTACCAATAAACTATGCATGCATACACTTAGAAATAATTATACGGAAGAAATGTAAACACAAACAAAACAATTAAGGAATCATAACTAGGCCAGCACCAAGAGGTACTTAGCCGCTCATATTAACCATACAAATCAATTCAATATTCAATGTTACGAAATACATGAATCGAAAGTAAAGAAAAGATAAAATGCTAATGCTTATCGTAGGGGAGTGATTTCTCCTTGGAGACAGCTCCGTATGCTCCTCTAGACCTGCCTTTGGCTTCTTCCCATGTTTTTGGTTGTGGTGTGTGGAATGGGATGATTTGAAATGCTAGAAATCATGGGGTATTTATATGCGGATCACGGGTTCTGGGTAACTAATATAATAGTTAAGCGTAATCTTCAATTCCTCTTACGTAATTTCACTAGATCAGTGGTTACGGCGCAACCTTATAAGTGGTTACTGTATCTTCAATATTTCTTGGTTACGCCATAGGTTAAACAAGAGTTCTGCGTAGTTATCGGCAGTGGTGGAACCTCGTTTGACCTAATATGGTTACGTCGTAGTCTTTGGGAGAGGTTATGCGCCGTAACCTTGATGAGTTGGTTTTCAGAGCCACGCTTTAGATTCTGGCGTAATGTGAGAGATGGATTCTGCCGTATTAACATCTTCAAAGAATCAACATACTATGATAAATCTTTGATATTTCTCCAATTCCGCGTCTCTATTGCTCGTTAATTTACGAAAGTGGAAAACAATGGAAAACAAGCGTAAATCCATATAAATGATATAAATTACAAGCATTATTGGGGAAATTGACACTATTTAATGTTATCGAAGTGTTCTAGCGCTAAATGCGTTAGGTGTATTTGGGTGATACACAATTTGGGGATTCCTTTCAACAAGAGTTATAAGCTTTTTTCTTATGGTTCGGAGTCCATTTGAGTGCGAGGTCTAAACTTATTGAAGGCAATCCAGTTTTCCTTAGCATAATTCGGTGTTTTAAATGTGATATTATACTCTATGCATCAAGGATCTTTTAGTTTCTTATCCATTTTCTCTCTAGAGGCATCCTCTAATTTTCTATCCTCTTCAGTGCTCTCTACACAAGTATAGAATTGCCACAAGCTAGGATTTTATGCCATCATAGATCACCTTTTTGGCGACTTTTGCTTTCTTAGCAACCTCAGGATTGGTTTCCTCTACTAGATTAGTACTATGCTTATCGCTTAACACTCTATGCTTATTGATCAAGTGAGCAGTTTGAATGGTGTTCCCTTGTACGTACAACTTGTTTTTAAGTTTGTTTTTCAATGTTTTTAGGGTGGAAAAATCATTTAAAAGTTTTGATTCTTTCGCATTAAATTCCTGATGTTAGGAATTAGAAATTCCAGGTATTAAAGAGTCGGTCACCTCAAGTATATGTAATCGTTAGAAAGCTCGTAGTCACAGTACTTTTATGTTAAGTAGTATTTAGTTTAGTAACACCGTGGAGGACGAACGGGTCTTTACCCATTGTATGCACGATCCACGGCCGTTGTGTGGCGTTTTATGTAAGACTATAAATACTCTCTACCTCCCAAGGTAGAGAGTTGGAGCTCATAATAATATCTTTCACTTTCTCTCACTAAGTTCCCTAAACCTCTAACGTTCTCTCTCTATAATTCCACATCGCCTACTTTGTGTTATGGTTTGATGTGTATGTGAAATCAATATCCTACAATAGGTATCGAGCCATGGTTAGATCATATCTTACACATCTTTGGATTTCTAGTGGTTTTAGGTGGTTTTTGAGTTTGAAAAAGTTTAGTGGTTTTGCATCATTTGGTTGATTTCTTGTGTTAAAGCTTGGATTTTGTTAGTACTTTTGTGTTTAGAATCATCACAAGTGTTTAGGTTTTCATTTGGTAAGCTTGAATCATCTTGGTTGGGTTGTTTTGGATTGAAAAGTGGTGTTTGTGAAGTTTTCTAGCTAGCGACTTGATCTACGGATAGCTTTTCTTGCTAGCGACTTGCTTTACATTTTGGTAGCGACTTGCAGTTTGTGGAGTTAGCGACTTAGGCCTAGCGACTTGCCTAGTGACACAAGCGAAAAGCGGTACAAGTAGTGGAATCTCCACTAGTAGCGCTTAATTGGAAGTTAGCGACTTGTACTTTATATTGTTAGCGACTTGGTGTTAGCGAGTTGGTACCTAGCGAGTTGCTATTTAGCGACTTGAATATTTAGCGACTTGGTGCTTAGCGAATTGCTGCCAATTTTTTTTTAGCGACATGGATTGTAGCGAGTTGTTACATAACGACTTGGAACTTTAGCGACTTAGCACTTAGCGACTTGGTTCACAATTTTCCTAGCGACTTGAGTGATTTCCTTTAAATACTGTTTTCTCTTGATTCGAGTAAAATCCGTGAAAAGAATCTATTTCGGTTTAATCATAGAGTTATAAAATCTCGTTTAACTTGTCATCATGTCTACCAACGTTCTTACAATCATCTCCACTTTGTTCGCGTAGGATGTTCAAGCGGTGGTTGAGACACTTTTCGTCCACCCATGCTTGATAGAACTGACTATGACTCTTGGGCTCAGCGAATCAGATTGTCTTGTATTGGAAAAGAAAATGGGGTTAACATTCTCAAATCCATTGATGAAGGACCTTACTGAGTTGAAACTACTAGAGATATACTTGATACTGCTGAAGATGGAACTTTGATTCTGGAATGGACAGACCAAAGATGTATGATGAGCTTGCGATAAGGAGAAAAGAGATTCGATGCAGAGATATCCGAGCTTCAACATTATCTTGCAAGGTCTACCAAAGGACATCTACAAGCTTATCAATCACAACAGAGCAAAAGGCGTATGGGATAATGTCAAGATGCTTCTTTCGGTTACGAGCTAACTGTTGAAGACCGAGAATCACAGCAGTATGATGAATTTGAGCACTTCAAGATGAAACCAAATGAAAGTGTCTATGAGTACTATGTGAGATTTCATATGTTGGTGAATGACATGAGGAACATCAGAATGACTATGCCTAACATTCAGGTGAACTCAAAATTTGTAAACAACATGAATCCCGAATGGCACAAATTTGTTACTTCTGTGAAGCTCACTAAAGGATTTAAGAATACTAACTATGAGCAGCTCTATGCCTTCCTTCTTCAGAATGAGAGACAAGCTCATCAAATGATTCAACTGCCTTCTATGCAAACATTGGGATTACCACTAAAGCTTCACAAGTTATACCCATGGGTGATGGAACTCACAAACTCATTCCTGATCAAAGTTCAAACAAGCCGCTGATCTTTGATGCACACGTGGGTAACTTCGTTAATCACTGGCTCTCTGATTAGTCAAAACATGAATTCTCTCCCACAAACCAAGAACCACCTGAACAGCGCTTCTAACCCACACAATCAAGCTCTGTCAGAGATGGGAAAATTGTTGTGCAACGGTTCGGGAAAAGCAGTATGATCAAGGAAGAGGAGGATTTGGTAGAGTTATGTTGGTAATCGAATCGAGGAAGAAATGGAAATCAAGGTCAAACTAAGCCGATCAAATGCTATAAGCTGTGTGGTGAGGGACACATTGCAAGGCGCACATCTCCAAAGCGTCCCAGAATCTGATTACTTAGAGAGATAAGATGCTACTTGTACAAGCTCAGGATAATGGTCTGCGTTGGATGAAGAGGTTATTGTTTCTTCTGAGGGAAATGCAAAGACCTATGATGCGGATGTGGATGGCGGACCAATTAGGGAGATAGGTCACAATCATGAGCGCCTTTCAAGTTCGTGATTGTGATGCATACGACTTCGATGTGGATGATGGACCTCACACACAATTTTATGGCTACCATTTCTCCAATGGTTTCTCCCAAGGTATCTTCTTCACCACAAGTGGCCCATCAAAGACAAACTCATCTCAGGAGGTATTAAAACTATCGATGATCTTTGATGTACAAAAGATGCATGACAAAGTACAATCAACAGAAACTATTGAATCAAATATTGAAAACATGGGTAATATCAATGTTGTCCCATATGATCAATATGTGAAACAAAGTGAAAGTGAAATTGTATCAAGTGATGCATCTTCTGCGGTCAACAATGACTATGTTTTTGATGAATACCTTGCATGTGCCCCTGATGTTCTTTGTTATCTTTGTACTGAATGCCTATAAAGAACGTGTTGCTATTTATGAACAACGTGCCAAATTTGAGTTGACCACCGTGTGGCGGAAATGGATGACCAAATGCGTACAACTATTAGAAAAAGTAGGTTTAGAGAAGAAGTACTAAAACAAGAGTTAAACTCCTTACAAGAAAAACTTTCAAAAACTGCTAAGCAAAAACAAGAACTTCAAGAAAATGTTAAAATGCTTAAGCAAGAATTCATGCTAAAGAATCAAAACTTTTGAATGATTTTTCTAATCTAAAAACTTTGAAAAACAAGCTTGAAAATAAGTTATACGTACAAGGAAACACCATTGAGACTTTGCATGATCACTAAGCATAGAGTCCTAAGCGATAAGCATAGCATTCCATTTGTTGAGGAACAAATCCAGAGGTCATTAAAAAGGCTAGAAATGCTCATAAGGTTCTTTATGATGGTAAGTAAATCCTTAAACCTAGCGAGAAACCTAGTTCGTGAGTGCACAGAGGAAGATAAGAATCGGATGAAATCACTAGGGAAAAGTTAAACAAGAAACTACGATCCAAAATGTAAAAAGAAAAGTAATCATCACACCCTATGATTACAAAAGGAAAGTGGATTGCCTTAAACAAGTTTAAGCCTCGGACATTGTTAACTCCGAACAAGTGTTCGGAAAATGGATTTAGATAAGCGAGAAAATATTGTTGAAACCAACCCTCCCCTTTGGAAAATGCCTAGAAGCGACGTGTATCCTCCAAATACACCAATGCATCTAGTTCCTAGAACAATTGCCACTAAAAGCAAGACCTTAATCAGTCAATATGTTATCTTTCAACTATTTGTTGATTTTGAGAAAACTTGCAAGAAAAGGATCACACCCACTGGTATAACTGAAGGAAAAAGAGGTTTTGAGCAAACTAAAGAATGTTATTTAACTGAAGTCATCCCTTTCTTTAAACAACTAAAAGATCACTTTGAGAGTCTTAAAAAGGGAATGAATTCGGACATTAAAGAAATGGAAAAGGAATTTGATGCTATGATAGTTGAGGTTAGTGACTATGAGCGAGCATTAAAATATAATGAGATTGAAAGGAAGAACTTGCATACAATGAATGAGAATATGATTTACGAATGTATTGCTCATGATGTGTTTTTCACTGCTACAACTTGTTCTATTAATGCTTCTCAATTTCATGAATTATCTTTGCCACGAAAGTCTCCCATGATCGTGTCATTGAGCTTGAAAAAACTAATTCTAAATTAACTGAGAAAATTGAACTGGAGGATCACGACAATTTGGTTAAACATTTTTCTAAACTAGAAGTTGAGCATTTTAATTTACAACTAAAATATCAACATCTTAAAGAAAATGTCAAAACCTCATATATCAAGACATCCTCGATGCTCGAGTTTGATGAGTTTTCAAATTAACAAACGTGATGAACAGATTCAAGCTCATTTAACACGATGAAAGTTGAAAGCCCAAATCTCTCAATTAAAGGGTCAAAAGAACAATATGACGGGCTCCCAAATGCCTCCTCCTTTAGATTCTCAGAATTCTCAAACTTTTCATCTTCAAAACTTAGTTAATGCCTTACAAAAGGAAAACGAGAGTTTTCTAGAAGAAAATGAAAAAGTTAAGCGACATTTTAAAGAGTTATATGATTCAATAAAAGTCACCCGTGACCAAAACAACGAAAAATAACGTCTTTACAAAAGGAAATTGAGAATCTGAGAAGTCGGGGAAATGGGAAACTACCACTTGTTTTCAATAAGAATGTTGTCTCAAAGTCACCCTTAGATTGCAAATACACTGTGACAATTAAATATATTCCTCCTCATCTTAGGAATAATGAACATGCTTTTCATGACTACTGTGCTCACCTTAAATATAGTCTAGAATGTCTGCATTGAGATTGTCGAATAGGATTTCATTAACAAACCTCTTGATAGTGAAATTAGGTTTGCTTGCCTCCGGGCCAAAGCAATGATCTCAAGAAGCGGCTAGAATGTGTAATGCAACATGTCCCAAATCCTTAACCTTAGGTGCAAAAGGCAAAGCTGTGATGCCTTGTTCTATAGCCTAGTCTGAAGCCTTCAAACCATTCTAGGCCCGGTTTAAGAAAGTATACATCAATGTGATGCAACCATCTGAGATCCTTGCATCTAGATTCGGAATGCAAAAAGTAGATCAACCAACTAATGTTCCCATAATTCCCTCTGAAAGTAATCAATGACATTAAAGCGGCGAGTCAAAGTCGCAAGACAATACAAGGAATGATAGGACCTCATGAAGCTAAAAATGTGCATTGGAAGAGAGTAGAAGACCAACCTAGGATCTTTAAGCTTGAGTTGAATAAACGAATCGTGTTGATTCTAGTATTATCATAAATCTTTACATGAGTAATTAGAATTCGATACTATTTGCAAACCTTGTGATGTGCAGCGAGATTCATTGCTAATCATGAATGTGGTGTGAATGCTTTGTCTATCTTTGTCAAATGCCAGTTAAAATTGTGCGCTAATAATGCGTGCAAAAGAAGGCAAAAAGGCAAAAGCGAAGATTGTTGAAAATAGTGGAAACCCACGGGAAGAACTTTTATAAAGATAGGGTAAGATATGGATACCGTTTGGTCAAAAGGCTAATCAGTTTGCCCTCAATATGCTAAGACAATGCCCACTAGAAAATGGATGCCTACTGGTAGAACTATTCTCTTAAGAAGTGAACATACTTTGAATAGGTCAAATACATACACCAAACATTGCATCTATTACTGATGATTCCATTGCCTCTATCTCTGATATAAATGTTTCCATTTCTGATGTGGATGTTCCAATCGCTGTTACTAACTAAATGGAACCCATTCTTGCATGGGGATCCCAATTATCCAGTTATCCATTTTGTCTGTGTTCAATCTGAGATCGTTCAAATCGCTCGCGGGTACCGGACTCAGTCGCTCCAAGCATATGACTGGAGACCGGTCGCGGCTCATGAACTTCGTGAGTAAATTCATCGGGACGTTAGATTCAGAATGATCATTTCGTGCAATTATGGGTTATGGAGATTATGTTGTTGGTGATAGTGTTATCTCCAAGGTATACTATGTGGAAGGTCTTGGTCATAATTTGTTCTCGTTGGTCAGTTCTGTGATTACGATCTAGAAGTGGATTTTAGAAAACATACTTGTTAGGAGAACTTGATGGTGTGGAATTATTAAGAGGTACTCGAGGTTCTAATCTATACACCATCTCTATCGATGACATGATGAAGTCTTCTCCACTCTGCTTGCTGTCAAAGGCTTCTAAAACAAAGTCTTGTTATGGCATCGCCGCTCTCAATCACTTGAACTTCGGCACCATAAACAACCTTCCGTAAAGGATCTTGTTAGAGGCTTACCCGATTAAATATGAAAAGATCATCTTTGCCTTGCCAATTGGGAAAAGCACTAAATATGCCCACAAACCAAAACCCACAAACTCTATAATGGAAGTTCTTCATACCCTTCATATGGATCTGGTATGCCCAATGAGAGTGCAATCTATTAATGGGAAGAGATATGTGTTATTAGCACTTGGGTTAAGTTTTTGAGGACGAAGGATGAAACTCTAGATGTCATCATTAAACTCATTAAACAACTCAGTTCGACTTAACAAAAACAACTAATCGTCCAACGACAATGGAACGAGTTTGTCAATAAAGTACTCAATGAATTTTATGAAAATGTTGGAATTAGTCCTCAAAGAAGTGTTCCTAACCTCAATGAACGGTGTAGTTGAAAGACTAAATCGAACTCTTGTAGTAGCCGCAGGACAATGCTGATTTACTCAAAGGTTCCAATGTTTCTATGGGTTGAAGCTATTGCCACTGCTTGTTACACTCAAAATCGATCTCTAATTCATACTTCTCATGGAAAGACTCCTTATGAACTTGTCCACAACAAAACCCGATCTATCATACCTTCGTGTGTTTGGTGCTTTATGTTATCCAACTAACGATGGTCAAGATTTGGGAAAACTGAAAGCTAAAGCAGATATTGGAGTGTTTGTTGGATATGCACCAAACAGAAAAGGTTACCGAATCTACAACAAGAGAACCCGAAATCTCATGGAAACAATTCACTACGCTTGATGAGTGACCGGTCAAATAGCTCCTGACAATCCAGGCCAGACCCGCTTCAAAACAACCCAATTGGTTCATCCCTTGTACCAAATTCTTCCGAAACTCCATGTACCTCCATCCGAAGATTTAAAGAAATTGTTTGATCCTATGTTTGATGAACATTATGAGCCAAGTGCTAATGAACTGTCAATTCCAACAACAGAGGTCGCCATATCCCTGTGAATGAAGTCAATCCTTCAGTTCAATATCATTAAGTCACCGCTGCTGCATTACCCGCCTCATCAACAAATCATCAATCTTCAATGTACATCATGGAACTGTTTCGCATCAATGATGAAGTTAACTTTGCTACTCCCGAAGATGCTCCATTTGAAACATATTTGCCTCAATCATCATCAACCATCTTCTTCGTGAGACATTGACTCGCTACTTCAGCTTCCTCAACCGCCACAGAACACCTCTAAAATGGACTCATGATCATCCATTAGACAACATCATTGGAAGTCCTTTCGCCCAGTTCCACACGAAACAACTTGCAACCGATGCCTTATGGGTCTTCTTCAACTCCGTATCTCTAAGATCGAACCAAAGATGTTAAAACCACCATGGATGAAGACAAATGGTTCAATGCCATGCAAGAAGAAATTCATGAGTTTGATCGACTTGATGTATGGGAAGTAGTACCTGCCCCAGATTGTGCTATGATCATTGCTCTAAAATGGATCTTCAAAGTGAAACTTGATGAGCATGGTGATGTGATAAAGAACAAGGCTCGATTGGTTGATAAAGGATACCGTCAAGAGGAGGGTATTGACTTTGAAGAATCGTTTGCTCCCTGCTCGTGATCGAGGCAATTAGAATCTTGTTGGCTAATGCTAGTAAGAACATGGTAGTCATCGATGGACGAAGATATTTAAACGGAGATCTTAAAGAAGTCGTCTATGTCAGCCAACCTGAAGACTTTGTGAATCCAGAGCATCCTACTCACGTTTATCGTTTGAAGAAGGCTCTTACGGTTTTCCGACAAACCGGGATTAGTGTGCCTTCAAGTAGTTCTGATTCCAGACCGTAGTGCAAAGAAAGCTTAACTCTAGTGTGCCTCTAGAAGTACAAATCCCAGCATTTAGTGTTAAGAAAGTGAACCTAGTGTGCCTCGCATGTGTTCAGATCCCAAAGACATCTAAAACATGAGAAGCAAAGAGTAGCATACCAACTAATGTTCCATCTCCTCTACAGAGTAATCGTGACATTAAAGCGAAAGGGTCAAAGTCTCAAGCCAATACAAGGAATGACAGGATTCCCAAGCTAAGAATGTGCATTGAAGAGAAAGAAGACCTACCTAGAACTTTATGTTTGAGCCGAATAAAACGAAACGTGTTGATTCTAGTATTAGCCTTAGGCGACAATTAATTCAAATTCTCGATACTATTTGCAAATCTTGTAATGATGTCTACATGAATTTCAAGCATTTAATCATGAATGTGGTGTGAATGCTTTGTCTAATGTCACAAATCTTCGGGATATTGTTAATGCTAAAAATCATGCTAAGAAGGTTAAAAGGAAAAAAAACGAAAGAAAGGAATACGTTGAAACCCACAGAAGAAACATTTAGTAAGATAGGATATAGATGGATACCGTTTGGTCAAAAGGCTAATCAGTCCTGTCCTCAATATGCTAAGACAATTCACTGTAGAAAATGGATGCTCACTGGTAGAACTATTCTTTAAGAAGTGAACATACTTTTGAATAGGTCAAATACGGACAACATTGCATCTATTACTCATGATTCCATTGCCTCTATCTCTCTCATATAAATGTTTCCATTTCTGATGTGGGTGTTCCAATAGCTGTTACTAACCAAATGGAACCCATTCTTGCATGGGGATCCCAATTATCCAACATTATCCTCTTGTTCCAGTTCAACCGCAGACGTTCAAATCGTTCGTGGTACCTGGACTGTAGTCTGCTCCAAGCATATGATCTGAGACCGTCATGCTCATGAACCGTGAGCAAATTCATCGGACAGTTAGATTCAGAATGATCATTTCGTGCAATTAGGTTATGGAGATTATGTTGTTGTTGATGTAATCTCAGTGGTATACTATGTAGAAGGTCTTGGTCATAATTTTTCTCTCAAGGTGAATTCTGTGATTACGATCTAGAAGTGGCTTTAGAAAACATACTTGCTTCGTAGAGATCTTGATGGTGTGGAATTATTAAGAGGTATCGAGGTTCAATCTATACACTATCTCTATCGATGACATGATGAAGTCATCTCCAATCCCTTGCTGTCAAAGGCTTCTAAACAAAGTCTTGGTTATGGCATCACGTCCTCAATCACTTGAACTGGCACCATAAACAACCTTCCTTAAAAGGATCTTGTTAGAGGTTTACCCATTTTTAAAATATGTAAAAAGATCATCTTTGCTCACTTGCCAATTGGGAAAAGGACTAAATATGCCCACAAACCAAAAACCCAAACTCTATAATGGAAGTTCTTCATACCCTCATATGGATTCAGGCGCCCAATGAGAGTAATCTATTAATGGGAAGAGATATGTGTTATTAGTGGTCGATGACTACTCCCGATTCACTTGGGTTAAGTTTTTAGGAGGACAAACTCCCGAGCATCATTAAACTCATTAAACAACTCCGATTCGCCTAACAAAATCTTCAATCGTCCGAACGACAATGGAACGGAGTTTGTCAATAAAGTACTCAATGAATTTTATGAAAATGTTGGCATCAGTCCTCAAAGAAGTGTTCCTCGAACTCCTCAACAGAACGGTGTAGTCGAAAGACGAAATCGAACTCTTGTAGTAGCCGTATGACAATGCTGATTTACTCAAAGGTTCCAATGTTTCTATGGCAAGCTATTGCCACGCTGTTACACTCAAAATCGATCTCTAATTCATACTTCTCATGGAAAGACTCCTTATGAACTTTTCCACAATAGAAAACCTTCATCTATCATACTGTGTTTGGTGCTTTATGTTATCCAACTAACGATGGTCAAGATTTGGGAAAACTGAAAGCTAAAGCAGATATTGAGTGTTTGTTGATATGCACCAAACGTAAAGGTTACCAATCTACAACAAGAGAACCCAGATATCATGGAAACATTCACGTTATTTGATGAGTGACCGGTCAAATAGCTCCTGACAATCCAGCCAGACCCGCTCAAAACAACCCAATTAGTTCATCCCTTGTACCAAATTCTCCAAGAAACTCCATGTGTACCTCCATCCAAGATGACTTAAAGAAATTGTTTGATCCTATGTTTGATGAACAGTATGAGCCAAGTGCTAATGAATGCCAATTCCAACAACGAGGCTGCTCATATCCCCGTGAATGAAGTCACTCGGGCCTCACATTATCAAAGTCAAGAAGCGCCTGCCGCCGACATTCGTCTCATCAACAAATCATCAATCTTCCAATGTACATCATGGAACTGTTTCTGGCATCAATGATGAAGTTAATCCCTTTGCTACTCTTGAAGATGCTTCATTTGAAAACATATTTGCTCCCGAATCATCATCGAACCATCTTCTCTTCAGAGACATTGACTCGCTACTCGCCTCAACAACTGCCACATGAACACCTTCGAAAATGGACTCACGATCATCCATAAGACAACATCATTGGAAGTCCTTTCGCCCGCCTACACCACGGAAACAACTTGCAACAGATTCCTTATGGGTCTTCTTAAACTCCGTACTATCTAAGATCGAACCAAAAGATGTTAAAACCACCATGAATGAAGATAGCTGGTTCAATGCCATGCAAAAAGAAATTCACGAGTTTGATCGACTTGATGTATGGGAATTAGTACCGCCCAGATTGTGCTATGATCATTGCTCTAAAATGGATCTTCAAAGTTAAACATGATGAGCATGGTGATGATAAAAGAACAAGGCTCGATTGGTTGATAAAGGATACCACAAGAGAGGGTATTGACTTTGAGGAATCGTTTGCTCCTGTTCGTGACGAGGCAATTAGAATCTTCTTGGCTAATGCTGCTAGTAAGAACATGGTAGTCTATCAAATGGACGTAAAGACGGCATTTCTAAACGGAGATCTTAAAGAAGTCGCTATGTCACCAACCTGAAGGCTTTGTGAATCCAGAGCATCCTACTCACGTTTATCATTTGAAGAAGGCCCTTTACGGTTTAAAGCAAGCTCCAAGGGCATGGTATGATACGCTATCAAAGTTTCTTCTATCAACTGGATTTAGCAAAGGATCGCTTGATCCTACATTGCCGGAAGTCGGCAAACATTTAATTCACGCTCAAATTTATATTGATGATATCATCTTTTGCCTCGACCGATCCCAATGAGTGTGATCGCTTTTCAAATGAAATGGGTTCTAAATTTCAAATGTCAATGATGGGACAAATGTCATTTTTCTTACGATTACAAATTTCACAAAGTCCCGGAGGCATTTTCATAAATCAATCTAAATATGCAAATGAGATTTTATAGAAATTTGGATTTGTTTCAAGTGACCCTCAAGGACACTCCCATGATTGAACGCATAAACTAGATGAGGACCACTCGTGGATCATGGTAGACAAAACAAAATATCGTAGTATGATTGATCCTCGATGTACCTCACAACCTAGTAGACCGCACATTTTGTTCGCTGCTTGCATGTGTGCTAGATACCGTGCTAAGCCTACCAAAAAGCACCTTGAAGCGTTAAACGGGTATTTTGTATCTCCAAGGAACCATCAACATGGGACTTTGGTACCAAGGACACCGTATGTCACTAATGCCTATGTAGATGTCGATCATGTAGGATGTCAAGATACTCACGGCACGCCCTGAGGTGCTCGCTTTTGGGTGATAAGCTTGTGAGTTGGTCTTCAAAGAAGCAAATGAGTACTTCTATTTCCTCTACAGAGGTTGAATACATAGCCATGTCATCTTGTTGTGCTCAAATCCTATGGATGAGATCACAATTATCTGACTATGGCTTTGAATTTAACAAAACCTCTCTGATCTGGATAATAAAGTGCTATTGCTCTCATGCAACAACGCTCAACACTCAAGAGCAAAACACATCGAAATTCGACATCATTTCATCAGGAGGAACGGAAAAAGGTGTGGTGGAACTCTACTTTGTGAGGACTGAATACCAATTAGCGTACATCTTCACCAAAGCTCTTCCTAGAGAACGTTTTGAGTTTATCCTTCCAATGTCTAAAGAGTTCTGAACCCGAACACTCAAGCGTCTTCAAGAGAAGACGAGAGTAAAGGTCATTTTTCATTTATCTCTTGTATATATTTATTCAAAAAGCAAAATACAAAACTTGAAAACCCTCAAAAAAGAAAAAAAAAAAAATCCATAAAAATTAGAAAATCTTGAAAATTCCAAAATATTGTTTTTGTCTTGTTTTTCCTTATTCGATATCATCTATGAACCTTGAGTTAGCATTCAAAGAATGTCACGGGTTTTTAGATGATCTTCAATGCACATAGTTTTTTGTTTTAAAAAAATGAGGCTAAAAAATGGTGGTTTATTGTCATTTCAAAGAACCCGCTTTTCAAATTCACATGCCGTGATTCTTAAACAAATCCTTACTATCTAATGAAAACTATTGATTTGAAAAATAATCTCTAACTCTATTTTTGATAATAATCTGAACTTAAATGTTTGTCAAAATATCTATCTCTCAATCAACAACTTATGTCATTGATTGAGGGGAGAATGATTTCAATTAAATTAAAAGGTTATTTGTCATTCAATTGTTTTCAAAAGATAATCATGCATGTTTAATCAATGGAGTTTAAAGTCTCATAATCCTATCCTTATCACCAAAATGCTTTCATAATCAAGTCACAAGTCTCTTTAAAAGCTTTCAAAATCTATTTACCTATTGAGAGATCACAAATCTCAAATGATTTGATAATTGTGATCGGGGGAGAATTTGTGATTTAAATTGGATATAAACCGATAAATCGTAAATGGTTTTATAGGATGTACAAGTTTCCCACATGTGCCAAATTATTTCAAATACGTGAAGCACATGTTGAGGGGAGCTCTTTTCTAAAAATATCAAAAACAATTCGTATAAAATGCTTTGATAATACATCACAAGTATCCGATTGATTTTCAAATGGTTTTCAATTGGTTCCAATGGCCGATGAACAATACCAAATAGACCGACCAACTTTACTTTATGTATGGTGATATAAGGAAGATAAGGTTAGGTATTTGTTCCCATGATTCGCCAGAATCGAGGGATCTACCGAGGGACAATCCACTAGATAGTGTAGAAGTCCTTAGGTATGATGAAAAAAGGAGAAAAGAGAGTTATGGGAAGACTGCAGACCGAGACTAGCTAGACTGGAATAAACCCAACAAGGTTCTAGTAATGAAATCTCAGTATGCACTGAAGGGGTTGAAGAATGAAAAAGAATGAGAAAAGGGTGAAAAGAAATAGCCCTCCATTTATTCAACCTTAGGGCGATACCGGTTCAACATATGCTACCGTGGTTACCAAGGTAACATCGGTATTGAAGACAAGACGTCATGGACCCAGTGACGATCGCACTATCATCTTTCCAATCCACTCAAGTTTCTCTTAAAAGGACTTGTTTCATTCTCACGAGGAACCGACATTATCTATCGACTTTTTCTTAGAGATTGTTGATATTGAAGGAGGAGACCCTCTCCCTAGTCTCCGATATAGGATCCAAATATGCACAAATTGAGTCTAGAGCCACGAGATCACCAATAAATCTCATTAGGACACTTTCAATGAAGACTCTCTGTTTCACACAATGTGGAAAGAGAGATTATATCTTGAGTCCTACGCATTATCCTTGTGGTATTTCCAGAACATCCGAGTGATATGTAAACATATTCACAATGAAGATGGAAAACCTTCTAGAGCCAACATCAAACAAGCTCCTAGTAGGTGGCATGTGAGATCTACTCATTAGATCAACCATGTGACAACTGAACAGAAACAATGGGGCGATTCAATTTTTGAATCAATCCTGGTTCAGGTTATGGATTGACGGATACCTTTGAAAAACCGGTCGTTGTGCTTAAAAACTCTTTTCTTTAGCACATTGACCATGTACGAATATTTCATATCAAAAGGTGTTTATGATTGATAATTGATTTTCATTAAACCTTCGTTGTATTGCAAAAACAATTTCTATTGAGCAATACACGATTGTTTTTCAAATCTCTTTTCATCAAACAATGAATCTCTATTCGCCGTTCACTCACCTGTTGTCTTTGAGACGTTCGGTTTGAGAACGTAGAGAGTACAAACTGTCAAGGAAATTCTTCGAATTTTACCTGATCAAAGGTAAGACTTGTATGATCAACGGGAACCGTGGGCGGTACCTCAATTCAACAAAGTGATCAAAGACACTGTGCTTTATTGCTAAATGTTTTATGTAGGTACGCCCTACGTTTGCAGCTGATCAGAATGAAGAGGTCAATCTATAGACGCATGCTCACACCACACATTCATATCGAAAGAAATCATGATTAGTGCGTCAATGACTCTGATATTTTCACTCCATGCTTCTTCTACACTGCTGCCAATATCATGAATCAACTAAAGCTTCCGCCACTCTGATGTGAAGTCATCATGATCCAGAATGTGAGCATGTCGGTCCAATTGTCACAACACCACAATGGAACTGTCAAAGATTAATGTCAGCTGATGATCTCAATGATGGCTCGAAACTTATCATCACGTGGATTAGTTTAAAGACCTCCACTTGATTTATCCAAACATGTAGAACATGAAGAATCAAAGACTACGAAGCTACGAGCAAAGAACTTAATCAAGAATCCTCAAGCAATCTAATGTAATATTTGGATGTATTTATTGTAAATTGAGGTGACCTCCTTAGGGGAGATTGTTAGAATTAGAAAATTCAGTCATTAAAGAGTCGGCCACCTTAAGTATCTGTATTCATTAGAAAGCTCGTAGTCGTAGTCAAGTTATATTAATAAGTAGTTTGTTATGTAACACCGTGGAGGACGGACGGGTCTTTACCCACTATATGCCTGATCCACAGCCCGTAGGTGGCGTTAGTTTGTAAGAAACTATAAATACCCTATACCTCCAAGGTGAGGGTTGCAGCTTCAATACTATTTTTCTTTGTTTCACATAAGTTCCCAACTCTCTTCCTTTCTCTTACTAGAACTTTCTCTTTCTAAACCTTATTGAACGCCTCTTATGATTATGGTTTAGTGTGATTGTGAAATCCTATATTTTACATGAATGTAGATGTTAATATTGGTGATATGGTGACTTTATTTCAGGTTTCTACGCGCGGAATAATTCGTAATCAAGGTTACTTGAACATCTACGCGATAAGGATCACCTTTTACGCAGAATGTTATGCGCGAAGAGAAATCTTTACTGCGTAACCTTTACGCGCATAAGGTTCTACAATGGGGCTACGCGTATCCTGTGAAGGATATATGCGAACAGAACTCCCTACGCATGGGTTCACTCTACGAGTAAGCCTTACACGTAAGGTTCCTTATACGCCATCGCGTAGTTTTACGCTTGGCCCTCTTTCCTACGCGAATATTTCTTACGCGTAAGTCAAAAACCTACGATAAGCTTATGTTTACGCCAGTATAATCACTCCCTGCTAACGATAAGCCTAGTTTTAACCAAAATTATGAATTGTTACGCGTGCAAAATTGTAAATAAATAAATAATAACGCCACGAAACCAATAATGTCACTAATAAGCTTGAATGTTTAATAAGTTGTGAAAAATAAGTGAAAACATAGACTCTAAAACTTAAGTTAATCAACTCACTAAACTTATCATGATGTCTTTGGACTATTGGACTAACAAGTGACATTTGACTCGTAACAATCATCGACATATCACATTCAATAAATAGACAATAAAATCAACTATTGACTAACGTAATGTCTTTCGATATGTTGGTTCTCTTGGCTAAATATCTTTCGCATCACTAAATGGATGCTCAAATGCATAATGTGGAAGCACCAAACGTTCTCATAATTGAAGACATCTTCCCTCATGGTTATCCAATGAATATCGGAAAGAATAACCTCAAAGTTGATTTTGATAGCTTCTATTGTTCAATCTTCGTGTCGATAGTTTTGGATATTCTCAAGACTCACCCCTATTAGAACATGCTCACCAACTCCGATACATGCCGAGATCTACATTCACCACCTCGCATACATGCGAAAGATCAAAGGTCAGTGCTGTGACAAGTGATGCTCAACCATAAACAAGTCACCATCACACCAAAGCAATTTATA
>OU343220.1:104759205-104794336 GCA_910596185.1 Chrysanthemum makinoi
TATCTCCATATTGTAAATGCAAATAAAAATATAAGTCAAAGTTGAAAGGAAAGACCCAAAAGTCCAATAGAGGTGACTATAATTTTGGATCGGATTGTAGTACAATCGGCAAAGTGATATATTACAATTGATATATTTACAATTTAATGAAATATACAGGACGTTACAATAGTGCTCAGCCCCCTTGGGCAGGCAACAAAACTTTGCAGGCATTAGTTTCCTAAAAGTTTCTTTTATACATGATGACCAAAGATTCATGTGAAGACCATGCCTTTCATGCAAGTCCTTCAAAATATATATTAGGCGATCACCTGAAATGGCATGGAGAAAATAGGAACAACTATTTAATAGTTGGTAGTACCATGATGATTTAATTTATTACAAGCCATTGAGAAAAGTTCTTTGATGATGGTACTAAACACTTCCATTTTGTTTTTTTAGAAAAAGTCTTTGTATATAGTTCGAAATGCCGTGTTTGATGAAAGTCTTTAAAGTGAACGAAAAAAGTCATTTAATGAGGAAGTATGTACCGTGGTAATGTCCCTGTCAACCCACCATGTTACACGCCTCGCCTCATACAAGACTTGTAACATATATTTCACTTACGTTTTCTATATGTCAAGTAGCATACTTGTTAATTAATGCACATATAGTCATAAAAGTTCACGATAAAAGCGCCTAATAAATATATAATAGATCATGCGCCCGAACAAGGGAGACTTTGCGTTGCTCCTGTCTACAAAGGAGACTTAGTATTGCTCAGTTGGAGACTTAGTGTAGCTCATAGGAGACTTAGTGTTGCTAAGAGAGACTTTAGCACGCACAAACAATACATTATAACAACTATTATATTATCAATACAAGACTCGCTCCAATCGGGGAGACTTTAAGACTTAGTGTGTACAACACATTATGGTTCTAAGCATACTAAAGGGTCAAGAATAGGTCATAAGTTCATAATACGTCTAAAGGTTCAAAATATATCAACAAGGTTAAAATTCAAGTCAAAGAGAGTTCAAAATAAGTCCTAAAACTTCAATTTATGTCAAAAGGTTCATCAATTTATAATTTATTCAAAACAATAAAGTTTAAGTTTTAGGTTCATGCACTTCACCTCAAATAAAGTAAAGCGGTAAAAGGGTTGTGGAATACTCACCTTGGCAAATAGCATATGACGAGGGGTCAAGTCGATAGTATGAGAGTGTCCGGCTCAGGCGTAACCTAGATTAGTATGGCAAGTTTAGTCCACACTTCTGGTTTAAGACTCGACGATGTTTAAATAAGTTTAAAAGTTTTTGAAATGTTTTAGTCATGTCGTGTTTATGTGGCAATGCTTAACGTTTAAGATAGTTTTTGTAGGTATTGGCTCTTGGAAGTGCATAAGTCTATAATAGGAAATATCAATGAAGAATGATTATTCGGTTTGATGGCAACACGAAAAGACGATGTATGGAAAATAATTACGTATATTATCATAAGGCGTTAACGGTTTATGTGAATGTCATGAACGAATGATGTATATATTGCATTTAATTAGAAGTATATATATTTTTCATGTTTCATTAGTTAAAGTAAATACTTTTAAAAGTTAAGGCATAAACATATTTGTAATTAGAAAGTTTGACATAAATTATGATGTAAAGTTTCTATTTGTTATTGTGAAAACATGGTACGCTATAATTTGTAGAAAATTAGTCACGACTGGAGTAAATGTCTAGTTTTTCCGCGGCTAGTGTTGAAATTTTAATAACGACAAGCCGAATATATTTTTTATTTGCTCATGTAGGCTTTATAAAAGTGAGTCCCGTTTACACTTTATATGTAAAACTCATTTTATATTTTCTAAAGTTTCGTTCATTATTAATCAATGACTAAATAATTTAAAGTCTATATTTTTCATGGTTTGCCTCAAGACCTTACTCTGTAGTTTTAATGATACGAAATATTAGTGTTTGAGGTATGACGTGTTTTTAATGAACCGTATATATGTATGGCGAGTCACGTAGTTTTAAATATGTCAAGAAAGTCGCGTCAAGCTCGAATGAGCCGACCAAACTACTACCCTTTCGGGTTTCTCTTGTTGGTCGCGGCTCAAGGTTAATAGCCAAGCCCAACACCCAAACGCGCCCTATAATGGACTACGGGTTAGTGGGCTTAACACCCACGAGCCCAACACTAATTAAGATCATGCAGCCCAAATCTTACAAGTATTAAGTTTCTTTTTCTGCTTGGGTCGTGACACTGAATGTCAAAAATCCTACTGATATAAAATTTTAAACAACTCAAAGTGGTCAACAAAATGTCCCTTTTATCTCTTGTGGGATTCGAAAACATGGGTCAAAGGGAAAAAGATGAAACCAATGTTTAAAACAATTTCTTAACAGCTTAAAGGTTTAATTGTCTATTTGCCAAGCTTAGAACAAACATGACCTTAGCATCATTTAACCCCCCGTTACTCAACGATTAAGCAAACAAGCAACTACAAGAAATAATTAAGCACTTCCAATAAGCCAACCTAATTATGTCTATTCCACTTCATAGTAACTTACAATAGTACCATTTGACATAACTAAAAACAAACTGAAACACATAAAATTCAATTATACCAAAATTAGATGACAAATTAATTGTATATGAAATTAACAAAATACTATTCTTAAACTAATAATTAGTAGAGGTCTAGAGTGATGAACCGGACACCAATTGCTTTGATTAGAGAGACTTGAGATGAATTGAGATCTAATCGATGCTTGAGCAAGCTTCCTTACCCCTTTAATTATAGATTTGATTATGGAAAGAGGAATCTAGCTCCTTCTTGACCTTGGATTGCTATTCTTGGCTAATATCACCTCATTGTTTGCCACGTTCAAAGCCTCCTTGTGATGTCTAAGATAATAGATGTTCATATATGTAACACCCCCAAATTATCGCAGCCGAAGATTGTGTCACCGGGGTATTACTTCATAGTTCACAAATCAGTTATAGAAAACGCTCTGAATGAGACGTTTTGAAATGATTATCATTCGATTAAATATCAAGTTTACAAACATAGGTCCCACAAGTTTGTACAATCATAAAAAGTACAATATAAAAGTTGTAATGTTTTTCGAATGATAATATATGCATTGTCTTCAAAATGTTTTCCGTGCACCTTCACATGCCATGCCACTCACGACGATGTTGTATATATATCACCGACGATATATACAATAATAACTTCCACTCGGTAGGTATTTTGCCCTATACCTTAGATAATCTCAAATATAGTGCGGCTTGTTATTTGCCGATAATAGACGTGTTCGCAATTCCGGGAGGCCTAATCCAGAATATTTGCGTACATAGCACTCCCAGTGATTAGTGGTCCATGATGTTGGAAATTTTGGCAAAACAACTTAGGCATGCATAATACCGTCAAGGCATTCATTTGCAAGTAATGTCCATTGTAAAGCATTTTAGCATGTAGTAAAAGCATAGCATGTATATCCCCAAAAGAGTTTATATAAAACAGTTAAACCAAATTGGGGCTATGAAACTCACTGTATTGTATCATCATCGAGTGTAACGATATAATGTTTATCAACTGTAGAGTATGACAAGATCAAGACGATCTTTAACGAATTTACCTACGAAAGCATAGTAATCGTGTTTTAGTATAGTGTACGATATAAGTGTACACGTATATGTAGTATGTTGGCTTTCAATGTGATGGTGTACATGAATCCTTAAGTTAAAGTATCCCTTAAGTGTTGTTTGTCTTATAACCCTTTTATAAATAACCTCGCACCATCGTTCGGGCTATCAAAATCAAGAGGTCGTGTAGTGAACGTATGAGAGCCGGACACTTTAAATCGTAAATCTAAAACTCATCAATACGACACTCCGAAGAAGCCTCTTTATGATAATGAAATTCCTTACTATTATTGTACTTGTCATTTATAAGTAAAGTATTTGACAAGACAAATGTTATATAAAACATGTGTCGTGTTTTGTCAAAGACTATTGATTGACTTGTGTGACGATATGATGATATAAGTTGTGTGTCATTGTTAGGTCACTAGTTTTACAACACAAGCACAATAGAAAGAGATAGAGAGAAGAAAGATCGGATGAACAACTCACACAAACACTATGCATAGGAATATAGAGAAAGGTTATGCGTATGCTTAGTGAAAGAGAGTGAATTGAACAACCAACCCTCAAGTGAGGGTTTACAAGAGTATTTATAGGAGGGAAGCTTGGGCAACACTCCTAGTTCCCATCCTTTCCTTATTGGGCTAGGCCTAGGCTTATGGGCCTTCTACATAAGCCTAAGGCTAATAACAAACATAAAGGCCATATTAAGCTAACTATTACATATGAATCACTAACACTTGATATAGGTTTAGGAGTGATTCCAACAATCTCCCCAAGTGTCGGTGATGATGAATATGAACGTGAAGGCGTTGATGTAATAGTAGCTTTGACTTCTTCTGACATTCTTCTTTCTTGTGAGAAGAAGTGCCTTGATTCAACAATCTCCTAGTGTAGAGAAATTGTTTTCTTTAACAGTTCCGCTTTGACGTCATCTTAATCTTTGTTCTTTGTTCTTTGTGATGGTAGTGATAGTATGTTGTTGTTGTCTGCATCAAGTCCTTCCTCAGTTCGCTTCGCTGCTCCAAAGTCTCCACGTCATTCTTCAACATGCTCACATGCTCTTTGACGTTGGATTTCAAGATCGATGAAATTCTTTAAGTCTTTAACTTTGTAGATTCTTTGGTTTGACGAAGAATCATTCTGACTTTTGTGGTGCTTTTAGATAGAACTTCCATTAGTGATGATGTTGGCATGAGCATGTGAAGAATGCACGTCGACGATCACCGCTCCAAAGAGCTTCCATAAGAAGAAAACATGAAAACGGTTAGTAATAAGCGGATACCGGCACTTACAAGTTTGAACTTCGAGATTGTTAACAGCATAGTGTGAAAACACAACTCTAATTCTCACAGCCGTTCTCTCGAACTGGAGTCCCACAGTGAGATAACGCAACGCACCGAAGTACACCTACAGTTAGATGAGTCGCCGAGGTACAATCGAAGCATCACCTCACCATGAGACCGCTTGAGACACACTAGAAAGCGTAATCCTCGGGGAGTTACCGAAGTGACCTGCTGTCATGGTCGCGTTGATGTTGACCCCGACAGAGTTTCCATTTAATCACCGAGGATCACAATTGTGACCCTCTCATAAATGTTTCTCGGCATTTCTAAGATCCGTGTAGGACTCGATAACGTACCACTGATGTTCTTATTTTTGAACACCAAGTGATGAAATGTCAAGTGTACCTAAGAGATCTTTTGATGAATCTCGTGGCTCTAGACTCAATAGTGCGTTTTGGTTTTCCTGAGCGGAGACTAGGGAGAGGGTCTCTTCTTCAATATCGCAATCTCTAAGAGAGGCGATAGTTTATGTAGGGTTCCCTGTGAGAATGAAACAAGCTTCTGAGAGAGAACTTGAGTAGCTTAGAAGGTTTAGTGCATGCGTCACTGGGTCCATGACGACTTTTAATCTTCAATACCGTTGTCATCTAGTGACAACCCTAGCATATGAATTGAACCCTTGTCGCTCTAAGTTGAATAACTGGAGGGCTATTTCTTTTCACCATTTTCTTTGCATTTCTTTTAATTCTTCAACTCCTTCTTTCTCCGATTCTCATTTTCTCCTTTTTATGATCAAACCTAAGGACTTCTAATTCTAACTTTTGGTAGTGTCCTTGGTAGATCCTCCGACTCGTGGGATCATAGTGACGTTATTCCTAACCTTAATCTCCTTATAACTCCATTGCCAAAAAACCATTTTCAAGAAAATCTATTAAAGTGTATGTGAATGAAAAATATTTTGTACAACTGAAAGAGTTTGATCTTTGCATAATAAACTCCCCTCCACACATGCTTGAGAGTTTTGACGTAAATGTGCATGGTGAGGAACGAGCGCGCACTTATGAATTGATCGACTCAAGATAGACAATCCCCCGCGAGACACGGTTACGTTGCATAGTTAAAGAGTTTCATTGTCAGCTTTTAGGTGACAACTAGCTCTAATAACTATCTTGAAGGTGTGGATAAACCTCAAAGGTTGTCAAACCCCTCAAAGATCATGTCTACCAAGAGTTTCTCGAATGGTACATTCTACTCGGACAAGTCCTTTGCGAGACACGCTTACATTACTAGCGAACTAGCTTGAAATTATTACCCGTCCCCGGACAAGTCTTTTCGAGTTACTAACAGTTAAGAACTCGTCAATTCGTTGGTTAATTCTATAGCACAAAGAGTCATTTGTAGTTATACAACATATTTCTTATCACATAAATTTTCTCCCCCTCAAAAATGGCATGTAAATGTTATTTTTGACGAAATGTTTGAGAATAAATATGACCATTTTGAGTTTTATGGGAGATGACTCGTGAACAATTTGTGAACAAAGTTTTAATTCAAATACTCCCCTCAACAAGTGATATAAACGGTTGAGGTTTTGAAAATCATAAGGGGAAGTACTTTTTCTTTTGAGCAAAACCTTGAAAAGTGAAAGGTTTGATAGGTTTTACTCAAAAGTAAGAAGCTTTCGCTCCTTTTATAAGGATTGTGGCACTGAAGCGTACCACAGGGCCTTTCTTGACAAGTACGGGTTTACACTGTAAGTGTGCACAAGCCATAACATAAATAATCACACATCCAAAATATTATGAAATAGAAGCGTTCAAGGGTACCAGGAAGTCCATCAATGTTTCCAGGAATGCTACCTGGCGTTGATAGCGGCGAGAGCAATCCTGGGACGACCACTTACAAAGCTCTCCAGTGTTCTGAACTGATCCCTTCGATACAACCTTTCATCAATCATGGTTATGATTCTCTTCACATCCCGTCTTTCCTTAGAATTCCATCGCTTTTAGACTAATTCCTTCATGAATATCCTTCAACCTATAAGCTAATCCGTCCTTAACCTTCTTCAATGTGTGATCCCCAAACTTGAGAAGATCTCTACACGCCATCAAGCAGTTGCGTAGTGTTTCACTAAGGTAAACCACTCTGAATGGTTGGTTGATGAGTGTATATTGTTGGAAGCTGGTTGATGTCGGGAAGATCTAGGTCGAGGTGGAGTGAAGTTGACACGGTCGATATGATTCAACGCAAGTGGAGATCTTCTACACGTTCTTTGATGACTATGCATCGATGAAGATACGCAAGGACTTGATGAATTCACTTGTACTTCGTTGAAAATTGTCTTATGCGACCCCTGTACTTTGGCAAGGTACATGTATTCAATTCGTTGAGAGACAAATCTCAAAGTCCGCTTCAGAAATGCATAATCTCTTCGTCTTGCCTTTTGACCACAATATTCTTGAGAAAAGTGTAGTCCTATTTGGACGAAAGATCAACATGTTTGATGGCAACGATATTCTTAGTACTGAACACTTCATCTTGAGACTTCGACCTGGCGAGCTTCGTAGTAGATTCTTCGCTTCTGGCCAATGGTGAATCCCATACATTGCATCACATCACGTCATACTCTTCCACATTGTTGAGAACATGTGATTAGCTCTTTCCTCGATGGCTATACGTTAGAGTATATGCGGCCGGAATGGAAGTGTCAGATGTAGCGTATTCCTTGAACCATCGCCACCGTGTGAGAAGAAATTCCAAGTCTTTGTTGAAGAAATATCCGAATGGAATCTTGGCTGATCCGGTTTGGCCAATTGTTGGGCAGAGGTTTGGACCAATCGGTGTAATATGGAGGATTGTCCCGTTTGGTGAAGTCGATGTTTGCTTCTGGGTTGATCCAATCCATGTTGTTGAGAGCATGGCTCGTGCTATATTATCAAGGTGATACTCAACTTCTATAGCACTTTCGAGATTGTCTTTGAGAAGTTGAAATGCTTCATTCTTGATTCGCTTCAACCGATTTTGTCATCTTCTTCACACGGAATTTTTCTTGTAGTAGTTTCGGCTGCTCCAATGTACTACATTTTTGTAACCTCTTGACCTTTAGATGGGTAGGGAGTGGAATCAACAAGCTACGAGAACCATTCAAATTCAGTGTTATCCTCGTCCAACCATGATAAGATGTCAGTCATAGGCGCCTTCTTCTTCTTCTTTTTCTTTGGCCTAGAGGAGGATTCTGGTTTCTTGGATGTGTCAGGAGAGATGGGTTGTTGTTGGGGCTCAGGTATTTCCTCATCGTCACTACCCGTGATACTCAAAGTGATCGCCTGTTTTCTCGACCGTGGGTGGGTCTCGTAATCCGAGGTTTTCAGAGAGAAGAGCGAGGAGGAGATCGTCTTGGTGGTGAGGTCCTTCGGGGTAGAGGTGGCATTGAGGAAGATTCATCGACTTCTTTGAACATTTAGGTGCGAGTCTTTGTCCTTATCATCGCCATCTCTTGGTCGCTTTGGTTGACTTGTCTGACTCTTTGCATGAAGTCCTCGAAGTTGATAGTCTAATAGAGTCTCGAAAAACTTAGCTTCATTCGAAGTGAAGGATCCAGCTCTTTTCGACATTTGCATCACCAATTTAGCGATTAACTCGCCAAAAAGGTCGATTCTTTGCTCATTATATTTTTAACCAATGCGACGATGTTTGGAGTAAGTTTTCCGGAGAATACTTCTCTAGTCACACCGGGACAGATCAAGAAGAAACTTGTGAGTATATTCTCTTGCCGTCTTTTCCAATTCCTTTTGGAAACCTCCTTTGATAAACTGTTGGATTTGTTCCCTTTCTGTCAACAACTTGTTTATCCCGTCTTGAAGAAAGTTGATTACTGTCAGAGTTGATTCAGCTTTTTGTTGGTTACATCTTCTTCTTCTACACTTGCTTGACAGCTTTAACAATCCTTGTTTTAGCCCGGGATAACCAAGAGTCTGTTGGCTTCTTCACCGATTTTGATGTGGATCTGGTTGTACTTTTTGATGGTGGTGGTGAAGAGTGAGAAGATGAATCAGATGATGAAGAGATATGAGGAGATTCCGGGTCCTTTGGTGGCTCGTAAGTTTCCTCCTTTGAGCGTACAGGACTATCTAGAAGAAACTTATCATACTTAATATCTTCTTCATTTCCGCACTTAGCTTTTCATCACTTTATCTTTCTTGGACTTTTCGCCGGTTCTTCAATGTTGTAATCAATAGAATCTTCCACGCGCTTTTGTTGTTGCTCAAGAGTGGTGGCACCAGATCACTTATCGGGTTGATTAACGCGTCATCGGGACTGATGAAGGTTGTACTCCACCACTCGATCCTCCGGGGCCACCCATTTGATCCTTAGCAAATTCTTTTGCAACGTGTTGGAGTCTAATGAATTTGAACTTTTTCCTGTATGTTGCATCTAGTTGCTCTTCACCTGATTCTTCTTCTTCTTGTTGCTCAATGACTGAGTCTTCCCTTTCCTTTATCTCTTGTGCACTAGGAGGTTTAGGTACCGTTGGGGTTTCATCTTTAGCAGTTTTAGAGTAAAAGATATCTTCATCGTATCGGACCCTCAAGTCCTCGCCGTTTGCTTTCTTTTGCGGTTCAATCTTGGGAATAGGAATAGGAATAGCTTCCTTGGCGGGAACTTTCCTCTTACTTGGAGGATTCCTCTTGGGGAACTTCCTCTCGACTCTCGTGCTTGCGCACTTCCTCCACTTCCTCTTCCGGTTTTCCTGGTAGGTGTACCGTAAGATTTATCATCTAGAAACCAACTTTGTTCTCTTCCACGCTTTCGGATACCTTTGTAAGAGTTGAGTTGTTTGAGTTCATCAGAGAGAAGGTGATCCGCAACATAGCACCTTGTTTCTTGGTAGTTGAGTCCTTAAATCCGACATGGTTAGAGTGGGTTCGCACAACATGTCAAGATTGTCGGGGTCATTGATTCTTTTGGGGATATCAGGGTTATATCCAAGTGCTCTTTGAATTAACAGTTTAGTATATCGATATAAGGAATCTTTGAGCCAAGCTTTTTGAGGAATGTCATCATGTCATCCCATATTAGAGCTTCAATTTCGATGTGCTTCATGTTGATGAGAGCCCAAAAGATTTGCTGTTCCATGAGCTTGGGATGCTCATAGCCATCTGTCACGACCGTAAAACAGATTTTGTGATGATGATATAAAGGGTTCTCCAAGGTTGAGGAATGTTCTTTAGATCCACGTGTGAATGCTTATTGATTACTCCTGAAGCTTCGTCGTACCCACTATCAATCAAGAATTGCGAACGCCTCTTCTTCGTTGGTGCAGCAGAGAATTTAGTTGGTATGATGTCGAATGAGGAGAACACCCCTTAAATCTGTAGGAGTGATGGTGATTTGCTTGTGATTGAGCGTCCAACCGTCACAAAGATTTTGACCTTTGACCATATGCATGTATTCCGAATTGTGTATGTAGATCTCCCGAACAGTGGCGAGTTGGTGAGCATGTTCGATAGGGATGATTCTTCTGAATATCCACTGCAATGAGACAAGAAGATTCCGAGCAGGTGAGAGTTTCAAAGTCAACTCTAAGATTGTTCTTTCCAATCTTCATTGGATAGCCATGAGGGAAGATATCAGCAATGGTGAGAACATTTGGTGCATTCACATTTATTTGAGCTTCCATGTCGTGATATGAAACACATTTAGCCAAAAGAACCAACATATCGAAAGACATAATGTTAGTCAACGGATGGTTTTATTGTCTAATTATTGAATGAGATATGTTAATGATTGTTACGAGTCCAAAGTTACTTGTTTGTTCAATAGTCCAATGATGTCGAGAAAAGTTTCGTGAGTTAGTTAACTTTAAGTTTTAAAGTTTATGTTATCACATATTTTTTCACAACACATTACACATTTAAGCTTATTAGTGACAATATTGGTTTTCGTGGACGTTATGATTTATTTATTTACAAGTTTGCACGCGTAACAATTCACAATGAAGGTTTGATCAAGGCTTAGGCGTAGAAATGTTAGCTTATACGTAAACAGGAGTTATACGCGTAAACACAAGCTTATGCGTAGGATCCTTACTTACGCGTAAGAAATATTACGCGTAGGAATAGGGGACCTTATGCGTAAAGCTTACGCGTAGGCGTATATAAAACCTTACGCTTAAGGCTTACTCGTAGGAGTAGACCTTATGCGTAGAGGTCATCTTGTTACGTATATCCTTCACGTGATACGCAGTAGTCCCTTTGTAGAACCTTACGCGTAACGCTACGCGTAAGATTTCTCTTACGCATAACATGCTACGCGTAAGGTGATCCTTATGCGTAGATGATTAACAACCTTGATTATGATTTTTACGAGTAGCAAACCTGAAATAAGATTATCATAACATCAATATTTACACATTCATTCATTCTAAAACAGATCATGGCATGAAAACTTATCAAACATTTTACGCGTAAAAAGTCTTACGCGTAAGACTAAACCCCAAAGTTTATGAATTATGCGTATGAAATCTAGCCATAGGATTTGCACCAAAGTTTTTCTGGTAAGTATAGGAAGCCTATAGAGTTGTTTTATCCAAGTTTTAACATCAAACAAGTCATGAATCAAAATACCCAAACCGTATGAATATAAACCCTAAATTCCAATTAATGAATCATTAGAGTTTCTGGGTAGTTTTTGGGTTTAGTTATGATTACTTCAACTTGAGAACAACCTATTATAACAATCTTTATCACCAAAAACGTTCACAAATGAAAACGCCAAACCCACGATAAACCCTAATTTCCAAAGTCCATCAATTCGTGTATCTGGGTGCATTTTGAGGATAAAAATGATATCATTGATGTTATAAAAACATTTTGACACTATCTTTTTAACCATAAACACACAATCTTGATCATGTGTTCTAACACTTACGCCAGACCACAAAAATCACAATATCTCAAGATTTAACCGTTGGATTTATGAAAATTCAAAACCATTGTTTAAAAACTTGTTATAAACACGAAACACTTACTGATTGATGATCAAACTTCGGATTAGCCGGTTCAATTTTACGCGTAGGATTAGTTAGTAGTGTGTAATAAATGTGAAGTGAAAGTTAGGTGGAGAGTATATTAGAAAATACTTTATGATTTTGACAGTTTTAGTCCCTCCACCTTTTCCATTTTCATCGAAAGCCTTTTAACTTCCATTTTGGTTACCTAACGAAGAATACTTGGAAATAACTTTGATGACACTCTCCCTCGACTTAAGAAATAATGAAAGGTTATAAATTTTAGTCCGAGGAGTGTCAAGGAACCGTATGTGACCACCAATTTAAAGAAATAACCAGGATAAGGTAACATGCAAGTATACGGTTATTTTGAAACAGTTAAGTATTAAATTTTCTCCCCCTCAACACTTGATTGGAAAAAATACTGAATTTTGAAAGATTAGAGTGTTGACGGAAGAAATGTACTTGCCATGTTAAAAGAAAAATAGATAGAAGAATATTTTTGTTGTTTTATCTTATTTTATATTTTTGTATTTTGTTTTGGAAAAATATTTACAAAAGAGATTTTGGTGTTTGACTGGTTTTAAGACCGCTTTAAGAGTTCATCCATTACTCTTGAGTCAAACACCTCATACCAATCCGGTGGACCAACTCATTAAACCTAGCGGTAGGCAAGGCTTTGGTGAGTAGATCGCCAATTGGTATTACCATCTACGAAGTATAATTCAACTGCACTTTTTCTGCTCCACGTGGTCCTTGATGAAATGATATCGAAGATCGATGTGCTTTGATTTCGAATGCTGAATCGAAGTTGCACGAGATCGCAATAGCACTCCGATTGTCGCAGTACATCGGGATTCTGTCAAATACGTAACCATAGTCTTTGAGTTGTGTTCTCATCCAAATGACTTGAGCACAACACGCCGACATGGCTACATATTCCGCTTCGGTTGAGGACAGCGATGTACAATCCTGCTTCTTCGATTGCCATGACACGAGTTTGTCACCAAGAAATTGTAGAGCTCCCAAGTACTTTTACGTGAATCTAAGCATCTGCGTGGTCGTCGCCTGAAAAGCTATTAGTTCAAAACCATAATCCTTCGGATACCAGATTCCCAAATTAATGGTTCCCTTGATGTATCGGATGATTCTTTTAGCCTTAGAGAGGTGAGTTTCAGCTTGGTCTCGATGATAACGGAGCAAAGATATACGGCAAAAACAATGTCAGTCTCGCTAGTCGTTAGATACATGAGAGACCCAATAATACTATGGTATTTTGTAGGGTCCACCAATTTCCCATGTAAATCAACGTCTAGCTTCTTGGTATGAGCCATTGGTGTGGCATAGGTGTCACATGTTTGCATTCCAAATTTGTGTAACAATTCAAGGGCATATTTGGATCGACTCAAAAATACCACGGGTGATTGATGAACTTGTAATCCTAGAAAGAACGTAAGTTCACCCATCATGGACATTTCAAAATTTTTCTTCATTAGTTTAGCAAAAGCGATTGAGTACTTTTTATGTGTAGACCCAAAATGATGTCATCCACGTAAATTTGAACAATTAAGATATGTGCCCGTGATATTGTATGAAAAGAGTAGGGTCGACCGAACCTTTGGTGAAATTATTAGCAATGAGGAAAGATGATAGCTTATCGCACCATGCCCGAGGAGCTTGTTTGAGACCATACAGAGCTTTGTTCAGTTTGTATACATGGTTTGGGAACTCGATCGACGAATCCTTCGGTTGGTGACATAAATAGTTTCTTTTAGTTGTCCATTGAGAAAGCAGTTTTGACATCCATCCGAAAGACCGTCATATTCATATGAGCCGCGAACAAGAAATATCCGAACGCCTCAAGACGCAAGCAACCGGAGCAAATGATTCTTCAAAGTCAATACCCTCTTCCGACGCTATAACCCTTAGCCACCGACGCGTGACTTGTTTTCGATGACATTCCCTTAGCATCCAATTTGTTTTCCAAATCCACTTTAGACCAATGAAGTAGACCCCTGTTGGTCTTTCAACCAGTTCCCATACTTCAAGATATTTGAATTGGTTGAGTTCTTCTTGCATGGATTCAATCCAGTTGTCTTTTGTCATTGCGTCTTTAATGTTTTAGGCTCAGATTGGCAGACAGTGAGTGCATAAATGCAATGTTCACCATATGAGTGAAGACGTTGTCTCGTAACGACCGGTTGATTCGGGTTGCCAATAATATTTTCCAGATGATGGTCTTTTGTCCATCGATGTGTAGAGGGTTGATGTTGGTATACTTGTGCGATTTTGAGGATTCAAATGGCTTGTTGAAGATTCGCGACATCCGGTGTACAGATCTCATTAGCAAACAGGTTAAAGAACGATTTGGATCAAAATCTGCGGGTGGGGTACGTCATTAAGAACATCATCAGCCGGTTCATCATTGTTGGAAGCGGTTTGTTCAACTGCTGTGTTGGAGTCAATTGGTGGTGCTTTTCAACGGGTTGTTGTAGCAGGTGTATCGGTATAAGAGTAGTATCGGGTTGAGCAGCGGAAACAGATACACCGAGCACGCTCATCAATATCGCCACCAACGAGGAGCAAATAGTCTTTCCATTTGTTGACAAGTAAGCCGAGGGCTTGTGTCACCGATGATGGGGTTTGGGGAAGTTTAAGTGGTTGTGACCGGGTTCCAAGTTGTTATACTCAAAAGCCATTTCCGTAAGTTCATCAAAATGAGCATGAATCGTTTCCATAACCTCTTTTGTTCGACGATTCCGTTCGAAACCTTTAGAATTATCACAATATCCAATAAAGACTCCAATGTCAACTTTGGCTTTGAGCTTTCCAAAGTCATCACGATCATTATTCGGATAGCAAAGAGATCCAAATACATGAAAGTGTATGAGATTCGGTTTTCGTTGTGGACAAGGCTCGAAAGGCATTTTGTTGTGACGTTTTGTAATCATAGAACGGTTTTGAGTATAGCATGCAGTCGATGATCTGAGCTTTGGCCCCATGATAATCTGGGAGTTTAGCATTTAATAACATTGTTCTTGCGCTTCCACTAACGTTCGGTTTCGTCTTTCAACAACTCCGTTTTGTTCAGTGTTTCGTGCAATAGATGTTTGATGGTGAATTCCCACTTTCTCATAAAATTCACGAAGAGTTTTGCTAACAAATTCAGTTCCTTTGTCTGCTCTTATTTGTCCTGACGGTGTTTCGGAAGCTGAACTTGTATTTTCGTGAGAAAGGTGATGATCATCGTGGAGCTTGGTCTTTGCTTCAAGAAAATAGACCCAAGTCCAAATGAGAATAGTCATCAACAATTACTAAGATGTAGCGCTTGCCATTAATCGATTGCACGCGCGATCGGGCCACACAAATCCATGTGAAGAAGATGAAGCACATGCTGAGAGCTGTGTTCCACCTTTGAAGGAAAATGAGCACGAGTGCTTTTCCCTTGTTCACAAGCTGAGCAAAGGTGATCTTTAGAATACCGGAATCATGGGAGTCCTTCAACTAGTTTGTGTCGAGAAAGATTGGTTATAGTTTGAAAGTTTAAATGTGAGAGACCACGGTGCCATAGCCAGGATTTTGTTGATGTTGCCTTTGAAAGTAAGCAGATAGGAGATGAAGCAATCATGTCTTGCATAGAGATAGTGTAAAGACTAGAATTACGCGAGCCAGACATAAGGTCGTTTCCTTGTAGATCACGAATAAAACAATATTTCTCCATGAAAGCAACCTCCAAATCTCCATCACAGAACTGACCAACTAAAAACAGATTGTGACCGAGGCCTTCCACATAATAAACCCTTCTAATTTCGATGTTCCCATTGATATAGTCTCCGTAGCCCATGATAGCTGCAAAAGTGATCATTCCCAATCGACAGTGCCAATGAACTTTGCAATAAAGTTTGATAACAGTTTAAGATTGCATGTCATGTGTCGGGAACATCCGCTATCAACAATCCAGAGAATGATCTGTATCACCTGCATTACACACAGACGACACAGATGGAATAGAAGTAGATGTGGAACCCGAAATGTTAGAGGGTTCTGGAGCAGTTATATTAGACATACACACATCAATAACTTTAGGCATCCATTTAAATCCTAGTGTGTTATATATCCATTTCTGCCATCTCCAACTAGTATTTGCTTTAGTCTTAGTGAATGCACTAGGTGGTACTACATTCCTAGGAGGTGAAACTATAGCTACAGGGACAACAATGCGTTTTCTAGAATCTAAAGATGGTGGTTTACCAAGCACAGACTTAGAAAGATTAGTGGGCCTAGAGGTATTCCGGTTCTTAGGATTCCTTAAACGAGAGATGATAGCTTTAGCAACACATTTGTCATGACAATCATAATTCATACTTTTACGACAAATAACACACGGTGCATCAGACTGAATATCAAAAGTACTTAAAGGTTTAGCATTCGTTACATCACTATTCCTATTACATTTGCCAGACGCAATATTTATAGTGGAAGCAACGTGAGTCTTATTCATAGTCCTAGGGTGTTCTTCTACTTCAGCATTCGTTATTGTTCTTTTCTTAGGTCGCAACTTCCTATTCTTCCTTGTATTGCTCCTAGGCTGTGAAGTGCGGACGTTGGGAAAAGAGGCAACTATTCTGTTTCAAGAGAAGGAAGCACGTTAGCAACTTGTGATTTGGCCGTAGGGATTCTAGGTTCACGATTACTAAGTGTTACTGGTGCTATTCTCTTAATCACAGTAGGCGTAAGTTGTTCATACTTTCCTAACATTTCTCTTAACTTAAAGATAGTGTGAATCGGATCTTGATTTTCAGACCGAAGATTTCCAGAAAAATGCATAACTTCTTTAGTGTGTGCAAGATAATGATCAAGTTCGTTAGATGCTTCATCACGAGTCTGTTTGAGTAAATCAAATATGACACCATATTCCTTTTAACTTTTGCAAGTTCTTGTTCATATTTTGAGATTTGACATTTAAAAGACACGTTTTGATCATCCAGTTGCTCAATTTTTGGATCTGAAGATTTTTCACGCAACTGGGCGATTTTGTGTTGATAAGCAAGTTGTTGATCGTGAATATCTTTTTGACACCAATTAAGACGACGTTTTGCATTAGAAAGCTCATTTGACAATCTTTCATTATCAACTTTTAAAGACTCGATCGAAGCACATTATCGTGTTCTCAACAGTTACCACGTAATCAACAAGTATCGCAGAGATATAATCAGATGCATATGACAAAGAATTCAATAACACAGCATTATGGACATCAGCACATATGACATCTTCCAAGAGTCGATCAACATCTTTTCTCAACATTTTCTTTTTACGTTTAGTATTGGAAATAGATGTTTCTGTTTTCTCGAAACGACCTTCATCAATCCAAGTTCCTTATGAAAGTCCCTTTCCCAAGACAATGCACAATTTTTCAAATTTTTAACATTTGGTAAAAGATTTTTCTAAAAAATGTCTCTTTGTTCTCGCTCCAGAGGCGATTGAAAATGTTGAACTTTGTTTTCAGAATGATATTCTATCTCATGTTGTAAAGTTTTGAGGTCAGCCATGAAAAGGTCAAAATATCTGAGAATTTTGCGATTTTCAGGTTTTGAGTTTACTTCACTGATGGAAGGTAAAGGACCATAAGTTTGTGCATAATCTGGTTTGGGATTAACATTAGAAGACTCAGACGTTTTTATGATAATCCTTGGTGTGTTAGAAGAATCCGTTGGTGTGACGAAAGTGACCGCTTTTGAATAGTTAAAAGGTTTGTTGTAAACAACAATTTCTAATTTTGATCGACTCTGCGTCTTCTGCCATCTAATTCCTCTTGACGATGATATTCAACAACACTCATAAATGTAATTATCAATTTTATATTCTGCACTGGAAACTTCAGGATTTGGTTTGAATGCTTTTGTTGAAAGCTTAGGTTTGTAATCAGCAAGATTCGGTCCATATCCATTTGGATTGGGTTTTAAAGTAAACTTTTCAATAGCTATGACCGACTCACCATGTTTGTAAACAACAGTTTTAAACTCTTTAAGTTTGTTTTGCAAGCCGATAATTTCTTCAAGATGATCATCTATTCATTTCGTTGAATGCTTTTTGTATGCAGAGAACTGTTTTTGACAAGTTAATAACTCAGCCTTAGCTTTTTGATTTTCCAAGGTGAGAGCGTTAATTTGCTTTTTATGTTCATGTTTCAGTTGTTCTATTTCAGACAACAACGCATTCTTCGAAGCGGCTAGATCACGCATCTGTCTCTCTAAATATTTTTCGTTTTGATGAGATTTAGCAAAAGCGGCTTCAAACCCCTTTTCACGGTTTTCTTGAGTTTTGAAAAAGTTGAGTTGCTTTTGTAAACATTAAAAATCCTTGGTTAACAGTGCATTTTTACTTTTCAAGTCTGATTTATGCGCACGACATTCTTCCACTATGGATTGTTGGTTTTTAAGCAACAGATCAACATCTGGACGAGGCAAAAGTTCGGTGTGTTCAACGTGAGTCACAACATGATCATTATTTAGATCCTCAAGTATAACCACGGAGTCAATTTGATTATCAAGGGAAACCATAAGGTCATCTTGATCTTCAAATATAACTATGGGGTCTTAGTTGAAAATCGCCGGACGAGATGTGGACGACTCATTTTGAACATTCGGAGCCTTTCCGGATTGGATGTTGGCGAGATATTAGATCGAGATAAATATGGTTTGTTAGGGTACCTGAGACAAGCCATCAGTGTCGCCACTGCTACATGGGCCTGTGTTACTCATATGTAACTCATGCATATTAGCCATCAACATAACAGTGCATTGGCCCTAGCATCATCTCCGAAGCCGCATCCCATAAAACTCTGTTCTTTGTCTGTGAGAGTTCCACCAGCTTCATCCTTAAGAGCCAAAAGAAGAGCCTCCTTGTGATAAGCACGCCTCTAGTCCTCGGTTTTGGGCATGCATTAGCCAGGTGTCCCTTCTCATTGTAGTTGTAGCATCGAAGACCATTCAACCCATTCTGAGAATTTCCCTGTTCCACCACTTGAGCATTGTTTTTTTATTCCCCACCCACAACATTAAACCTTGACCACCTCCCTGACCACCATCCGACGGCATCACCATAACCACGATTCTAACTCCCATTGTTCACAAACGCTTGATTCCGTATAGATGAGGAACGGATACGGTTGTTGGATTTGTTGGTATAACGGCTAAAAGCATTAGCAATCATAACAAATTCTTGTTGCAATGCTTGTTCGAACAATGCTTTCGGAATCCGATCGACATCTGCCAGTTTCACCTGATAAATGCTTGAGCATTGTTGTTTGTTGTATGGAACCATTGAGTTTGTTGAGATTGTTGCTCTGTGAAGGATCATTTGTGTGATTGTAGCAGCTTGGTTGAGTTGCTGGTTGAGGAGAATAACTGTTTTGAGCATACAAAGCAAGTTGTTGATTTTCCGGATGTGACGGTGAAGGAATTTGAGCACGGAGAATCCTTTCCCTATAAACTTCCTTTTCATGAGGCTTCAAGTAATCTACACAATCCGTATGTAGAATGATGCATGTTCTTCTTGTCGGACGAGAAAATGACATAGGCTTCAAGTTCGCAGACAACTCCCAGAAGATTGATTGTTCTTCGCTGACGGAGGAAAACATTATATCCCATTCAAGACTACTTAGGAACTTAGTATTAACCGCAATTCTTGGCATGATGATGTTGTGTTTATCCAAATCATTTATGATGTCCGAGAATCGATGATGATAAGACTCTAGTGTCTCTCGAGGTTCAATCATGAAGTGTTCATAAGCCAAGTAAATTTTGGATTCCATATCCTCCCTGATTGAGTGCATGATCCTTCCATAAAAAGATGAATATGTTCCCACATCGCCTGTGCAGTCTTTTGAGCATCAACACTTCGAAGAATTGGGTTTGGTAATCCTAAAAGGATATATTGCATTGCAAGTTCATCAGCTTCATAGTGTAGAAGTTCTTCGCATTCAGAGTGCAACAGTAGCAATGTTTGATTGTTCATCTCTTGGTGGATTAGCATTTGGATCATCGGGTACAATGACAGAGGCATCTGAAATGGACCTTCCAAGATAACCTTCTTTAAGAACTTTCCATGTGGCTTCTGTGATCACAAAACCTAAAGAACCTTATCACCCATTGATCGTAGTTTCCTGGAGTGAGCATTGGAGGTCTATCAATTGATCCAGCCTCATGAATTGATTGTTGGCTGCTTAAAGCTTCACACATCTTTGCAAACCAAGTGGGTTCCTTCATAGTTTTCCTTGATGGATGTTAGATTGAAATCGTTGTGTAGGGTTGGACTTCCTTGGATGTAGATTGAAATTGGTTGTGTGGTTGGAACTTGAAGACTTGTGTGGTGGTTGAACCTGCAATCACAATAAACCAAGTAGCACTTATTGTTACGCGTGGAGTATTGCTAGGGTGCACTAAAGTTAGCGTGTAAAGACAAGAGAGTTAGGCGTAGGATTCGCGTAAGACAAAGCTTTGAAATTTGCGGAGGGTTTCGTAAGTTTAGCTTACCGTAATTTGGGTTTTGCCCAAGTGATCTTTTACACTATCACAGTGCCAAAGATATCCCAAGTCGACGTATTTTCAGGCTTATCCAAGCAAGAAAAACACGGAGTAAACCCATACCAAGGAGTGAATTGTGTGAGTGTTTCTAAACCAGATTTTTGTGATGAAATAGCTTCAATATCACCAAAATAACACAAAAGTGTGAAACTAGATGATCCAAAGCGTTGATGCGTGAGACAAACCTAGCTTAAAAACAAGGTTGAGTATTAAGTGTAAGGTTGAGTATAAGTGTATGAGGGTTTGTAGTTAGATGCACAATTTATGGAAACACTAGTCCTTTGTGACAAAATGGTCCTTCAAGTTTAAAAATTGGCAAAAACTTTGTAGTGTTGAAAACTTTGTCTTGAGTCGAATGAACCTTATTGTTAGAAATCCATTAGGCGCCTTATGCGTAAAACACCACTTATGTTACGAAAATAACACGCCATAGCTTAGGTTTAGCGAGGTTTAGCGTTCATATTTCAAGCAGGGGTGACACTAAAGTTATGTAAACAAAAAGTTAGGCGAGAACTTACAGTATTAGGCGAGGGATTACCTTGGCGCGTAGATAAAGCATATGCGTATAGATGAATCTTATGCGTAAGAGGTTCTACGCGTAAGTTTAAGCTATGCGTAAGTTTAGTTTCAAATTCATAAACGTTTTTGCCAAGTGATCTCTTTACACTATCGCCAGTAAAAAGATATCCGACGTATTTTCGACAAGTTTTCCTCAGGCTTGAGGCTTGCAGGGGTTCATTGATGTCGGGCTCAACACGGAGTAAAGTGGTACGCGACATAAATCAGACCAAGGAGTGAGCTGTAGTATATTGAGTTAGTTGGTGCTTATTGGTTCTCATTTGTTTTGAACGCCGGGTTTTAGATTCCTCTATTATTTTAAGCTTATCTTGTTTTTCTGTGAAAAGTTCTACTCGTAAAAGTGATGTTTCTCCCATAAGTCATACATTTTCTAGTGCATTTTAGGTTATTATTTAATAAGTAAAATAGATTGATAAATAGATTGTGTAAAAATGCTTCATATTGCAAGCTTCAATATAAAAAATAACACATTTAAAAAAGTGAAACTTGATGATCCAAAGTCAAAATCCATGGGTTATGCGTAGAACGAACTCCCCGGATCTCGCTTCAAAAACAAGCTGCGTAAAACTATGATCCACGCGTAAAGGTTGAAACTTTTTGCCAAAAACAGTTATTTTAACACCTTAAAACATTGAAAGTACAAGAATCTTGGATTAAAAAGTGAAAAAAATGCGTTTTTAAGCAAACCAAAGTATTAACCACGAACCGTATGTTCTATGCGTAGGACCAAAAACCCACTTCAAGAACAATACGTTCACCCAACTATTTGACGATTGATACCACTGTTAGTTCACTAGTTTCACAACACAAGCACAATAGAAAGAGATAGAGAGAAGAAAGATCGGATGAACAACTCACACAAACACTATGTGTAGGAATATAGAGAAAGGTTATGCGTATGCTTAGTGAAAGAGAGTGAATTGAACAACCAACCCTCAAGTGAGGGTTTGCAAGAGTATTTATAGGAGGGAAGCTAGGGCAACACTCCTAGTTCCCATCCTTTTCCTTATTGGGCTAGGCCTAGGCTTATGGGCCCTCTACATAAGCCTAAGGCTAATAACAAACATAAAGGCCATATTAAGCTAACTATTACATATGAATCACTAACACTTGATATAGGTTTAGGAGTGATTCCAACAGTCGTGAAGTAGTTTAACATGCTATATGGTCATTACTTAGTTTGTCAAAGTTTAATAAAGTCTAATCCAATGAACCAAGTTTTAAAAACAAGTTTCGGATCATTAAACTTATATTAGCCGTGCAGCTAACTCAAACAAAAATCAAGGACATTCTTAAAGATGTATCTAAGTTAAAATATCTTGAAACAACACCTTGGCTTAACCTTGGCTTTGTTTTGGCCTCAAGGAATCAAGATATCGCTTAAAGTTTCTCAACTAAGGTTGTTTTCTAGTCAACAACATGTCAGTTTAGTTTTTGTGGTGTTTAGCATTTTCTGTTAACTTTCTATTGATGTGCTCTAGAGTTTTTGTAGAAAACGTTATTCTGAGCAACTTTCGTGTTTTACAATTTTGCTGATTCGGACCAGAAAAGGGTCAAAACCTTGTTTTAAAATTGTTTCAGCAAGCTTTCTTGTTCCAGCACTATATTTGCCTCTAGTAATACTTAACTAGGCATAACTTTTTAACCACAAGTCCTTTTTAAGTGATTCAAAAGCCCAAGTTTTAGTTTTTACTTCCACTAATAGCTTCTTAAGCTTAATAAAGTCCAAAGTCCAAAGTTTACTTATATCAATTGTCTAATAACAAGTATATACTTATATTTCATTGCAGAAAGTTTGGTGCGCACATTATCTGGTCGTGCTAAAACGACCATAAGTTGAGTTCTACAACTTGTTTTGACACGCGTCTTTCGCCAAACTTCAAGTTTATGTCTTAGCTACATTTCATAAAACTGAGTAGACTTCCAGAAATGAACAGAACCATGGGCTTTTCTTAAATGAAATCTGGTGTGCAAATTTTGACATGTTTTGCCATTTTGGTTCTCATTTACTCATCGGGATGAGTTATGAGGTGCGCCACCTAGAAAAACGACCATAATACATAGCTATACAAGCTTATCTTACTGAATTAACCTCAAAGTTTACTGAGATGATCAGTTTAATCGATCTTTGGGACTGTTGCAGAATTCAAACTCATAATACCCACCTAAGGCTTGCTCTAGCTTTTTTTCATGTTACAAACTTCATGTACAACATCAATCATGCCATATTACATATACTACTTATATCAAATTACATCCAATAAATATTATTACAACCATATTGAATGTAAATGAAAAGTAACATAAATCTTACAATGATTTGGTTGGAAACAACAATAATAATCAATCCTAAACCCTTTCTAATCTTCACCCTTGTCTTGAATCTTTTCACCATTTGATTCAAACCTTTATTAATCACCCAATAATTGTATTAATCTCAACCCTTGAACCATTGATTATTTCTTAAACTAACCATGGAATCATCAAATCAACACTTGGACTATGTAGAGCTCATTAACCCCTTTAACTTTCTTGTATGACTTGTAGCTTGAATTCAAATGGAGGATGATGAAGGAGGAGGGGGGTTGTACGACATCACAATGGGAAGGAAAAGGCTTGAGAGGATATTTGGAGAGTTTGCATGTGCTAATGAGGATGATAACTAAGTTTGAGGTTTTTATCTCTTTGTAAAATACACATGGCATGTGAAATGAGTTAGTATCATGAAAATGAGACATGTGTATGTGTATACACATGTATGAACGCCACCTTTAAGTAGGTAGTGATAAGTTTGTTATTTTTGATACTATCTTGAGTTATGGGGTGTAGTTTGGTCCCGGTAATTACTAATGTTAAGCCCTTAAGTCACGAAACTTAAAACCAGGCAACATAAAAATATAATACTTACGAAAATGTCTAAACTTATCAATATACTCCAACTAGGTATATTAAAGGTGTGATAATTCTATTTGGGTGCGTCTATGTTGTTAGAACCTAATAACGTAGGCTTGAGTACGCGTCTTACGTAAAAAGTAACATGTTTACGTAAAAATAACGAAGTGGCAATAGTTCATATAAAATATGACTATTGGTAAAAGTAGAGTATTTTGAACACCTAGACTTATCGTATTCTTGTGTTGACCGCGAGGAAAGTTTACATGATTAAAGTTACATAATTATTAAAGTCACAACTTTAAATAGTTATTTATAGCCAAAGGTGAACAAAAATGTTCAGAGTATAATAATTCGAAACAGATTGAATTATTTAACTTGGGAAACTACTGGTTACTACCAGTTACAGTATTTGCTTTTACGTTATGGTAAAAGTCAAATAGTAAAAAGTCAAAGGGTAAAATAGGCATTTTACCCTATGAAATTTTACGAGTTGCTACAGCCTCCACCAGTTACGAAAATAATGTCCTCATGATTTAGTTTGTGTTATGAATTAATGATGTTCCCGAGAAGGGGTGGGGGTACTTATGTAATGGAACTTCGTCACGAAGTTCAGTGAGTGTTATCTGCTAACAGTATATTTGAGTTCATCTCCACGTTCCCACGTGAATTCAGGACCTCTTCTAGAGTTCCATTGAGTCTTGACAATAGGAATGCAACTTTGCTTAAGTCGTTTGACCTCATGGTCCATGATCTTAGTAGATTCTCTGATAAAGTTCAAACGTTAATCAATCTTGTTCTCTTCCAAATAAATAGTGAGTGTCTCATCAGTATGATACTTCTTCAGAATGCACACACGAAGGGCGGCGTGTACACTGATAAGTTTGAGTGGTAGCTCAAGTCTGAAAGCTACCAGGCCAATTCTTGCTAATATCGTATAAAGTCCAATATATCTTAAGTTTGGTTTTTCTAATTTCCCCAAACGAATCATACCTTACCGCAATGAGGCTTTCAACAAAACCTTAATCCTAGTATGATATTTTGAAAGTTAACGCTTACATCTGTATAACCTTTCTTGTGATAATGTGTGGCCTAATATTGCGGGGCCATGAAGTGAACAATGTACTAGATTCTTTACAATGATTTCGTGAACGGCAAGCTCATAAATTTTAATCAGCAATTGTGCTTAATATTGCAAATTCAAATATGCCACAAGCATGCTTCTAGACATTGCTTTGTCAGGGTAAAATGTTGTTGCTCAATCTATTAGTATTGAGAATACTCACTAGATTGCTTGGACTGAGTTAAAGAAATTATACTTCAAGAAGTATTGCCCTCGGAATGAGGTGCAAGAAATGGAAATGAAGTTTCCTTGCTGTCAGTGGTGTTGATATCACAACTTATATTCGTCTCTCTCAAGAGTTGGCAATGGTGTGCCCAGTGATGATCTCAACCAATGAGAATTTATGGGAAAAGTTCATCTGAGAACTTCTACTCAGTATTTAAGAGAACGAAACTTCGTTTGATCACTCACACTGGATGAAATAATTCAGATGTCTCGTAACCAAGTGGATCAAGTTGTGCGAGCTTAGACTGCTCAAAGATCCAACAATAGCAAAAATAACAACAATGACGACAATAGTAGCAAACGATGATGGGATGTGGAAAGTGAGAACCCTTCGAGAAATAATGTTCTCAAAATAATGGCCAACCAATAGGAGGAGCTCGTGGGAAAGCTTATGTAATACATAATGGGATATCGTACCCAGTTTGTTAGTTCGAGACTGAACTAAGTCTATTAGCTCAATGAGTGTAACAAGTCCGTTAGCTCAATAATATGGAATACTTTGACTTATGCGACTCGTGCATAATCAAATCTATGGCAACTGAATTCTGTTCTTGAAACATCTGATCCTATCAGGTTGGGTTTCAATTTTGTTCTTGAAACATCTGATTCTATCATGTCGGGTTTCAATTATGTTCTTGAAACATCTGATTCTATCAGGTCGGGTTTCAATTGAATTTAACCAATTTTGTTAGCTCAACAAACGGTCCATGTTTGTAAGGATTTGTATCAGCAAAAGAGATAACTTAAGAATGAACTTAGGTTGTTCAAATGAGGTCTTAAGATTTTTGCTGAGTGGTAAAACACTATCGTGTTTTCTAGATCTTTTCAGAGAATACTTGTGATTCTCGAGTCCGAGTTCATAATCATGTCATATCGGATACAAATAAGCCCACTCATTTATGATTCATTACTTACATAAAGAAGCGTCCCAATTTATGTAAGTAAGAAATCATAAACTTATGGTTCGGCAATTTGAAATTTCTTTATTTAAATGAAAAGGCGTCCCAGTCCATTTAAATAAGGACATTCCAAATCATCCTACTTAAGAATTTCTGACACAACACTCATACTTAATCAATGAGTTACAAGGTGGTGTATTACGAGACGACGTAGGTGTTCCAAGAGTACGGAATGAATGTTTACACACATCTTCGAAGACGAGGAGTTAAATAATCAAAGAGAATCAACATAGTGTTCAAAAGAGTCGGTGAGTTTATAGTTATGAAGTAGTTTTCTCACAATGTTTGAGAAATACCAGCGAGACCATTCTGCACACATACAATGTTTGAGAAATAGATAAAATTATTGTGTATCTCTTAATGTCTGAGATATATTTAGGCCAATTGTGTATCTCACGATGTCTGAGATATATCTAAGTCAATTGTGTATCTCACGATGTTTGAGATATAAGGAAGACCATTGCATACTTACAATGTCTTAATAATAATGAGACCATTGTATCAACTACAATGTCTAAGAAAGTTTTGTAGATCACAAAAATATATATGATCGAGGATATCTGGTTGTGCCATAATGCCTTGAAATAGGCATATGCAGTTATGTGTAGTCAATCATTTATATAAACAGTCTTTATATAAATAACATAGTATTGTGTTAAGGAGTAGGCATGGCGCACGGAATGTTGAAGACAACAATGAGTGATACGAGTTTAATGTAAGATGTAGTTATAGTCTAGGTTCATATGCAACCTGGTTCTCTATAACTGAAGCTCTGATACCAATCTGTAACACCCCCAAAATTATCGCAGCGGAAGATTGTGTCACTGGGGTATTACTTCATAGTTTGCAGATCAAGTTACAGAAAACGACTCTGAATGAGACGTTTTGAAATAAATTATCATTTGATTAAAATATCAGAGTTTACAAACAGAGGTCCCACAAGTTTGTACAATCATAAAAAGTACAACATAAAAGTTGTAATGTTTTTCGAATGATAATATATGCATTGTCTTCAAAATGTTTTCCCGTGCGCCTTCATGTGCCATGCCAGCTAATTCCTTTCGAACCTGAGATAACATGCTAAAAAGTGTCAAAACAAAGGTTGAGTGAGTTCATAGGTTTGTAAGTAAAACAGTTGATCACAAGATATCAAGTTTATAAAAGTAGTGGGCTACGTTGTATTATGCCCATAGTGCGTTTGATTGCCTAACCGGTCAATACAAACGATAGAAACCTCATAGGTTTGAAAACAGTAGTGGACAATATTGTTTGTAGTATAATTGCAATGTATACAATTATCTTCTTGATAGTTATTATTGCTCTAAGCTCATGGCACTCACGACTGACTGTTGTATATATATCATTGGACGATATATACAGTAAATAACTTGCCCCAGGTAGGTATTTTGCCCTATACCTAGATAATCTCAAATATAGTGCGCCTTGTTATTTCCGATAACGTAGACGGGTTTGTCAATTCCGATAGGCCTATCCACAATATTTGCGCTCACTCCCAGTGATTAGTGGTCCATGATGTTGGAACTTTTGCCAAAAACAACTTAGGCATGCAATAATACAGTCAAGGCATTCATTTTGCAAGTAATTGTCCATAATAAAGCATTTTAGCATGTAGTAAAAGCAGTAGCATGTATCTCCCCCAAAGAGTTTATAAAACAGTTAAGCAAAAGTTGGGGCTATGAAACTCACTGTAGTGATCAGCAGCGGAGTGTAACGATATAATGTTTATCAACGGTAGAGTATGACAAGATCACGATCTTTAACGATTACCTACGAAAGCATAGTAATCGCGTTTTAGTATAGTGTACGATATAAGTGTACAAGTATATGTAGTATGTTGGCTTTAAATATGATGTTGTACATGAATCCTTAAGTTAAAGTATCCCTTAAGTGTTGTTTGGCTTATAACCCTTTTATAAATAACCTCATACCATCGTTCGGGCTATCAAAATCAAGAGGTCGTGTAGTGAACGTGTAGAGGCAGCCAGACACTTTAAATCGTAAATCCATAACTCGTCAATACGACACTCCGAAGAGGCCTCTTTATGATAATGAAATTCCTTACTATTATTGTAGTTGTCATTTATAAGTAAAGTATTTGACGAGACAAATGTTATATAAAACATGTGTCGTGTTTCGTCAAAGACTATTGATTGACTTGTATGATGATATGATGATATAAGTTGTGTGTCGTGAAGTAGTTTAACATGCTATATGGTCATTACTTAGTTTGTCAAAGTCTAATAAAGTTTAATCCAATGAACCAAGTTTTAAAAACAAGTTTCGGGTCATTAAACTTATATTAGCCGTGCGGCTAAGTCAAACAAAAATCAAGGACATTCTTAAAGATATATCTAAGTTAAAATATCTTGAAACAACACCTTGGCTTAACCTTGGCTTTGTTTTGGCCTCAAGGAATCAAGATATCACTTAAAGTTTCTCAACTAAGGTTGTTTTCTAGTCAACAACAGGTCAGTTTAGTTTTTGTGGTGTTTAGCATTTTCTGTTAACTTTCTGCTGATGTGCTCCTGAGTTTATGTAGAAAACGTCATTCTAAGCAACTTTCGTGTTTTACACTTTTGCTGATTCGGACCAGAAAATGGTCAAAACCTTGTTTTAAAATCGTTTCAGCAAGCTTTCTTGTTCCAGCACTATATTTGCCTCTAGTAACACTTAACTAGGCATAACTTTTTAATCACAAGTCCTTTTTAAGTGATTCAAAAGCCTAAGTTTTAGTTTTTACTTCCTCTAACAGATTCTCAAGCTTAATCAAGTCCAAAGTCCAAAGTTTACTTATATCAATTGTCTAATAACAAGTATGTACTTATATTTCATTGCAGAAAGTTTGGCTGGACATTCAGTCCTGCCAAAATGACCATAAGTTGAGTTCTACAACTTTTTTTGACACACGAATTTCGCCAAAATTCAAGTTTCTGTCTTAGCTACATTTCATAAAACTGAGTCGACTTCCAGAAATGATCAGAAGCATGGGCTTTTCTTAAATGAAATATGGTGTGCAGATTTTGACATGTTTTGCCATTTTGGCTTTCATTTACTCATCGGGATGAGTTATGAGGTGTTCCACCCGGCGAAACGACCATAAGACATAGCTCTACAAGCCTATATTACTGAATTAACCTCAAAGTTTACTGAGATGATCAGTTTAATCAATATTTGGGACTATTTCAGGATTCAAACTCATAAAACCCACCTAAGGCTTGCTCTAGCTTCTTTTCATGTTACAAACTTCATGTACAACATCAATCATGTCATATTACATATACTGCTTATATCAAATTAAATCCAATAAATATTATTACAACCATATTGAATGTAAATGAAAAGTAACACAAATCTTACAATGATTTGGTTGGAAACAACAAGAATAATCAATCCTAAACCCTTTCTAATCTTCACCCTTGTCTTGAATCTTTTCACCACTTGATTCAAACCTTTATTAATCAACCAATAATTATCTTAATCTCAGCCCTTGAACCATTTATTATCTCTTAAACTAACCATGGAATCATCAAATCAACACTTGGACTATGTAGAGCTCATCAACCCCTTCAACTTTCTTGCATAACTTGTAGCTTGAATTCAAATGGAGGATGATGAAGGAGGAGGGGGGTTGTACGGCATCACAAGGGGAAGGAGAAGGCTTGAGAGGATATTTGGAGAGTTTGCATGTGCTAATGAGGATGATAACTAAGTTTGAGGTTTTTATCTATTTGTAAAATACACATGGCATGTGAAATGAGTTAGTATCATGAAAATGAGACATGTGTATGTGTATACACATGTATGAACGCCACCTTTAAGTAGGTAGTGATAAGTATGTTATTTTTGGTACTATCTTGAGTTATGTGGTGTAGTTTGGTCCCGGTAATTACTAATGTTAAGCCCTTAAGTCACGAAACTTAAAACCGGGCAACATAAAAATATAATACTTATGAAAATGTCTAAACTTATCAATATACTCCAACTAGGTATATTAAAGGTGTGATAAGTCTATTTGGGTGCGTCTATGTTGTTAGAACCTAATAACGTAGGCTTGAGTACGCGTCTTACGTAAAAAGTAACATGTTTACGTAAAAATAACGAAGTGGCAATAGTTCATATAAAATATGACTATTGGTAAAAGTAGAGTATTTTGAACACCTAGACTTATCGTAGTCTTGTGTTGACCGCGAGGAAAGTTTACACGATTAAACTTTCATAATTATTAAAGTCACAACTTTAAATAATTATTTATAGCCAAAGGTGAACAAAAATGTTCAGAGTGTAATAATTCATAAAAGATTGAATTATTTAACTTGGGAAATTACTGGTTACTACCAGTTACAGTATTTGATTTTACGTTACGCTAAAAGTCAAATAGTAAAAAGTCAAAGTCAACTTTTATGAAGTTAAAGGGTAAAATAATCATTTTACCCTATCAAAATTTACGAGTTGCTACAATATATGGCATAGGGGATGATAACCTTTTGTGATTTATTTTTACAGAAAAGTGGGAAGGATCACTTTATGAGTTTGGTTTGGGAAGAAGCGAAGTTGAGGAGACACAGAAAAGAAAAGCAGAAAGTGATGGTACGCAGAAGGTGGGAAAAAGAAAAGAAAAGTAGGGGCGATTTAGATAGGGTAGGATTTATTTTTAGTATTATTACTTTTATTATTAATTGTATCTTATGTACTCAGTACTGTATAAACTGCTCCGTTATAAATAACGTATTCCCGCATAAAATACTTTCCGAGTATCCATATTTTATAAATTTTATATTTACGGAGACATTTTGACGAGCAAAATAATAGGGTATTATTATGTTAGAAATTGGAAATTCCATGTTAAAGTGTCGGTCACCCCAATTATGGTCTAGCATATATTAGCTCGTAGATTTGTAGTTATTTACATTGTTGAGTAGTTAATTAATTAGTTTGTAGCGTAGATTAGTTTAGCGTAACACCATGGAGGAAGGACGAGTCTTTACCCACTGTATACTTGATCCACAGGCCGATAGGAGGTCGTGTATTTTGTAACTATAAATACCCCTTCCATCCTTGGAAGGGGTGGAGCTTTCTAATCTAACCTTTCACATTTTGTTCATCAAGTCTCTACCAAGAAACTCCCCTTCTCTACTTTCTCTCTCTAAAATGTCTAACATGTATTTTGATCATCCAAGACCACCCGAATCATCATAACACAATAATATTACGATCCTACAATTGGTTTCAGAGCCAAGGTTGTTGTGTTTTGATGATTTATTATGGCTCGAATACTTGTTTTTCACTGATTTCGTACCATTTTTTGTGTCGGAAAAATATTTTTTCCTACTTCTTTGTGATATCAGTTCTTAATTTGTTTTGTGTATCCTTTTTGGTAAAACAAAGTTGTCATGTGGTCTAATATCTGTTTTATGTATTTTGTCCAAACTGTCCTTTTGAGACTAATCTTTTTGTACCACGTTATACCTGTAATACATTCGTGGGTCATCTGGTCAGATTTTTATCAGTCAAACTGAGTCAAAAATGGGTCAAAACTGATGCAGTTAGATGTTTTTCTGGGTTTATTATGAAGATGGTCGGAAAAGTGGTCGGAAAACTCATCGGAAAAAAGTCTTATTTCTTCTACCGACTTGTCTAAGTGTCCAGATACACTGTTTTCAAAGCGAGTTGACTATTGAGTCAACTGCTGCTAGCGACTTGTCTATGCTAGCGACTTGTCTATGCTAGCGACTTGACTCATATCTAGCGACTTGACTCAGACCTAGCGACTTGACTCATGATCTAGCGACTTGTGCTACTAAGAAAAAAAAAAACTTGACAGAAAGGTAGAAGAAGGAGACCACGACCACATACCAACAAGACTCAAAATGACATCAGGTTAAAACCATCATCAGTCAACAAATACCAATACCAAATACAACTCAACTCGACCTCAATTATTTTTATCATCATCAGTCAAGACTAGAATCCAAATCTGAAAACTAAATGAACAAGCAAGACACGAGAAGATGCCAATATGGAAACCCACTTGCAAACAACCATACATCTATATCCTACTTCACATCTTCTTGACCTCTTGACTCAAAAAAAAGTCGAAAACCATTCCAAATCTCAGACTCATGTTCAATTTTTCAAAGATTGTTGTAATTAAACACTCATCTTCATTGACCCATAGCTGTGTTACTATCCGAATATAAAGAAAGAGTTTAACAAGTATGTCATATCTTTACTTTTATTCGGTCAAGAATCAAATCAAATCAAACAAAGATATACGAATATCTATACAAGATGAACAATCTCAGCATCACTTCTATTTTGTGTGTGGTTCTCAAAACGCTTAGACCTTACAAGATCTATACACACATGAAGTTTACATCACAGATCTCTCTTTACACAACTTTTGTTTATTGATCGAAAATTAAAACAAGATGAAAACAAGGTTGTTATATCTTGTTTTTCTTTCGGTGGAAACAATAACAAGAATCAAAATTAAAACCTACCTTTGATTGTTTGGATTTGATATCGTGGCCATCATACAACCTCATGCCATCCCTGTGGCGAGGTAATTATGTACTTCAATGGAATAAGATCCGTTTCTAGGATTGATTCATCTGGGTTTGATATTGATTGGTTTAATATCGATGCGTTTGTTATCAATAGTGTTGATGGTTTGATTTAGTTTTGTTGGTTTGATCCGTTCCTAGGATATTGTGGCTGAGATTCATGTTTTGAATGATGAGATGTGACTGATTAATCAGGATGGTGGCTGAATAATAAGGTGTGTTTTTAGGGTTTGTTAGTGAGAGGTGTTACCAGTAAAGGAGGGGGCGGATAATATGTTAAATGTGTTTAGGGTAACACGTTTTTAGGGGTTAGGAGTGGTGTGATATAAGCTTGTTTTTATACCCGATATTTTAGGTGTACATTCGTTATTTATACCGCGCCTGAACACTTGTGTACGAGAAGTTAAGATGGGCCTTTGTTTTGATGAACGTGTGTGTTATTCTTAGATTTGAAATGGGCTGTTGCAATATGTGACCAAATCTAACGTGACATGTGCTTACACGTTTTGATATTAAGCTCGAGCAAAATATTAATAGTATCATTAATATTAACGTTAATCAAAATATTAATGTAGTTTTGTGCTTAAGAGTATGTGGGCTTGGACAAACAAAGTGTCGGATTTGATATGTGTGCTTTATGCGAATATGAATGCGCTTAAGTGTCTTTCGAATTTTGGGTTGTCAATATTGGATCATGGGTTTTCATGGACTATTGTACCGGGTAATATATCAATTGGATTGGGTATACTTTTAGAACCGAGACAAGATAAAATTGATTACTTTGGCAGGTTGATGATCATTTTTGGATATGAAATGAGAAGTGTAATTTGATGATGCAATTTGACGATGAGATATGGTGTGTTATGAGATTTGATTGGTTATATGATGTGATAATGAGATTTGATGATGTGAGTTGATGTAATGATGAGATTCGTTATGAGGTTTGGCAATTTGGAATACACATTTTCACGGAAAACATTATGTCATGGCTTTAACTACTATTGAAAAATTGACTACGGGGTTGTTTAAACGATATTTCTTATTGAAATTTGAAGTGAAGTTTTTCAGGGGCGTTTACTTATTTCATCTTGTTTCTTTCTTCCCTTCCGCGAAGATGACTTGTTTGGGCGTTTATTGAGGGTGATAAAGACTTGGCTATTTAGTTGCGTTTGTGATACTTTCTCACTTAACCCACAACGTAGCTATCACTTCGGTGTCTCACTCAGTGGAGAATGTCAAGAGGTTTTGTACATTGGGTACACGTTTTTGTTCACGAGGATTAGTACAAGTTTAAGTAACAAATCTGGGAAATTCTACTTCATGATCAAGTTTGGTATATCGGGTTTACTTCTCCATATGGTCACTACTATAGCCGACATAATGAGTGAATGATGTGTTTACCGAAGTGTTTATTGGATGGTTGATGATGTTGATGTTGGATAATGAACTGTTGATGAACCACTGCATGTTCCCCTAAAACAGATATTCACCGAAACCAAAGTTGTCATAACACATTCAAGCTGACATTGTTTACGGTTTTGTCTTGATTTTGTAAAATCCCGCGAAAGAATCTATTTCTCGGTTTAAATCATAGACTTGTAAAATCCCGTGACAATGGAAACATCCTGGTAATAGTAAAGTGCATTTCCGGATCTATCTTACGGTTTATTCTTGGTTTTGTAAAATCCAGCGAAAGAAACTATTTCTCGGTTTAAACCATAGAGTTGTAAAATCCCGTAATGATGGAACCATCCTGGAGAAAGGAAAGTGTATTTCGGGATCTTATCTGATGCTGGTACTACGGTTTCTGCTTCGAAGAAGGGATAAATGGGTGTACTTCATGCATTGGGTGTTTGTTTGGATTTTCTTCATGACGGCTTGGTTACTTCAAAGTTTCACGGGGTTGTGCTTCTAACCATGGTCGGGATGAAACCATTATCATAGTTCACTTAAAACGTAAAAGGAGGCTAGATTTAAGCTTTTAACCAGAAGATGTGACAACGGGGTTAATTCACTATTATTTATTTGAGGTTGAAGTGAAATATCACGGGCGAGTGTACTTAGAATCTGAAGGTATCGGGGATGGATGGATGAAGATTCTTCATGATCCTTGTTCGAGCTTCTTATCAAAAAATGAAGACTTGGAAATCTAGTTATTTTTGGGTGTCTTTTACCTTTTCTGTTACCATTTGGGGGAATTGGGCTCTTACCACCACAAAATAACTATCACTTTAAGGAGTTACGTTGTAGTGCTCA
>OU343220.1:104794436-104807786 GCA_910596185.1 Chrysanthemum makinoi
ATGTAAGCAATATTACTTGTTAGTGTTTTATAAAAAATGTCTTTTGGTTTTATAACTTATTTAATATTATGTTTTGATGGTTTTAATATGTTTAGTAAAATAGTGTGTTAATAATATTGACTCAAAAAACTTTTTACGTTTTGTTGTTACGACTATTGATGTTTTAGTCGAAATGATTTTACATTTGTTATCGAGAAAATATTAGAAGATCGTAAAATTTAAATAAACATTTTATGGTTTATTTGTGTTAACAGCACCGACTACTATTTTATTCAAAGAACGTTTAAAAAAGTCGACCGACCATGCTACAAAGTATTTATTTTTGTACTATCTGTTTTAGACAAAATTACTTATACAGTTATGTGGTTTGTCCAAAATTAAGTAGCTGGCCAAATAGATGGGGTGATACTATTAAAAGCATCATATTTGTTTAAAAATATTTTTAAGTCGAACTTAAAAACGTTTTTGTGGTGCTAATGTTGTCATTTTTTCTTCAAGTGAGTATTAAAACCGTGATGACTATTTTACTCTTCAAGTTTTGCATCCACAGATCCCAGTTAGATTACATAAATAGTCCCTGTCATTTGGAGAAAATTGCATCCGCCGCCCTTAAACCTTTTTTTGAAAAAAATTTTCCAAAATTTGTTTTTCGAAAAATAATTTCAAAATTTTTTTCAGAACTTTTTTGGTCTAAAAACTTTTTCGTCTTATTTTATATGTTTTTGTCCGTTTTTTTTTCAAAAACCTTTTTTTTAATGTTTTTGGGAAATTTTCTTTAGGCATCAATGAAATTTTTTTTCGTCCCGTGAAAAAGTTCGGATACTTATTTTAAACAAGTGAATTTTTATCAGAAAACTTTTTTTGTCAAAAAATCCTATAAAAATATTCCGGAAAAAGTTTCGACAAAAGAATGAAAAAAAAATAAATCAAATTCTGGAAAAAATTTGGATGTCATAAGCGAAATAAATAAATTTTTGAAAAAAATAAATCGAAAAAATTAGGTCCAGCGAATGCAATTTCAGTAAACTCACGAGAGATCATTTATGTAATTTGAAAGTGAAAGCTGTCATCTACTCATATAAAGACAAAATGTCAATTAGTTTTCACAGTATTTTTGTTAGTTAAGCTACTTAAAAAAAGTATTGTTAAACATGTATGATTGCTTTTTAATAGTATTACCCTTAAATAGATACATTGATAGGTAGAAATACTACTTGGTTAAATCTTTCAACCTTTACTCTTTAGGGACCTTGAACCAAACTTATGGTATAAATCAATTATTGTTTTCATGCCTAGATAAATATACATGCAAATTGGACCCAACTAAACTGAAACAAATTAAAAAGTTAAGAGTATCATTCATTTGACAACTCCTACTCCTAATATGTATTCGACTAAAACGTTTGTCTTTGTTAGTGTATTATTATTGAGTGTGTAATGGGCCATGCCCGTATAGTCAATTTAGGGTATTGCATCTGTATTTATATTGTATCATTTCCTCAGTTATGGATATACAAATTAACCTAATCAACATGGTATCAGAGCCTTCGATCCTCTAATTAAACCTAATAATTTTTTTCGCTTTTCTCCCTTCCATTATGAGTTTGTGATCATAAACAAACAACCAATCATATCTCCATATCACGTTTTCAAACCATAAGCAAACATTCACTTATATCGGTAATAAAAAAAAAAAAACAACCAATCATCTCCTATACGTTATTTTACCACCATGGTCAACAAGATCCTCCCATCCCTACCCTCCCAAGCCAGATAAGCTACGCCAGCCATACCTCCCATCACAAGCCTTGTTCCCTGTGAAGCTCGATCTCGCTTGAAGTCAAACTACTCTCATGGTCTTCTTTTCAAAAGCCTTTGTGACGGTTTGGAAGTTTTGGATCACATCATTGCACCCACGCAATCCTCAGTGTCGTTGTTCCCCTACCACGGAATAATTAAAGGTGAATCCTCGTTAAGTCTTGGATATTTTTAACGTGTAATGATGTTCTTGTGGATTAGCCTTGTTAAAGCAAACCCTAAAACCGCACTAGACGCATGGACTTTCCTTGAAAAAATTTTCCTAGACAACAAAAGAACCAAAACTATTGCTCTTGAGGTGAGCTTCGGGTTTTAGACATAGGTGACATGACAGTGGACTCATATTTTGCTAAGATAGAGTCGATTGCAACTTTGCTTTCCGACCTTGGTTCTCCAATGCATGATGACGACCTCGTCACTTCTGCCATCAATGGTTTGAGTGACTGGTTTGCTCATGTAACCGAGCATCATACTGCAAACCCATTTCCTACAACTTGACGTTAGGTCCATGGTCACAACGAGGACCTGTTTAAAGCACAAAACCACTCCCTCGGTTTCACTCAACACATCCTCGGCACCACATGTTTTGTTAGCCGAGAGTTCTACAACCCAACCTCGTGATAACCGAACTCGTGACTCTCGTGGACCAACCTCAACAAATGTTTGTCGACATTTTGGTCGAACCGGTATGTTAAATGGGGATTGGCTTTGTTCATGCAAATAATACACCTCATGGACATGTTGTATCCTCCCAGAATTCACTTTGGTCTTCTCATAATAGTCAAACTAGTGGGATACCTAATACTAATAATGGTATGCTTAGTGGAATGGGCCAAGCTCAGTTGGTTGAATTAATACAAGCACAACAACGTCTACTAGCCCAAAATAGGTTGGTAGACAACATCTCACAAGCCTAACGTGTGTTACATGCCCAACAACAAAATTATCAGGCCAACGGACCACCAATACCACCCAAACCCTCACGGATTGACCCGAAATACAATACTGAGCTCCTCTAAGGCAACCCCGCACTCATAACACGGCACCTGGGTCCATTCGACAACCATCATTCATGAATACTTCGGGTTTGTATGCGGTACAATGGTCAAGATCGCTTCTTCCGCAAGCTTTCAATACCATGACCTTGGGATCTTGGGAATGTTGGATGGAATATGGACCGCAAATTAGTCTTTCCATTAAATTCTAATGCAAATAATCTTTGTACTATTTATAATAAAAGTATTTATCCGTCTGTCTTTGTTGGTAACGGTAACTCCATACACCGCTCACTAACACAGCCATAGCTTGTTGCTAACCTCACGTCTCTTTCATCTTCACAATGTTTTAATTACCTAAATTATAAAAAATTAATTTCCGTCAAGTCAATTTACATTGATAACAAAGTCTCTATCGAATTTGACGAGTTTGGTTTTGTGGGATTATTTGACTGTTAAATCCTCCTCCTGTGATGTGATAACACCGGTGACTTGTATCCATGACCCTCTCACCCTCACTTTCCTTGCTGAATGTCATCATTGGCACCAAAGACTTGGACATCTGGACATGAAGTGCTACGCTGCTTTCTAATAATTCAATTTTGAGTAATAAAGTGAAGTCTCCTCAACTTTGTCATGCTTGTCAGCTTGCAAGCATTTTGAGAACTTCCATTTTCTATCTTAAACCGTAGTTAAATTTCCTTTTGATATTGTGCATTGGGATTTGTGGACATCTCCCTTAAGTCAAAGTGGTATTATACTATGTTATGGACCATTATTCTCATTACTTACATTGGGTATATCCTTTAGTAATAAATCACGACACTTCAAGTTTGTTGAATTTCGTTCTCTTGTAAACTCAATTTAACTAAATTAAAGCTTTCCAATGTGACCATGGTGGAGAGTTTGATAACACCATTTTTAGCCAATTATTTACCAAACATGGCATCCACACGTTTCTCGTTGTCCGACGCCTCCCAACAAAATGGAAAATTTGAGGTATTGGTACCATTAATAACCTCATTCGTACCTTGCTTTTAAGCTCACCTTCGCCTTTATTGGGTTGAAGCACTTCACATGGCCACCTACCTTTTGAACATATTACCTTCCACAACAATCAACAATAACACACTCACTTTCGCCTATAACACTTCAACCAAATTACGTCTTCGTGTTTTGGTGTTTGTGTTATCGTTCTCGACAATCATAAACTTGGACCACGCTCTACACCTTGTATATTCCTTGGCTACCCATCCAATCACCGAGGCTTCATTGTTTAAACCTTTCCACAAACAAAATAATTATTTCCCGACATGTCACGTTTGATGAGACCATCTTCCCTTATGGATCAGTTACACCTAATGATGCTCCATCTTATACATTTCTCGATAATCTCCTAACTTTATAGCCGCCAAATTTTAACCCGGCGATCAACTCCTATCCTCACCTTTCAACCGGTCAACTCTCGCCCAGCCCGACTCACCTCGGTCAAATACCATCGACCCTTAACTACCGGTATTTGTCGGCCAACACACACAGTTAAAAATCCAAACAATAGAACCACCCACTACCCTGCCAATTACTGCAACCCATCCTCCTTTACCCAACCCAACCTCAACTCATCCCATGGTCACTCGCTTTCAAGTTGGAACAAATAAAAGAATCGCGTTATGCTTTGTCGTGTCTACTATTTCTCCCACTCCAAAGTCGTACGCCCTTGCCATCAAAGATCCTAACTGGCAACTTGCTATGCTTGAGAATATATCTTTAATTAAAAATAATACATGGGTTCTTGTGCCCGTAAATCGCAGAACATTGTTCGTTCCATGTGGTTATTCAAGCACAAGTATTTTGCAGCCTAATCAACAGTCTTCTCCTGTTTGTGACAAGTTTTACAATCAAATAGTTTGAGTTCAGTAAATAACAAGAATATATTGAGATAAAATATGGTTTAATATTATAAATAGTTAAAATTATCGTTCTAAATGAAAAAAATGTATTCAAAAACAGTTTTTTATGACCGTATATATTGATGTGTAGTTTCAGCCACATTTTGTTCTACGTGCATTTAATTGTTGGACCACAATTGTGACATTGGTTGTGGTGGAAATTAGTGACTTGGAGTCGCAATCGATATAATGTCACCATTTCTTGACTAATCAACTTGCGCGCATGGAACCCTTAATCACAAAGAAAATTTTATTTCAATAATGGGTTTCTCACGTCTATATCACCAAAGCTAGTCTATAATTCTTAAATTTATTACTTTTAAGTTGGAGATTCATTATATGTGATCGATCAAATTGATCATTCGTTACTTAAACGAGGTTTAAGTCACCATTACAGTTTTCGTACTAGAATTTTCAATTTCGTGACCTTTGGACTATGCCAAATTAAACTCTTTAATTGTTTCTAATGATTTTCACTTCTACCTTTTGATGAGCGATTACCCTTTTAGGAGCAAAATTAATGGCTCAATCACTTGAAAACGAATCATGATGTTGATCAAGATATTAATTGGGGAGAAAATGCCCACTGCAAGAAAATTGCCGCATATTTTCTATTTGCAAGGCTTTCCTTATGAAATAACTAGATAATGCCTTCCTACGTACAACCTTGCAAGAAAAAAAGAAAAAAATGACCATTGAAGATAAGACTACTATTATTGGAGGATAGTATAAAAGAGATGTTGAATATTCTTTTCAACGACACAACACATGCCAAAAAAACAAATGGGTCTACTACTATTTTTTTTGTTTGACAAAATTTATGGGAATTGAAACATTGATCTTGTGCATGGAATGAAACAAAGTCAGAAACACATGCATCAGCATACGTAGACCTTTCAAAGACAATAATGCAGGAGTCTCTAAGTTACATAGTCGATAATAAAGCTTTTCTAAAGTTTTTGATGCTAAAACTTTTAAAGTTTTGTAAAATGACATATTGCATGACATCGTAAAAGTTACATTGACAGAAACGTCATTCGATAATCAAACGAGTCAAGAAATTATCACAATACTTAAGTGTGTTTTTCAGAAAATATATTGAGCCGTCCAACAGGTTAAACCATCCGTGTAGGTGTCGTGCCAAGAACAAAACACTAATACTGTTCCGAAAATTAGACTAAGATTTTATATTAGTTTGTGACTCAACATTTGTTTGTTGATAATGACCAATGGTATTGTTATATGACTTGATGTTGATCATAGATTCACAGTCCATCGTGGTTTATGTGACCCATACGCCCAATAACCTTTTCAATCAATGAATCGTCCTGTACCTCGACTACTCGTAAACAGATCCATATCCCTTTCACATAGTGAACCGTGAAAAACATTAAATATAAGATGGTCACTTTTTGGTATAATTTATTGGTATCTAACATTAAATCACTATCTTTGTCAGAGAATAGCGGGTTAAAATAACTAAAAATAACTATTTTAGACATTAATTTTGACATTTTTGTCTTTCTTTAAGTATTATGATCATATTATGATAATTTTACCATTCAAAAAATATTTCAAAAAAAAAGCTCAACCATTTTACCTTTTAAAAGGTTATTAGCCCTAATTTATTTTCAAAAAGCTCAAATGTAGCTTAACTCCAATTTGAACTATGAACTATAGCAAGAACCACAAGACTGCTACATTTTTAATTGGTTGGCTATATTGTTTCCAAAGTAAAAGGTGCTATGAGAATACAATGACATGACATGACATGAACTCTGCTTCTCATGTTGGTAAAGGTTAACGACTATCGTTAAAAAAAAAAATAAGAAATCTTAGGGTTCAAATTTTGGTTAGTGCAAATGACTCTAATGTAACACTACGTCAGACTCCTTTAAACGAGTGGTTTTATTTAAGCGAATTTGCTAACGGCTGCTTAATAAACAACCTCTTAAAATGTAGAAAATGAAAAGTTTGAGTGTACTAAATCTTAAATCACATTTAATTGTCGTAAATTGTAAGTTTAATTACACGTTAACAAATCCATCATTTAATTTTAGTCTACGGAGGTGACTATAATAAAATAAAAAACAGAGCAAAAATATTGTATGTGTATTGTGAGATGTTTGGCCTATAGAGTCAAAATAGCATGAAACATGGAGAGTAAAATGTCAAAATCATTAGTTTACAAATAAAAATGTCAAAATCATGGTTTTACCAAAATAGAAAATCTAAACCGTCCAATGGAATATGATCTTATCACAAATTACATTCACTTTTTTTGTTCCCACTTTCTGTAGTCTGCATCACATGTAGTAATCTCAAGCAACCCTATATGTTTTGTTCGTTTCCCATTTTGTCTTTTATACATTTCTATTGAGTTGTACAAAATTATACTCAAAGCTTTTGGTCAATTTGTTACTAGTTTTACCTATGGGTTGGTTAAAATGACTACATTTCATTTCACACATTTGGTGATGTACATTTTAACACAATCTAGTCTATAAGACTTCCCTCACCATAGTCTTTGTTTAGTAATGTAATAATGTTTGGGGAAAGGATCCAGTGAGAAGAGAAAATAATATATGAAGGATGAGAAATATTTGTAGCCACACATTTCAAATGAAGAATGAGAAATTCATGGAAGATGCATCTTTTATTATAGGTGCATCTGAAATGTCTTGTGGTTACTTCTCATTCTTCTCATTTTACTTTTATTTCTCATTTGATCCATTCTCATAATGTTAGATCCTCCATGATTATTGGTTACAATCTTTCTTTTATTCTTTGATATAACTAAAACAAATGGTTTCTTGTTTTATTGTAACATGTAGCGAAATTTCTTATGCATTTCTTAGCCATGCATTCATATTTGTTTTTGCTTCTTTTCTTTTTTTGGCTTTTATCTAAAGCTTAATTAGTTATACACTTATATGTGGTATCTTGATTGTTTTAGTTTATCATTGTTGGCTGTTGCAAAATGGTCAAATGCTTAAGAATACTCTGTTGATTCCTAGATTTTTTTTTTATTTATTGATAAAAGAAAACTAGCAGGCATTAAATTACAGGGGACTTTAAACAGGTCCAAGAACAAGACATATGGCCTTTATACTTAAAGCCAAAGAAAGAATACAAACAAATATTATCAAAAATATCACTTTTTCTCATAGGAAGTGAACTAAACATAATTATTACGATCGGCGAATCCTATAAAGAAAGAAGCAATGATGATGTACATACATTGAATCTTCTCTTTAGACACGTGCCAAGAACTCAACTAATCTATCCAATGGTCCATGGAAGTAAACAAAGGAATAGAATTATCGCACCATGATCGAACAAGCCTCCAAATATTTTTAGCGATATCACATTCGAAAAAAATATGAAGGCTAGATTCGACATACCCGTTACAGGAAGGACACGATATATCCGAGATTTCAATGCCACGAGTAGAAAGGTTTAACCGATGCGGGAGCCTATCAATCTTTAAATGCCATAAGAAAATGTTCACTTTGCGAGGAAGGGTTTTGTCCCAACTAGTCGAAGTAGCCGAGGATGGAAGAAGAAGATGATCGTCTAAATGTTTACGAGTGATGCCAACCGGGAAAACTCCATCATTAGCAATGGACCAGTAGCATGCGTCTGAATTAGATGAAATGACAACTTGACTAATCTCGTTAATAAGATCATTAATGTATGCCTCATTACGAGTTCCAAGATCAGATCTCGACCAATTCCACGACCATTGGCTGTTGCGAATGTGATCAATAATCAAACAGCCTTTGTCTTGATCGAGCCGAAATAATCTGTTGTATCGAAGATACAATGGAGAATCACCTATCCATAAATCCTTCCAAAAGCGAATAATGGAACCACAACCCACTCGAAATCTAAGGGAGTCAGTGGGGAGGAAACCATTCGAATGAAGATAATTAGTAGATCCAACAATCTTATTCCAAACACCTTTCGTGCTACAACCGGCGTGATCAAAGCCACCCTCATGCCCATGTAGCGAACGGATAACTTTAATCCAAAGTTCATTACGGTTAGAAAAGAATCTCCATCGCCATTTTTGGAGGAGGGCAAGGTTAAACAACTTTAAGCTCCCAATGCCTAAACCACCTTTACCGAGAGAAGCTAAGACAGTAGGCCACTTTACCCAAGCTAATTTACTCGAGCCTTGAGAACCACCCCAAAAAAACGAGGCACAAATACTCTCTAAAGCCTTTAAGACATATTCGGGAGCTTTAAAAATAGACAGGTAATAAATACCGAAGCTTTCAAGCACTGACTTGATTAAAGTTAGGCGGCCACCTATAGAAAGGAGGTTTGCTTTCCACTTTGATAATCTCGATTCGAACTGATCAATAAAAAATTTCCAATTACTTGAAAGGTTCATATTAGAACCAATGGGAAGCCCTAAGCTAAGCAAAAGGAAAAGAGCCCGGGTTGCACCCGGTATGATTAGCCATGGAACTAACTTCTTCTTCAGAAATACCTACCCCATAAACATTTGATTTATGAATGTTAATTTTGAGGCCTGAATCAAGATAAAAAAAAACCTGTAAAACGCGAATGATATTGTCCATATTTACTTGCTACGTAAATTTATATCATCGTCAATCCATGACATATGTCAATATGTGTATTGTTTCAATGATTTTCTAAACTCGTTTTGGAGTCTCTGTCGCACCGGTTCTTACATAATTCTATAATTTTAGTTTCTTAACTGAAGTTAGATAAAACTCTTCTTCATCCCTTGTCAGTTTACATAAACAAGAGGTCCAAGTTGTAGTGATTCAAGAGCTAGAAAAAGTAAGGCATGTGATCATGATAAGAGAAGTGAAACAAAAGGCAGTGCACGATTAAGATTCCGATCAATTTCGATGTGAAGTCTTAAAATGACATATATAGTTGTGAAATGCTACCTAATAAATAAGCTAGTCAAGATACACATATATATCTGATTGTATCTTCCCACCAAATAAATAATCACTTTAATTATGACATTCAAGGTTAAGTTTTTACATTCATTTTCATTTCGAACGAAGTATATATCTAAACGAGGCTACAAAAACTCGTGCGTTGCACCGATTGGTTAAGGGTTGAATGTATACGTGTTTTTTACGTAATATTGTATGCAAGTAGTTACATGTAAGGTATTGCAATTGATGTTATCATAAGTTTTTATATTTAAAGTAATTTATTTAATATTTTAATAGCGATGCACACGAATTGTATCCAAGTTTTTATTGCTTAATGTTTGAGTAAATTCTTGAGTTGTTATCGCATGGTCTTTTGCGGTAGTAATTTTGATTACGCAATAGGTGGGAGGTAAATTCTTGTTAGCGTAATGTTGTTGTAACCTTGTCGCATAATGTTTACGCGGGTTTCGTTATGCAAATTTACTGTTCGCAAATTAATAACCACCGCATTCATTGTTTGCCAAAGTTGTTTTCATCCAAAATGAATGTGAGTTTGCATATGATGTTCTCACAACTTTTTGTACCATTCAAAACTCATTAGTTAATTTAGGTTCCTATTATTTTAGATAGTTAATTAACCTTATAAGAGTACATGTGAAGAGGTTTATGTTAATATGTTATATTTAAAAGAGCCTTTTCATATGTAATACTTTAATATTAGTATGTTACATAAATAATGTTTGGCCTATTTATTTGGTGCTTGTTTCATAATGAGATATAGAACCATTTGGTTTTTTATATATTTTATTTTCAATGGAAAATTTCGAGTTGATATGGAATTTATCGAATGTTGCTGGTTCTTCAAAATTGCATGATTGCATGCGATTGTGGTTTGTGCAACAGGAAAGTGAAGATGATGCATTATCCAAAATGTTATTTGGTTGTTGCCAACATTTGAGGTGGGTAATAGCGAAGAACCATACCATGATGGCAAACATGGAAGCTTATGGTGCTAACGGGGTTGCTTTAGAGTCACTTGAAGCTTTAAGAAAACCCAAAGAGGCATCGGTATTGCTTTACAGAGTTAAACAATTTGTTAGATGAAGCTGGCTGCCGTGAGGAAGAAGCTAATGCTATTAAGATGAATGAGTTTAAATAGTTGTTTGATTTTAGGTACTTTTGTTGGTTCTAATAATTTTAATGTTTTGTTTGTTTTTGTGTTGATGATATGTGAAAGAAATATATATTTATTTCAGGGCAAATGATAAACTTGTTGTATTTAAATTAGTTTACTTTTATTTAAAGTTTCAATTAACACAAACCGGAATTGTTAGTATATAAATATAAAGATAATCTATAAGTTATTATTATAATTTTTTTTTTAAATATTAGGATGTTAATGGTAATGCATTGTGTATAGAGGGGTTGGTTTAGATCCAATGTATAAATGAATGGTTTAAATTGCAATATTAGATATCTTCCTAAATACTGCATCTCACATTTATGCATGGAAGAATATGTAAGGGCTACAGTAACACCCAAAATAAATTTTCCAATGCATCTTGAGTGTTTTTTTGTGATTATTTGTGCAAATTGTAAGTTACATTATAATTATATATACTTACCTAACCATAATATCAACACACAACTATCCATAATTTTAACCCTAATCTTAAAATGGCTTCCACACCTAATATCGATGAAATGAAAGCTGCTACTGAATCCGGCAAGCTTAGTGATGCCTTCAGGGCGTTGATCTTGCGACATATAGCGAGAGGAAAAAAAGTTTTATTGAGCGTATGGGAGAAAGAGTAGCCGGTGAGGGAAGTTGTTGCCAAAAAGGAACAAACAATCGATGAGACTGGTAGGTTATTTACTCGTTTCAACGTTGTTGCAGCTACTGAGGAGTTTGCCCTTCGTGAGATACAGTTGAAGGATCGAAGGAAGATTGATTTGTTGGCTCAACTTTTGGTGCTATGTCGTCGGAGTCTGTTGGAGAAGGATGAGTTCTTGGAAAACTTGGATGAAGTTGATGACTCTGAAGATGAAGAATAGGATATTTTGGAAGTTTTTTTTTGTGTTTTGATGTACTCCCTCCGTCCCAAATTATAAGTCCATTTTGACTTTTTCAAAGTCTTTTCTTTCCTACTTTGACCTTAATTATTTTTTTTCGTGTTATATAATAATTGATGAAAAGTATACCAATGAAAAAGCATTTAAAACACAAGTCCATTTATATATTTTGCGTCAAGTATTTTATAACAATAATAGAAATAATTGTGGTCAAAGTTGATATAAAAAGACTTTGAAAAAATGAAAGTGGACTTATAATTTGGGACGGAGGGAGTATATATGATGGTTGTATGGAAGGTTTATTTGACTGCTACTATGTTATTATAACAATATATTGCTAATGGAAGTAACTGATCAATGATCAGTTTAATGGTTTTAAGTTTTAATCCTTTATTACCTTGAAGAAATTATTTATTTATTTACTTTTATCAGAAAATGGTCAAGTAGTGTGTGTTTGACTTTCAGTATTTCACACATCTATCTCTCTTACACTCGGTCAAAACACACAGTTAGATTCAAACATCAGATTTAGGCAATCAAACGCAAAATCAATCAAAATAAATGTTAAGCAATCAAATATTCTTTAGGGCTATTATAAAAGGCTTGATTCTCTGGTGATTGAGCGTAATATCTCACGTATTCGATTTGAATATGATAGAATGAAAGGGCGAATGTTAAAACGTTATAATTTATTGCAAGTTAGTTACTTTAGGATGTTTATTGATTTATAAATGATATTGTGTTATGTTATTTTCGATTCAATCTGGAAAATCAAGTATATGTTTTAAATATCATACTAAATTTGAAAGAGATTGAAGATTTTTATAATAGTTGTTAGAATGTTTCAATGTACAAAACTCAACTACTAATATTTAACAGACGCGTGCAAAATAACCCGGTAGACAAATTTTATTTAGCTTAAATCTGCCAATATTTGTTTTACTCGGGTATTAGTCATTTGAATAGGAAAAGTAGTTGTTTGATGATTTATGGCTCATTAGTTGAGGTAATAACGATTACGTGTTATACATGCAGTATGGGTAGGTGAATATCGATGTGCCGTTAGTTGATGCAAAAGTTGGGGGTGTTGAGGATATTGTGATGATATGAGAGTTGGTGAGTAAGAAGAATGGGAGATTTGCTCATACTGTCATAGGTAATACAGTGATGAAGCAGCAGTTTGATTTGATTTGAAGTATACATAACTATAAATATGCATTTGTGGATTAAAATCCGTACTTAGTTTTTTAAAGTTTGCAGGGCTAGTGAACGCAACACAAATTATAATGATATTTTAAGCAAAGCGGGGGTTTTCTCTTTAGTAGAGCGAAAGAATGAGATTATTCATCAATGAGGCAGCGGAGCAAACTGCTTATGCTGATCGCATAATAGTCAAAAAGGTATGCAGTTTATTAACTATTGAATTTTCAAAGTTTATGCTGGTTGAATTGGTATTATGATAACAACAGTTGGGTTATGATTTATTAATGTTAGGAATTAGAAATTCCAGGTATTAAAGAGTCGATCACCTCAAGTATATGTAATCTTTAGAAAGCTCGTAGTCATAGTACTTTTATGTTAAGTAGTGTT
>OU343220.1:104807886-104930147 GCA_910596185.1 Chrysanthemum makinoi
AAATTCTTTTCCAATCAAGTCCGTTTATCCATTCCAAAAAGGTGTCAAGAGAGCAATTCCCCAAGTAGCCGAATTGGATGCGGGCCAATCTCTTTGTATATAATGCTCAAGAACTTCCGGCCACACATCATGAAGGTAATGAAGAACACCTCCCCTATGTTCACATCTTTCCCCCTCGATGAATGTGTATGAAGCTGAAGAATCCAAAGTACACCAATATTCAAGAAACCTCCCTGAATACACATCAAGGAGTGGGTGGTAATGAAGCAAGAACACCCCCCTATGTTCACATATTGGCCCCTCATGAATGTATGAACCTCAAGAACCGGTACACACATTCCCACCAAATGAATAACTGATAACACCTCCCTCATGTTATACATTTATCTCCCCTGAATATGTCATACTTGTGTACCTCTTTTATCTTCAGAAACTTTCTCTAACATCACTTCCCCCACGTAGTTGGAATAAGAACACTAAACGCCATGAGATAAACATTGAGTTTCTTTGCGGTAATGACCTTTTTCTTCCTGGGATATCTCCAATCACTTAGAAGTATTAAGTTCATCAAGTTTACTCGCGTTTTAGATGCGTGTCTCCTTCCCCCTTGCCGTTTTGACACTTCTAATCATCAATCATATTATAAGCCCAAATACTTGAAATCTTTTGAGAAGAGCACTATTAGCACAAATATATATGTGAGAGTCAACTTGCTGGCAGTGAGCAGGTCTAATTGGGATTAAATCAAACATTTCACCCTTCCCCAATTAGTGCTCTCCCCTAAACCGACAATCTTTATGATAAATGCCTTGAATAAGAAGAAGTCTTTAGATCGTTAAATGCAACTTGTCTTTAGTCTTCTAACATGTAGCAGAAAATGTAGAACCGACTGTAGACTCGACCTTCTTCAAGATTGTCCATTTGGGGAATAAATAGTTAACATCTTCATCACAACAAAAAGTATTCTCGTTAACTTATATGTAGCAAATCCCCTTAACTCAAATCCCTCCCAATCAAACAAGAACAGAAAGATGTTCATTAAGAAAATCAGCCCAGCAACTAGAAGCACTTTGTCATTAATCAAATCAACTCGTGTGAAGATTTCAACCAACGGCTCTTAAAAGAAACTCCATGTGAAGATGACCCGATAAGAAGAAGCTCGATTCTTACATGAGTTAGGAGCCGTTTGACCATTTATTCTCATATAACACAACATGTAGTGTCATCATACTTCTTCTCCCCCTCAAGAATTACAGATGAAGTTGCCATTCTTGACTAAATAAGTGAAATTATCCAAAAGTATTCTATTCACATCTCCCCACAAATTAGCACATGATGTCGCCATCGTCATTATAGTTGAGCAAGTGGAAGAAAACAATCACGGTAGCCGGTTCACTTGATGTTGGAAGCGCATGGAAAAAGCATGAAGCATGTTGATGAGAATGGTCATAATAAGAAGATTTCTCTTCTTCCGAAGATAAAGCACACCTAAACGTACACTTTTCTTTTCTTTAGAGAACGGCTTGAACTTGTGTTCAAACGTCTATAATCTCTTTTCTCTGGCAAAACTTGTAATCCACCCCATTATCATTCAGTAGGCCCTTTGTAGTGATAGCTGATGGAGAAAACCCAATATGATGAATTTGACCCTAAAGAAAAGTAACCCGAACTCATGACTTAAACTTGCACATATGTAACAAAGAGCGGTGTCGAGACTTCATGCCCATTTGAATCTCTAAGTACTCTATACTCTTCAACCAACCAACCATCGAGTATAGACGTACATCACCTCTTGAAAATCCACAATTGAATGTGACACTGAGCACTACAACGTAACTCCTTAAAGTGATAGTTATTTTGTGGTGGTAAGAGCCCAATTCCCCAAGTGGTAAAGTAGAGGTAAAAGACACCCAAAAATAACTAGACGTCTTCATTTTTTGATAAGAAGCTCGAACAAGGATCATGAAGAATCTTCATCCATCCATCCCCGATACCTTCAGATTCTAAGTACACTCGCCCGTGATATTTCACTTCAACCTCAAATAAATAATAGTGAATTAACCCCGTTGTCACATCTTCTGGTTAAAAGCTTAAATCTAGCCTCCTTTTACGTTTTAAGTGAACTATGATAATGGTTTCATCCCAACCATGGTTAGAAGCACAACCCCGTGAAACTTTGAAGTAACCAAGCCGTCATGAAGAAAATCCAAACAAACACCCAATGCATGAAGTACACCCATTTATCCTTCTTCAAGCAAACCGAGTACCAAAAGACGATAAGATCCCGAAATACATTCCTTTCTCCAGGATAGTTCCATCATTACGGGATTTTACAACTCTATGGTTTAAACCGAGAAATAGTTTTTTCGCGGGATTTTACAAAACCAAGAATAAACCGTAAGATAGATCCGAAAATGCACTTTACTATTACAAGGATGTTTCCATTGTCACGGGATTTTACAAGTCTATGATTTAAACCGAGAAATAGATTCTTTCGTGGAATTTTACAAAATCAAGACAAAACCGTAAACAATGTCAGCTTGAATGTGTTATGACAACTTTGGTTTCTGTGAATATCTGTTTTAGGGGAACATGCGTGGGTTCATCAACGTTCATTATCCATCAACATCATCAACCATCCAATAAACACTTCGGTAAACACATCATTCACTCATTATGTCGGCTATAGTAGTGACCATATGGAGAAGTAAACCCGATATACCAAACTTGATCATGAAGTAGAATTTCCCAGATTTGTTACTTAAACTTGTACTAATCCTCGTGAACAAGAAACAGTGTACCCAATGTACAAAACCTCTTGACATTCTCAACTGAGTGAGACACCGAAGTGATAGCTACGTTGTGGGTTAAGTGAGAAAGTATCACAAACGCAACTAAATAGCCAAGTCTTTATCACCCTTAATAAACGCCCGAACAAGTCATCTTCGCGGAAGGGAAGAAAGAAACAAGATGAAATAAGTAAACGCCCCTGAAAAACTTCACTTCAAATTTCAATAAGAAATATCGTTTAAACAACCCCGTAGTCAATTTTTCAATAGTAGTTAAAGCAATGACATAATGTTTTCCGTGAAAATGTGTATTCCAAATTGCCAAACCTCATAACGAATCTCATCATTACATCAACTCACATCATCAAATCTCATTATCACATCATATAACCAATCAAATCTCATAACACACCATATCTCATCGTCAAATTGCATCATAGATTACACTTCTCATTTCATATCCAAAAATGATCATCAACGCCGTAATCAATTTTATCTTGTCTCCGGTTCTAAAAGTATACCCAATCAATTGATATATTACCGGTACAATAGTCATGAAAACCCATGATCAATATTGACAGCCCAAAATTCGAAAAGACACTTAGCGCATTCATATTCGCATAAAGCACACATATCAAATCCGACACTTTGTTTGTCCAAGCCCACATACTCTTAAGCACAAAACTACATTAATATTTTTGATTAATTAATATTAATGATACTATTAATATTTTGCTCGAGCTTAATATCAAAACATGTAAGCACATGTCACGTTAGATTTGGTCACATATTGCAACAGCCCATTTCAAATCTAAGAATAACACACACGTTCATCAAAACAAAGGCCCATCTTAACTTCGTACACAAGTGTTGGCCTTGGTATAAATAACGAATGTACACCTAAAATATCTGGTATAAAAACAAGCTTATATCACACCACTCCTAACCCCTAAAAACGTGTTACCCTAAACACATTTAACATATTATCCGCCCCTCTCCCCTCGTAACACCTCTCACTAACAAACCTAAAACACACCTTATTATTCAGCCACCATCACGATTAATCAGTCATCTCATCATTCAAAACATGAATCTCAACCACAATATCCTACGAACGGATCAAACCAACAATACAAAATCAAACCATCAACACTATTGATAACAAACGCATCGATATTAAACCAATCGATATCAAACCCAGATGAATCAATCCTAGAAACGGATCTTATTCCATTGAAGCACATAATTACCTGCAGGGGATGGCATGAGGTTGTATGATGGCCGAGATCAAATCAAACAATCAAAGGTAGGTTTTAATTTTTGATTCTTGTTATTGTTTTCCACCGAAAAGAAAAACAAGATATAACAACCTTGTTTTCATCTTGTTTTAATTTTCGAACAATAAACAAAAGTTGTGTAAAAGAGATCTGTGATGTAAACTTCATGTGTGTATAGATCTTGTAAGGTCTAAGCGTTTTGAGAACCACACACAAAATAGAAGTGATGCTGAGATTGTTCATCTTGTATAGATATTCGTATATCTTTGTTTGATTTGATTTGATTCTTGACCGAATAAAAGTAAAGATATGACATACTTGTTAAACTCTTTCTTTATATTCGGATAGTAACACAGCTATGGGTCAATGAAGATGAGTGTTTAATTAAAACAATCTTTGAAAAATTGAACATGAGTCTGAGATTAGGAATGGTTTTCGACTTTGTTTTGAGTCAAGAGGTCGAGAAGATGTGAAGTAGGATATAGATGTATGGTTGTTTGCAAGTGGGTTTCCATATTGGCATCTTCTCGTGTCTTGCTTATTCATTTAGTTTTCAGATTTGGATTCTAGTCTTGAATGATGATGATAAAAATAATTGAGGTCGAGTTGAGTTGTATTTGGTATTGGTATTTGTTGACTGATGATGGTTTTAACCTGATGTCATTTTGAGTCTTGTTGGTATGTGGTCGTGGTCTCCTTCTTCTACCTTTCTGTCAAGTTTTTTTTTTTCTTAGTAGCACAAGTCGCTAGATCATGAGTCAAGTCGCTAGAGTGGAGTCAAGTTGCTAGATATGAGTCAAGTTGCTAGCATAGACAAGTCGCTAGCATAGACAAGTCGCTAGCAGCAGTTGACTCAATAGTCAACTCGCTTTGAAAACAGTGTATCTGGACACTTAGACAAGTCGGTAGAAGAAATAAGACTTTTTTCCGATGAGTTTTCCGACCACTTTTCCGACCATCTTCATAATAAACCCAGAAAAACATCTAACTGCATCAGTTTTGACCCATTATTGACTCAGTTTGACTATTAAAAATCTGACCAGATGACCCACGAATGTATTACAGGTATAACGTGGTACAAAAAGATTAGTCTCAAAAAGACAGTTTGGACAAAAGACATAACACATATATTAGACCACATGACAAATTTGTTTTAGCAGAAAGGATACACAAAACAAGTTAAGAACTGATATCACAAAAACGTAGGAAAAAATATTTTTCCGACACACAAAAAAATTGGTACGAAATCAGTTAAAAAAAAGTATTCGAGCCATAATAAATCATCAAAACACAACAACCTTGGCTCTGAAACCAATTGTAGGATCGTAATATTATTGTGTTATGATGATTCGGGTGGTCTTGGATGATCAAAATACATGTTAGACATTTTAGAGAGAAAGTAGAGAAGGGGAGTTTCTTGGTAGAGACTTGATGAACAAAATGTGAAGAAAGGTTAGATTAAGCTCCACCCTTTCCATGGATGGAAGGGGTATTTATAGTTACAAAATACACGACCTCCTATCGGCCTGTGGATCAAGTATACAGTGGGTAAAGACTCGTCCTTCCTCCATGGTGTTACACTAAACTAATCTACGCTACAAACTAATTAATTAACTACTCAACAATGTAAATAACTACAAATCTACGAGCTAATATATGCTAGACCATAATTGGGGTGACCGACACTTTAACATGGAATTTCCAATTTCTAACATAATAATACCCTATTATTTTGCTCGTCAAAATGTCTCCGTAAATATAAAATTTATAAAATATGGATACTCGGAAAGTATTTTATCTGAGAATCGTTATTTATCTTGAATGATTTATCTGATCTTGAGTACATAAGATACAATTAATAATAAAAGTAATAATACTAAAAATAAATCCTACCCTATCTAAATAAGCCCTACTTCTTTTCTTTTTCCACCTTCTTGCACAATCAAACTTTCTGCTTTCTTTTCTGTGTCTCCTCAACTAGCTTCTTCCCAAACCAAACTCATAAAGTGATCCTTCCCACTTTTCTGAAAAATAAATCACAAAGGTTATCATCCCCATATGCCATATATTGTAGCAACTCAGAATTTTGATAGGGTAAAATGACTATTTTACCCTTTAACTTCATAAAAGTTGACTTTAACTTTTTACTATTTGACTTTTAAGTAACGTAAAATCAAATCTGAATGGTAGTAACCAGTAATTTCCCAAGTTAAATAATTCAATCTTTTATGAATTATTACACTCTGAACATTTTTGTTCACCTTTGGCTATAAATAATTATTTAAAGTTGTGACTTTAATAATTATGAAAGTTTAATCGTGTAAACTTTCCTCATGGTCAACACAAGACTACGATAAGTCTAGGTGTTCAAAATACTCTACTTTTACCAATAGTCATATTTTATATTAACTATTGCCACTTAGCGTTATTTTACGTAAACATGTTACTTTTACGAAGACGCTCTCAAGCCTACGTTATTAGGTTCTAACAACATAGACGCACCCAAATAGACTTATCACACCTTTAATATACCTAGTTGGAGTATATTGATAAGTTTAGACATTTTCATAAGTATTATATTTTTATGTTTCCCGGTTTTAAGTTTCGTGACTTAAGGGCTTAACATTAGTAATTACCGGACCAAACTACACCACATAACTCAAGATAGTACCAAAAATAACATACTTATCACTACCTACTTAAAGGTGGCGTTCATACATGTGTATACACATACACATGTCTCATTTTCATGATACTAACTCATTTCACATGCCATGTGTATTTTACAAAGAGATAAAAACCTCAAACTTAGTTATCATCCTCATTAGCACATGCAAACTCTCCAAATATCCTCTCAAGCCTTCTCCTTCCCCTTGTGATGCCGTACAACCCCCCTCCTCCTTCATCATCCTCCATTTGAATTCAAGCTACAAGTTATGCAAGAAAGTTGAAGGGGTTGATGAGCTCTACATAGTCCAAGTGTTGATTTGATGATTCCATGGTTAGTTTAAGAGATAATAAATGGTTCAAGGGCTGAGATTAAGACAATTATTGGTTGATTAATAAAGGTTTGAATCAAGTGGTGAAAAGATTCAAGACAAGGGTGAAGATTAGAAAGGGTTTAGGATTGATTATTCTTGTTGTTTCCAACCAAATCATTGTAAGATTTGTGTTACTTTTCATTTACATTCAATATGGTTGTAATAATATTTATTGGATGTAATTTGATATAAGCAGTATATGTAATATGGCATGATTGATGTTGTACATGAAGTTTGTAACATGAAAAGAAGCTAGAGCAAGCCTTAGGTGGGTTTTATGAGTTTGAATTCTGCAACAGTCCCAAAGATTGATTAAACTGATCATCTCAGTAAACTTTGAGGTTAATTCAGTAATATAGGCTTGTAGAGCTATGTCTTATGGTCGTTTCGCCGGGTGGCACACCTCATAACTCATCCCGATGAGTAAATGAGAGCCAAAATGGCAAAACATGTCAAAATCTGCACACCATATTTCATTTAAGAAAAGCCCATGGTTTTGATCATTTCTGGAAGTCGACTCAGTTTTATGAAATGTAGCTAAGACAGAAACTTGAAGTTTGGCGAAATCCGTGTGTCAAAAAAAGTTGTAGAACTCAACTTATGGTCATTTTGGCAGGACTGAATGTGCAGCCAAACTTTCTGCAATGAAATATAAGTACATACTTGTTATTAGACAATTGATATTAGTAAACTTTGGACTTTGGACTTGATTAACCTTGAGAATCTGTTAGAGGAAGTAAAAACTAAAACTTGGGCTTTTGAATCACTTAAAAAGGACTTGTGATTAAAACGTTATGCCTAGTTAAGTGTTACTAGAGGCAAATATAGTGCTGGAACAAGAAAGCTTGCTGAAACGATTTTAAAACAAGGTTTTGACCATTTTCTGGTCCGAAACAGCAAAAGTGTAAAACACGAAAGTTGCTCAGAATGACGTTTTCTACATAAACACAGGAGCACATCAGCAGAAAGTTAACAGAAAATGCTAAACACCACGAAAACTAAACTGACCTGTTGTTGACTAGAAAACAACCTTAGTTGAGAAACTTTAAGTGATATCTTGATTCCTTGAGGCCAAAACAAAGCCAAGGTGTTGTTTCAAGATATTTTAACTTAGTTATATCTTTAAGAATGTCCTTGATTTTTGTTTGACTTAGCCGTACGGCTAATATAAGTTTAATGACCCGAAACTTGTTTTTAAAACTTGGTTCATTGGATTAGACTTTATTAGACTTTGACAAACTAAGTAATGACCATATAGCATGTTAAACTACTTCACGACACACAACTTATATCATCATATCATCACACAAGTCAATCAATAGTCTTTGACGAAACACGACACATGTTTTATATAACATTTGTCTCGTCAAATACTTTACTTATAAATGACAACTACAATAATAGTAAGGAATTTCATTATCATAAAGAGGCCTCTTCGGAGTGTCGTATTGACGAGTTATGGATTTACGATTTAAAGTGTCCTGGCTCCTCATACGTTCACTACACGACCTCTTGATTTTGATAGCCCGAACGATGGTATGAGGTTATTTATAAAAGGGTTATAAGCCAAACAACACTTAAGGGATACTTTAACTTAAGGATTCATGTACAACATCATATTTAAAGCCAACATACTACATATACTTGTACACTTATATCGTACACTATACTAAAACGCGATTACTATGCTTTCGTAGGTAATCGTTAAAGATCGTGATCTTGTCATACTCTACCGTTGATAAACATTATATCGTTACACTCCGCTGCTGATCACTACAGTGAGTTTCATAGCCCCAACTTTTGCTTAACTGTTTTATAAACTCTTTGGGGGAGATACATGCTACTACTTTTACTACATGCTAAAATGCTTTATTATGGACAATTACTTGCAAAATGAATGCCTTGACTGTATTATTGCATGCCTAAGTTGTTTTTGCCAAAAGTTCCAACATCATGGACCACTAATCACTGGGAGTGAGCGCAAATATTGTGGATAGGCCTATCGGAATTGACAAACCCGTCTATGTTATTGGAAATAACAAGGCGCACTATATTTGAGATTATCTAGGTATAGGGCAAAATACCTACCCGGGGCAAGTTATTTACTGTATATATCGTCCAGTGATATGTATACAACAGTCAGTCGTGAGTGCCATGAGCTTAGAGCAATAATAACTATCAAGAAGATAATTGTACACATTGCAATTATACTACAAACAATATTGTCCACTACTGTTTTCAAACCTATGAGGTTTCTATCGTTTGTATTGACCGGTTAGGCAATCCAACGCACTATGGGCATAATACAACGTAGCCCACTACTTTTATAAACTTGATATATTGTGATCAACTGTTTTACTTACAAACCTATGAACTCACTCAACCTTTGTGTTGACACTTTTTAGCATGTTATCTCAGGTTCGAAAGGAATTAGCTGGCATGGCACGTGAAGGCGCACGGGAAAACATTTTGAAGACAATGCATATATTATCATTCGAAAAACATTACAACTTTTATGTTGTACTTTTTATGATTGTACAAACTTGTGGGACCTCTGTTTGTAAACTCTGATATTTTAATCGAATGATAATTTATTTCAAAACGTCTCATTCAGAGTCGTTTTCTGTAACTTGATCTGCGAACTATGAAGTAATACCCCAGTGACACAATCTTCCGCTGCGATAATTTTGGGGGTGTTACAGATTGGTATTAGAGCTTCAATTATAGAGAACCAGGTTGCATATGAACCTAGACTATAACTACATCTTACATTAAACTCGTATCACTCATTGTTGTCTTCAACATTCCGTGCGCCATGCCTACTCCTTAACACAATACTATGTTATTTATATAAAGACTGTTTATATAAATGATTGACTACACATAACTGCATATGCCTATTTCAAGGCATTATGGCACAACCAGATATCCTCGATCATATATATTTTTGTGATCTACGAAACTTAGACATTGTAGTTGATACAATGGTCTCATTATTATTAAGACATTGTAAGTATGCAATGGTCTTCCTTATATCTCAAACATCGTGAGATACACAATTGACTTAGATATATCTCAGACATCGTGAGATACACAATTGGCCTAAATATATCTCAGACATTAAGAGATACACAATAATTTTATCTATTTCTCAAACATTGTATGTGTGCACAATGGTCTCGCTGGTATTTCTCAAACATTGTGAGAAAACTACTTCATAACTATGAACTCACCGACTCTTTTGAACATTATGTTGATTCTCTTTGATTATTTAACTCCTCGTCTTCGAAGATGTGTGTAAACATTCATTCCATACTCTTGGAACACCTACATCGTCTCGTAATACACCACCTTGTAACTCATTGATTAAGTATGAGTGTTGTGTCAGAAATTCTTAAGTAGGATGATTTGGAATGTCCTTATTTAAATGGACTGGGACGCCTTTTCATTTAAATAAAGAAATTTCAAATTGCCGAACCATAAGTTTATGATTTCTTACTTACATAAATTGGGACGCTTCTTTATGTAAGTAATGAATTATAAATGAGTGGGCTTATTTGTATCCGATATGACATGATTATGAACTCGGACTCGAGAATCACAAGTATTCTCTGAAAAGATCTAGAAAACACGATAGTGTTTTACCACTCAACAAAAATCTTAAGACCTCATTTGAACAACCTAAGTTCATTCTTAAGTTATCTCTTTTGCTGATACAAATCCTTACAAACATGGACCGTTTGTTGAGCTAACAAAATTGGTTAAATTCAATTGAAACCTGACCTGATAGAATCAGATGTTTCAAGAACATAATTGAAACCCGACCTGATAGAATCAGATGTTTCAAGAACATAATTGAAACCCGACCTGATAGAATCAGATGTTTCAAGAACAAAATTGAAACCCGACTGATAGGATCGGATGTTTCAAGAACATAATTCGGTTGCCATAGATTTGATTATGCACGAGTCGAATAAGTCAAAGTATTCCATATTATTGAGCTAACGGACTTGTTACACTCATTGAGCTAATAGACTTAGTTCAGTCTCGAACTAACAAATTGGGTACGATATCCCATTATGTATCACATAAGCTTTCCCACGAGCTTTTCCTATTGGTTGGCCATTATTTAGAGAACATTATTTCTCGAAGGGTTCTCACTTTCCACATCCCATTATCGTTTGCTACTATTGTCGTCACTGTTGTTATTTTTGCTATTGTTGGATCTTTGAGCAGTCTAAGCTCGCACAACTTGATCCACTTGGTTACGAGACATCTGAATTATTTCATCCAGTGTGAGTGATCAAACGAAGTTTCGTTCTCTTAAATACTGAGTAGAAGTTCTCAGATGAACTTTTCCCATAAATTCTCATTGGTTGAGATCATCACTGGGCACACCATTGCCAACTCTTGAGAGAGACGAATATAAGTTGTGATATCAACACCAATCGACAGCAAGGAAACTTCATTTCCATTTCTTGCACCTCATTCCGAGGGCAATACTTCTTGAAGTATAATTTCTTTAACTCAGTCCAAGCAATCTAGTGAGTATTCTCAATACTAATAGATTGAGCAACAACATTTTACCCTGACAAAGCAATGTCTAGAAGCATGCTTGTGGCATATTTGAATTTGCAATATTAAGCACAATTGCTGATTAAAATTTATGAGCTTGCCGTTCACGAAATCATTGTAAAGAATCTAGTACATTGTTCACTTCATGGCCCCGCAATATTAGGCCACACATTATCACAAGAAAGGTTATACAGATGTAAGCGTTAACTTTCAAAATATCATACTAGGATTAAGGTTTTGTTGAAAGCCTCATTGCGGTAAGGTATGATTCGTTTGGGGAAATTAGAAAGACCAAACTTAAGATATATTGAACTTTATACGATATTAGCAAGAATTGGCCTGGTAGCTTTCAGACTTGAGCTACCACTCAAACTTATCGTTACCGCCGCCTTCGTGTGTGCATTCTGAAGAAGTATCATACTGATGAGACACTCACTATTTATTTGGAAGAGAACAAGATTGATTAACGTTTGAACTTTATCAGAGAATCTACTAAGATCATGGACCATGAGGTCAAACGACTTAAGCAAAGTTGCATTCCTATTGTCAAGACTCAATGGAACTCTAGAAGAGGTCCTGAATTCACGTGGGAACGTGGAGATGAACTCAAATATACTGTTAGCAGATAACACTCACTGAACTTCGTGACAAAGTTCCATTACATAAGTACCCCCACCCCTTCTCGGGAACATCATTAACTCATAACACAAACTAAATCATGAGGACATTATTTCCATAACTGGTGGAGGCTGTAGCAACTCGTAAAATTTCATAGGGTAAAATGACTGTTTTACCCTTTGACTTTTTACTATTTGACTTTTACCATAACGTAAAAGCAAATCTGTGAATCAAGTAGTAACCAGTAATTTCCCAAGTTAAATAATTCAATCTGTTTCGAATTATTACAATCTGAACATTTTTGTTCACCTTTGGCTATAAATAATTATTTAAAGTTGTGACTTTAATAATTATGTAACTTTAATCATGTAAACTTTCCTCGCGGTCAACACAAGACTACGATAAGTCTAGGTGTTCAAAATACTCTACTTTTACCAATAGTCATATTTTATATGAACTATTGCCACTTCGTTATTTTTACGTAAACATGTTACTTTTTACGTAAGACGCGTACTCAAGCCTACGTTATTAGGTTCTAACAACATAGACGCACCCAAATAGAATTATCACACCTTTAATATACCTAGTTGGAGTATATTGATAAGTTTAGACATTTTCGTAAGTATTATATTTTTATGTTGCCTGGTTTTAAGTTTCGTGACTTAAGGGCTTAACATTAGTAATTACCGGGACCAAACTACACCCCATAACTCAAGATAGTATCAAAAATAACAAACTTATCACTACCTACTTAAAGGTGGCGTTCATACATGTGTATACACATACACATGTCTCATTTTCATGATACTAACTCATTTCACATGCCATGTGTATTTTACAAAGAGATAAAAACCTCCAACTTAGTTATCATCCTCATTAGCACATGCAAACTCTCCAAATATCCTCTCAAGCCTTTTCCTTCCATTGTGATGCCGTACAATCCCCCCTCCTCCTTCATCATCCTCCATTTGAATTCAAGCTACAAGTCATACAAGAAAGTTGAAGGGGTTGATGAGCTCTACATAGTCTAAGTGTTGATTTGATGATTCCATGGTTAGTTTAAGAGATAATCAATGGTTCAAGGGCTGAGATTAAGACAATTATTGGGTGATTAATAAAGGTTTGAATCAAGTGGTGAAAAGATTCAAGACAAGGGTGAAGATTAGAAAGGGTTTAGGATTGATTATTCTTGTTGTTTCCAACCAAATCATTGTAAGATTTGTGTTACTTTTCATTTACATTCAATATGGTTGTAATAATATTTATTGGATGTAATTTGATATAAGTAGTATATGTAATATGGCATGATTGATGTTGTACATAAAGTTTGTAACATGAAAAAAAGCTAGAGCAAGCCTTAGGTGGGTATTATGAGTTTGAATTCTGCAACAGTCCCAAAGATCGATTAAACTGATCATCTCAGTAAACTTTGAGGTTAATTCAGTAAGATAGGCTTGTAGAGCTATGTATTATGGTCGTTTTTCTAGGTGGCGCACCTCATAACTCATCCCGATGAGTAAATGAGAACCAAAATGGCAAAACATGTCAAAATCTGAACACCAGATTTCATTTAAGAAAAGCCCATGGTTCTGTTCATTTCTGGAAGTCGACTCAGTTTTATGAAATGTAGCTAAGACATAAACTTGAAGTTTGGCGAAAGACGAGTGTCAAAACAAGTTGTAGAACTCAACTTATAGTCGTTTTAGCACGACTGAATGTGCAGCCAAACTTTCTTTAATGAAATATAAGTATATACTTGTTATTAGACAATTGATATAAGTAAACTTTGGACTTTGGACTTTATTAAGCTTAAGAAGCTATTAGTGGAAGTAAAAACTAAAACTTGGGCTTTTGAATCACTTAAAAAGGACTTGTGGTTAAAAAGTTATGCCTAGTTAAGTATTACTAGAGGCAAATATAGTGCTGGAACAAGAAAGCTTGCTGAAACAATTTTAAAACAAGGTTTTGACCCTTTTCTGGTCCGAATCAGCAAAATTGTAAAACACGAAAGTTGCTCAGAATAACGTTTTCTACAAAAACTCTAGAGCACATCAATAGAAAGTTAACAGAAAATGCTAAACACCACAAAAACTAAACTGACATGTTGTTGACTAGAAAACAACCTTAGTTGAGAAACTTTAAGCGATATCTTGATTCCTTGAGGCCAAAACAAAGCCAAGGTTAAGCCAAGGTGTTGTTTCAAGATATTTTAACTTAGATACATCTTTAAGAATGTCCTTGATTTTTGTTTGAGTTAGCTGCACGGCTAATATAAGTTTAATGATCCGAAACTTGTTTTTAAAACTTGGTTCATTGGATTAGACTTTATTAAACTTTGACAAACTAAGTAATGACCATATAGCATGTTAAACTACTTCACGACTGTTGGAATCACTCCTAAACCTATATCAAGTGTTAGTGATTCATATGTAATAGTTAGCTTAATATGGCCTTTATTTTTGTTATTAGCCTTAGGCTTATGTAGAAGGCCCATAAGCCTAGGCCTAGCCCAATAAGGAAAAGGATGGGAACTAGGAGTGTTGCCCTAGCTTCCCTCCTATAAATACTCTTGTAAACCCTCACTTGAGGGTTGGTTGTTCAATTCACTCTCTTTCACTAAGCATACACATAACCTTTCTCTATATTCCTACGCATAGTGTTTGTGTGAGTTGTTCATCCGATCTTTCTTCTCTCTATCTCTTTCTATTGTGCTTGTGTTGTAAAACTAGTGAACTAACAGTGGTATCAATCGCCAAATAGTTGGGTGAACGTATTGTTCTTGAAGTGGGTTTTTGGTCCTACGCGTAGAACATACGGTCCGTGGTTAATACTTTGGTTTGCTTAAAAACGCATTTTTTTCACTTTTTAATCCAAGATTCTTGTACTTTCAATGTTTTAAGGTGTTAAAATAACTGTTTTTGGCAAAAAGTTTCAACCTTTACGCGTGGATGATCCGTGCTGAACCGTCAAGTTTTCTCACGCAAGCGGACCACTTGTGAATGGCCAACTGTAAGAAACTTAAAACAGCTTAAGCACAGATGCAATGAAGATCTGGGGAGTATAGTGTTTCCCCGGGTCGTTATGTCCCGTATGCAATGAATCACCAAACGTATAGTGATCGAGGAATTTGAACAGAAAAAAGGATCTGATATGATTATAACTACAGAAAAAGCCAACAAATTACAGAGGCTTAAATGCAAATTAAAGAAAGTTAAAAATATAAAAAATATTAAATAAACGCTATCACTATTTTTAAAATGATGTTTTTGTTTTTATGTTTTTATAAAACTTAATTTAAAAACTACGTGACGTACTAAAGAAAATGTAAAACTTGCACAATATAAATCCTAAAAATATGAAAATGACATTTTTACAATCCTAATGATAAAAGAAAATTTATAGAAAAATAAAATTATTTTTATAACTATTTATCTAATTATTATTAATTAAAAACTATTTTTACTTATTAAATAATAACCTAAAATGCAAGAAAATATGAAATAAAGCTAGAAAAATAAAATTATGACTTGGAAAAATCTAAAATAACAAAATAGAATTTTCAAAACTATTTTTTGTATTTTTCTGATTATTTTTCTATTTTTTATGAATTTTAAACTATTTAAAACTAACTAAATTACTTAAAAATACAAATTTAACTAAGAAAAATCTGGAAAAATATTTTTTTGTCTTTTTATATTTATCTTAACTTAAGAAAAATGAAAAATTATTTTTTTGAAGCTTTTCTTAATTAATTGTATTTAAAGCTAATTAAAAAGGCCTAAAAACTGAATTAAATCAAGAAAAATACTAAACTGACTTGGAAAAATCTGAAAAATTCAAGATAAGCTTAAAATAATATGAGGAATCTAGGAAAAATGGAAAAACAAGTGCTTGTGTGGAGGAATTTGAAACTGCTATTGCAAGTGCTTGTGAATAAGCACTTTGAAATAGCAAATGAGAACCAATAAGCACCAACTGCTTGGAGAAGCTCTAATATACTATAAGAACCAAAATGCAACTTAAAACAACAAGCTTTAACCTCAGAATCACAAGTTACAAAGATATGGCTTATTTGATTTTAAGTACAACAACAGTTTCTGGGTACTACTTTGCAGCCACAGAATAAGCACTCAAATAAGCTAGGAACCAAAAACAAGAACTTGGAACCTATACTAGACCTAGCCAACTACTTATGAACCAAATTAGAGCCCTGGACAAGCTCAAATGAACCCTGTGCAAGCCTGCACAAAACTGAGAAAAACTCAGTGTATCTTTGAGTTTCTGTGAACAGGGCATATGAGACCAAAAAGAGAAGCTGTTTGCAGCTTATAAAAAATTTGTAAAATTTCACAAAAATGGTGATAAGCAAGGAGACCAGTTGAAGTTTTTAAAATGCCAAGTTTCACTGAAATTGGTCCAGAAATGAAGCAAAGAAAATTCTTCTCAGTTGGATGAAAATCACTTTTTTCAATTTTGACTTTTGAAAGCAGTTAAGATTATTTGACTTGCATGAACTTTGATTCCACTTTGAGGACTGATTATGTTATATTATGATGAAATGACACTAATGCAAGTTACGTTTATGAATTTGAAACACAAAACAGAACTTTGATTTGCAAAAACCACAACAGTTAAACTAGTGAGACAGATTTGATGTAATGTTGACTTTCAGTGTTTGCAAGCACAAAATATTGACTGATGTGAGTTCAATTATGCTAAATAAGCTTGAACCAACTAGAAACAACCACTGACTACACTGCTAAGACAGATTAATCCATATATCCAAACACCCTTTCAAATACAGATTTGCAAATTAAAACTATACTAACTACTGATTAAGCTAATATAACTGATTAATCTAAGTTTACTAGTCCTAAACACAACTAACCAAACAGATTTTAACTACTTAAAACTGCAAAAACAGATTATGCTTATGAAACTTGGAATTAACTTACAACTTGTCCCAGCCACTATGGCTTGCCATAATTGAAACCAGAACTACTAGCCTATCAAAACCAACTCATTGAACTCAGAATCAACCCAGTTCCATGTCTCAGATCACCATTTACCATTTCTGCATCAATTTTGCTCCATGTTGACTTTCTTTGACCAGATTTCTAAACTGTTTGAAACTTAAAAGTAAGCTCACAAAAAGCTATGATAAGCTAGTTTGAGCTTGTTTGAGCTTATAAATAAGCTGATTGAAGCTTATACATGAGAGTTAGAAACTGAAAATTTCAACAGTGGCAAAAAAAAACATGAAATATGAACTAAAACTTGAATTGATGATTGAAATAAGTTGCAATACACTTAAATACCTTTGTTTGATACATATAAACTGGAAAATACAATTAAGAACTATTTAAGACATTCTAAGCTTAAAAACGACATACACTTTTAAAAATAAACTAACTACTTTTTCTCTAGCCTCTTTCTTCCTTTATATATGCTCCAAAACTCCTTCTCTCCTCTCTCTGGACATATCCCAGCACTAATATTGACCATTGGATCGGTAAGATAGATTTTGGCCATAGGATGAGTTTTGGCGCCAAAATTGGTTTTAACAGCTGGAGTTTGAGTGAGGGGTTAGAGAAGGCATTTAATGCATCCTTGGAGTGTTGTATTTGGAGTGATAAGGAGGGTAGGGATGATGATGGAGGTGGGAGGTTGAGTGTGTAGGTGTTGCGAGGTGATGATGGTGGGTAACCCGTGAGTGGGAGGGAAAAGAGAGGGTCAAAGGTGTTTGACTGAGGATTTAATATTAAGGGGGGGGGTCCAAAGGTAAGGGTCCAAAAGGGATTAAGGCAGGGGGTCATAATTGGTTTGACAAGTCCAAAGGTGTGTAAAAGGTTTAATAATCAAGGGACTTGTTATGCAATTTCTGAAACTGTAAGGACCAAAACTGCCAATATCTCAAAGTTGATCCAAGGGCTGAAATTGACATGTTTCAATAGTACAAGGACCAAAACTGACATTTTCAATTTTTCCAGGGACCATTTTTGCCAAATTTTAAACTTGAAGGACCAAACTTGTAATTTCTCAAAACTTTTGACATTTTTTCACCAAAGGACTAATTTTGACAACTTATGATTTTAAAAGGACCTTTGGTGATTTTTCTTTTGAAATTATGTGCTCGGGGACTATTTCTGACAATTTTTGAAACTTGGGACTGAAACGCCAATTATGCAAACTTTGCTCATTTTTCATCTGATTTTGAACATTTTGCATCCGAAACATATAAAATGCAATTTTGGAATATTTTCAGTATTTTGATGCATTTCTGAGCCTTTTTAAACGTTTTGCAGTTCAGATTTAACCAAAAATGATGAGTATTTACACACTCATCAGTGGATCATAGTTTTTAAGCTTGTTTTTTAACGAGGGTTTTGTTCTACGCATAACTGTTTTTGACGCTTTGGATCATCAAGTTTCACACTTTTGTGTTATTTTGGTGATATTGAAGCTATTTCATCACAAAAATCTGGTTTAGAAACATCTTTGGATAAAAGTCACTTTACGAGTAGAACTACGCGTATCAAAACCCTAGTTCTACGCGTAACTCACTCCTTGGTTTGATCTTCAGTTTCGTGGTTTACTCCGTGTTTTCTTGCTTGGATAAGCCTGAAAATACGTCGACTTGGGATATCTTTTGCACTGTGATAGTGTAAAAGATCACTTGGGCAAAAACCCTAAACTTACGCATAAGCTTAAACTTACGCGTAGAACCTCTTCCGCATAAATTTCATCTTACGCATAAGCTTTGTCTTACGCATAAGGTAATCCTACGCCTAACTTCTTGTTTTACGCATAACTTTAGTGTTTTCACCCTACTTACGCGTAAGCTAAACCTACGCGTAACTCTTGCTGTTACGCGTAACTTTGGTGTTTTTACGCATAAGTGCTACTTGGTTTATTGTGATTTCTACGCCTAAGGATACTTCATCAACAAAGGTTCATTCGACTACAAAGATCCATTTTATAACACAAGTGTTTCAACATGTCACAACCACCATACTCTTACACTTATACTCAACGTCAACAACAATTAAGTCCACAACATCAACAATAGAATCAACAACAAGCAATTTATCAACAACAATTTAATCAACAACATACTCCAGAACTTGCAGCAATTCCACAACCTCAAATGGTTCAACCACCACCAAGTCTTCAAGTTCAACCCTACACAAACGATTTCAATCTACATCCATCAAGGAACACTATGAAGGAACCCACTTGGTTTGCAAAGATGTGTGAAGCTTTAAGCACCTAACAATCAATTCATGAGGCTGGATCACTTGATAGACCTCCAATGCTCACTCCAGGAAACTACGATCAATGGGTGATTAGGTTCTTTAGGTTTTGTGATCTGAAGAATCCACATGCAAAGTTCTTAAAGAAGGTTATCTTGGAAGGTCCATTTCAGATGCCTACTGTCATTGTACTCGGAGATCCAAATGCTAATCCACCAAGAGATGAACAATCAAACATTGCTACGGTTGCAGACCTAAATGCAGAAGAACTTCTACACTATGAAGCTGATGAACTTGCAATGCAATATATCCTTTTAGGATTACCAAACCCAATTCTTCGAAGTGTTGATGCTCAAAAGACTGCACAGGCGATGTGGGAACATATTCATCTTCTTATGGAAGGATCTGCACTCAATCAGGAGGATATGGAATCCAAAATTTACTTGGCTTATGAACACTTCATGATTGAACCTGGAGAGACACTAGAGTCTTATCATCATATATTCTCAGACATCATAAATGATTTGGATAAACACAACATCATCATGCCAAGAATTGCAGTTAATACTAAGTTCCTAAGTAGTCTTGGTCCTGAATGGGAGAAGTATGTCATTTTTCTCCGTCAAGAGAAGAACATGCATCATTCTACATACGGATTGTTGTACGATTACTTGAAGCCTCATGAAAAGGAAGCTGGTGGAACTCTCACAGACAAGGAACAGAGTTTTATGGCAGATGCAGACTCAGATGATGATACCGAGGACTTGCAGGCCAATGCAGCTGTTATGTTGATGGCTAATATGCATGAGTTACATATGAGTAACACAGGCCCAGTGTATGACACTGATGGCTTGTCTGAGGTACCCGAACAAACCATATTTATCTCTGATCTAATATCTCCGCCAACATCTGAATCCGGCAAGGCTCAGAATGTTCAAAATGAGTCGTCCACATCTCGTTCCGACGATTTTCAACTAAACCCCATAGTTATATTTGACGATCAAGATGACCTTATGGTTTCCCTTGATAATCAAATTGACTCCGTGGTTATACTTGAGGATCAAAATAATAATCATGTTGTGACTCACGTTGAACACACCGAACTTTTGCCTCGTCCAGATGTTGATCTGTTGCTTAAAAACCAACAATCCATAGTGGAAGAATGTCGTGCAGTAAATCAGGACTTGAAAAGTAAAAATGCACTGTTAACCAAGGATTTTAATGTTTACAAAAGCAACTCAACTTTTTCAAAACTCAAGAAAACCGTGAAAAAGGGTTTGAAGCCGCTTTTGCTAAATCTCATCAAAACGAAAAATATTTAGAAAGACAGATGCTTGATCTAGCCGCTTCGAAGAATGCTTTGTTGTCTGAAATAGAACAACTGAAACATGAACATAAAAAGCAAATTAACGCTCTCACCTTGGAAAATCAAAACGCTAAGGCTGAGTTATTAACTTGTCAAAACAGTTCTCTACATACAAATAGCATTCAACGAAACGAATAGATGATCATCTTGAAGAAATTATCGGCATGCAAAACAAACTTAAAGAGTTTAAAACTGTTGTTTACAAACATGGTGAGTCGGTCACAGCTATTGAAAAGTTTACTTTAAAACCCAATCCAAATGGATATGGACCGAATCTTGCTGATTACAAACCTAAGCTTTCAACCAAAGCATTCAAACCAAATCCTGAAGTTTCCAGTGCAGAATATAAAATTGATAATTCTGTTATGAGTGTTATTGAATATCATCGTCAAGAGGAATTAGATGCAGAAGACGAGAGTCGATCAAAATTAGAAATTGTTGTTTACAACAAACCTTTTAACTATTCAAAAGCGGTCACTTTCGTCACATCAACGGATTCTTCTAACACACCAAGGATTATCATAAAAACGTCTGAGTCTTCTAATGTTAATCCGAAACCAGATTATGCACAAACTTATGGTCCTTTACCTTCCATCAGTGAAGTAAACTCAAAACCTGAAAATCGCAAAATTCTCAGATATTTTGACCTTTTCATGGCTGACATCAAAACTTTACAACATGAGATAGAATATCATTCTAAAAACAAAGTTCAACATTTTCAATCGCCTCTGGAGCGAGAACAAAGAGACATTTTTCAGAAAAATCTTTTACCAAATGTTAAAAATTTGAAAAATTGTGCATTGTCTTGGGAACGAGACTTTCATAAGGAACTTGGATTGATGAAGGTCGTTTTCGAGAAAACAGAAACATCTATTTCTAATACTAAACGTAAAAAGAAAATGTTGAGAAAAGATGTTGATCGACTCTTGGAAGATGTCATATGTGCTGATGTCCATAATGCTGTGTTATTGAATTCTTTGTCATATGCATCTGATTATATCTCTGCTGATACTGTTGATTCTGTGGTAACTGTTGACAACACTGATAATGTGCTTCAGATCGAGTCTTTAAAAGTTGATAATGAAAGATTGTCAAATGAGCTTTCTAATGCAAAACGTCGTCTTAATTGGTGTCAAAAAGATATCCACGATCAACAACTTGCTTATCAACACAAAATCGCCATTCGCGAAAATATTCGATCCAAAATTGAGCAACTGGATGATCAAAACGTGTCTTTTAAATGTCAAATCTCAAAATATGAACAAGAACTTGCAAAAGTTAAAAGGAATATGGTGTCATATTTGATTTACTCAAACAGACTCGTGATGAAGCATCTAACGAACTTGATCATTATCTTGCACACACTAAAGAAGTTATGAATTTTGCTGGAAATCTTCGGTCTGAAAATCAAGATCTGATTCACACTATCTTTAAGTTAAGAGAAATGTTAGGAAAGTATGAACAACTTACGCCTACTGTGATTAAGAGAATAGCACCAGTAACACTTAGTAATCGTGAACCTAGAATCCCTACTGCCAAATCACAAGTTGCTAACGTGCTTCCTTCTACTTAAACAGGAATAGTTGCCTCTTTTCCAAACGTCCGTACTTCACAGCCTAGGAGCAATACAAGGAAAAATAGGAAGTTGCGACCTAAGAAAAGAACAATAACGAATGCTGAAGTAGAAGAACACCCTAGGACTATGAATAAGACTCACGTTGCTTCCACTATAAATATTACGTCTGGCAAATGTAATAGAAATAGTGATGTAACGAATGCTAAACCTTTAAGTACTTTTGATATTCAGTCTGATGCACCGTGTGTTATTTGTCGTAAAAGTATGAATTCTGATTGTCATGACAAATGTGTTGCTAAATCTATCATCTCTCATTTACGGAATCCTAAGAATCGGAATACCTCTAGGCCCACTAATCTTTCTAAGTCTGTGCTTGGTAAACCACCCTCTTTAGATTCTAGAAAACGCATTGTTGTCCCTGTAGCTATAGTTTCACCTCCTAGGAATGTAGTACCACCTAGTGCATTCACTAAGACTAAAGCAAATACTAGTTGGAGATGGCAGAAATGGATATATAACACACTAGGATTTAAATGGATGCCTAAAGTTATTGATGTGTGTATGTCTAATATAACTGCTCCGGAACCCTCTAACATTTCGGGTTCCACATCTACTTCTATTCCATTTGTGTCGTCTGTGTGTAATGCAGGTGATACAGATCATTCTCTGGATTGTTGATAGCGGATGTTCTCGACACATGACAGGCAATCTTAAACTGTTATCAAACTTTATTGCAAAGTTCATTGGCACTGTCAGATTTGGGAATGATCACTTCGCAGCTATCATGGGCTACGGAGACTATATCAATGGGAACATCGAAATGAGCAGGGTTTATTATGTGGAAGGCCTCGGTCACAATCTGTTTTCAGTTGGTCAGTTCTGTGATGGAGATTTGGAGGTTGCTTTCATGGAGAAATCTTGTTTCATTCGTGATCTACAAGGAAACGACCTTATGTCTGGCTCGCGTAATTCTAGTCTTTACACTATCTCTATGCAAGACATGATTGCTTCATCTCCTATCTGCTTACTTTCAAAGGCAACATCAACAAAATCCTGGCTATGGCACCGTCGTCTCTCACATTTAAACTTTCAAACTATAACCAATCTTTCTCGACACAAACTAGTTGAAGGACTCCCACGATTCTGGTATTCTAAAGATCACCTTTGCTCAGCTTGTGAACAAGGGAAAAGCACTCGTGCTCATTTTCCTTCAAAGGTGGAACACAGCTCTCAGCATGTGCTTCATCTTCTTCACATGGATTTGTGTGGCCCGATGCGCGTGCAATCGATTAATGGCAAACGCTACATCTTAGTAATTGTTGATGACTATTCTCGCTGGACTTGGGTCTATTTTCTTCGAAGCAAAGACCAAGCTCCACAGATGATCATCACCTTTCTCACGAAAATACAGGTTCAGCTCCGAAACACCGTCAGACAAATAAGAACAGACAAAGGAACTGAATTTGTTAGCAAAACTCTTCGTGAATTTTATGAGAAAGTGGGAATTCACCATCAAACATCTATTGCACGAACACCTGAACAAAACGGAGTTGTTGAAAGACGAAACCGAACGTTAGTGGAAGCTGCAAGAACAATGTTATTAAATGCTAAACTCCCAGATTATCTGTGGGCCGAAGCTGTATCGACTGCATGCTATACTCAAAACCGTTCTATGATTACAAAATGCCACAACAAAATGCCTTTCGACCTTGTCCACAACAGAAAACCGAATCTCAAACACTTTCATGTATTTGGATCTCTTTGCTATCCGAATAATGATCGTGATGACTTTGGAAAGCTCAAAGCCAAAGCTGACATTGGAGTCTTTATTGGTTATTGTGATAATTCTAAAGGTTTCTGAATCTGGAATCGTCGAACAAAGGAGGTTATGGAAACGATTCATGCTCATTTTGATGAACTTACGGAAATGGATTCTGAGTATAACAGCTTGGAACCCGGTCACAATCGCTTAAACTTCCCCCAAACCCCATCATCAGCTGACACAAGCCCTCAGCTTACTTGTCAACAAATGGAAAGACTATTTGCTCCTCTGTTCAGTGACGATATTGATGAACGTGCTCCAGGTGTATCTGCTGTTTCCGCTGCTCAACCTGATACTACTCTTATACCTGATACACCTGCTACAACAACCACTGTTGAAAAAGCACCACCAATTGACTCCAACACAACAGTTGAACAAACCGCTTCCAACAATGATGAACCGGCTGATGATGTTCTTAATGACGTACCCCCACCTGCAGATTTTGATCCAAATGCGTTCTTTAACCTGTTTGCTAATGAGACTGCTACACCAGATGTCGCGGAATCTTCAACAAGCCATTTGAATCCTCAAAATCTGCACAACGTATACCAACATCAACCCTCAACACATCGATGGACAAAAGACCATCTTCTGGAAAATATTATTGGCAACCCGAATCAACCAGTCGTTACGAGACAACGTCTTCACTCATATGGTGAACATTGCATTTATGCACTCACTGTCTGCCAATATGAGCCTAAAAACATTAAAGACGCAATGACAAAAGACAACTGGATTGAATCCATGCAAGAAGAACTCAACCAATTCAAATATCTTGAAGTATGGGAACTGGTTGAAAGACCAACAGGGGTCTACTTCATTGGTCTAAAGTGGATTTGGAAAAACAAATTGGATGCTGAAGGGAATGTCATCAGAAACAAGTCACGTCTGGTGGCTAAGGGTTATAGACAGGAAGAGGGTATTGACTTTGAAGAATCATTTGCTCCGGTTGCTTGTCTTGAGGCTGTTCGGATATTTCTTGCGTTCGCGGCTCATATGAATATGACGGTCTTTCAGATGGATGTCAAAACTGCGTTTCTCAATGGACAACTAAAAGAAACTATTTATGTCAGCCAACCAGAAGGATTCGTCGATCCCGAGTTCCCGAACCATGTCTACAAACTGAACAAAGCTCTGTATGGTCTCAAACAAGCTCCTCGGGCATGGTACGATAAGCTATCATCTTTCCTCATTGCTAATAATTTCACCAAAGGTTCGGTCGACCCTACTCTTTTCATACAATATCACGGGGCACATATCTTAATTGTTCAAATTTACGTGGATGACATCATTTTTGGGTCTACACATAAAAAGTACTCAATCGCTTTTGCTAAACTAATGAAGAAAAATTTTGAAATGTCCATGATGGGTGAACTTACGTTCTTTCTAGGATTACAAGTTCATCAATCACCCCGTGGTATTTTTTTGAGTCAGTCCAAATATGCCCTTGAATTATTACACAAATTTGGAATGCAAAACTGTGACACCTACGCCACACCAATGGCTCATACCAAGAAGCTAGACGCTGATTTACATGGGAAATTGGTGGACCCTACAAAATACCAAAGTATTATTGGGTCTCTCATGTATCTAACAGCTAGCAGACCTGACATTGTTTTTTCCGTATATCTTTGCTCCGTTATCGTCGAGACCAACTGAAACTCACCTCGGCTAAAAGAATCCTCCGATACATCAAGGGAACCATTAATTTGGGAATCGGTATCCGAAGGATTTTAGTTTTGAACTAATAGCTTTTTCAGACGCTGACCACGCAGGATGCTTAGATTCACGTAAAAGTACTTCAGGAGCTTTACAATTTCTTGGTGATAAACTGGTGTCATGGCAATCGAAGAAGCAGGATTATACATCGCTGTCCTCAACCGAAGCAGAATATGTAGCCATGTCGGCGTGTTGTGCTCAAGTCATCTGGATGAGAACACAACTCAAAGACTATGGTTACGTATTTGACAGAATCCCGATGTACTGCGACAATCGGAGTGCTATTGCGATCTCGTGCAACTCAGTTCAGCATTCGAAATCAAAGCACATCGATCTTCGATATCATTTCATCAAGGACCACGTGGAACAGGGTACGGTTGAATTATACTTCGTGGGTACAGAATACCAATTGGCAGATCTACTCACCAAAGCCTTGCCTCCTGCTAGGTTTAATGAGTTGGTCCACCGGATTGGTATGCGGTGTTTGACTCAAGAGTAACTGGATGAACTCTTAAAACATTCTTAAAAACCAGTCAAACACCAAAATCTCTTTTGTAAATATTTTTCCAAAAACAAAATACAAAAATATAAAATCAGATAAAACAACAAAAATATTCTTCTATCTATTTTTCTCTTAACATGGCAAGTACATTTCTTCCGTCAACACTCTAATCTTTCAAAATTCAGTATTTTTTCCGATCAAGTGTTGAGGGGGAGAAAATTTAATACTTAACTGTTTCAAAATAACCGTATACTTGCATGTTACCTTATCCTGGTTATTTCTTTAAATTGGTGGTCACACTTCTGGTTCACTGACACTCCTCGGACTAAAATTTATAACCTTTCATTATTTCTTAAGTCGAGGGGGAGTGTCATCAAAGTTATTTCCAAGTATTCTTCGTTAGGTAACCAAAATGGAAGTTAAAAGGCTTTCGATGAAAATGGAAAAGGTGGAGGGACTAAAACTGTCAAAATCATAAAGTATTTTCTAATATACTCTCCACCTAACTTTCACTTCACATTTATTACACACTACTAACTAATCCTACGCCTAAAATTGAACCGGCTAATCCGAAGTTTCGATCATCAATCTGTAAGTGTTTCTGTGTTTATAACAAGTTTTTAAACAATGGTTTTGAATTTTTCATAAATCCAACGGTTAAATCTTGAGATATTGTGATTTTTGTGGTCTACGCGTAAGTGTTAGAACACATGATCAAGATTGTGTGTTTATGGTTAAAAAGATAGTGTCAAAACGTTTTTATAACATCAATGATATCATTTTTATCCTCAAAATGCACCCAGATACACGAATTGATGGACTTTGGAAATTAGGGTTTATGCGTGGGTTTGGGCGTTTTCATTTGTGAACGTTTTTGGTGATAAAGATTGTTATAATAGGTTGTTCTCAAGTTGAAGTAATCATAACTAAACCCAGAAACTCTAATGATTCATTAATTGGAATTTAGGGTTTATATTCATACGGTTTGGGTATTTTTGATTCATGACTTGTTTGATGTTAAAACTTGGATAAAACAACTCTATAGGCTTCCTAGACTTACCAGAAAAACTTTGGTGCAAATCCTATGGCTAGATTTCATACGCATAATTCATGAACTTTAGGGTTTAGTCTTACGCGTAAGACTTTTTACGCGTAAAATGTTTGATAAGTTTTCATGCCATGATCTGTTTTAGAATGAATGAATGTGTAAATATTGATGTTATGATAATCTTATTTCAAGTTTGCTACTCGTAAAAATCATAATCAAGGTTGTTAATCATCTACGCATAAGGATCACCTTACGCGTAGCATGTTATGCGTAAGAGAAATCTTACGCGTAGCGTTTACGCGTAAGGTTCTACAAAGGGACTACTCGTATCCTGTGAAGGATATACGTAAACAGTGACCTCTACGCATAAGGTCTACTCTTACGAGTAAGCCTTACGCGTAAGGTTTTATATACGCCTACGCGTAAGCTTTACGCATAAGGTCCCCTATTCCTACGCGTAATATTTCTTACGCATAAGTCAGGATCCTACGCATAAGCTTGTGTTTACGCGTATAACTCCTGTTTATGTATAAGCTAACATTTCTAAGCCTAAGCCTTGATCAAACCTTCATTGTGAATTGTTACGCGTGCAAACTTGTAAATAAATAAATCATAACGTCACGAAACCAATATTGTCACTAATAAGCTTAAATGTGTAATGTGTTGTGAAAAAATATGTGATAACATAAACTTTAAAACTTAAAGTTAACTAACTCACGAAACTTTTCTCGACATCATTGGACTATTGAACAAACAAGTAACTTTGGACTCGTAACAATCATTAACATATCTCATTCAATAATTAGACAATAAAACCATCTGTTGACTAACATTATGTCTTTCGATATGTTGGTTCTTTTGGCTAAATGTGTTTCAGATCACGACATGGAAGCTCAAATAAATGTGAATGCACCAAATGTTCTCACCATTGCTGATATCTTCCCTCATGGCTATCCAATGAAGATTGGAAAGAACAATCTTAGAGTTGACTTTGAAACTCTCACCTGCTCGGAATCTTCTTGTCTCATTGCAGTGGATATTCTGAAGAATCATCCCTATCAGAACATGCTCACCAACTCTGCCACTGTTCCGGAGATCTACATACAGCAATTCTGGAATACAATGCAGATGGTCAAAGGTCAAAATGCTGTGACGGTGACGCTCAATCACAAGCAAATCACCATCACTCCTACAGATTTAAGGGCTGTTCTCCTCATTCCTGACATCATACCAACTGAATTCTCTGCTGCACCAACTGAAGAGACTGTTCTGCAATTCTTGATTGATATTGGGTACGACGAAGCTTCAGGAGTAATCAATAAGCATTCACACGTGGATCTAAAGAACATTCCTCAGCCTTGGAGAACCCTTTATATCATCATCACAAAATCTGTTTCTGGTCGTGACAGTGGCTATGAGCATCCCAAGCTCATGGAACTGCAAATCTTTTGGGCTCTCATCAACATGAAGCACATCGAAATTGAAGCTCTAATATGGGATGACATGATGACATTCCTCAAAAAGCTTGGCTCAAAGATTCCTTATATCAGATATACTAAACTGTTGATTCAAAGAGCACTTGGATATAACCCTGATATCCCCAAAAGAATCAATGACCCCGACAATCTTGACATGTTGTCTGAACCCACTCTAACAGTCAGATTTAAGGACTCAACTACCAAGAAACAAGGTGCTATGTTGCCAGATCACCTTCTCTCAGATGAACTCAAACAGCTCAACTCTTACAAAAGGTATCTGAAAGCTGTGGAAGAGAACAAAGTTGGTTTTCTAGATGATAAATCTTCTGGTACACCTACCAGGAAAACCAGAAGAGGAAGTGGAGGAAGTGCTGCAAGCACTGAGAGTCAGAGGAAGTTCCCCAAGAGGAATCCTCCAAGTAAGAGGAAAGTTCCCGCCAAGGAAGCTATTCCTATTCCTATTCCCAAGATTGAACCGCAAAGAAAGCAAACAGACGAGGACTCTGAGGGTACTGATACTGATGAAGAGATATTTTACTCTAAAACTGCTAAAGATGAAACCCCAACGGTACCTAAACCTCCTAGTGCACCAGTAGATAAAGGAAAAGGGAAGACTCCAGTCATTGAGCAACAAGAAGAAGAAGAATCAGATGAAGAGCAACAAGATGCAACATACAGGAAAAAGTTCAAATTCATTAGCCTCCAACACGTTGCAAAAGAATTTGCTAAGGATCAAATGGGTGGCCCCGGAGGATCGAGTGGTGGAGTACAACCTTCACCAGGTCCTGATGCGGTTAATCAACCCGATAAGGGATCTGGTGCCACCACTTTTGAGCAACAACAAAAGCGCGTGGAAGATTCTATTGATTACAACATTGAAGAACCAGAAACTGAAAAGTCCAAGAAAGATAAAGCTGATGAAAAAGCTAAGTCTGGAAATGAAGAAGATATTGAGTATGATAAGTTTCTTCTAGATAGTCCTGTACGCTCAAAGGAGGAAACTTCTGAGCCACCAAAGGACCCGGAATCTCCTCATATCTCTTCATCATCGGATTCATCTTCTCACTCTTCACCACCACCATCAAAAAGTACAACCAGATCCACATCAAAATCAGTGAAGAAGCCAACAGACTCTTGGTTATCCCGGGCTAAAACAAGGATTGTTAAAGCTGTCAAGCAAGTACAGAAGAAGGATGTAACCAACAAAAAGCTGAATCAACTCGCTGACAGAATCAACTTTCTTCAAGACGGGATAAACGAGTTGTTGACAGAAAGGGAACAAATCCAACAGTTTATCAAAGGAGGTTTCCAAAAGGAATTGGAAAAGACGGCAAGAGAATATACTCACAAGTTTCTTCTCGATACTGTCCCCGGTGTGACTAGAGAAGTATTCTCCAGAAAACTTACTCCAAACATCGTCGCATTGGTTAAAAATATAATGAGCAAAGAATCTGACCTTTCTGAAACTGAGTTAATCGCTAAATTGGTGATGCAAATGTCGAAAAGAGCTGGATCCTTCACTTCGGATGAAGCTAAGTTTTTCGAGACTCTATTAGACTATCAACTCAGGACTTCATGCAAAGAGTCAGCAAGTCAACCAAAACGACCAAGAGATGACGATGATAAGGACAAAGACTCTGCACCTAAATGTTCAAAGAAGTCTGATGAATCTTCCTCAATGCCACCTCCACCCCGAAGGACCTCACCACCAAGACGATCTCCTCCTCGCTCTTCTACTGAAAAACCTCAGGATTCTGAGACACCACCCCAGACTTAGAAAACCGGCGATCACTTTGAGTATACGGGTAGTGACGATGAGGAAATCCCTGAGCCCCAACAACAACCCATCTCTCCTGACACAGCCAAGAAACCAGAATCCTCCTCTAGGCCAAAGAAAAAGAAGAAGAAGGCGCCTATGACTGACGTCTTATCATGGCTGGACGAGGATAACACTGAATTTGAATGGTTCTCGTAGCTTGTTGATTCCACTCCCTACCCATCTGAAGGTCAAGAGGTTAAAGAATGTAGTACATTGGAGCATGCGAAACTACTACAAGAAAAATTCCGTGTGAAGAAGATGACGAAATCCGAGTTGAAGCGAATCAAGAATGAAGCATTTCAACTTCTCAAAGACAACTCAGAAAGTGCTATAGAAGTTGAGTATCACCTTGATAATATAGCACGAGCCATGTCTAACAACATGGATTGGCTCAACCCAGAAGCACACATCGACTTCACCAAACGGGACAATCCTCCATATTACACCGACTGGTCCAAACCTCTGCCAACAATTGGCCAACCAGATCAGCCAAGGATTCCATTCAGATATTTCTTCAACAAAGACTTGGAATTTCTTCTTCACGGTGGCGATGGTTCAAGGAAATACGCTACATCACTGACACTTCCATTCCCGGCAGCCATATACTCTAACTGTATAGCCATTGAGGAAAGAGCTAACCACATGTTCTCCAACAATGTGGAAGAGTATGACCGTGATGCAATGTATGGGATTCACCATTGGCCAGAACGCCGAAGAATCTACTACAGAAGCTGCCAGGTTCAGAAGTCTCAAGATGAAGTGTTCAGTACTAAGAATATCGTTGCCATCAAACATGTTGATCTTTCGTCCAAATAGGACTACACTTTTCTCAAAAATATTGTGGTCAAAAGGCAAGACGAAAGAGATTATGCATTCTCTGAAGCGGACTTTGAGAATTTGTCTCTCAACGACATTGAAGACATGTACCTTGCCAAAGTACAGGGTCGCATAAGACAATTTTCAACCGAAGTACAACGTGAATTCATCAAGTCCTTGCTTATCTTCATCAGATGCATAGTCATCAAAGAACGTGTAGAAGATCTCCAGCTTGCAGTTGAATCATATCAGACCCGTGTCAACTTCACTCCACCTCAGCTAGATCTTCCCGACATCAACCAGCTTTCACAATATACACTCATCATCCAACCATTCGGAGTGGTTTACCTTAGTGAAACACTACGCAACTACTTGATGGCGTGTAGAGATCTTCACAAGTTTGGGGATCACACATTGAAGAAGGTTAGGGACGGATTAGCTTATAGGTTGAAGGATATTCATGAAGGAATTGGGTCTAAAAGCGATGGAATTCTAAGGAAAGACGGGATGTGAAGAGAATCATCACCATGATTGATGAAAGGTTGTATCGAAGGGATCAGTTCAGAACACTGGAGAGCTTTGTAGGTGGTCGTCCCAGGATTGCTCTCGCCGCTATCAACGCCCGTTCGCATTCCTGGAAACATTGATGGACTTCCTGGTCTTGAACTGCTTCTATTTCATAATATTTTGGATGTGTGATTATTTATGTCTATGGCTTGTGCACACATTACAGTGTACAACCCGTACTTGTCAAGAAAGGACCCTGTGGTACGCTTCAGTGCCACAATCCTTATAAAAGGAGCGAAAGCTTCTTACTTTTGAGTAAAACCTATCAAACCTTTCACTTTTCAAGGTTTTGCTCAAAAGAACAAGTACTTCCCCTTATGATTTTCAAAACCTCAACCGTTTATATCACTAGTTGAGGGGGAGTATTTGAATTAAAACTTTGTTCAAAAATTGTTCACAGTAGTCATCTTCCCATAAAACTCAAAATGGTCATATTTATTCTCAAACATTTCGTCAAAAATAACATTTACATGCCATTTTTGAGGGGGAGAAAATTTATGTGATAAGAAATATGTTGTATAACTACAAATGACTCTTTGTGCTATAGAATTAACCAACGAATTGACGAGTTCTTACCTGTTAGTAACTAGAAAAGACTTGTCCGGGACGGGTAATAATTTCAAGCTAGTTCGCTAGTAATGTAAACGTGTCTCGCAAAGGACTTGTCCGAGTAGAATGTACCATTCGAGAAACTCTTGGTAGACATGATCTTTGACAGGTTTGACAACCTTTCGAGGTTTTTCCACACCTTCAAGATAGTTATTAGAGCTAGTTGTCACCTAAAAGCTGACAATGAAACTCGTTAACTATGCAACGTAACCGTGTCTCGCGGGGGATTGTCTATCTTGAGTCGATCAATTCATAAGTGCGCGCTCGTTCCTCACCATGCACATTTCTGTCAAAACTCTCAAGCATGTGTCGAGGGGGAGTATTTATGCAAAAGATCAAACTCTTTCAGTGGTACAAAATGTTTTTCATTCACATACACTTTAAGAGATTTTCTTGAAAATGGTTTTTTGGCAATGGAGTTATAAGGAGATTAAGGTTAGGAACAACTGTCCTATGATCCGCCAGAGCCGGAGGGATCTACCCAAGGACACTACCAATAGTTAGAATTAGAAGTCCTTAGGTTTGATCATAAAAAGGAGAAAATGAGAATCGGAGAAAGAAGGAGTTGAAGAATTAAAAAGAAATGCAAAGAAAATGGTGAAAAGAAATAGCCCTCCAGATTATTCAACTTAGAGCAGACACCGGGTTCAATTCATATGCTACTGGTTGTCACTAGATGACACCGGTATTGAAGATTAAAAGTCGTCATGGACCGAGTGACGCATGCACTAAACCTTCTTAGCCACTCAAGTTTCTCTCAACAGAAGCTTGTTTCATTCTCACAGGGAACCCTACATAAACTATCGGCTCTCTCTTAGAGATTGCTGATATTGAAGAAGGAGACCCTCTCCCTAGTCTCCGCTCAGGAAAACCAAAACGCACTATTGAGTCTAGAGCCACGAGATTCATCAAAAGATCTCTTAGGTACACTTGACATTTCATCACTTGGTGTTCAACAATAAGAACATCAGTGGTACGTTATCGAGTCCTACACAGATCTTAGCAATCTGTCGAGAACATTTATGAGAGGGTCACAATTGTGATCCTCAGTGATTAAATGGAAACTCCTGCCAGGGTCAACATCAAACAAACCTGACAGCAGGTCACTTCGGTAACTCCCCGAGGATTACGCTTAGTGTGTCTCAAACGGTCTACAGTCGTGAGGTGATGCTTCGGTGTACCTCAGCGACTCATCTGAACTGTAGGTGTACTTCGGTACGTCGCGTTATCTCACTTGTGGGACTCCAGTTCAGGAACGGCCTTTGTGAGAATTAGAGTTGTGTTTTCACACTATGCTGTTAACACTCTCGAAGTTCAAACTTGTAAGTGCCGGTATCCGCTTATTACTAACCGTTTTCATGTTTTCTTCTTATGGAAGCTCTGGAGCGGAACGATCGTGCAGATTCTTCACATGCTCATGCCAACATCATCACTAATGGAAGTTCTATCTAAAAGCACCACAAAAGTCAGAATGATTCTTCGTCAAACCAAAGAATCTACAAAGTTAAAGACTTAAAGAACTTCATCAGTACTGAAATCCAACGTCAAAGAGCGTGTGAGCATGTTGAAGAATGACGTGGAGACACTGGAGCAGCGAAGCAGACCTGAGGCAGACTTGATGCAGACAACAACAACATACTATCACTACCATCACAAAGAACAAAGAACAAAGATTAAGATGACATCAAAGCAGAACTGTTTAAAGAAAACAATTTATCTACACTAGGGAGATTGTTCGAATCAAGGCAATTCTTCTCACAAGAAAGAAGAATGTCAGAAGACGTCAAAGCTACTATTACATCAACGCCTTCACCGTTCATATTCATTCATCACCGACACTTAGGGGGAGATTGTTGGAATCACTCCTAAACCTATATCAAGTGTTAGTGATTCATATGTAATAGTTAGCTTAATATGGCCTTTATGTTTGTTATTAGCCTTAGGCTTATGTAGAAGGCCCATAAGCCTAGGCCTAGCCCAATAAGGAAAAGGATGGGAACTAGGAGTGTTGCCCTAGCTTCCCTCCAATAAATACTCTTGTAAACCCTCACTTGAGGGTTGGTTGTTCAATTCACTCTCTTTCACTAAGCATACGCATAACCTTTCTCTATATTCCTACGCATAGTGTTTGTGTGAGTTGTTCATCCGATCTTTCTTCTCTCTATCTCTTTCTATTGTGCTTGTGTTGTAAAACTAGTGACCTAACAATGACACACAACTTATATCATCATATCGTCACACAAGTCAATCAATAGTCTTTGACAAAACACGACACATGTTTTATATAACATTTGTCTTGTCAAATACTTTACTTATAAATGACAAGTACAATAATAGTAAGGAATTTCATTATCATAAAGAGGCCTCTTCGGAGTGTCGTATTGATGAGTTTTAGATTTACGATTTAAAGTGTCCTGGCTCCTCATACGTTCACTACACGACCTCTTGATTTTGATAGCCCGAACGATGGTACGAGGTTATTTATAAAAGGGCTATAAGCCAAACAACACTTAAGGGATACTTTAACTTAAGGATTCATGTACACCATCATACTGAAAGCCAACATACTACTTATACTTGTACACTTATATCGTACACTATACTAAAACACGATTACTATGCTTTCGTAGGTAATCGTTAAAGATCGTGATCTTGTCATACTCTATCGTTGATAAACATTATATCGTTACACTCCACTGCTGATCACTACAGTGAGTTTCATAGCCCCAACTTTTGTTTAACTGTTTAATAAACTCTTTGGGGGATATACATGCTACTGCTTTTACTACATGCTAAAAATGGTTGTATAACTATATCATCATATCGTCACACAAGTCAATCAATAGTCTTTGACAAAACACGACACATGTTTTATATAACATTTGTCTCGTCAAATACTTTACTTATAAATGACAAGTACAATAATAGTAAGGAATTTCATTATCATAAAGAGGCCTCTTCGGAGTGTCGTATTGATGAGTTTTAGATTTACGATTTAAAGTGTCCTGGCTCCTCATACGTTCACTACACGACCTCTTGATTTTGATAGCCCGAACGATGGTACGAGGTTATTTATAAAAGGGCTATAAGCCAAACAACACTTAAGGGATACTTTAACTTAAGGATTCATGTACACCATCATATTGAAAGCCAACATACTACATATACTTGTACACTTATATCGTACACTATACTAAAACGCGATTACTATGCTTTCGTAGGTAATCGTTAAAGATCGTGATCTTGTCATACTCTATCGTTGATAAACATTATATCGTTACACTCCGCTGCTGATCACTACAGTGAGTTTCATAGCCCCAACTTTTGTTTAACTGTTTTATAAACTCTTTGGGGGATATACATGCTACTGCTTTTACTACATGCTAAAATGCTTTACAATGGACAATTACTTGCAAAATGAATGCCTTGACTGTATTATTGCATGCCTAAGTTGTTTTTGCCAAAATTTCCAACATCATGGACCACTAATCACTGGGAGTGAGCGCAAATATTCTGGATAGGCCTATCGGAATTGACGAACCCGTCTATGTTATCGGAAATAACAAGGCGCACTATATTTGAGATTATCTAAGGTATAGGGCAAAATACCTACCCAGGGCAAGTTATTTATTGTATATATCATCCGGTGATATATATACAACAGTCAGTCGTGAGTGGCATGGCATGTGAAGGCGCACGGGAAAACATTTTGAAGACAATGCATATATTATCATTCGAAAAACATTACAACTTTTATATTGTACTTTTTATGATTGTACAAACTTGTGGGACCTATGTTTGTAAACTCTGATATTTTAATCGAATGATAATTCATTTCAAAACGTCTCATTCAGAGTCGTTTTCTATAACTTGATTTGTGAACTATGAAGTAATACCCCAGTGACACAATCTTCCGCTGCGATAATTTTGGGGGTGTTACATATATGAACATCTATTATCTTAGACATCACAAGGAGGCTTTGAACGTGGCAAACAATGAGGTGATATTAGCCAAGAATAGCAATCCAAGGTCAAGAAGGAGCTAGATTCCTCTTTCCATAATCAAATCTATAATTAAAGGGGTAAGGAAGCTTGCTCAAGCATCGATTCGTCTCAATTCATCTCAAGTCTCTCTAATCAAAGCAATTGGTGTCTGGTTCATCACTCTCGACCTACTAATTATTAGTTTAAGAATAGTATTTTGTTAATTTCATATTACGAATTAATTTGTCATCTAATTTTTGGTATAATTCGAATTTTATGTGTTTCAGTTTGTTTTTAGTTATGTCAAATGGTACTATTGTAAGTTACTATGAAGTGGAATAGACATAATTAGGTTGGCTTATTGGAAGTGCTTAATTATTTCTTGTAGTTGCTTGTTTGCTTAATCGTTGAGTAACCGGTGGGGTTAAATGATGCTAAGGTCATGTTTGTTCTAAGCTTGGCTAATAGACAATTAAACCTTTAAGCTGTTAAGAAATTGTTTTAAACATTGGTTTCATCTTTTTCCCTTTGACCCATGTTTTCGAATCCCACAAGAGATAAAAAGGGACATTTTTGTTGACCACTTTGAGTTGTTTAAAATTTTATATCAGTAGGATTTTTGACATTCAGTGTCACGACCCAAGCAGAAAAAGAAACTTAATACTTGTAAGATTTGGGCTGCATGATCTTAATTAGTGTTGGGCTCGTGGGTGTTAAGCCCACTAACCCGTAGTCCATTATAGGGCGCGTTTGGGTGTTGGGCTTGGCTATTAACCTTGAGCCGCGACCAACAAGAGAAACCCGAAAGGGTAGTTTGGTCCGGCTCATTCGACGTACTTGACGCGACTTTCTTGACATATTTAAAACTACGTGATCCGTCATACATATATACGGTTCATTAAAAACACGTCATACCTCAAACACTAATATTTCGTATCATTAAAACTACAGAGTAAGGTCTTGAGGCAAACCATGAAAAATATAGACTTTAAATTATTTAGTCATTGATTAATAATGAACGAAACTTTAGAAAATATAAAATGAGTTTTACATATAAAGTGTAAACGGGACTCACTTTTATAAAAGCCTACATGAGCAAATAAAAAATATATTCGGCTTGTCGTTATTAAAATTTCAACACTAGCCGCGGAAAAACTAGACATTTACTCCAGTCGTGACTAATTTTCTACAAATTATAGCGTACCATGTTTTCACAATAACAAATAGAAACTTTACATCATAATTTATGTCAAACTTTCTAATTACAAATATGTTTATGCCTTAACTTTTAAAAGTATTTACTTTAACTAATGAAACATGAAAAATATATATACTTCTAATTAAATGCAATATATACATCATTCGTTCATGACATTCACATAAACCGTTAACGCCTTATGATAATATACGTAATTATTTTCCATACATCGTCTTTCGGTTGCCATCAAACCGAATAATCATTCTTCATTGATATTTCCTATTATAGACTTATGCACTTCCAAGAGCCAATACCTACAAAAACTATCTTAAACGTTAAGCATTGCCACATAAGCAACGACATGACTAAAACATTTCAAAAACTTTTAAACTTATTTAAACATCGTCGAGTCTTAAACCAGAAGTGTGGACTAAACTTGCCATACTAATCTAGGTTACGTGCCGGAGCCAGACACTCATACTATCTGACTTGACCCTCGTTCATACTGCTATTTGCCAAGGTGAGTATTCACAGCCCCCTTTTTACCGCTTTACTTTATTTGAGGTGAAGTGCATGAACCTAAAACTTAAACTTTATTGTTTTGAATAAATTATAAATTGATTGAACCTTTGACATAAATTGAACCTTTAAGACATATTTTGAACTCTCTTTTACTTGAATTTGAACCTTATTGATATATTTTGAACCCTTAGACGTATTATGAACTTATGACTTATTCTTGAACCTTTAGTATGCTTAGAACCATAATGTGTTGTACACACTAAGTCTTAAAGTCTCCCCTGATTGGAGCAGTCTTGTATTGATAATATAATAGTTGTTATAATATATTGTTTGTACGTGCTAAAGTCTCTCTTAGCAACACTAAGTCTCCCTCTGAGCTACACTAAGTCTCCAACTGAGCAATACTAAGTCTCCTTTGTAGACAGGAGCAACGCAAAGTCTCCCTTGTTCGGAGCAGACGTGATCTATTATATATTTATTAGGCGCTTTTATCGTGAACTTTTATGACTATATGTGCATTAATTAACAAGTATGCTACTTGACATATAGAAACGTAAGTGAACTTATGTGTACAAGTCTTGTATGAGCGAGACGTGTAACATGGTGGGTTGACAGGACATTTACCAGGCATACTTACTCATAAATGACTTTTCGTACTATTTAAAGACTTTTCACAAAAACGGATTTTTGAACTATATAAAAGACTTTCTCAAAAATGGATGTTTCGTACCATATAAAAGAACTTTTCTCAATGGCTTTTTGTAATACATAAAACATGTGTACTCACCAACTATTTAAATAGTTGTCCCATTTTCTCATGCATTTCAGGTGATCGCCAATAGTATTTTTGAAGTGTCTTGCATAAAGGAGTCTTCACATGTCATCTTTGGTCATCATGTATAAAAAGAAACCTTTTAGGAAACTAAGCTTCAAAGTTTTGTTGCCAAGGTCGGCTTGAGCAATATTGTAACGTTGTACTATTTAATTAAATTTTTAAATATCGAATTGTACTATATCACTTTTGCGATGTACTACCTCCGTCCCAAAATTATAGTCCTCTATTGACTTTTTCGGTATTTCCTTTTCAACTTTGACCTTAAATATTTTTATTTGTATTATACAATAATAGATGATAGATATACCAATGAGAATACATTTAAAACCCAATCCATTATTTTTCATCAAGTATTATATAACACAAACAAAAATATTTAAGGTCAAAGTTGTAGAAGAAAGACCGAAAAAGTCAATAGGGGACTATAATTTTGGGACGGAGGGAGTATATTGATTTCGTCGCACCTCGCGTTTCCGCCTCTGGCGGGGTGTGACAGATTGGTATCAGAGCCAGGTTATAGAGAATGTCGGTTTTTCTAAAATAAAAACCTCAACTATAACCAGACTAAAGTTTTTATAAAACCCCAAACATGATACAAGTCGATTAGCTCGAACATTCCATCCTTGTTCCTAAATTATGCATAGCCTGATCAACTATGCTTAATTCAGGAGGATTCATGGGATGATGGGGGTAGTTACCTTAGATCATGTTTGGTGGGAGTCAGAGTCTAGATCACCTGAGAATGCATTAGTCTATGTGTGTGCATCTGCGTTACGTTTTTTCTGTATTTGTGACTATGCTGCTAGGCATTCTGTGTGCTAAGAATTTTTCCTTTAGGACAATATATGAGATTGAACTTAAAGTGCCTCGTTTTGAAATGATGTGCATTGAACCCTGTAGTCAGACATCTACCTTTAACGTTAAGCATGCCTTCGCTTAAGTCATGTTATAATCCCTACGTCATAAACCTTAGGTGAACTTTTAGCTTCCTCACTAATCTGGACCACCACTTTTCGTTGAATTGATTGGTTTAAACGATTTCAAACTTGAGCCAAACTTTCAAAAGGTCTCTTGCAAAGATGAGAAACCATTTCTTTCTGACAACTTGTTTTCTAGTTTGATCTAGTGACAGTTCTTGTTTGATGAGTTGTGAAAATCAAATTAGAATCAAGTTGTTACTCAACCTACGCAACTTAAACACATGACCAGTCAGGTCGATAAGTTGTGGGAATTCACCAACTAAGAGTCTTTTAAGGGCAAAGCTCGAGAATGAGCAAGTTCGAACCATGAAAATGTATGCCTGTAGGGCAGACGGACTGAATCTCGAGGATGAGATTCTTTATAAGGATGGCAGACTGTGACAACTCATAATTTTTAGACTATTAATTAATAAGTCATTTTTGCGAATTTTTATTTTAGAAATTATTATGACTCAAAAACGAATAGTCATCTCGTGTTTTTCCGAAGTCCCGGCACCACAAGCATACCGACACCATAATAGTATTGGCACAAAATTTATTTTCTAATATCAAGATAATAAGAATACCATATTATTTTGCTCATCAAAACGTCTCCGGAAATATAAAATTTATAAAATATCGATACTCGGAAAGTATTTTATGTGGGAATACGTTATTTCTTACGGAGTAGTTTATACAGTATGGAGTACATAAAATACAATTAATAATAAAAAAATAATACTAAAAATGAATCCTACCCTATCCAAACCGCACCTACTTTTTTTCCCACCTTCTGTGTACCATCACTTTCTGCTTATCTTTTCATTGTCTCCTCTACTTCGCTTCTTCCCAAACCAAACTCATAAAGTGATCCTTCCCACTTTTCTATAAAAGTAAACCACAAAAGGTTATCATCCCCTACGCCATCCTAGACATCACAAGGAGGCTTCGAACGTGGCAAACAATGAGGTGATATTAGCCAAGAATAGCAATCCAAGGTCAAGAAGGAGCTAGATTCCTCTTTCCATAATCCAATCTATAAAAGGGAGCAATTTATCACAGTTTCTTCATCATTCCTTCAATTTCACAAAAATTAGGGTTTCAAAGATCAAAGGGGTTTTGAAAATTACCATAGGGGTTTTGTAATTAAAGGGGTAAGGAAGCTTGCTCAAGTATCAATTCGTCTCAATTCATCTCAAGTCTCTCTAATCGAAGCAATTGGTGTCTGGTTCATCACTCTCAACCTACTAACTATTAGTGTAAGAATAATATTTTGTTAATTTTAGATTACGAATTAATTTTTCATCTAATGTTTGGTTTAATTTGAATATTATGTGTTTCGGATTGTTTTTAGTTGTGTCAAATGGTAATATTGTAAGTTACTATCAAGTGGAATAGACATAATTAGGTTGGCTTATTGGAATTGCTTAATTATTTTTTTTTAGTTGCTTTTTTGCTTACGTTGGGTAACCGGTTGGGTTAAATGATGCTAAGGTCTTGCTTGTTCTAATCTTGGCTAATATACAATTAAACCTTTAAGCTGTTAAGAAATTGTTTTAAACATTGGTTTCATCTTTCTCCCTTTTACCCATGTTCGAATCCCACAAGAGATAAAAAGAGACATTTGTGTTGACCACTTTGAGCTATTTAAAATTTTATATCAGTAGGATTTTTGACATTCAGTGTCACGACCCAAGCAGAAAAAGAAACTTAATACTTGTAAGATTTGGGTTGCATGATTTTAAATAGTGTTGGGCTCGTGGGTGTTAAGCCCACAAACCCGGAGTCCATTATAGGGCGCGTTTGGGTTAGTATATTGGGTGTTGGGCTTGGCTATTAACCTTGAGCCGCGACCCAACAAGAGAAACCCGAAAAGGTAGTTTGGTTCTGCTCATTCGATGTACTTGACACGACTTTCTTGACATATTTAAAACTACGTGACCCGTCATACATATATACGGTTCATTAAAAACACGTCATACCTCAAACACTAATATTTCGTATCATTAAAACTATAGAGTTAGGTCTTGAGGCAAACCAATAAAAATATAGACTTTAAATTATTTTAATCATTGATTAATACTGAACGAAACTTTAGAAAATATAAAATGAGTTTTACATATAAAGTGTAAACAGGACTCACTTTTATAAACCCTACATGAGCAAATAAACAATATATACGGCTTGTCGTTATAAAAATTTCAACACTATCCGTGGAGAAACTAGACATCACTCGAGTCGTAACTAATTTTCTACAAATTATAGCGTGCCATGTTTTTACAATAACAAATAGCATCATAATTTATGTCAAACTTTCTAATTACAAATATGTTTATGCCTAAACTTTTAAAAGCATTTACTTTAACTAATGAGACATGAAATATATATATATACTTCTAATTAAATACATATATATACATCATTCATTCATGACATTCACATAATAACACCTTATGATAATATACGTAATTATTTTTCGTACAACGTCTTTTGGTTGCCAACAAACCGAAGAATCATTCTTTATTGATATTTGCTATTATAGACTTATGCACTTCCAAGAGCCAATATCTACAAAAATTATCTTAAACGTTAAGCGTTGCCACATAAGCAACGACATGACTAAAACATTTCAAAAACTTTTAAATTTATTTAAACATCGCCGAGTCTTAAACCAGAACTGTGGACTAAACTTGCCATACTAATCTAGGTTGCGTCTCGGAGCCACACACTCATACTATCTGACTTGACCCTCGTTCATACTGCTATTTTCCAAGGTGAGTATTCACAGTCCCTTTTTTACCGCTTTACTTTATTTGGGGTGAAGTGCATGAACCTAAAACTTAAACTTTATTGTTTGGAATAAACTATAAACGGATTGAACCTTTGACATAAATTGAACCTTTAAGACATATTTTGAACTCTCTTTGGCTTGAATTTGGACCTTATTGATATACTTTGAACCCTTAGACGTAATATGAACTTATGACTTATTCTTGACCCTTTAGTATGCTTAGAACCATAATGTGTCGTACGCACTAAGTCTTAAAGTCTCGCGTGATCGGAGCAGTCTTGTATTGATAATATAATAGTTGTTATAATGTACTGTTTGTGCGTGCTAAAGCCTCTCTGAGCAACACTAAGTCTCCCTCTGAGCAACATTAAGTCTCCAATTGAGCAATACTAAGTCTCTTTTGTCGACAGGAGCAACGCAAAGTCTCCCTTATTCGGAGCAGACGTGATCTATTATATATTTATTAGGCGCTTTTATCGTGAACTTTTATGACTATATGTGCATTAATTACGAAGCATACTACTTGACATATGGAAACGTAAGTGAACTTATGTGTTACAAGTCTTGTATGGGCGGGACTTGTAACATGGTGGGTTGACAGGACATTTTCCAGGAAGATTTACTCATAAATGACTTTTCGTACTATTTAAAGACTTTTCACAAAAATGGATTTTCGAACTATATAAAAGACTTTCTCAAAAATAGATGTTTCGTACCATATAAAAGAACTTTTCTTAAATGGCTTTTTGTAATACATAAAACCTGTGTACTCACCAACTATTTTCATAGTTGGCCCGTTTTCTCATGTATTTCAGGTGATCGCCAATAGTATTTTTGAAGTCTCTTGCATAAAGGAGTCTTCACATGTCATCTTTGGTCATCATGTATAAGAAGAAACCTTTTATGAAACTAAGCTTCAAAGTTTTGTTCCCAAGGTCGGCTTGAACAATATTGTAACGTTGTACTATTTACTTAAATTTTTAAATATGTTGTTGTACTATATCTCTTTTACGATGTATATTGATTTCATCGCACCTCGCGTTTCTGCCTCTGGAGGGGTGTGACAGTATACGTCTGAGAAGGCCAGTGCTGGTATCAGAAAGTTGAACATTTCTGTGCAAACAGGACTTGCAGTATGGCATTGCATGGGACCACAGGCAAATGGTGTATCCCTGCGTATGACTCCAGCCCCAAAATCCAACACAAATGGTCCAGATCCTGCATGTATGGATGCTGTTTAAAAACACTCTTTAAGGTACCACACCAATAACGATAAATGATGCTGCTGGTAACTGCAGTAAAATTGTAACCTTAGAATGAGGGGACATACGGAAGAGTGTGTCCCATATGTGTATCAGTGAAAGGGTGACATCGTTGAGTGTCCTGGCATGTTTTCCAACCGATGTTGTCCTTAAACGATCTATGCGAAAAGCGGTGATCGGTTGATCCACCTGGTTTTGGCACATGAACGACCAATGACAAACGTCTTAACTAATTAGGAGTAACAACTGACGCTGCCATTTGATGGATCATACATGATGCTGCCCCTACCACTCTGACATTCTTCATCACGTCGGCATGTTTTGTCGGCGTTCCCTGCATGCAATATAAAAATAGTTTTAGGCATTCATAACAAACATTAACAAATAACATAGGTGAAAAAAATGAGTTTCGTAACAGCAACTATCATGTCAAAGCAGGTGGTCCCAAAGATTTTACGAACACTAAGAAGTACAACAAGAATATTAGAGGTTCCTCATTATCTTCCACCAGCCCAACAGTTTTTGCTACCTCACGCTACCAAAAAAAACCAAACCATAAAAAAATTAACCCAACAAAAACCATGTGTCTCAAAACCCTCCTAGTCAATACATCTTTCTTTTATTCCATCAACAATCAAAAACTTTCCAAATACTAAAAAATCGTTATAAGAAATTTTCCATAAATATCCAAAGTTGTCAAAGAATCAAGAACTCTGATTGAAACCTATGGAGATTATATCATGCATAGTTAATATCCAAATTAAGTTGTCAAAAATTTCTCACAAAAATATGATATAATGTCCACAGTTTTGAATCAGGTTATGCTCTTAGCCTGTTGCAAATTTACCATACCTGCAGGTTTCAATCATACGGCAAATGTATTTTGCTTATAAACACTGATGTCAATTCGCTCACTGTGAGAATAAACTTATACGTGGTGAAATACAATTGTTTTTACAGAGTAAACAATGTCTGTCACAGACTCTGATTTCCGATGACATCTGAATGTATACCTGAATAAGTAAAAAAGGCATAAAAGGAGTGGCTTAATAATCATAAAATAAATATAACCGGATAAAAGTGGCATACTTTTTGGATAAACCACCCTCAGGAAGCTAAAAAAATTCCAGATCACCACGACCCTCCACTAAGCTAACACCATAACCTGAAAGTCGCCATTTCTTTCTAATCAGTATAAATAGATACAAACTTGATATAATATAAACCAATATAATTGTGCAAATAGCTCACGTAAAAGAGGTCCAAGTTTAGACGTCTCATTACGATACATGAGCTGATCATAATTAAGTCATACAAACATATTGCGAAGAATCTAAAAATTAAAAAAAAAATCTCCAATATAATTCATAATAGTTAAAGTAGTTTCGATATTTTTTTTAAGTTTTAGTAAATATACTTGTGCGGCACTATTTCTAATACTATCCATACCACTTTCTGTCACCTCCTCTGTAACATCATATATGCTCTTCTCTTTTTCTTATTATCAACCTCGCCTTCATCAAGTTCCCACCACGGAACTGTAACCACTTTAATTCCAGCACCACATCTCTGAATACCTCTAACTGAAGTTCCAGCTTTGTATTCGAACATTTTTCTAGATACCTAAAAACACAAAATAAACATCACATAAAAGTCATAAATTTCCATTTATAGAAGAACATACTTAAATCATAGTTTCGCAATTCAATTCAATCAAATAAGCCAAAAATATAAGAAGTCCCAAACATCCTCCACAATCCGACTTTCTAATTCATCTTCGAAGCAACCCACTTTATCATCTTCTCTAAACCGGAAACACTTCAGATTGACTAAAACTGAAACACGGCTTATACTATTGTCGCCCTAATTTTTATGATATATCATTTTTACAGTATAACACAAAGTGTTTACCTTAAGCTTTACACACATAGGAGCCTCCATAGATGATATTCAGCAAAGTAAGACGCACCACTGTAACCTGCATAACCCGGAAAAAAAATTAAGTATAATCAAAATAAAAAAAATCTTTCAAAATTATGCACAGACACACAAAATTAAAGCACTTACCTGCAATTATCGCACCCTCGTAACCTGATACAACAAATCAAATTATTACCACATGACTACTTCTCGTATCAAGCTCTTTAGGTATATAAACCCTTGACTCAAGTTCCTGCAAAATTTTATATACACAAAAACAAACAATTTATCATTAGTCGACAACCTTACCTAAGCTTTTATTTACATAAAATATTAGCCTTACTATCATATAAACTGTAGGTCTAGGATGCAAAAATAAATAATGATCAAACTTCTAAATTATTGTATCACTTCTAGCAATTTTGTGCCTTCCAAAATCTTGGGGCCTCTAGATGCTAGGATTTGTATATACTTTCAACATTGGTCTTGGATATTTACAAATTTTAAGCCTAGAATAGAAAATACTCAAATATTTTAAAATTATTATCAGTTTGGCCTTTTGAAACCGTGGCGCTCAACATGATATCCGAAAAACGAGAGTGTAAATCGAGAGCCTAAAACTCTAGCTTTAGTAGCTTTACCTTTTAACAATCTTTGAGCCTTATTGAAAGTTATATAAAATGATAGCTTTAAGATGAATAGAAGATTACACTGGTGAATTTGGGAGCGGGTGTTTTCTGCTTCTTTACTAACGAACCGCACGAATTCCGCAGGATGCTCTGGTTCGACATATTACTAAGTCGACTTGCTTCAGCCATTTTTGAGATCTTCAGCAAATAAGGGTTTTTGTGCACCACTGTATATATGAGATGAGGATAGATTTTTGTTTATATAAAAACGAAGATACTGCAGGCGCAGAAAGGTTATAAAATTTGGATTTGAATGTCGGCAAGACAAAAGCGGTGGAATAATGTAGTGTCAACGTGTACTCTTTAGGAAAGTATACAAAAGAGAAAGGCGGTGGAAAAAAGATGACTTGGATCTGCTTATTTTTTTGGCCAAATGGACTACAAAGCCCAATTTATGATTATCAGCCCAATGCAAATGATTTCTTTATATAGCACCTGTAGAAAACTAGAAGGGGATTGAATAGTTTTATTGATTAAAACTTTATTTTAAAATATTTAGATCGAATTATGTCAATTTATTTAGTATGTGTGTTGGATATTGATATAAGCATATAAGTAAATAAAGTAAAGATAAAGAGGAAAGGAACACAAAACCACGATACAAGTATTTATAGTGGTTCGGCTACAAGGACACCTTCCTTGCCCTACTCCACTCCTCGAGTACCCCACTCGAGAGTTTGTAAGCACTACACAGCACAAGCTCCTTAATGTGACGGAGAAGCCTTCACAATGTAGCCTACTCTTTATCTGGTACAAGGCTAGACACCGTGTTCTTCCGCAAGGTAGAACCAAACCTATCACAACGTCGCCTACACTTTATCCGGTACAAGGCTAGATACCGAGTTCAATTTCAAGGAGGAACTACTACCCAACACCGCACCACAATACAACTATCCCAAAGGATACACATTCCTTGTTATAACACTAGAAGGATATCAACATCCTTTAACCCAAACTACATAACTTGTACATCGATGCACCCTATCGAATGTACACCTTTGGCACCATTCACTAATGCATTCAACACGACCTTTTGACACCTTTCACTAATGCCTTCAACACGACACTTTTATGGAGGGAGGAAAGAACTATCAACAAGATGCACTTCAGTGGTCTTGATGATGATGAAGCTTAGCAACTCATGACTTGAGCTTGCACGTCTTCAAGAGGTGGTGATCTCGCCTTTAAGAGGAACCTATATAATCACGCAAACATAAAACTAATAGAATGATCCTTTGGATCTGTGGTTAGTGAGGTTAGAATAGTGAGAGAAAGTATGTCTAAGAGTGGTGGTGAGCAAGAGAGAAATGACTCACTATTTATAGACAAAACATGTCTACTGTCCCGCGGATCCCTCACCAGAGGGATCCGGCTAGTACAAATCCTGGGATCCGGCTACTGGGCCAGTTTAGTCCGGATTTTGGGTTGCAAACCAGGTTATGGGTTATGGATTATGGACCATGGGTTATGGGTATTGGATTATGAATACCCAACAAGATGCAATGTACCTAGTCATTGGGTTATGGATCTTGGGTCATGGGTCATGGAATTTGGGTCATGGATCATGGATAATACCCAACATGACTTCATGCATGATGTCATGCAATGGGTCATGGGTTATGGATCATGCTCCATGGTTATGGGTTATGGACTTTGGTTTTTACCCAACAACATTCATTATACCTAGTCAATGAGTCATGGTTCATGGGTTATAGGTCATAGGTTATGGACTTTGGTTTTTACCCATTACTTACCCATTAAAACATATACAAAGTACATATATATTTCTATAAAATGTAAACACTAGTTGTTATACATACATATTTCTATAAACTGTAAACAATATTACTTGTTAGTGTTTTATAAAAATGTCTTTGGTTTTATAACTTATTTATTAAACAAGTTTTGATGGTTTTAGTATGTTTAGTAAAAGTGTGTTAGTAAACTACTGGTTCAAACCTTTTATGTATTTTATTTGTTTCGTCAAAATAATTTTACGTTTGTTATCGACAAAACATTAGAAGATCGTAAAATATAAATAAACGTTTTTACGGTTTATTTGTATTAACAGTCTCCCCCTTTTGTTGATGACAAAACATAAGATTATTTTAACAAGAAAATAAAATTCGTAAAAATTTGAATTGGAGTTTTTACTCGCTTCTCCCCCTTTTTGTCAAAACAAAAAGAGCGTCGAAAAGAAACTAACACATTGTGAAAAATGTTTTGAGAAAAACTTGTGAAAAGTAACAAAATGAGAAATAGTTAGAAAAAGAAAAGTAAAACGAACGTAGTAAGAGGAGAGAAAGATTCTCGTCTTAGCTCCCCCTTGACTGATGCTCCCCTTTGTTGAGGGCGTCAAGTAATTAGGAAGGCTAAACGATTATGTTGTAAGTATTTTTTTAATGGTTTCGTCTTTGATGAAATGCTCCCCCTTGAAGAGTGCTCTCTTTTGATGAGGGCATCAAGTAATTTAGAAAACCTAAGTAAATGTATTGCAAGAGTTTTTGCAATGATTTGCTTTGATGAAAAGCTCCCCCTTATTAAGGGTGTCAAAGTCTTCATTTGCATTTTGAAAATCTACAAAACAAAGGTTAGAAAACAAGTATATGGTGCATTGTTTCCTGCAAATGAGATTTACATTAGTTAAAAAAATATGCTTCTATTGACGGTTCCGGCGGATCCTTCCTATGAGGGATCCGTCTAGGCTAAATTCTAGGAACCGTGTACCTGCATTCTATTGGCAGCAATGTAGCTATGAATAGTGTTGTAAACTTCCAAATGAGTTATGTATTGTTGCACCAAACATATTCACATAACTATATAGAATACAACATGTAGTTTCATTCAATAAAACAAGAGAAATGATAAACATATCTCTAAAACTAAGACAATGATACAAACATGTAGTAAATTTCTTAACAATTTCTAAGTTGTTCCTAAGACTAGATGAGAGCACCACTTGTGCTTGTATTCCTAAGTTTTAGGGACGTTTAGATTTGTTGACTTCATCAAAACGTTTGAGAAAGTGATAGAACATGAAACATAATTCGTCACGTACTTCATGGACTAATCCTTCGACATGTTGACAATGAAAATAATCATTGTCATGGCTAGGGAATGGTGGTGGTAGGAATGGTGCGGTTTGAGGTGGAAAGTTTGATGAGAAAGGTGGAGGTTCCACAAAAGATGGAGGGATATGTGGAGGCAAGTTTGATGAAGTTGGAGGTGGATCAACTAAGGGTGAAGGTGGTGGAATGTGTGTTGATGGTGGAGGTAAAGAAGTATCTACTTCCATATGGTCCCATTGTTGAGTTTGGTGATTCCTCATAATCCAAAATGGACCATTTGAGGGTGAGGGAGAGTGAGACACGGGTGCTAGTGTGGTTTCAACACCAAAGTTTTGGTGCAAAGGTTGTTGTGGCACTATTTTCTCAATTAAGGAAAATGTCAGCAATGGTGGTGGATGAGAAGGCCTAGGTGGTAAGTCCTCCAAGTTGTAAAGGTTTGGGGATGAAAGTGGGGTAGTGAAAGAGATAGCTCTAGGTACTAGAGGTGTGGTTTAGTGGAGGTAGGGGTGTTTGTTTTAGGAGGTATGGTAGTGTTTGGCAAAGGTTGTCTTATGGGAACAATCCTCTTGGGAGTTGGTTTCATTGGTAGAGTTGGTTGTGAGGGAGTTCTAGCGTTTGAGTCTTTGATGGGTGATGATTCGATTGAGAAGATTTCATTAACAACCCTGAGCAATTTTCTTGGGAGGTCCTTTGTTGATAAGTTAGCACTAGGAGCTTTCCTCATGGTGAAATGGTAGAAAGGATAAGAAAAAAAACTTTATCCACTGAGAATGAATGTGTGAATGGTGATTTGGAAGTTCTAACATAAGTGGTTTATAAAGAAAGAGATTTGGCTAGTGAATTAACGCTTAAACCACTAAAATCATTCCAATTGCAATGATTTGCATGCACAAGAGTCAACTACAGAGTTGTACTAATCTAGGGAGTCATTTAAGACAATGTGGAGTGTTTAGATTAACAAATAGGGTTTGAAATGATTGTATCAAGTAGGATTGATTAGACTGTGCAGACGGTTCTCACGGATCCCTCACTTGAAGGATCCGGCTAGGCAAAAACCAAGGATCCGGCTCTTAGGAGCCAAGAAGAAGATTGATGAGGTTCTAGTGAGGTCTAATACCTACATATCTTGAGTGATTTTAGTCTCCTCAGGTGTCTTAAATGATATGAGACTTTAAAAATCAAGCATAATGAGTGAGGATAGCTAATGATGTCTTTTATGGAAAGAAATGGAGTTATCATAAACACCAATGGGTGATCTAGAATGACACTAAGAATTTTGAGGGTGTCAAGTGGAGTAAAATGATCCTAGAGATCAGATGATGATTTAAGGAAAATTTAGAAAATTCCTTAAAAATTATAAGAAATGACAAACTAGTTTTTAGACCATTTCAAGATTAAGATGACTAAAAATCAATTTACTAAAATTGAGAGAAATATCAAAATAAGTGTTTTGAGATGAGAGGAACAATGTGTGAACATTGGAGCGGAAAGATGGTGAGTTTTGAAATAATGATAAATCAAAAATATCTTGAATGTGATCCTAAGTCATTCATGAGTGAGTGTGGGATCAACTAAGGCTAAGGAAAGTTTAAGTGATCTTAATGAAGTATGTTTAACTAGTTCAATAAGGTCTGGTCACACGGATCCTTCAATTGAGGGATCCGGCTAGTTATAAGCCAGGGATCCGGCATCTGGGACAGACTACTTAACAGTGAGCGTGCAATATTTTGCTCTAGGTATCAAGTTTTCAAACTAATGATTTCCACAGTAACTATACATGTATACAATTAAAAGCATAGTAAACATAGCATATAGAGACAACCTATGGGTGAGCAAACGAGATAATGATCATATATCAAAAAGAGAACAATCAAGTAAGTCTTGCATAAAGTAATGAACATACATTGTTTTGACAATTATAAAACATCCGAAATAATCATAAAAGAAAGTCATGGGGTACAATGTTTCTTTTGTCAATCTCTTCACTTCTTCTTCTTTCTCGAGTTCATGAGGAAATGAGTTAGACACTTGAACATCCCTTTTGTTTGCTTGAATTCGTGGGATTCATTTGGAAGAATGAGAAGTTGTTCAAAGTAAGTCATGGGGTCTATTTGATAATTAGAAACGGGGTCGACTTCAACATCTACATCTTCATCTTCCTCCGAAGAGTCCGAGAGAGGACGAGGCCTTTTCCCATTGATCATGAATCTTTTGGAGGGTTGTTTGGTGAGAGGTACCATAATATGGTTGGCGAGAAAGTGATCATTGATAATAGGAGTGGGTTGCATTCTACTAACATACTCATAGAGACGTGTTAGGAGCATACCATAAGGAAGAACCATTTTGTCAGTTTTGAACACACCTACCATTCTTTTGGCAATGTAATAGGCGAGATTGAAAGGTTTTCTATGGATGAGACAATAGATCATTTGGACAAGAAAAACATTGGCATGGTCTTTGTTTCCAACAAAGCAAATGACATTTTCTCTAAGAATTTCTTCCCACTTTTTGTAAATGGGAATCATCTCAAAGAGTTCCATTTGATAGGGATCACGATGAATGAATTCTTTGTTGCGGTTATAACGAGATTGGTCGACTCTCTTTTTGAAGATGGTGTCTCGAACAACAATGGGTTCGTCAAGTGGAATGTGATAGATAGGTTTAGGGTCTAGTGCAAAGGATTGAGTAGCAATTGACCAATCTTTGGAGAACATACAAATTCCTTCACATAGTATGCGAAGGATTTGTGTGAATGTGTTGAGAGGTAAGGTGATGCTTTGGTTGTTTATGCCGAAAGAGATTGAAATACTTTCATTATTGTTTCGGATAATCCTAACACTTTTGTAAAATTCAAAGATGAAGACCGAACAAATTTGTTCATCAATTTTTAGGAGACAATCAAAGTTGATTACCGAAAAGACTTGAGGAATGTCAGTGTTTTCAAGGAAACATTCCTTAATTACACGACCTTCGTGGATAAGTCATTTTTGGAGCATTTTGAAGGTTTTACGATCACTTTTTGACAACCCTTCCTTCCGGTAGTATCTAGGAATGTAGTGAACGGTGTCATGATGGTCTTGTTGAGTAGATTTAGGCATGTTTGATCCTTGTAAAATAATATTTCAATTAGGTAAAGTTTGTCAAGATGGGTTTATGACTTAACTTTGTATTAACAATGCCATTTTGCAAATCCTTAATTATGTAGAACCTTTTTGTATGGAAAATAATTTTCAATAAACAATTTGCCAATTGATAATATGAAAAAATTGAAACTAATTTGAAAAGTTTAAAACCATAAACCCTAGGATTGAGATGATGATGAATAGATAATATGAGTGTAATTACTTACAATGATGTTTAGCATTGAGATGCTTGAGAGTATGAAGCCCTAAAATGGTATGAACTGAGATTTGGTCGTTCTAGGTTTTAGAAAGAGGGAAAATGGAGTGTTTTGGGTTTTAAAAACGAGTATCATGTTTTGTCTGTTTATACGGTTCCCCCGGATCCCTTGTTTGAGGGATCCGGCTAGTGTAACTTAAGGGATCCGGCGCTGCAGATAAATATTGGAGTGTTTTGGATTATTCTTTCACTTGTAGTGAGTTATATAATAACTTATTTTTGAGAAGAAATTTGTAGAATGAGATTATATTCCTATTTGAATAGACATTTAGCTAAGAAGAAAATTGTTTATTGAATGATGGTAGATCAAGACTTTAACTATCAAAGAGGAATACCATTCCCGATGATGTGTTAAGATGGAAAGTAGTGAAGAGAAAGGAATACTATTCCCGATGATGTGTTAAGATGGAAAGTAGTGAAGATAGATTTTTTGAATCTTGCGACTTTGATGTTAGATGATTAATTGATATATTCATATACATATTGTTAAACATATGCAAGATTTTTCTAAAGATGTTTATTATGAGAGAAAGGCATATATCATCATTTTATCCACATGTGATTACTACATTTATATATCAACTAGTTGTAGGTATGTGAACATACCTTTGCTCTATTTTATGGTTTTTAGAAACCATAGACGCAAAATACTTAAGAGTTTTTAAAGTAATCAATTATACTTTGTGAAAGTAAGTTGTGATTACTCTTGGGTTCTTCCTTGGATGTTGACTCCATTTTTCTTATGATAGAACGAAGTCATTGAAAGAATTCTAGCATGAAGATTTCTCAAAAGAAAATGTTAGAATGATCTATCACTATCCAACATTTGTTAAAATATAAAAATTTCCAAAACATGAATTTCTTGTTTTAAGAAATTTTCTTCTTTGTAGTTTTCAAACATACACGGATCGTATCAAGTTTAAAGTACACTATACTCTAAGAAACTTGGTAACGAAGCTCTGATGCCAATTGTAGAAAACTAGAAAGGGGGTTGAATAGTTTTACCGATTAAAACTTCGTTTTAAAGTATTTAGATCGACTTATGTCAATCTATTTAGTATGTGTGTTGGATATTGATAGATAAGCATATAAGTAAATAAAGTAAGATAAATAGTAAAGGAACACAAAACCACGACACAAGTATTTATAGTGGTTCGGCTACAAGGACACCTTCCTTGCCCTACTCCACTCCCCGAGTACCCCACTCGAGAGTTTGTAAGCACTACACAACACAAGCTCCTTAAGGCGGAGAAGCCTTCACAACGTCGCCTACTCTTTATCCGGTACAAGGCTAGACACCGAGTTCTTCCACAAGGTAGAACCAAACCTACCACAACGTCGCCTACACTTTATCCGGTACAAGGATAGATACCGAGTTCCATTACAAAGGAGGAATTAATACCCAACACTACACCACAACACAACTATCCCAAAGGAGACACACTCCTTGTTTCAACACTAGAAGGATATCAACATCCTTTAACTCAAACTACATAACTTGTACATCGATGCACCATATCAAATTTACACCTTTGGCACCATTCACTAATGCATTCAACACGACCATTTGGCACCTTTCACTAATGCCTTCAACACTGTGGAAAACTAGAAGGGGGGGTTGAATAGTTTTACCAATTTAAAACTTCCTTTTAAATATTTAGATCAACTTATGTCAATCTATTTGATTGTTTATGTTGGACGTTGATAGATAGATATATAAACGTGTAATGAAATATAAAGAGTAAGAAGCACATCACCATGACACAAGTTATTTATAGTGGTTCGGCTACAAGGACACCTTCCTTGCCCTACTCCACTCCCCGAGTCACCTACTCGAGAGTTCGTAAGCACTACACCAACTCCTTGGGGCGGAGAAGCCTTCACAACGTCGCTTAACCTTTTTCCGGTACAAAGCTAAATACCGAGTTCTTTCACACCAAGGCGAACCACACCTAACACAACGTTGCCTACCTTTTATACGGTGCTAGGCTAACCACCGAGTTCTTTCACACCTTAGGAGAACTAATCCTTCACAACGTCGCCTACCCTTTATTAGGTACTAGGCTAAGCACCTAGTTCTATTACTATGGAGAAACTACTACCCTTCACGACACGACACCTAATCTCAAGGAGATCTTCTCCTTGTTACAACACCATCAAGGATATCACCATCCTTGTAAATAAACAAATACTTATATGTATAACGATGCACCTCATCGATTATACGACCTAGGCATTCTTCCCAAATGCAACTTGATTTGATTCTTAGGCATCCTTCACTAATGCCTTTGACACAACGCTTGGCACCCTTCACTAATGCCTTCGTCTTGACACCTTTAGCATCCTTCACTAATGCTTTGACACGGATGATGAGCACCTTTCACTAATGCTTTCATCTTGACACTTTTGGCATTCTTCACTAATGCCTTCAACCCAACATCTATGGAGAAAGGAAGAACTATCAACAAGAGAACCTTAGTTGTCTTGATGATGACGAAGCATGGCAACTCATGGACTTGAGCTTGCACGTCTTCAAGAAGTGGTGATCTCTCCTTTAAGATGAACCTAGAAGATCACACAAAAACAAAAGACAAACTACATAGATCACTTAGATCTGAGGTTAGAAGGTTAGAATACTTTGGGGAAGTATGTGTGTGAAGTCATGAATAGAAAGGAAGAAATGGCTCTCTATTTATAGAGAAAATTCTCTACTGTTCCCCGGATCCCACGGATCCCTTCCACTTGGGATCCGGCTAGCATAAAGCCAGGGATTCGTGGAACGCTCCTCTTTGCCCATGGGTATTTTTGGTTATGGGTCATGGGTTGATCCATGGGTCTTTAGCTAGATATAATGTATCTCTTGAGTGCTCACCAAGGGTTCAATGTATCTAGACATTCTCTTGAGTGCTCACCAAGGGTTCAATGTATCTAGACATTGGGTATGGGTCAATACCATAGGTTATGGATATTATCCATATATGATATAAGCATGATGTCATGCAATGGGTTATGGGTCAAGCTCCATGGGTCATGGGCTTTGGGTTGTACCCAACTACATTCAATGTATTTGCCCAATGGGTTATGATACTTAAGTTTCTACCCATTTATATTACCCAATATACTACATACTAGTTATGTGTATATTTTACCCAAATATGTAAACACTAGTTGTTGTACATATGTAATATTAAATCATAAAATCACTTATACTTGTTTTAGTGTTTTATGTGAAAATGTGAATATGTTAGAAACTATTAGTTCAAACCATTTACGTATTTTATTTGTTTCGTTAAAATGATTTTACGTTTGTTATCGACAAAACATTAGAAGATCGTAAAATATAAATAAACGTTTTTACGGCTTATTTGTATTAACAATCTCCCTTTTTGTTGATGACAAAACATAAAATTATTTAAAGGAAAAGCTAAAATTCGTAAAAGTTTGAATTTGTAGTTTTTACTTTCTTCTCCCCTTTTTTTGTCGAAACAAAAAGAGCCTTGAAAGAAAGCAACACATTGATTTTAAGAAAAACATGTGAAAGAAATAAAAAGAGGTAGAGAGCAAGAACGGGAAAGGATCTCGTCTTTACTACCCCTTGACGAGTCCATCCCTAGGTAAGGGCGTCAAGAAATTAATACTAATCTAGTTTGTTTGCAACTAAGTTTGCAAAAGATTTCGTCTAAGTGACGAATGTGCTCCCCCTTGATGATTTCAATTTTGCAAAGGGATGTCGAGAAATATAATCCTAATATTGCAAGTAATTTGCAATGTATTGTTTTGACACAAAGCTCCCCCTAGCTTTAGGGTGTCAAAAGGCTTCAAGTGTAGATTGAATAACTACAAAACAAATGTTAGAAAACAAGTATAATGCACAATTTCCTGCATATGTGATCCAAGTTAGTAGAAAAATAGTCTTCTGTCTCACGGATCCCACGGTTCCCTCCTAGTAGGGATCCGTCTAGGCAATTTTGAGGGATCCGTATAGCTGATGATTAAATTCAGCAATGGTGATGTAACACGTAATGTTAACATCAAAATGAGATATGTATTCAACCAACAAACATATACTCAATGCAATATGGCAAGTAAACTATCATTCAATAAAACATAAGAGATGATCAACAAATCTCTAAAAACTAAGAGAATGATTTAGCCATATTCTACTAATACTAATAAGTGACCAAAGCTTAAGAAGCAATAATGTGCTTGATTCTAGGGATGAGTAGACTTGTTGATTTGGTCCAATCTTTCAAGAAGATAATTAAACATGAAATGCAACTCATTTCGTACTTCTTGAACAAGTCCTTGGGTGATTAGACAATTAGAGCAATTATTGTCTTGATTAGGAACAGGATGTTTTGAGGAGGTTCTACAAATGATGGTGGAGGTACATTGAGTAATTTAGGATGAGGTTCTACTAGGAATGAGAGTGGTGGTAATGGAAATTCCTTGTTTCCAACGATGGACTAGTTGGTGATGTAGGTGGTTCCTATTTTAACGAGAAGGTTGGTGAATGGGAAGTTCTCGGTGGTGAATGCTCTAATGAATAGAGAGAGGCTCGGTAAAGGAGTGTAGTCCATGCTCTAGGAATGAAGGTTTAGAAGTTTTGCTAGAACTAGGTACATTTGGTTTAGAGCTCGATGATCCCTTTTCTAACCTAAGAGCTTTAATGTTAATTATTGCGGTTCTCTTGGAAATCGTTGATTGGGTTTGTTGAGGTGAGATTCTAGCACTATTATCTCTTACGGATGATGATTCGGTGGATGGGAAGTCCTACGATTTGTGGGTTTAACCGGAGATGATTCGATTGAGGAAATTTCGTGTACAACACGAGCAAGTTTCTTGGGTGGTTCTTGGTTGGATGAGTTAGCACTAGGAGCTTTCCTCATGATGAAATGACTAAGGAAAAGATTTCTAAATGCTGAGAATTATGTTGTGTTTGATGACTAAGGGATTCTAGCAAGATGACTTATAAAGGGAAGGATTTAGCAAGTGCATTCAAGACTTAAGTCTCTAATATCCTTTGGAATGTGATGATTAGCATGCACAAGGTTGAAGTTCAGAGTTTCACTGATCTAGGAACTCATTTAAGATGAGATGGAGTGTTTGAGTTCGGAAGATGAGTTGAAATGTTAGACATAAACTGTCACCCGGATCCCACGGTTCCCTCCTTGTAGGGATCCGGCTAGGCTAATCCTGGGGATCCGGCTCTCAGCAGTTATGACAGGTTTGAAATGAGGTTTCTAGGAGCTAAAGCCTATCTTATTTTGAGTGTTTCAGTTCTCCTAGGTGTTTTAAGATGTGAGGGTACTTGAGTGATCAAAGGTAATAACTGTTTATAGCAAATGATTGCTTCTTATGGAAAGGAGATGGGACAAGATGACTTCCAATGGATGTCCAAGAATAACACTAATAGTTATGGTGGTGTCAAGTCAGAATAAATGATCCTAGTGATCAGATAGTGACTTAGGATAATGTCTTGGAGAATATCCTAAAGGTTTTAAGGTGGAAGAACTAGAATTTGATCCATTTCGACCAATTTTGAGGTAAGGATGATTATGATCAATTTTGCCATAATCGAAAGATTTCTAGGTCTAGATGTGAGGGATCATGTAAGAAATAATGAGTGATCTAGAGAGCGGAAGAGTAATGAGTTTAGGTGAAACGATAGATCGAAAAGCACTTTGAGTGTGATCCTTAATGAGTTATGAGTGAGTGTAAAGCTTACTAAGCTTGAGAAGGACTTAAGAGATCCTAAGGTATTAAGTTCAGCTAGTGTGAAGTAGTCTAGGAACATGGTTTGAGGTGTAAAGGATTGAAATTCCACTTCTATTCGCCCGGATCCCACGGATCCTTCACTTGAGGGATCCGGATAGTTACAAACTAGGGATCTGGCATCTGGGACAGTTTTACTTAACAATGAGCGTTTGTTCTAATTATCGAACTTAGAAGCTAATGATCTCTACAGTAAGTATACATGTATACAAGTAAAACATACTAAGAGCATGTAGAAATAGCACATAAGCAATTAAATGAGATCTAGCTCACAAGTAACACATAGGTTTATCAAACTTAACAACCGTTATTTAAGAAGCTCAAAATAGATTTAAAATCTAGATTAGTAAATCGTTTGTATTAACAATGGAGTGCAGAGTAGATGATGGTGTTCAAGACAATAGGGTTGTTTTGGCCAACGGAAGCAATGAACTATGTATAGTCATTACGGAGGGTGATTAGCATACAATGAACTTCGTCCATGAAGTCATGTAGCTCTTCTCGATCAAAGCAAGATAATCGCTTGATGAGGCAAGTGGTTGTGATTAACTAAAAGAAAATTTTATTTTACAACTTGTTTGATTAGTAATCCTAAGACAATTCAAAGTGTTTCCATTGTAAACTTACTTTAGGAAAACATAGGAGTATAAATTTCCCAAGTGAGAGAATGAATATGAAGACATTACTAGCGTGCTCCATTACGGCTAAACACGACAATTTTTACGGGTGATTCCACATACCCAACTTCTATCAAGGAAGCAATTCAACCGTTAGGTCAAATTGAGTTTCTAGTGCAATAAGTTCTCCTGTATTCATTCTCAAGTTAGGAAAATTTATATTCCTACAATGGCCTATCGAAGAGTAACAATGATGATAAGCTTCGTTTAATATTATACTTGAGACAACTAAGGTGACGAAGGCGTCATGTTAAAAATAAGTTTAAAAGTTGTCCATATGGTAAACAACAAAAATTGTTGGATGAGCTAGTTCAACATATGTTGTTGGAAAGCTTTGAGTTTGGACTTTCGGATATGAACAATTATATTTGCTTTGCAAAATAATTTACTTGAGTATATTGGATGAAATAATCAAGTTGTCAATCCTACTATGAAGCTTGGAGAGCGATTATGAAAAGGAAAATGGGAGAGTACATCATCAACACAAGTGTAGGTTATGATCCGATGTACATTCTTGTTGTTTTTAGAAAATGATACAAGAACAAAGGAAATCATATAAGCACATATGACAAACTCAATAAAAATCCATTTAGTGTGTTATATGTTTTAAACATTTTTCAACCTATATGACTTATCTAAATATCTAAACTAACATTTTCGACACAACTAGATGTTATCCCAAACACTCCTTCAAATAGCACATTGATTAGTAGAATATTACTAAATCGACAAACAAGAAAATGAATAGTAAGGCAAGGAAACCACATATGCTATTCAATCAAACAAGCACAAAAGCTATTTGAGATAAGCAAATAATCAAGTAATGCAAAGAAGACAATTTATCATTTATCATAGCATACGAAAGTTCTTTTCATCGCTTTGTGTTAAATATAAACATGTATACCAAGCTTGATTAGTTTCTTTTATATTTATAAATATGATCAAAACCTTAATTTCAATAGAGACACATTGTTATCCAAAAGCGAAAAAACATCCGTCTCCAATTAGATCAAAAGTTTGTGCAAAAGTTATGACCAAAAATGACTTTCTATTATAAATCAATGATTCTGTAAATTATTGTTTTGAATCAGTTTTATGAAATCATTTTTAAATGAAAGTAGACTCAAATACCTTTAAAACGATAGGTGGCGCGACTTCTAACGACTTACAGTTAAATCTAGTTATGAATTTTTGAAATTAGACAAAAACTGTCTTCTTACAACGGATCCCGGATCCCTTGCTGAGGGATCCGTCCAGTGTAACCTTCCTGAGGGATCCTTGGATCGACTCACGAATTACAAAAATGTACGTTTTGACCCGACGAAAAGGCTTAGTCTTTGTAGACTTTTTAGTGAAGTTATATTACCCATTTTACCTTTATTCAAGCTTGATTAACAAGATATCTAACAACAAAACTTCAAGAAAAAAAAATCACTAAAACACTTTTCATATTATGCTTATTATAAGATAGAAACATATATCACCATTTTGTCCACAAGAAATTTAGCACGTTTTTGAAAAAAAAAATGTAACTAAGAAAACATACCTTTGCTATATCCCCTTTTTATGGTTTTAGAAACCATAGACGCGAAATACTTCATGATCTTCTAAGATACCCCGATCCTTTGCTATATTCCCTTTTTATGGTTTTAGAAACCATAGACGCTAAATACTTCATGATCTTCTAAGATACCCAAATCCTAGTATGAAGACTTCTCAAAAGAAAATGTTAGAATGATCTATCATTATCCAACATATGATGATTTCTAAAAACATGACTTTTGTTTTAAGAAATTCCATTCTTTGTAGTTTTCAAACATACACGGATCGTATCAAGTTTTCAAAGTACAATATACAAAAAAAAACTTGGTAACTAAGCTCGATACCACAATTGTGGAAAACTAGAAAAGGGGTTGAATAGTTTTACCAATTTAAAACTTCCTTTTAAATATTTAGATCAACTTATGTCAATCTATTTGATTGTTTATGTTGGACGTTGATAGATAGATATATAAGCGTAATGAAATATAAAGAGTAAGAACACATCACCACGACAAGTTATTTATAGTGGTTAAGCTACAAGGACACCTTCCTTGCCCTACTCCACTCCCCGAGTCACCTACCCGAGTCGTAGCACTACACCAACTCCTTGTGGGTGAGAAGCCTTCACAACGTCGCTTAACCTTTTTCCGGTACAAAGCTAAATACCGAGTTCTTTCACACCAAGGCGAACCACACCTAACACAACCTTGCCTACCCTTTATACGGTGCTAGGCTAACCACCGAGTTCTTTCACACCTTAGGAGAACTAATCCTTCACAACGTCGCCTACCCTTTATTAGGTACTAGGCTAAGCACCTAGTTCCATTATTATGGAGGAACTACTACCCTTCACGACCACGACACCTAATCTCGAGGAGATCTTCTCCTTGTTATAAACATCATCAGATATCACCATCCTTGTAAATAAACAAATACTTATATGTAAAATGATGCACCTCATCGATTATATGACCTAGGCATTCTTCCCAAATGCAACTTGATTTGATTCTTAGGCATCCTTCACTAATGCCTTTGACACAACGCTTGGCACCCTTCACTAATGCCTTCTTCTTGACACCTTTAGCATCCTTCACTAATGCTTTGACACGGATGATGAGCACCTTTCACTAATGCTTTCATCTTGACACTTTTGGCATTTTTCACTAATGCCTTCAACCCAACATCTATGGAGAAAGGAAGAACTATCAACAAGAGAACCTTAGTTGTCTTGATGATGACGCTATGGCAACTCATGGACTTGTGCTTGCACGTCTTCAAGAAGTGGTGATCTCCTTTAAGAGGAACCTAGAAGATCACACAAAAACAAAATACAAACTACATATATCACTTAGATCTGAGGTTAGAAGGTTAGAATACTTTGGGGAAGTATGTGTGTGAAGTCATGAATAGAAAGGAAGAAATGGCTCTCTATTTATAGAGAAAATTCTCTACTGTTCTCCGGATCCCACGGATCCCTTCCACTTGGGATCCGGCTAGCACAAAGCCAGGGATCCGTGGAACGCTCCTCTTTGCCCATGGGTATTTTTGGTTATGGGTCATAGGTTGATCCATGGGTCTTTAGCTAGATATAGAGTATCTCTTGAGTGCTCACCAAGGGTTCAATGTATCTAGACATTCTCTAAGTGTCACCTAAGGTTCAATGTATCTAAACATTGGGTATGGGTCAATACCATGGGTTATGGATATTATCCATATATGATATAAGCATGATGTCATGCAATGGGTTATGGGTCAAGCTCCATGGGTCATGGGCTTTGGGTTGTACCAACTACATTCAATGTATTTGCCTGTGGTTTATGATACTTAAGTGTCTACCCATTTATATTACCCAATATACTACATACTAGTTATGTGTATATTTTACCCAAATATGTAAACACTAGTTGTTGTACATATGTAATATTAAATCATAAAATCACTTATACTTGTTTTAGTGTTTTATGTGAAAATGTGAATATGTTAGAAACTATTAGTTCAAACCATTTACGTATTTTATTTGTTTCGTTAAAATGATTTTATGTTTGTTATCGACAAAACATTAGAAGATCGTAAAATATAAATAAACGTTTTTACGGCTTATTTGTATTAACAAACACGACACTTCTATGGAGGGAGGAAAGAACTCTCAACAAGATGCAGTTCAGTGGTCTTGTATATGACGAAGCTTAGCAACTCATGACTTGAGCTTGACGCTTCAGAGGTGATCTCTACTTTTAAGAGGAACCTAGAGAATCACACAAAAATAAAACTACATAGAATGATCCTTTGGATATGTGATTAGTGAGGTTAGAATACTGAGATAAAGTATGTCTAAGAGTGGTGGTGAGAAAGAGAGAAATGACTCACTATTTATAGACAAAACATGTCTCCGTCCTGACCTGGTCCGGGCGGATCCTCATCAGAGGGATCCGGCTAGTGCAAATCTGGGATCCGCCATCGGGCAGTTTAGTCTGGATTTTGGGTTGCAAACCGGGTTATGGGTTATGGGTTATGGGTTATGGGTATTGGATTATGAATACCCAACAAGAAGCAATGTACCTAGTCTTTGGGTTATGCATCTTGGGTCATAGGTCATGGACTTTAGGTCATGGATCATGGATAATACCCAACATGACTTCATGCATTATGTCATGCAATGGGTCATGGGTTATGGATCATGCTCCATGGGTCTGGGTTATGGACTTTGGTTTTTATCCAACAATATTCATTGTACCTAGTCAATAGGTCATGGGTAATGGACTTTGGTTTTTACCCATTACTTACCCATTATAATATATACAAAGTACATATACATTTCTATGGGATGAGATCAATAAAGATCACATTAAAACTAAAGATCAAATGAATCAATCTCAACCATCCATTTTTAATCAAATTAATTAAATTCACTTTCACTCTTATATTTATAAATTAAATATCTCACAAATCATTAATAGTTAGATAAAATTAGTTATACCATTGCGACAAGAATAAAATTAGCTTTTATAGAGATCTAATATTGTATACTTTCGATGAACTTATTTTTTATCATTTTTTGCGGGTTTCGATATATTACACTATAAATAAATAAAAATTAAAATACTCTTTTTGTGTTAACACAATCCCTAAACTACAAACCCTAAACCCTAAAAACCCTAAAACCCTAAACCTCTAAAACCTTAAACCCCTAAAAACCCTAAACCCCTAACCGTTAAACCAAAAAACCTTAAACCCTATCCGCTAAACCGTAAGAAACCTAAACCCTTAACCCCTAAAAAGCTTAACATAAAAAAGTCAAACCCCTAAAATCTAAAAACCTAAACACTAACCATAAACCCTAAACCCACAAAAAAGTAGAAAAAAATTCGTCGAAAGTATATGATGTTAGATATCAAATTAAAGGTAATTTTATGCTTGTCGTTATGGTATGATTAGTTTCATCTAACGATCAATGGTTCGTGGGATATTTACTTTTTTAAAATGAAAATGAAAGTTTATTTTATTGTTTTGATTAAAAAATGAATGGTTGAGAATGATTTATTTGATCTTTAGTTTTTCTTTGATCTTTATTGAACCAAACTCACATTTCTAAAAAAATTTAAATACTACTTGTTATACATACACATTTCTATAAGATGTAAACAATATTACTTGTTAGTGTTTTATAAAAATGTCTTTGGTTTTATAACTTATTTAATAAACATGTTTTGATGGTTTTAATATGTTTAGTAAAAGTGTGTTAGTAAACTATTGGCTCAAAGTTTTTACGTATTTTATTTGTTTCGTCAAAATGATTTTGCATTTGTTATCGAGAAAATATTAGAAGATCGTAAAATATAAATAAACATTTTATGGTTTATTTGTGTTAACAGCACCGACTACTATTTTATTCAAAGAACGTTTAAAAAAGTCGACCGACCATGCTACAAAGTATTTATTTTTGTACTATCTGTTTTAGACAAAATTACTTATACAGTTATGTGGTTTGTCCAAAATTAAGTAGCTGGCCTCTTGTTGATAGTAATCGTAAATAGATGGGGTGATACTATTAAAAGCATCATATTTGTTTAAAAATATTTTTTTAAGTACTGAACTTAAAAAACGTTTTTGTGAGTGCTAATGTTGTCATTTTTTTTCTTCAAGTGAGTATTAAAAACCTGTGATGACTATTTTACTCTTCAAAGTTTTGAAAACTGCATCCACCGTCCCCAGGGTAGATTACATAAATAGTCCCTGTCATTTGGAGAAAATTGCATCCGCCGCCCTTAAACCTTTTTTTGAAAAAACATTTACAAAATTTGTTTTTCGAAAAAGAATTTCAAAATTTTTTTCAGAACTTTTTTGGTCTAAAAACTTTTTCGTCTTATTTTATATGTTTTTGTCCGTTTTTTTTTCGAAAACCTTTTTTTTAATGTTTTTGGGAAATTTTCTTTTGGCGTATGTGAATTTTTTTTTCTTTCGTCCCATGTGAAAAAAGTTCGGATACTATTTTTTGTCGCAAGTGAATTTTTTATCAGAAAACTTTTTTTTTGTCACGAAAAAAATCCTATAAAAAATATTCCGGAAAAAGAAATTTCGACAAAAGAATTCCGAAAAAAAAATGAAATAGAATTCAAAAAAAATTTGGAAAAAATTTCAGTAATAAACGAACGAAATAAAAAATTTTGAAAAAAAAAATAAATCGAAAAAAAGTTAGGGTCAACGAATGCAATTTCGTAAACTCACAGAGATCATTTATGTAATTTGAAAGCGTAAAACTGTCATACTACTCATATAAAGACAAAAATGTCAATTAGTTTTCATACGAGTATTTTTGTTAGTTCGCTACTTAAAAAAGTATTGTTAAACATGTATGATTGCTTTTTAATAGTATTACCCTTAAATAGATACATTGATAGGTAGAAATACTACTTGGTTAAATCTTTCAACCTTTACTCTTTAGGGACAAAACTGAACCAAACTTATGGTAACGCAAATCAATTATTGTTTTCATGCCTAGATAAATATACATGCAAATTGGACCCAACTAAACTGAAACAAATTAAAAAGTTAAGAGTATCATTCATTTGACAACTCCTACTCCTAATATGTATTCGACTAAAACGTTTGTCTTCTCCTGTTTGTGACAAGTTTTACAATCAAATAGTTTTGAGTTCAAGTCATGCTTAAGATATGTGAGATAAAATTATAGTGTAAATATTATGAAATAATTAAAAATTATCGTTCTAAATGAAAAAAAAAAATGTATTCAAAAAACAGTAGTTTTTATGACCGTATATATTGATGTGTAGTTTCAGCCACATTTTGTTCTACGTGCATTTAATTGTTGGACCACAATTGTGACATTGGTTGTGGTCGAAATTAGTGACTTGGAGTCGCAATCGATATAATGTCACCATTTCTTGACTAATCAACTTGCGCGCATGGAACCCTTAATCACAAAGAAAATTTGATTTCAATAATGGGTTTCTCACGTCTATATCACCAAAGCTAGTCTATAATTCTTAAATTTATTACTTTTAAGTTGGAGATTCATTATACGTGATCGATCAAATTGATCATTCGTTACTTAAACGAGGTTTAAGTCACCATTACAGTTTTCGTACTAAAATTTTCAATTTCGTGACCTTTGGACTATGCCAAATTAAACTCTTTAATTGTTTCTAATGATTTTCACTTCTACCTTTTGATGAGCGATTACCCTTTTAGGAGCAAAATTAATGGCTCAATCATTTGAAAACGAATCATGATGTTGATCAAGATATTAATTGGGGAGAAAATGCCCACTGCAAGAAAATTGCCGCATATTTTCTATTTGCAAGGCTTTCCTTATGAAATAACTAGATAATGCCTTCCTACGTACAACCTTGCAAGAAAAAAAGAAAAAAATTACCATTGAAGATAAGACTACTATTATTGGAGGATAGTATAAAAGAGAAGTTGAATATTCTTTTCAACGACACAACACATGCCAAAAAAACAAATGGGTCTACTACTATTTTTTTTGTTTGACAAAATTTATGGGAATTGAAACATTGATCTTGTGCATGGAATGCCACAAAGTCAGAAACACATGCATCAGCATACGTAGACCTTTCAAAGACAATAATGCAGGAGTCTCTAAGTTACATGGTCGATAATAAAGCTTTTCTAAAGTTTTTGATGCTAAAACTTTTAAAGTTTTGTAAAATGACATATTGCATGACATCGTAAAAGTTACATTGACAGAAACGTCATTCGATAATCAAACGAGTCAAGAAATTATCACAATACTTAAGTGTGTTTTTCAGAAAATATCATGAGCCGTCCAACAGGTTAAACCATCCGTGTAGGTGTCGTGCCAAGAACAAAACACTAATACTGTTCCGAAAATTAGACTAAGATTTTATATTAGTTTGTGACTCAACATTTGTTTGTTGATAATGACCAATGGTATTGTTATATGACTTGATGTTGATCATAGATTCACAGTCCATCGTGGTTTATGTGACCCATACGCCCAATAACCTTTTCAATCAATGAATCGTCCTATTGCATACTCGACTACTCGTAAACAGATCCATATCCCTTTCACACTAGTGAACCGTGAAAAAACATTAAATATAAGATGGTCACTTTTTAGTATAATTTATTTGGCTAATAACCTATTAAATCACTATACTTTGCTAATAAAGAATTTCAGAACTAACTAAAAAATAACTATTTTTGGCATTAATTTTACATTTCTTCTTTAAGTATACTACTATGACTATATTATGATAATTTCATATATATCTCTTCATTTTGTTAAATATATAGCCTGCCTAATGAAAATTTATCTTCATTGTTGTAATTTGAACAACGTAATGAATTATATATATTCATCTAAAACTTAAAATTATATATGTCCAAATACCCAAATTTATATTTCATTAAAATTTTAAAATACATATTTATTATCATTTAATGTTAAATGACCATTAAACTTTTTTTTTTTTTTAATTCACGTATATTTTCTTTTTTTATATAGAAATCTTCCATATTAAGATATTCGTTATTATTATTATGATCTGTAATAAATATTTTAGTGCATAAAATATAATTTCATTGTTGCAGCCATATATAAACATGTTTTTATGATTTATATATTGTATCTGGAGCAATAAACATATATTTTGTGTGTACCTAAATTGTTTATTACGGATCATAATAATATTCGAATCGTTCAACTAATATAAGGATTCGGTAGACTGTTCATACGAAATGTTAAATATATACTAATTAAAAAAAAAAAACAAGGGTTTAATGGCATTTAACATTAAATGAAGTAATAAATATGTATTTTAAAATTTTAATTAAATATAAATTGGATATTTGGACATATATGAAAATTTTAAGTTTTAGATGGATATATATTAAATTTTCAAGTTGTACGGATATATATATATGAAATTTGAACCAAATGTAGATATATATGAATTTTCTAAGCTAGTGGATATATATGTAAATTTCGAACTAAACGGCGGATATATATGAAATTCTCCCCAAAAAATATTTCAAAAAAAAAGCTCAACCATTTTACCCTTTAAAAGGTTATTAGCCCTAGGCTATGTTGCAAGAAAAAGTATGCTGAAGAAGAAGACTGAAGAGATTGGAATTGCTGAAGAAGAATGTAAAGGTAATCAGAACTACAAACATCACGCTACACGAAATTTCTTAAAGAAGATTTAAAAATGAAATTTCAAAATAAAGAAAGCTACCGCCATTTGCCAAAACATACACTAAAAATAAAAAAGCTCACTCCTCACTGCTCATCGCCCCAAAAAGCTCTAAAAAGCTCTGCGCCAAACATAAAAGCTCAAATGTAAACTCCAATTTGAACTATGAACTATAGCAAGAACCACAAGACTGCTACATTTTTAATTGGTTGGCTATATTGTTTCCAAAGTAAAAGGTGCTATGAGAATACAATGACATGACATGACATGAACTCTGCTTCTCATGTTGGTAAAGGTTAACGACTATCGTTAAAAAAAGGGAATGTCTAACCAATGCCCTAAGGGCATTGGTTAAGATTTGTCTTCTTGTGATTTTTAATTACATAAATGGTCCTTGTAGTTGACACAAACATGCATATTTGGACGGGGACCCACATAAATAGTTATTAAAAACCACAAAAGAAAGAATCTTAACCAATGCCCTTAGGGCACTGGTTAGACATTCCCTTAAAAAAAAAATAAGAAATCTTAGGGTTCAAATTTTGGTTAGTGCAAATGACTCTAATGTAACACTACGTCAGACTCCTTTAAACGAGTGGTTTTATTTAAGCGAATTTGCTAACGGCTGCTTAATAAACAACCTCTTAAAATGTAGAAAATGAAAAGTTTGAGTGTACTAAATCTTAAATCACATTTAATTGTCGTAAATTGTAAGTTTAATTACACGTTAACAAATCCATCATTTAATTTTAGTCTACGGAGGTGACTATAATAAAATAAAATAAAAAACAGAGCAAAAATATTGTATGTGTATTGTGAGATGTTTGGTCTATCTATATCTATATCTATACTATATAAAATGGAAAAATGGTCAAAGTGGAAAAAGTGAAAAATGTTGAAAGTTGAATGTTTAAAACATTACGATGGAGTAAATAAATAATATAATTAATACTCTTATTAAACACCCCATTACTTAAAAGATAAATAATTTATTCAACATACCCAATTAAAAGCATCTACCAAATTAAAAACAACCAATTGAAACCGACGGGTTGACCGTTGAAACCGATGCCGGTTGACTGTTGAAACCCGCCTGGTTGACCCGACGCTTCAAAACCCGCATGACCGGTTTAATTTGGACATTTTTCAATTAACCTATCGGTTTGACTTCGGTTTAAATCGACTGCTTTTTATTCGAACGGTTCAACTGAACCACCCTGAAATCGGTTTCAAATTTGACAAAATTATGAGAAATGATGAAGTAGTTGTGAACCCGTGCAATTTTTCAGAGGAAACCAAGTAATTGTAGATTTTTGTTTATTTTGCTTTGACACATGTAATTTGTCATTTGTATAATGTTATTTTAAAAATGTTGCTCGCACCAATTTAAGGATAGCATATATGAATCGTCGTTAAAGTTAATATATATTGTATAGTTCTTCATTCAAATATCAATAATGTTATGTAAGTTTATTAAAATCACAAAAATAAATAGTATTGTTATCTTTAGCGATAATTATTTGACCTCAAACAAAGCTTTGAACAATCGATAAATATCTATACAAATTGATAGTACAAAATAATCTTATATGGTGATATCCAATTTGCAAAAGCTATTTTTAAGTCCACACACCAAATGATAAACGTTACACATGTAAAAATAGTTATCGCCAAATTATCGACAAAAAATGCTAAAAAGCGAACACATACGCCGGCTTATACCTCTAAACTACAATATAATATTACAACTACATAATACTGCTTTTTGTAATGCCAATCTATTATTACTAAAAATTTTAATAACTTAAAACAATCCTATTAGAAAATATACTCATATTCCTAGATCGACTCCACATAATTTTTAAAACTATATATTTATAGCTGCATGCAACTATCAAAGATCGTAATCAGAAGGACTAAACGATCTTCTACAAATACCATTGTTAAACTTATAATACCATCCCTCAGTAAAACTGAGCATCACGCCTGCAGCTACGGTGCTCGTTTCAAGAGAGTCAAAATAGCATGAAACATGGAGAGTAAAATGTCAAAATCATTAGTTTACAAATAAAAATGTCAAAATCATGGTTTTACCAAAATAGAAAATCTAAACCGTCCAATGGAATATGATCTTATCACAAATTACATTCACTTTTTTTGTTCCCACTTTCTGTAGTCTGCATCACATGTAGTAATCTCAAGCAACCCTATATGTTTTGTTCGTTTCCCATTTTGTCTTTTATACATTTCTATTGAGTTGTACAAAATTATACTCAAAGCTTTTGGTCAATTTGTTACTAGTTTTACCTATGGGTTGGTTAAAATGACTACATTTCATTTCACACATTTGGTGATGTACATTTTAGTGAAATCAACACGTCTAGTCTATAAGACTTCCCTCACCATAGTCTTTGTTTAGTAATGTAATAATGTTTGGGGAAAGGATCCAGTGAGAAGAGAAAATAATATATGAATGATAAGAAATATTAGGAAACATTTCAAAATGAAGAAGAAATTCACGGAAGATGATATTTTATAGTATGATCTCGAAATGTAATAAATACAGTATTTATTTCTCATTCTTTCTATTTTACTTTTATTTCTCATTTGATTCAACTCATAATGTTAGATCCTCCATGATTATTGGTTACAATCTTTCTTTTATTCTTTGATATAACTAAAACAAATGGTTTCTTGTTTTATTGTAACATGTAGCGAAATTTCTTATGCATTTCTTAGCCATGCATTCATATTTGTTTTTGCTTCTTTTTTTTTTTGGGGTTGGCTTTTTATCTAAAGCTTAATTAGTTATACACTTATATGTGGTATCTTGATTGTTTTAGTTTATCATTGTTGGCTGTTGCAAAATGGTCAAATGCTTAAGAATACACTCCGTTGATTCCTAGAATTTATTTATTTATTTTTTTAACGGCATTTATGATAAAAAGAAAGCAAAGACGCTTAAAATTACAAGGGGGACTTTAAGCAATCAGTCCAAGAACATATGGCCTCTATACTTAAGCCAAAAGAAAGAATACAAACAAATATTATCAAAAATATCACTTTTCTCTATGTAGTGTTGAACTAAACATGACATTATTTTATATCCAAATCCACCATAAAAGAAGATGATGATGTATATACATTGAATCTTCTCTTTGCACGTGCCTGAACTCAACTAATCTATCCAATGGTCCATGGAAGTAAACAAAGGAATAGAATTATCGCACCATGATCGAACAAGCTCCAAATATTTTAGCGATATCACATTCAAAATATGAAGGCTAGATCGACATACCCGTTCATGGGAAGGACACGATATATCCGAGATTTCAATGCCACGAGTAGAAAGGTTTAACCGATGCGGGAGCCTATCAATCTTTAAATGCCATAAGAAAATGTTCACTTTGCGAGGAAGGGTTTTGTCCCAACTAGTCGAAGTAGCCGAGGATGGAAGAAGAAGATGATCGTCTAAATGTTTACGAGTGATGCCAACCGGGAAAACTCCATCATTAGCAATGGACCAGTAGCATGCGTCTGAATTAGATGAAATGACAACTTGACTAATCTCGTTAATGAGATCATTAATGTATGCCTCATTACGAGTTCCAAGATCAGATCTCGAGCAATTCCACGACCATTGGCTGTTGCGAATGTGATCAATAATCAAACAGCCTTTGTCTTGATCGAGCCGAAATAATCTGTTGTATCGAAGATACAATGGAGAATCACCTATCCATAAATCCTTCCAAAAGCGAATAATGGAACCACAACCCACTCGAAATCTAAGGGAGTCAGTGGGGAGGAAACCATTCGAATGAAGATAATTAGTAGATCCAACAATCTTATTCCAAACACCTTTCGTGCTACAACCGGCGTGATCAAAGCCACCCTCATGCCCATGTAGCGAACGGATAACTTTAATCCAAAGTTCATTACGGTTAGAAAAGAATCTCCAGCCATTTTGGAGGAGGGCAAGGTTAAACAACTTTAAGCTCCCAATGCCTAAACCACCTTTACCGAGAGAAGCTAAGACAGTAGGCCACTTTACCCAAGCTAATTTACTCGAGCCTTGAGAACCACCCCAAAAAAACGAGGCACAAATACTCTCTAAAGCCTTTAAGACATATTCGGGAGCTTTAAAATAGATGTAAATACCGCTTCAAGCACCGACTTGATTAAAGTTAGCGCCACCTATAGAAAGGAGGTTTGCTTTCCACTTTGATAATCTCGATTCGAACTGATCAATAAAAAATTTCCAATTACTTGAAAGGTTCATATTAGAACCAATGGGAAGCCCTAAGCTAAGCAAAAGGAAAGAGCCGGGTTGCACCCTGATGATTAACCATGGAACTAACTTCTTCTTCAGAAATACCTACCCCATAAACATTTGATTTATGAATGTTAATTTTGAGGCCTGAATCAAGATAAAAAAAAAAAAAAACTCAGAAAACGCGAATGATATTGTCCATATTTACTTGCTACGTAAATTTATATCATCGTCAATCCATGACATATGTCAATATGTGTATTGTTTCAATGATTTTCTAAACTCGTTTTGGAGTCTCTGTCGCACCGGTTCTTACATAATTCTATAATTTTAGTTTCTTAACTGAAGTTAGATAAAACTCTATTCTTCATCCCTTGTCAGTTTACATAAACAAGAGGTCCAAGTTGTAGTGATTCAAGAGCTAGAAAAAGTAAGGCATGTGATCATGATAAGAGAAGTGAAACAAAAGGCAGTGCACGATTAAGATTCCGATCAATTTCGATGTGAAATCTTAAAATGACATATATAGTTGTGAAATGCTACCTAATAAATAAGCTAGTCAAGATACACATATATATCTGATTGTATCTTCCCACCAAACGAATAATCACTTTAATTATGACATTCAAGGTTAAGTTTTTACATTCATTTTCATTTCGGCAAGTATATATCTAAACGAGGCTACAAAAACCGCGCGCCAGACCGATTTAGGGGTTGAATGTATACGTGTTTTTACGTAATATCAATGTAAGTATTTACAGGTATTGCGATTGATGTTATCATAAGTTTTTGTATTTAAAGTAATTTATTTAATATTTTAATAGCGATGCACACAAATTGTATCCAAGTTTTTATTGCTTAATGTTTGAGTAAATTGCTGAGTTGTTATCGTCATGGTCTTTGCGGTAGTAATTTTGATTACGTAATAGGTCGGAGGTAAATTCGTTAAGTAATGTTGTTGTAACCTTGTCGCGTAATGTTTACGTGGGTTTCGTTATTCAAATTTGCATGGTTCGCAAATTAATAACCACCGCATTCATTGTTCACAAAGTTGTTTTCATCCAAAATGAATGTGAGTTTGCATATGATGTTCTCACAACTTTTTGTACCATTCAAAACTCATTAATTAATTTAGGTTCCTATTATTTTAGATAGTTAATTAACCTTATAAGAGTACATGTGAAGAGGTTTATGTTAATATGTTATATTTAAAAGAGCCTTTTCATATGTAATACTTTAATATTAGTATGTTACATAAATAATGTTTGGCCTATTTATTTGGTGCTTGTTTCATAATGAGATATAGAACCATTTGGTTTTTTATATATTTTATTTTCAATGGAAAATTTCAAGTTGATATGGAATTTATCGAATGTTGTTGGTTCTTCAAAATTGCATGATTGCATGCGATTGTGGTTTGTGCAACAGGCAAGTGAAGATGATGCATTATCCAAAATGTTATTTGGTTGTTGCCAACATTTGAGGTGGGTAATAGCGAAGAACCATACCATGATGGCAAACATGGAAGCTTATGGTGCTAACGGGGTTGCTTTAGAGTCACTTGAAGCTTTAAGAAAAACCCAAGAGAGGCATCGGTTATTGCTTGCAGAGTTAAACAATTTGTTAGATGAAGCGAAAGCGGGTGCCCGTGAGGAAGAAGCTAATGTTATTAAGATGAATGAGTTTAAATAGTTGTTTGATTTTAGGTACTTTTGTTGGTTCTAATAATTTCAATGTTTTGTTTGTTTTTGTGTTGATGATATGTGAAAGAAATATATATTTATTTCAGGGCAAATGATAAACTTGTTGTATTTAAATTAGTTTACTTTTATTTAAAGTTTCAATTAACACAAACCGGAATTGTTAGTATATAAATATAAAGATAATCTATAAGTTATTATTATAATTTTTTTTTTTTAATATTAGGATGTTAATGGTAATGCATTGTGTATAGAGGGGCTGGTTTAGATCCAATGTATAAATGAAGGGTTTAAATTGCAATATTAGATATCTTCCTAAATACTGCATCTCACATTTATGCATGGAAGAATATGTAAGGGCTACAGTAACACCCAAAATGAATTTTCCAATGCATCTTGAGTGTTTTTTTGTGATTATTTGTGCAAATTGTGAGTTACATTATAATTATATATACTTACCTAACCATAATATCAACACACAACTATCCATAATTTTAACCCTAATCTTAAAATGGCTTCCACACCTAATATCGATGAAATGAAAGCTGCTACTGAATCCGGCAAGCTTAGTGATGCCTTCAGGGCTTTGATCTTGCACGACATAGCAAAGGAAAAAAGTTTTATTGAGCGTATGGGAGAAGAGAGTAGCCAGCTGAGGGAAGTTGTTGCCAAAAAGGAACAAACAATCGATGAGACTGGTAGGTTATTTACTCGTTTCAACGTTGTTGCAGCTACTGAGGAGTTTGCCCTTCGTGAGATACAGTTGAAGGATCGAAGGAAGATTGATTTGTTGGCTCAACTTTTGGTGCTATGTCGTCGGAGTCTGTTGGAGAAGGATGAGTTCTTGGAAAACTTGGATGAAGTTGATGACTCTGAAGATGAAGAATAGGATATTTTGGAAGTTTTTTTTTTTTGTGTTTTGATGTATATATGATGGTTGTATGGAAGGTTTATTTGACTGCTACTATGTTATTATAACAATATATTGCTAATGGAAGTAACTGATCAATGATCAGTTTAATGGTTTTAAGTTTTAATCCTTTATTACTTTGAAGAAATTATTTATTTATTTACTTTTATTAGAAAATGGTCAAGTAGTGTGTGTTTGACTTTCAGTATTTCACACATCTATCTCTCTTACACTCGGTCAAAACACACAGTTAGATTCAAACATCAGATTTAGGGTTTTCAATCAAACGCAAAATCAATCAAAATAAATGTTAAGCAATCAAATATTCTTGAGGGCTATTATAAAGGGCTTGATTCTCTGCTGATTGAGCGTAATATCTCAGGTATTCGATTTGAATATGATAGAATGAAATGGCGAATGTTAAAACGTTATAATTTATTGCAAGTTAGTTACTTTAGGATGTTTATTGATTTATAAATGATATTGTGTTATGTTATTTTCGATTCAATCTGGAAAATCAAGTATATGTTTTAAATATCATACTAAATTTGGAAGAGATTGAAGATTTTTATAATAGTTGTTAGAATGTTTCAATGTACAAAACTCAACTACTAATATTTAACAGACGTGCAAAATAACCCGAGGCGAGACAAATTTTATTTAGCTTAAATCCTGCCAATATTTGTTTTACTCGTATTAGTCATTTGCATAGAAAAAGTAGTTGTTTGATGATTTATGGATCATTAGTTGAGGTAATAACGATTACGTGTTATACATGCGGTATGGGTAGGTGAATATCGATGTGCCGTTAGTTGATGCAAAAGTTGGGGGTGTTGAGGATATAGTGATGATATGAGAGTTGGTGAGTAAGAAGAATGGGAGATTTGCTCATACTGTCATAGATAATACTGATGATGAAGCCAGTTTGATTTGATTTGAAGTATACATAACTATAAATATGCGTTTGTGGATTAAAATCCGTACTTAGTTTTTTAAAGTTTGTAGGGCTAGCGAACGCAGCACAAATTATAATGATATTTTAAGCCTGACGAGGTTTTTCCTTTAGTAGACGCGAAGAATGAGATTATTCATCAATGAGTCAGCGGAGCAAACTGCTTATGTTGATCGCATAATAGTCAAAAAGGTATGCAGTTTATTAACTATTGAATTTTCAAAGTTTATGCTGGTTGAATTGGTATTATGATAACAACAGTTGGGTTATGATTTATTAAAGTTGAGCAAACAACATAGGATACAACTTGTTGTTTAAGCATTATTCATTTAAAAAACTTATAGAATAACATACCAAACTTCAAGACACAAATTTAGGAAAAATACTTGTAAAAAAACCTACTTCAACACTTGGTTTTAGGTATCAATATGCTTTCCACTATTATTGCTCTTCATAGTCGCTGCCATAAGAGAACTCTATCTGTTCATAACTTGCATGATTGTTAGGATATATAACTTGCAAGCGGTTCCACATCCTGCTATTGGTGGTGCTAACGACAATTCCAAATTGAGGTGTTTTTTCTTCTGAGGTAGCTTTGAAAAACCTTTGTCTCAATTTTATTGTGTTTTTGTAATTGGTAATTTCGGACTTTCCTTTATCCGTCTTTTTTCTTTCCTTAGTTTTGTAATTATCTCTTCCATATTTTCATTAGTATTTGAATCACCATCCTTGCCCTATAATGAAAACAAATTTGGAAATCATAATATAGAAAGCATATGAATATGTACTATAAAAAGCATAGTTAAATGTTAATGTTTGTGACTTAAAATATGTATATATTAGCAAATAGGGAAAATCATTACTATAATATTTAAACCATTTTTTTATTTGGAAATATTGATACTTGCATATCAACGTTTTTCTCTTAAAATAGGTCTGTGGTATGAAATTGTAATCAAAAGTTAGGGCCAATTGATTGCTAACCTGAAAATAGTTAATCATCTTTTGTAAACTGAGGAGTTTTCGAAATGACCAACATTGAATTCCAACCGATCGACAATGCACTTTAAAAAGAGACGAACCAACATTTAAGTATTTTGTACTGTAAGGGCATATGAAAGTAGTTCAAAATGACCTCCTCGCGAATGACATAGGTTTAGATCAGATAATCGATTTCGGTGATAATAAAGAAGTTGATATTTGTATGTTGCTGAGAAAAGTTGCTTTTTAAATGCCTCATCAAGCTTTTGAACCGAAGTTAATAAAGGATATGTAACTCCTAATCAACCATAAAATCAATTTATTAGATATTTATGTGAACATTTGTGCATATTATTAATATTGTCGGCAATAATACTACTTGATGAGTATGCAGTTAGGTTTTGAGGTTATTTCATAAGTCAGAAAACAATGCTCTATGAATAAGTATTGGTGGTCAAAATTTATTATGTGTCTTTTAACATGGGAATACAGATAATGGACACCTGTTAAGAATTGGAACAATATTATAAAGCTTAGGAGTGTTTGTGCCAAATAATCAAGTAGTAATAAATAAATGTGGTGAACTATGCATAGGTATTGGCTTCAAATTTTATATACGTGGAAACATGGAATGAATATCCATAAATAAAAAATGTTATTATTTATGTTTGAACATTACATAGATATGCTAAGATAGGTTACTGAAAGCTTCTTTGAAAACAATGTTACGCAGTGCCTTTAAGTCTAGGGTCTTTGTCTTCAATCATTAGTATCTTATGGCCATCAGGATTGGTAACTCTAGATAGCGCCACATAAAGTTGACCATGTGTGAACACATGAGTAGGCAAATAGAGGCCAACGTAGGTAAGTGATTGGCCCGACTTTGTTGATAGTCATCGATAACATGCCCTTACAGGAGAATTGTCGCCGCTTTTAGGATAAATGGCCATTTGGATTGCGCTGATGTTAGTATAATCATGTGTATAATGACACTGTCTCCTATATTTGAACTGTAGGATCTTTGCGTGAATAACAAATTGGCCTAAATCGTGATGAGCAATCTTGTTCCATTACACGCACCTTTGCTTGGATTGATGTTACGTTAAGATCATAATGGGTAGTTCCTTTTAATTGAAGTTCATGTGGGGCATCCCGAAAATTTAAGGAATTTAGAAATTCAATGTACAAAATGTCATCCGATCTAGGTTGTCTCAGATGCCGGCAAACTTCATCCGTTGTTGTATGTAACGAGTCCTCGTTAATTGTTTAAACATATAGTCATGGAGCATCATCATCATCATTCGAGGAGTTAGGATTGCCCTTTCTTTGAGATACACATCATCGTTGTCTTGTTGTAAAATCGGTATGTCTCTGCTACAATTTTCTCGATAGGACAACGATGATTCGATTAGGAAAATTTCGAGAATGTCGATCCAAGATGGCTTGTCCTCATTTTCTTTGCATTTTGCTAGCAAATTGCCATCCCCCACATCCAAGACCCATCTATTGAAATCTGCTGAAAGTCATCGCTCCATTTTCACTATGCTCGTTGACACGCATACTCCGTGTAAGGGTAAATACCTTGCAATGCTTCCACAATTCAAACTGGTTTATACATGATTGAACAATGATCGCCTACTTGCTTTTGGTATAACCGGCAAGACTTGGCGAAAGTTACCTCCTAGCAAGACCGTACGCTCCAAATATTCGATCTCTCATCAAGGGTCATGATATCCTAAGATATTCTCGGCGTCTTGTTCAATGCCTCAAAGCATATTTTTGAGTCATTGGAGCTTCATCCCAATTAGTTTCACTTGTCGCATGAGTTACGCCATATCGTGTTTTGTTTTATGCCTCATGTGTTGTTTTCTAATAATTCAAGTGGTATAACAAAACGGCTATGTGTCGTTTCTCCCTTCTGGTAGCAACAATGAAGCAATCCCTATACAATTTAAGGTTGATAATCGCCATATTTTTAAATATTCAAGTTAGTTGTTTGTATAAATTTAGTATAAATATATATCCAAGACGCAAGAACTATATTACTTTAGATCTCAACAAGTTATTGATAGTTTTGTATAAATATATATCTTTAGGTATCCTCACATTAGAAGGTACACACAAAGTAAAATTTCCCTTTGTTACCATTTACAGATTCAATAACCTCTTCATAGATTAAACGTTGTTGAGGATTTAACAATGAATGGAGTTGTTGATGTTGAATCTTACTTTCCTTCATATCATAAGCCAGCGCTTCTCTTATGAGATGATTGTCCATGTTGGTTAGCAACATTGGAGTGCGGCAGAGGTAGATCTTGAAAATCTCTAAAGATCTTCCACACCTATTTAACAACTCTTGTATTTCAAGCAAACAATAGTTCCAAAGCTGTTCATCTGTCAACTCCAAGTTAGGGTAATCGACATTTTCCTTTTTCTTGTGTAGGATATCCTCGATAAAAGCGCAGTTTTCTTCCCATAACTTTAAAGGCCTCTTGACATCACAAAACAATAAAATTGTCACAAATATGTCACGTAGTTGTGCTCCGAACATCCATACACTTTCTTCGGATATAGCATGCGTCTATTACGTGTCATCATTTAAAAGGCCATATGCAAAACAGGCTTCCTTGAACGTGGAACATAATATGTCATTAACAGTCATGAGTTTCTCAAGGAGGCGAGGTCCTCAACAATGTTCAACAACATTGAAGATAGTATCGTTCTCGGATGCTTGGGGTCGTAAAAATCCTCCCAATGCATTTATGCTTCTTTCGTTCTTTTCACATTTTGTCTTTCTCATGCCACACATAATGGGCGGGTATCTCGAAATCGATGTATTTATTAAACTACGTATCACGCTTGTTTAATTCAAACCAATCAGAGAACATGGTTATATCGATGCCTTCCCTTTGAATTAGGTCGGTAAGCTTTGTGAGTCCGCGAAGTGTGATTGCATCTTGATTTGGTAGGTGGTAATGATTTTAATGGTGATGGATATGATTAATGGATGTCATAGGAAAACAAGCCTACAGCCTCACATGGAGCTAAAAACAAAAATTCAAATAATTCTTTATTTGATCCACTCCAAAATGGGCGTCTGCCGACCACCATTGTTTTTTACATTTTCTTGTATAACAATTGTGGCTCTATCATGACCTTTATTCAAGTACTTGAATAAGTACTTAATTGCCTTTGATATGTTGCACCATTCTACGTTGATGTGGCACGGTATTTGAGGAGATAACGATTGTGAGGAACCACATATCTGTTGTCATATTTGAATTTTCCTTTTATATGGTAAGCTTTATTATCCCTCCGACGATAAATAGCATAACCATCACTATCGACCATTTTTTCAGCAACGAAAGGTTTAGGAAAATGTTTTGAGCATTTACCCTCAGATGTACATGGTGCGTATTTAGCATCTTTACGCGAAGGACCATGTAACATAAATTGATTACCACTCTATACCATCTGGATCATTTTATCAACATGGTATCTCTGTGTAATTATATCATTTATCTGGGACGGGGTTTTGCATTTCAATTCTTCTTCTAGCCATAGTAGGATGTGAGCATGAGGTAGCCACGTTTTGAAATTCTATGACATATACAAGCGAAAGTAAATTGAGAAACGAATAAGATAATACATAAATTTGTTATAAAAGAGTAGACATATTGCTATTATTAGCTAAGGTGCATTACCTCCCAGGACTTGCCAAAAATATGGTGTTTTGTAAGATAATTTAACAGTTCAGTAAGCAAGCTTGAATCTGCGGTGGACACTTACGGGCGGTCATGTGCTTTTGCCCGGGATGTGCTTTAACATTTACGAAATCTCAGCCACTTTGTATTAGCATTGAAAGTGATGAACAAGTGCTGGTTTCCATATGTTCGACATATAGCCATTGCATCTGGTAGTTTTGCATCATATACCTTGGGCGCCTATAAAACTTTTTGGTAGACGATCGCTTTCCCAACCTCGCTGCATTTGTATAAGCGCCTCTTGTTCTGCGTCACACGCGTTGTGATATAGATCCAGCTAATGTATCTTGATTTTGCCTATTCCATGTAAGCCTTTGCTCCTCGGCACTGCGTATCGTCAACCAAAGCTGTTGCAATAATCGGCCACCTCTAAGCAATGTAGTGCCTTGATTATTTCGATATTGTATGATGTATGAGTAGTACTCTTTCATTGTAACAAAAGGCCTTTTGGTTTTGCGTACACCTTTGTTGTTGTGATACGGTATCTTTTCATGAAACCCGTCCTCTCCATATGGAAATAATAATGGATATTTGAGGGCCATGTATTCGGATGCAACTTCAGAAATACGTTTCGACCCTTCCTCCTTGTTTCTAACAACAATATCTCTCGTGGGAATACCATCACCAAAATCTTGATGTCCCGAACGCAATCTCACGTACGGTTGGGGCGTTATATTGCCGAGATGCACCTCGACTACTTAGGAGACGTGGTTCAAAGTGGGTGAATATGGGACTCAGACCAATTCCGGGCCATTCAAAATGCCTTGGTGATTGGATTTGTTTGATTGAACATTTGCATCGAGCTTGCTACTATGCATCTTCTCCACTATCTTTGCTTATAAAGCTCCCATTCGGTTCCTAACTTCATTTCAGTGTCAAAAAGTATAGGCTAGCATATTTAATTTGAGTGTCTGTTTAGGCATTAGAGAACCTATTCGATGATTTGGCCATTTACTCTAAAGGTATATGGACCCTTGCACATGTTAATTGAATGGTCTATTCTTGCTCCAAAGATGTGTAACAAAACATACCATTATATACCACGATCGATCTTTGAAACTTGAACTGCGGGGAGTCTTTGTAGCCCATAAGCTCATTAAGAGGCGAAGGTGTTTCATTATATATCGGAAGAAGCACTTTTCCCCTTGGCGAAAGCGAGAGAAAGTTGGGTTGACAACGGTTTTGTTACGTTAGTTCTTTCACGGTACCACATAACCACCTTGCAATTTTGACATTCAAATGTTGGAGGGCCAATATCATGGTACACCACAGGAATACCTTGCAAATGAAGGTAAATATCATGGAGAAGAACAATATTATAATACGTTAACTAACCGGATGCAAGACTTATAAAATGTTTAATTACTTGCGGATGCATGTGCGGACTCCATGTGGGATTTTTTAGGCGCACAATGAGAGAGTGTTCCTATAGGAATAACCATTACGGTAATATTCAATATTATGAAATCGATTATCGGCAAATTTAGTACTAATTACCTACGATCTTCTTGTTTTATAAACAAAGGGATTTTTGGAATTCGAAGCTATTTGGTTAGGTGGCAGGTCACGTCAAAGTGCCTACAGGGTGATTCTTGTCCTAACAAATTATGTTGATAATGCAAAGCAGGTATGCATTATTGGAAATTTGTTGTAATTGCATAATGTAAGTCAAGTTTTATAAGCGACGCGGACACGTAAATGGTCCAACAATTTGTGACATCCGTAAACCACGAAACTACGCATCTTTCCACTTCCATTGATAATTGTTGTTGAATGAATAAACAAATTTTTGTTCAATATGTGCGAGGGGATGGAATTTTAGAATGTTCATTCGACCGCAATGCAAAGACAAATACACTTTAATCATATACATATGTCATGGTATGTAAACTTGTAAAAGTCAAATGTACGTATCCATTTATTATTTGAAGGACCTGATTAAGCTTTTGCATCACATTATCTTGAGATTTGGCAAGATAATGAATGAAGAGTCTATTAGATAACCTATTGGGATTCTCTTGTTTAAGCGATGCAATAAGTGTGGTGTACAATGAAAAGGCGACTACTTATACATCATGGTAAGTGTCTACATGTATTCTAGATTCTTATTGAGTTTTTAATAATGATACTGAGCTTTATGAAATTATTTGGTTAAAAAGCCTAGGTTGAGTGTTTTTTAGTCTACTTTCAAAAAAACATAAATCGTCTATAGGAATTTCAAAAGGGCCGATTTACTAAACTACTCCTAAGAAGATGATTTATACGATTGGAATTTGGAAGTCAGATTGTGGTCGGTTTTGACAACCAATTGCATATTGCTTGTTAAAAATACTAAATCAACTTAAAAAATTACGAAATTCAACGGAAAACATTTTAAGCCATGTATTAAAGTATGTGTGAAATGGCTGTGACCAGAGAAATTTATAAAGTTTAGTTATATAATAACTACATCATAATACATTTTATTTACAAATTTTCTGTAACATATTGGATTTCACAAACACACTAAACCATAAGATCAAATAGGCGTATAATGTGTTTTAGAGACAGAAAGTTAGAGGTTTAGGGAACTTTAGTGAGAGAAAGAAAAATCTTATTATGAGCTCCAACTCTCACCTTGGGAGGTAGAGAGTATTTATAGTCTTACATAAAGCGCCACTCAACGGGTGGGATCGGGCATACGGTGGGTAAAGACCGTCCGTCCTCCACAATATTACTTAACTAAATACTACTTAACATTAAATAACTACGACTACGAGCTTTCTACCGATTACATATACTTGAGGTGACCAGGCACTTTAACTCTGGATTTTCCAAATCCTAACAATCTCCCCCTAAGGGAGGTCACCTCAAACATACATTTAAATTTCTTAGAAAACAAACAAATATATCATTGAGATTGTTCTTAGATTCTTGTTCTGTAGCTCGTAGTCTTTGATTCTTCATTTTTGCATGTTTAGGATAATGCAGTGGAGGTCTTTAAGCGATCCACGTGATCGCGAGTTTTGAGCGACTTTGAGATCATCGGCAACATTAAATCTCTGGCTCATCCATTGTGGTGTTGGTATTATGTGATGTAGTGACTTTTTGGACCGACATGCTCACATTTTGGATCATGATTTCTTCTTATCAGAGTAGCGGAAGCTTTCGTTGATTCATGATATTGGCGGCAGCGTAGCAGAAGCATGGAGTGAAAATATCAGAGTCGTAGATGCACCAATCATGATTTCTTTAGATATGAATGTGTTGTGTGAGCATGCGGCTATGGATTGACCGCTCCATTACGATCATTTGCAAGCGTCGGGCGTGCACGCATACAATTAGCAATAAATCGCGCGGAAGTGTCTTTGATCACTTTCGTTGAATTGAGGTACACGCCCACGGTTCCCGTTGATCGGTACAAGTACTGCACGTGATGAGGTATAATTCGAAGAATTTCCTTGACGGGGTTTGCAATTGTTCTAAATTTGTTCTCAAACGGAGCGTCTCGAAGACGGAGTGAGTGAACCAGCGAAACGAGATTCACTGATTGATGAAAAAGATTTGAAAAACAATCGTGTATTAAAGAAAATTGTGCTAAAGAAAAGAGTTTTTAAGAAAATCAATTATCAATCATAAACACCTTTTATTTTGAGAAATAAGTACACAGTCGATGTGCTAAAGAAAAGAGTTTTAAGCACAACGACCGGTTTTTCAAAGGTATCCGTCAATCCATAACTGAACCGAGATTGATTCAAAAATTGAATCTCTCCATTATTTCTGTCCAGTTGTCACATGGTTGATCTATTGGATAGATCTCACATGCCACCCACCGGGAGCTTGTCGATGTTGGCTCGAAGGCTTTCCATCTTCACCGTGAATATGAATGCATATCACTTAGATGTTCTGGCAATACCACAAGGATAATGCGTAGGACTCATAATATATAATCTCTCTTTCCACATTGTGTGAAACAGAGAGTCTTCATTGAAAGTGTCCTAGTGAGATTTATTGATGATCTCGTGGCTCTAGACTCAATTTGTGCATATTTGGATCCTATATCGGAGACTAGGGAGAGGGTCTCCTTCTTCAATATCAACAATCTCTAAGAGAAAGTCGATAGATTATGTAGATTCCCCGTGAGAATGAAACAAGCCCTTTTAAGAGGAACTTGAGTGGTTTGGAAAGTTGAAGTGCAGTGCGTCACTGGGTCCATGACGTCTTGTCTTCAATACCGATGTTACCTTGGTAACCACCATTAGTATATGAATTGAACCCGCCCTAAGGTTGAATAAATGGAGGGCTATTTCTTTTCACCCTTTTCACATTCAATTCTTTTCATTCTTCAACCCTTGATTGCTAGAGACTTCATTACTAGAACCTTGTTGGGTTTATTCGATTACTAGCTCCGACTCGGTCGCTTTCTTCCATATCTCACTTTTTTCCTTTTTCATCATACCTAAGGACTTCTACACTATCTAGTGGATTGTCCACGGGTAGATCCCTTCTGGCGGATCATGGAACCTCAACCTAACCTTATCATCCTTATATCACCATACATAAAGTAAAGTTGGTCGATCTTTTTGGTATCGTTCATCTGCCATAAGAACCAATTGAAAACCATTTGAAAAATCAATCAAGATACTTGTGATATAGAATCAAAGCATTTTGTATCTTAATTGTTTTGATATTTTAGAAATGCTCCCCCTCAACATATGCATAATATTTTAGAAATTGTGTTAGCACATGGAGGCAAGAGATCTTTGAAATCGTTAGATTAAGAGTGAAAGGTCCAATCTTTTGATTAACATTTTCGAAAATGATCATCATCACTTCCCAATCAATTTGAGTAGATAAAACATTTTGAGGAAGGATGAGGTTTTCAAAAGTTTGCTCCCCCTCAATATGTGCCTCAAATTTTAAAAGAATTTTGCACATATTAGAGGGAACCTGCACTTAGAGACAATTCAGTCACGTTTCAATAATTTGAGGTTTAAAATAATTTGAGGTTTAAAATAGTTGCTCCTCAATTCTGATCAGCTCTTGAAATCGTTTGACACTTACGGCACATGCGGGGAGGCAAACATGCTAAACACTTATGAAACCATTTATCGAACTATCAGTTTAAATCCAATTTAAATCACAAATTCTCCCCGATCACAATTATCAAATCATTTGAGATTTGTGATCTCTGTAAATTTAAATTGATTTTGAAGGATTTTAAGGAGAATTGTGACTTGATTTGTAAAAGCGTTTTAACGATAAGGATCGATTTTGAGACTTTAAACTCCAATGATTAAACATGCATGATTATCTTTTGAAAAAATTGTATGACAAATAACTTTTTGATTTAATTGAAATCATTCTCCCCTCAATCAATGACATAAGTTGTTGATTGAGAGATAGATATTTTGACAAATTTTTAAGTCCAGATGATTATCAAAAATAGAGTCCGAGTAATTTTTCAAAACAACTAGTTTTCATTAGATAGTAAAGATTAGTTTAAAGAATCAGAGCAAGGATTTTGAAAACCAATATAAAGTATGGCTCTGTTCTATCTTTGAAAAGCGGGTTATTGCCTGAAATGACAATAAACCATTTTTTCTCTTGACGCACTGCACTTCAAAACAGTCCCATTGGTTCATCTCTTGTACCAAACTCATCTCCAGCAACTCCATATGTACCTCCATCAGAAGATGATTTAAAGAAATTGTTTGATCCAATGTTTGATGAACACTATGAACGAATCTTTGATGAAATGTCAGTCCATCAGAGGCTGCTCATATCCTGAATGAAGTGAACCCTTGATCTCAATATCATTAAGTCAAGAAGCTCCGCTGGCGATCACTCTGTCTCATCAACTAATCATCTATCATCAAATGTACATCATGGAAGTGTTTCTGGCATCAATGATGAAGTTAATCCCTTCACTACTCCCGAAGAAGCTCCATTTGAAAATATCTTTGCTCTGAATCATCATCGAACCATCTTCATCCGGAGACATTGACTCTACTACTTCGTTCACAACAACAACCACAAGAACACCTTAGAAAATGGACACATGATCACCCATTGGACAACATCATTGGAAACCCCTCTCGCCCGATTATCCTACGAAAACAACTTTAACCTTATGATGTACCTTATGAATTGTTTCTTCATTGCAAGAATTTCAAAGGGTGAAACTTGATGAGCATGGTGATGTCTAAATGAACAAGGCTCGATGAGTTGATGCCAAGAGGATTGCCAGGATCAAGAAGAGGGTATGGACTTTGAAGAATCTTTTGCTCCTGTTGCTCGAATAGAGGCAATCAGAATCTTCTTGGCTAATGTTGCAAGTAAGAACATGATAGTCTATCAAATGGATGTAAAGATGGCATTTCTGAATGGAGATCTTAAAGAAGTCGATCTACGTCACCAACTTTGAAGGATTTGTGAATCCGAGCATCCTACTCACGTGTATCATTTGAAGAAGGCTTTACGGGTTAAAGCAAGCCCCAAGGGGCATGGTATGATACGCTATCAAAGTTTCTTCGTCTACGGCGGCAAAGGGCAGTTGATCCTACATTGTTCACCAGAAGTCGGGCAAACATTTAATTCACGCTTAAATTTATGTAGATGATATTATCTTTGCCTCGACCCGACCTCAATGAATGTGATCGTTTTTCTAATGAAATGGGTTCTAAATTCCAAATGTCTATGATGGGACAAATGTCATTTTCTTGGGATTACAAATTTCACAAAGTCCGGGAGGCATTTTCATAAATCAATCTAAATATGCAAATGAGATTTTAAAGAAATTTGGATTTGTATCATGTGACACCGTTGATACTCCCATGATTGAACGAACCAAGCTGGATGAGGACCACTCAGGGATCATGGTAGATCAAACGAAATATCGTGCATGATTGGATCCTCGATGTACCTCACGGCTAGCAGACCACTGCATCTTGTTGTGTGCATAATGTGTGAATATCAGGCTAAGCCTAGTAAAAAGCACCTTGAAGCGGTTAAACGGGTCTTTCGGTATCTCCAAGGAACCATCAATATGGGACTTTGGTACGAAAGACACCGGTATCACTAATGACCTATGCAGATGCTAATCATGCAGGATGTCAAGATACTTTCGTCGACTGCGATGGAGGTGCTTTCGGTTTTTGGTGATAAGCTTGTGAACTGGTCTTCAAAGAAACAAAAGAGTACTTCTATTTCCTCTACAGAATACATAGCCATGTTATCTTGTTGTGCTCAAATTCTTTGGATGAGATCCCAATTATCTGACTATGGCTTTGAATTCAACAAAATCCTCTGTCTTGTGATAATAAAAGTACTGTTGCTCTCTCATGCAACAACGTTCAACACTCAAGAGCAAAACACATCGACATCCGACATCATTTCATCAGGGAGCAAGTGGAAAACGGTGTAGTGGAACTCTATTTTGTGAAGTCGAGAATACCGGTTAGTAGACATCTTCATCAAAGCTCTTCCAAGAGAACGTTTTGAGTTTATTCTTCCACGACTTGGATTGAAAAGCCTTCAACCAGAAACACTCAAACATCTTGAGGAGGAAGCGAGGAGTAAAGGTCTTTCGTTCATCTATATCTTTGTATATATTTATCCAAAAAATCAAATAGAAAATTATAAAACTTTCAAAATCCATAAAAATGTGAAAAATTCGAAAATCCTCAAAAATATTGTCTTTTTGTCATGTTTTTCTCGATTCGATAACATCTACGGTCTTAATGCTGTCTTTCAAAGAATGATACGGGACTTTAGATGTTGTTCGAATGTAAAAAAAAAATAAAAATAAAAATAAAAATAAAAATAAAAAATCTTATTATGAGCTCCAACTCTCTACCATGGAAGGTAGAGAGTATTTATAGTCTTACATAAAACGCCACTCAACGGGCTGTGGATCAGGCATACAGTGGGTAAAGACCCGTCCGTCCTCCACGGTGTTACAAAACTAAATACTACTTAACATTAAATAACTACGACTACGAGCTTTCTAACGATTACATATACTTGAGGTGACCGACACTTTAACTACTGGATTTTCCAAATCCTAACATTTTCTAAATGCAAATCACTCTTCACCGTTATAATGTAATTGTTTATAAGACAACTGTTATGGTTAAAGGAATGAATTTACATGGAAATTAAACATATGTATCATAGGACATGAAACTATATAAATATAAAGAGTATTGGAAACCCATATAATTAATAATAAATGGCGATGAAATATCATATGTAAACATTCATAATTTATTGTTTGCCAACTCCAATCATCACCTAACACTGGTAACTACTTAAGATACCATAACCACAAAGCTTTATATACCATAATCTAACATTCAATGTCTAGTTTATTGGGGATGTTCCAAAGACAATTTCAGACAATCTTATTCAATGTAGTCAGTAGCATAAACATCTTCAATATCTTGATCATCCAAGTTATTCTGATAAGATGGATTATGTGGACCCGATGCTCTTGCAGCCTGTGCTATTGGCATGTGTAAGTATTGTGATACCATTTCCATATTGAACTCCATGAGTTCTTGTATGAATATGGATATAAGATATCGTTGGACTTTTAAATGGAATGATAACTGTAACACCCCCAATTTCGTGATATGCAGCGGAATTCAAACTGGGTGTTACTTCATGGCACAACAGTCATAACAATAGAAAACGTACTCTAATGGAGTCGTTTTAAAAGATTTATCATTCGATTTATATAAATATCAGAGTTTACAAAAATGAGGTCCCAAATGATTCCAAGTTTACAAAATACATTAAATAGGTTTTCGAATGATAATAAAATTTATAGCTTTCTTGAGTATCCGTGCTCCTCCGTGCCAGCCTCGTACAATATGGACCTGAAATACATGCTTAAAAGCACAACACAAAGGTTGAGTGAAATTTATAGAGTTTAGGAAATCAGTTGAACACATAATGTTTGTAGTGTGAGCTATAGATTCACACCAATGGTTTGAAAACAAAACGCTTATTATTGCACTAAGCTCATGATGAAACCAAATTATGTTTGGTGCCACTACCCAAAGTTATGTTGGGTGCCTATTCCCAAAGATATGTTGGGTGCCTATACCCAAAGATATGTTGGGTGCCTCAATACGTGATACTTGAGCCCGCTTTTGTTTGATCTGGTCGCCTCAATACGTTGTGATACTTGAGCCCGATTTTTTGATACTGCCTCAATACATTGTGATACTTGAGCCCGCTTTTGTTTGATACGGTTGCCTCAAGTATATGATACTCGAGCCCGCTTTGGTTTGATCTGGTACGCCTCAACTATATGATACTCGAGACCGCTTTTGTTTGATACGGCTGCCTCAAGTATATGATACTCGAGCCCGCTTTGGTTTGATACTGACCGCCTCAAGTATATGATACTCGAGTCCGCTTTGGTTTGATACAATTATATATGCACATAATTATATAAATGCAATTCACATATAGCAATCTTGTTACTTAGCATAAATAACCATTCAGTTCAGATAAACATATAGTTTCAAAGCAATGTGTTCGGTTTAAAAATAAAGCATGTATCTCCCCCAAGGGTTTGTAAAACAATTAAGTAATAGAAAGTGAGGCTATGAACTCACGATAATCAGTAAAAGTTTAGAGTACTTATGAAAGTAAATGAAAATAGTTGAGCATGTATCTCCCCCAAAAATAATTTCAAAATGTATAAAAGTAGGGGCTATGACTCACCTTAAAAATGATATCACAACGTATAACGGGATCGATGGATAAGCCTGGAAGTCTCTACGCATAACCTAGAATATGATGTCAACTCTTAGGTTCAGAATAATGCCTAAGAGAACATGAACGAGCCTATATATGCATTTATATAGATTATGATGTAGTATTTGTATGTTTGTTTATAGAAATTGTTTTAGTTTGTATATCTCATACTACCGTTCGGGCCATCATAATTCAGAGGTCATGCAGTAAACGCGTTAGAGCTAGGACACTTTAATTCGTGAAATCCGGCAACTCGTCGATTCGTTTACCCAAATGAACCCCTCACATGAAGTTCCCTAGTGTTGTAGTGCTTATACATTAAAACATGTATTTTAATTGCTTAATTATATGATATATTAAGAGTTTATAAATACAATAAATAAACTAACAAAGTTTATAAGTATTTAAATAAGTTTGAGTTTTATAAATACTTACCTTAATATAGAATGCTTGAGTATTATGGAAAAATAAAATATTAACGGAGCTTCGGCGTGACTGCAATCTTCGAAACCCACGGCTATTAGAAGATTATAACAACGACTTCTTGAGAACCGAAAGAAGAAAAGAAGATTATAACGACGTCTGTTTGGAGACTTGAAGATATTTGAAGATTATAACGACTTTTTCTTGAAAACTTCCAAGAACGAAGATCAAACGCTAGTTTTCTTCAAGAACACATGAATGTTCTTACAAGATCTATAAGAAATGCCTTAGGTTTAGGACTTTAGATGTTAAGAAGGGGTGGTGCAAGAAATTATGAAGGTTTATGCTTGGTATTTATAGGCTAGAGATTTTAGTTAACTATATATGGGTTAAAACTAACCATGGTTAAATTTACACATGTAATGATCTAAAGGTAGCATGCTTAGGATTTTGACACCAAGGTGACTCCCTCCCTAATTTCGTTAATATAGAGATAAGATGACTTAGGTGGATAGTTTTGGTATTATCTTGATTACGAGAGAGAGTTTTGGTTCCGTTAAATGCTAACCGAAGCCATAAAACGTAAAACCGGGTATCGTAAAAATATGAAACTTGCAGGAATGATGAAACTCATCATTATAATCCATCTAAAAATATAAAATGGGTGATAAGTCTTATTGGGTGCAAAACGCTGCTTAAAGCCGGAAATACGGGTCAAAAGCGTAATCGCGGTTTATCGGAAAAAACGAAATTTCGTGGAAAGACCGTGAATTTATTAAGAGTAGACTAAAATTAGTCTAAAAGTGATATGAGATGTCAAACTTTGGTTTTAGTCATACGCGGGATAACTTAAGTTATAATGAAGTTTAAAAGTTATGCGATTTAAGCAAAAACGTAGAACGTACAAGCTTAATTTCTTTATGGTCAAAGGAGGAGGGAAATATGTTTGACTTTTCCAAAAATGTAAAAGTTTCAAAAACATATTAGAAACACTGTCAGAGGAATCGTTAAGTGCGGATGTAAGTAGAATTGTTTAAAACGTAAGTTTAGTTTTGTTCTGGGCTTATTTGGTAATATTAAAAATAATAAATCTTAAAAATTCTCAAATTAATCATGAGTGATCTAAAAATTTATCGATCGCGAGGAAAATTGTCGAGAGTTGATTTTCGTTATCTTGTGTGATGTTTAAGCGGTGGACCGTCTAAAACGAAACTTTAAAACGATGTTTACTTAATAATTTTTGCAAAAATGATCTAACGATGGTCGAACTCTCAGGTTATTACTAAAATAATTTATCTTATGAGAATGTGGATTAAAAATTTTACAAGATGAATAGTGAATGTGAATAGTAAATGTGAATAGTAAATTCTCGAAAATGAAAAGTAACCTAAAAATGCGGGTGGTTACAATAACCAATGGTATTCCATATAATTCATCAGTTTTTGTAATCGTTATTTTCCCAAAATCTGATTTTTTTCACAATAATCGTTAACAGGAATTTCCATTTGATATCTTGTGGAAAGTGTCCATGTCACAGCAGGTTCATATTGGATGTACCTGAAATCAAATCAAGCACAAAAGAAACAATATTTTACATGACAGGCATGTAAAATAAATTATCAAAGCAAAATAAAATATGAAGCAACGAAACATAAGAGTATTGTGTCTTCCAAACAGCAAAAACAAAGGATCCCAAAAACAGTTTTAATCCAGTGTATTATTCATGTCATAATTGTTTATTTTGATAATGTTTATTGGGTACAGCCGAGCTTAGGCTCACTCAGAATCTTCTACGACAAACATGTCCACAAAATATACAAAGAGGGTTGTATTAATATGCGGGCAGATATAAAACTACACCTGACCAAATATGGTACACAACATGTGCTTACCATTTCGTTTTCTTTTTGGCAGTTGGGGTGTCGTCCTCACCATCTACAGATATAAGTTCAATATCCGCATCTGAATGTTCAATATCCGCCCTACAAACATTCGAACAATGTTTGTCATGTTGGCTTTGTTGCATGGGTAAAAGGTTTAAGGCAAAAATGTTAAATTTTTGTATTTTGTTATCACAAAAGGGTCTATGTCGTGATGACCTCTTTTTTTTCTATAATCTGTAGGGGTAGACTTGAGCAACCACTTGAACGATGAGGCGATGTTGCGGTCGTTGTTATTTGGATTGATAGTCCCAAATCTTGCCCATCACCGGCATCAGTTCATCATCTACGTCCGAATCTTGAGGTCCACCCGAAAATAACAAAACCATGTTTATCGTAAGTTTTTGTATTAGTAAGAGTCCTTAAAGAAATGAATATTGTTATTATAGGATATTTTTGGGAGACAAATATTACATGCTTTGATTACCTATTTTTCTTCTTATACTCTTTAGGTTTGGACGGTGTAACGACGGATGGAACTGGGGTGAATGTCTTAGACGATGCGATTGCACCAACAGTTTCATTATCAACGGTGCTTGAGCTTTCAGTTGCAATTGACGGATGAGGTGAGTCCACCACCCAACACGTAAAACTCTCAAACTTACCATACTCATAATAGGTATGATGTTTGATTTCAAATAGGTGTGTTGTGCCAATGAGATCGAGTATGGGAGATGGCAAGTTGGCGTGATCATCAAAACTCTGCATATCAAGTCATGAGTAATGGGGTATGGGAGACGGGGTGCAAATAAACAGTAAAATTATAGATGTACCTCTTTATCATCCGTCAATAATCTTGGCCGGAAACTTTATCAAGTTAGCGAGGCCTCATCAAAAAGGACCACCACAGACGTCCGTTATCATCCGAGATACCAAGTTCAAGGCGATACACGCAAGAGCATGTGGCGAGATAGTAAGTATCAATGTCAATAATTATATATATTGTATACAAATGCCTAATATATAAGTTACAAACATAATAGTACCTTATCACAGGGTATTCAACCGGCCTTTCACATGAATCACACCAAAAACGCCCACCCTTCCTAGTAGCTCTTTTCTTGCAGTTGTCACCTCCACACGATGGAAAATTCCAGCCCTTTAGTACGCACATAATCAATCCCGGCCATAAGGAAAGTTGCGGATGCATAAATAAAATATATCAATATCATGCAGTTTAAGGAGGCTACATAGATGACGGGGGGGAAAAACACACATCATTTTTCCGATTGCGGGCCCACATGAGCAGATTCTCGATTGTTCCATCTTTTGGTTCAGAGATGTGTGCACCCAAAGATGATGTTGAAGACACAACACTGCTAACAAACAGGTAAACGATCTTGATAAGTTGATAACAGTATGAATCTTATCAATTATAAATTTTATATTCAAACAATTTCCTACACGGTGTCTTTTTTCAATGCGTTGATTGCAGGGATGTCAATAGAATCTAGTATCGTGGGTGAACTACTCGATAAATAGAGTTTATCGAGAGGTGAAATTAAAACCAAATTAGCATGATAAAGGTGTCTACTATGGAAAGGTAAATAGACCAAGGCGACTCATCGTTATAATGCTTTGCGATGTGGACGTCACCACCACAAGCGCACCGCAGCCATCTTTTGCTTTCTTTTCAATCAACATATCAGCAAGCCTTCCCCATAGAGTCACCCGTATTGATTGGCCTCTCGAAGCGGGGAAAAGATAAACAAACGGTTAGTTCCTTAACACATATTGGCCAAAAAAAAGGTTATAAATTTGACAACATCAAATGCAAATAACATAAATACGAACTTTGATTGGGGGTAGAAATCAATTTTTTTAGCCGCTTTAGTATGGTTCATCCTTCCAACATTCGGTAAGCAACACCGCAACATCTAAGAGGTAATAATTTTTATGGCAACAATATTTAAGGCCAATTTAATTGAACAAACATACAAAATAGTAAATTACCAATGAGATATTTGTTCTCCATAGGCTTGATTTGATCTAAATCCACCAAATGAAAAGTATGCGACAAACCCTTCAGATACAACCAAGGATTTTCTTATTGACGTTGATCCATCAAACTCTATCATAAAGGTATCATCCTTCCTAACTCTAAAGTCTTCCTTGTTATGCATGACAACAAAAATTTTAACAGTGTATACACCCCCTCTTTTAACCTCAAGAAATTTTGAGCCACGGTTGCCTTGGCGGTATAATGGATAACATTACCCTGCAACAAAACCATGTTAAAAGTTGTTAAATAATACAGACATTTTGTTATCCTTTATTATCTATTCTTATAACTCAGGTCTTGGGGAGATATATATGCATATACCTTTGCATCGACACCAAATCGGTGCTCAAGTATCGGCCGGTTGTAGCATTTACATCCCACATTCTTCACAACAACACCACAATGGTACGGTTGCATCAAGCTTCAATTCGTTTAGGAACAACTCACCCTTCGAGCATCCAACTTTTGTAGCCATGATAATACACGTAATGGACTTTTTTGGTTTTATTCCTATTGGTCTTCATGCCTCATTTATGGAGTCTCCATTTAAGAAAGTCATTCGGATTCTTTAAGGGTGCATAACTACAGCCCTTTTGTGTTCCAATGCATATGTTGTACCAAATCATGTATTCATGTAACCACCAATAAGCTTGTTGAGCTTCTGCATTAATGGCCTTGTTGCTTTGTTTTCTTTGAACTTAAGATTTTGGGAACCTTTAGTCTCTGTAACGTATACGACTTCATTGAATCTCATATATTTCAATACTCGATATTCAATCATATGGCTTTACACGGATTGTACCATACAAATTATTGTACATAAACACTCTTGCACATTGAATTTAAGGGTTCAACTTTTAGGTATAATAGAAGATATAATTAGTCATTGCGCTTTTTGATTATTTTCACATGCATGCAAACATACCGTCAAACCATATACATAGGTTATGTGATTTTTTCCGCAAAATATAAACCTAGATAAACAACTTTTTATTAAACGAGAATATAGAATAGTTAATTACTCCTCAATTACCCGAGTTCTTGATTATCAAGATCATCCGAACGAAAAAAAAAAAAAAAAAGGACATCATTTGTTAGTGCGCTATTTTGATTGGTGGTTTAAACGATAACAATAGTTTACTTAAAGAACTAATTAAATTGCGATTTCTTGTCATAAATTAACAATTCTTTTCCCAACTTATCACGATGATTTTAGAAATTTAGAAATTTAATGCATACAATTCTTCATGAGTATGAAAAGACATATGATTTAACAAAATATAGGAGTAAGGAGTCAACTTAGGAATGTGGGGTGGTACTTTATCTCTTGTGGTCTTCTATCAAATAAAAACCTTTCAACTCAAAACTACCCAAATACTACCCTAATACTACCCTACGTGGAGGAAGTGGTACCCTAGTACCCGAATTCTATTTTTTTTTAAATACATAAAATCACATACAATATTTAAAATAAAAACATATCATTTCATTAAAAATAAAAACATTACATAATACTTAAAAAAAAAAAATAACATAACATAATACTTAAAAATAACTATATTAAAATAAAAAAAACCCACTAATCATCGTCGGACGAAGAAGGAACAACGTAATCGGAAGAATCGGTAGACATTTTTTTTTGGAGAGATTAGTGTGTGTTTTTTTTTAAATGTAAGGGTAATTATTTTTTTTGAGAGATGAGTGTAGGTGTTAAATAGGAAGATTTTTTTTTTTTTTTTTATTTGGGCTAAAGTAGCCGTTTTTTAACGTCAAAACGCTCCCCCAACGTACACTTTTCAAACGTTCACTTGCGGGTTCCGAGCTTGCTTCACCTACTCGATTTGCCTACCCGAAGTACACGTGGCGGTGTACCCGCTCGAGTAGTTGAACTCGATTGGGTACCCGCGTACCAAGTTAAGTGATATGAAATTAAAGTTCAAACCTAATTCAGTTGTTTATTGTCTTTTAAATAAAAATACATGTTTTGCTTTCGATTTAGGTGTTTGATATCAACGGCAAACATTGATATAATTATTCTAAAATCATTCTGAATATAGTTTAATGACCATGTATATAAACCATGCTTTTTTTATCGAGCAGACAATATTAATCATAATCATGTGAAATTGTGAACCATGTAACATCGAACCTCAAAAATCAACCTAGGTTATAATATTGTTATTGAAAACTTTAACAATTGCTGACGTTACGTACAGAGCTACTGTGGGGATAATGAAATCGTTACGACTCTGCTAAATTACTATATAGATAGAACGGTGTTTGCAATGCACACATTAATTGCCAACTTTCAAAAGTTGGCAAAAATAGTTCCTAAGGTTTAAGTGTCGTTGCAAAGCAAGTCCAAGTTGGCAAAAATAGTCCTTAAGGTTTAAGTGTCGCTGCAAAGTAAGTCCTTTATAGCAATTTGGCAAAAAGTCCCTATCAAATCAAATAGGCTACAAAAATCCCGCTACATCAGCGGGTTCCCTCGTATATACTAAAGATGGGGAGTATATTTCACCCAAAGTGCTTAGCATTAAATGCTATCTTTATCCAAATGGCAAAAATAGTCCCTAAAGTTTAGTTAGCGTTGCAAGCTAAGTCCTTTGTAAGTTTCTAGCATTAATTATTATCTATAGCAATTTGACAAAAATAGTCCTTAAGGTTTAAGTGTCCCTTGCAAACTAAGTCCTTTGTAGCATTAAATGCTATCTTTATCCAAATGGCAAAAATAGTCCCTAAGGTTTAGTTAGAGTTGCAAGCTAAGTCCTTTGTAAGTTTCTAACATTAATTATTATCTATAGCAATTTGACAAAAATAGTCCTTAAGGTTTAAGTGTCCCTTGCAAACTAAGTCCTTTGTAGCATTAGCCATTTAACGAAAATAGTCCCTAAGGTTTAATTGTTTTTGCAAACTAGGTCCTTCAAGGACTAACGATGTACCATAATTAAACTTTAAAGGACCGCTACATAAAAATATAACGGGGTCACAACACTTCCGCAGCAACGCGCGGGATCACCCGCTCGTTTAAAATTATTTGAGGATAAAAAAAAATTTACATATCAAAAAACCAATTTCCACTATTTCTTTTTTATTTGATCTAATGAATGACATTAATCCCAAATATTTTAAAAAACTACTTTCATCATTTTTTTCAAATATTAATATCTTTCAAACCGTTAATAGTTAAACGAAAAAAATATATCATTGCGACGAGCATTTAATTATCTTTTGATAGATAGACACTTGGATATACTTTCGACAAAAAAAATCGTATTTTTCACTTTTTTTTAAGTTTTTCGTTTTTCGTTAGAAATTTGCATTAAAAAAAAATCATATATGATAAAACACTAATTTGAATATCACATGTGATATTAGTGTTAAATCATATATGATATGTAATATCACATGTGATAATAGTGTAAAATCACATATGATATACATATCATATCACATGTGATATTACAAATCATATATGATTTAACACTAATATCACATATGATATTCAAATTAGTATTTTATCATATATGATTTTTAATGCAAATTTCAAGAACGTAACGAAAATTTTTAAAAAGTGAAAAACGATTTTTTTAATATATCAAAAGTGTCCGTCTATAAAAAGATAATTATATGCTCGTAGCGACGGTATAATTATTTTCGCTTAACGATTAACGGTTTAAGATATATTTAAATTATAAAAAAATATGTGAAATAATAAAATGTCTTAAATCTCAGCCATTGATTTATTGTTTAATGGATGATGAAGATGAGTCCCTTGGTATGTGAGAAAAGTTTTGATGGTAAAATAACTCTCCTCTATTTATTTAGATTGCAACACAACATTATAGTTTACTCCTGGTATATCTATACTATCTATAATGGAAAAATGGTCAATTTTGAAAAGTGAAAATTTAATTTGGTCAAACTTAAAGTATTTTATGAAGTCCTTACATTATTTTCGGAAAGTATATGTAGAGCTAGAAACTATTAACACACTATTAATACACATCGAAAACCGGGTTGGCGCTGGCTTCAAACCCGACGGGTTGGACGGTTTAATTTGACCCGTTTTTCGACCCAACCCGGTTGACTGACCGAATAAATTTGACGACTTTTGACCGGACGGTTAAACCGGTTGAACACCGGGTCGAAACGGGTTTCAAAACGTTATGTTTAATCCCCAAATCCTCAAACTTCTATTATTTTTATTACATATAGACTTTTTTACACTACAACTATATGCCGCTATAAATCAAGTTCTTATCTTGAGTCTTTGTCAGTTATAACAAATACGCTCACACTTCGCTCCACGCACTTTATTCTACGTGTTTTTTTTATAAAGCATACAAAATTTATTAAGCTATTTAAGCGTGTATAAAATTATTGCGTTAATCTATATCTATACTATATATAAAATAAGGCCATGTGTGTTTAAACACCATCAATTTAGTATCCGCACACCGTTAACATTCTATCATCATTTTAGTTTTTTTCGTGTGGGGCCACTGATAAAAAAATATTATTTATCAATTCTAAAAACCCAAAATAACCAAATAATAGTAATAAAATAAAAATATAAATGGGTAACTATCTGTCTATCTCTATCATCTTTTATCTCACTTTTTCTTTACCTCACCATAACTTGAGTTGCTTGTTGTTCGAAACAACCATCTTGATCTCTTAGGATCCCTCTTGTGCAAGATCTTGTCATCATCTTGATCAAGATCTTCTTCACCTTGTGTTTGGTGTTTTATATGGACTAAAAGCTCGCAACCATTTGTAAACCCTCAACCACTTCCTTTCCTTCACATGGTCTTAGAAGATGAAACAAAATAGAATGAAAAGAAGATGGTTGCTACGATATGGTGGGAGCTAGAAGTATATATTTAAACAAAAAAGGTGATGCCAAGATGGTTTGGTTTAACTGTCCAATGGTTCGGTTGTTCAGCTCAGCACTATACTAACAATCCACAACTCCAGATGTAGATCCTCTTTCTCCGATTCGATATTTAAACGTACGATATTTAACTGTCCAATGATTCGGTGTTTTGCCGGAGTTTTTGCTGTTTTCCGGTTGTGTGTTTTAGTTTTTTGTAAGAGAGAGAGAGGGAGAGTTTCAGATTATGATATATCTATTTAAATGGGTCCCACTGAATAATATTAACTGCAGTATGTATCGGTAGAAGAAAAAGTTTGTTCAGGGTGTGTAAACCATATCACCCTAAAATAAAAACAGTCAAAGTTGCAAAGTTAAATTGCTGAAAATGATCAAAGAAGAGATAAATACGTAAAATTATCTATACTCTCCTCTTTCTCTAACCTAAAACACATATTACCAAACCCTTTCTTATAACTGCCGCCTCCACTACCACTATTTAAATCCGCCACCACCGGCACTCCCACCATGTAAATCGCTACTCTACATCTATAATCTAAATCGTCATAACCACCCACGACACACAGACCACCACTACCCACGAGCGAGCACATACCACCCATAAACACCCACCACTATATAAAGGAAACCACAAGCTTTTTTAGGGTTCTTTTGATTTTTTTGTTTAAATCTAAATATATTTTAAGTTTTCAAGATCTTTTTATATCTAAATTTCTTTTCTACAGATTTGACATTTGATCCACCACAACCTCTGTCACCACCCCACACCTCCACCGATGCACCCACCACAATTGGTGACCAACCGCCAACTTACACCCATCATCGAAGGTTTTTTTAAGTTTCTCATTTTTTTTTAATATTTTAAAACTTTATTTCTATATATATTTTATATAGTTTTTGTAAATCATATATACTTTTTGTAGATCTAGATTTTTATGACCACTTTATATTGTTTTTTAGTCGTCCGGTCGGAATATTTTATCTTGACGCCAAAATCGTCTTTGCCCGCGAAATCAGTGATGTCACCGGTGTTGCCCATCGACGTAAACTGTTGTTGTCGCCAATAATTTATGGTTTTTTATAAACTTTGTTTTGGTGTTTATTGGTTTTGAAATTGGTTTGATTTATCATGTTTATGTTTATGTTTATGTTTATGCTCACGATGTTTTTTCTTTTTGGTTTAGTGGTTTTGGTTAAACATGGTATTGTGTAATCACATGATCAAAGGGCGTTGGAAAAGAAATTGTTGGTCTATATGTGCATAGTATAACATGTAAACTTATATTGGTCATTATTTACGAGACGTGAGAGTCACACACATATAACACGAGACTCCTAAATAATATATATATTGTACATATATTCGAATTAATTAAAAAAGATGTTAAAATGGTTATTTATTTATTGGGCTTGTAGAAAACTAGAAGATGTTAAATAGTTTTACCAATTAAATTTTTTTTTTAAACATTTATATCGACTTATGTCAATCCTTTTTACTTATGGATATTGATGGTTAGATATGAAGAATACTTAATAAGAGTTAGAGTAAGGAAAGATAAAACCATGACACGAGTATTTATATTGGTTCAGTTACAAGGCCACTTTCCTTGCTCTACTCCACTCCCCGAGTATCAAACTCGAGAGTTAGTAAACATTACACCCATAATCTACTTATCTTGGCCGAGAAGCCTTCACAACGTCGCTTACAATTTGTCCGGTACAAAGCTAGATACCGAGTTCTAGTTCAAGGTAGAACCAACCTAACGTCTCTTACTGATGACGTCAAATAATCCTGATATTTGAGTGTCAAATTCCCCCTAAAGTGCTCACTATTTGTGTAGTTTTGCATGGATAATATACTCCTATTACGTTTTATTTCTTTTCAGGGTATAAATGAGCATTGGAACGAAGAAACGCATATTTGGAAGGAAAACTAACGAAGTTATACAAGAGTTTGTTGGCGAGAAGAGGTTGTTAGTAGAAGGCATTTACAACCTACGTCGTAACAAAGTTTATCACTAGAAGAATAAAGTCAACATTGCTCAATGTTATGGCATATCTCCATCTACATGGTTACGCCGAAGAAATCCAAATACTTAGCCAATTTTAGTGATCAAGAAGGTTATGCCGTAACCTCATCACAAGGTTACAGTAAGCGATGAAAATGTTAACGAGAATTCGCGGCGTAACCTCTTCTTGAGGTTACGCCGTAGGAACAAATGGATAAGATCGTCAGTTATAAAGGGGTTACGGCGTAACCCTTTACTTAAGGTTACGCCGTAACTATGTCGAGGCTATAAACACAAGCCCTAAATTTGCATTTTAATCATCCTTTTTCACCATAACTCATAAGGGACGATTTAGAGCTTCACTAAGGACGAATCTCAGCAGCTCCAAATTACTTACCAAAGGAGAAATTGTACCATTAATTCATTAGATTTAGCATCGTGTCAAGTATTTGTATCAAATCTAATGTCTTCTTTCAATATGATTAATAATATTGTTTTTGTTTTATTATTTAATATGAGAGGATAAACACTTCATGTGTTATCCTAATTATGAATTTACCAATGCCATGATTTGTGTTTTCCCATATATTTATGGCTTTACGTGTTTATCTTTCTATCCTGTCATTGATCCCCGCATTTTGGTATCATCGAAGCTAGGTTATATCTAGTATGCTAGTTAGTATTGATCATAGAAAGCTAGTATGCTAGGTTGCGAGGGGTGTGTAAGAATTGACCATAGGACTACCATCTCCCTTGCGTAAGAATTGACCATAGGACTACCTTCGCTAGTAGAGATGCTTAAAAAATGCGGGAACCTTGAATGGACCAAACCTTGGTTTAGTGTTAAATCACTAAGGATAGGTCTAGGATAGATGGTAATGACTATGAATAGACTTACCGGAATTGACCATAGGATTTGGGGTTTAGGATTACCAGATGAATTGACCATAGGCTGGCGTAATGACTATGAATAGACTTTAGCATTTTCAGCTTGAAAACAATCATTTTCATGTTGTAATTCATTGATGATGTTTTGAAGTTGGAAATTCTGAGAATCTAAAGGAGGTGGTATATGAGAGCCAACCACTTCACTCCTATTTCCATTCGATTGAGAAATATGAGCTTTCAATTTTCAGAACGTGTTACAGTGAGCTTGAATCCGTTCATCTCGTGTGCTTATTTCAAAATATGCATCAAATTCAGGAGCATCCAAAGATGTCTTAGCATTTGAGGTTTTGATCATTTCTTCTAGATGTTGATATTTTAATTAATTTAGAAAAATTCCTGACCATGTTATCATGATCATCATCTTTTGGATTTTCTTTAGCACTTTTAAATTCTCGACTTCAAGCTCATTGACACGACCTTGGGAAACTTTAAATGCAATTGACCAATCATGAAATTGAGAAGCAGTTATAGCATAGTTTGTGACAGTATAAAACACATCATAGGCAATACATTTGGCAATCAAATTCTCATTAAGGATGTGAATATTCTTCCTCTCAATCTCATAGCTTTTAAGTTCATTTGCATTATTTATGGCCTCATTTTCCATTTCATTAAACATCTTTTTCATTTCTTTTAACTTCAGTATCTAGGGCCTTTTGAATACCCTCGAAATGTTCTTTCACTTGTTTAAAGAATGGAATAGCCTCAGTAAGATAACACTCTTTTGTTTGTTCAAAACCCCTTCCCCCTTCAGTAATGCCCGTTGGTGTGATTCTCTTCTTACATGTTTTATCGAAATCAACGAATAGTTGGTAAATTACGTATATGATAATTAAGGTTTTACACTGTGTAGGAAGAGTTCTAGGCACTAAATGCATCGGTGTATTGGAAGGATACATCGTAGCCACAGGTAATGTCCTAAGGGGAGGATTATTTTCAACAAGTTCTTCGGCCTTTTTCTTATCCATATCTAACTTTCAAAACACTTGTTCAGGGGTTAATTGAGTTTGAGATTTGAAAGAGGCTAAGAAGTTTTCCTTGGATAGTTGGGTTTTGAAATTAAGTCCTCTCTTCACATTTTCAAGGTCACTCATTTTCTTATCCATTTTCTCTCTAGAGGTATTTTCAAACTCTACATCCTCTTCTGTTATTTGTACACAAGTTGGATTTTGTTTAGGCTTAAGAATCTCACTACCATCATAAATCACTTCTTAAGTCTTTTTGACTTTCTTAAGATACACAGGATTTGGGTCTTCTACAAGTTTTTCACTATGTTCATCACTTAATACTCTGTGATTTGTAATCATGTGAAAGCGTCGTATGGTGTTTCCTTGTACGTACAGTTTGTTTTCAAGTTTATTCTTTAAAGTTTTAAGATGGGAAAAGTCAGTTAGGAGTTTATATTCCTTTTCTTTAAATTCTTGCTTAAGCATTTTTACATTTTCTTGTATTTCTTGTTTTTACTTAACAGTTTGTTTAAGTTTATCTTGTAAGAAATTTAACTCTTGTTTCAACGTTTCTTTCTTTAAGTTATATTTAGTGACCAGTGTACGCATTTGACTATCCATTTCCTTCTCACGTGTAGTTAGCTCAAATTTAGAACGTTGTTCATAGATGGCAACTTGATCCTCATATATATTTAACTTAGTGGTCAGGGAGTTATAAGGCATATATTCAGTGTACTCATAAAACTCATATTCATCATTAATTTCAGAAGATGCACCACTTGGTACAACGAGACTTTCATCGTGTTTCACGTATTGCTCATATGGGATAATATTGATATTTCACATATTTACAATATCGACTCAACAACCTAGGTTGTACTTTGTTGGGAATCTTTTGCTCATCAACCACATCATATAGTTTTAGTACCCACGATATGACTAAAGCATTGGAGGGACCAGCTTGTTGAGGTGATGAGACCATTGGAGAAATATTTGCCATGAATATGGTTTGGGCCGTTGGTTAATCATCAACATCGAGTCGGCATCACAGTAGGCAACACGGAAGATGTTGGAATCATTCGTGCCAAATCATACACGGTTGTTCATCCATGTCATCAAACGTGTTGGCACTCCCTTCGACAAGAAACAACAATTCCTCCTCATCCAACACCGCTCCACTTTCTTGTGCTGCATCAACAACATCTTATCCCTGAAGTACTTAACATTTTGTGGACGCTTTGGTTGGGTGCAGTTCCTTGCAATGTGTCCCACACCACCACAATGGTAACACTTGATCTGTTTGCCTTGACCTTGAACCACTATCCCTCATCTGTTTTGAGCCCCAAATAACCAACGCAACATTTTCTCGTGCAACATTCCTGGTTCACATTCCTTCGACCTTACATGTTGTACCACAACCCTTCCATCCTCCAATGTAGCTTGATTGTGTAGATTAGATGAAGTTTTAAGTTGGTTGTTGGTTTGAGGCTGAGGTTCGAATTGTTGAACCAATAGTGCAACTTGGTTTGAAAGGTTTTTAATCATCTTGTCAGTTGGAGTATATTATGAGTCTCGTTGAATGACCTGGTTCTGAGCATATGAGGTATACTGATAACCTTGAGCATGAGATGATTGAGTGAGAGGCTGAACGTTTGAAACAAATGCAAGTGAATCATTTGTTGTTGTAGTAGTTGTTGTTGTTGTTGGATTGAGGTTTTCCATGATCAGATGGTCATGTGCAGCATGCTTCTCATGTTGAAGTAAATAAGCGTACAAATGCTCATAGTTTGTATTTTTCAATCCTTTGTTCAGCTTCACTACGGTAACAAACATGTTCCACTCAGGTGTCATGCTGTTCTGAACTTGGAATTGAGTTGAATGTTTGGCATAGTCATTTTGATATTCCTCATATCATTCACAAGTTTGTGAAACCTCACATGTTATTCTGTAATACTCTCCCCCGAGTTCATTTTGAAGTTCTCAAACTCATCATCAATTGTGATTCGATCTTCTTTGGTCATTCTGATCCATCAAGAAGCATTTGACATTGTCTGACTTGCTTTGCCTTGGGTGTTGTGATTGTGAGCTTGTAGATATCCTTGGGTGACCTTGAAGGATGATGTTGGAAGCTCGATGTCACATCATATCTTTTCTTCTCTGTCTCATTGAGATCATTGTAAGTCCTTGGTCTATCCATCCCTAGATTGACACGTCCATCTTCACCGGTTGCTAGTTCATCTCTGGAGTGGTGCTCATCTGGTACGATCCTTCATCAATTGACTAAATGATGTTAAGACCATTCTCTTTGCCCAAGCAATACAGTCGGATTCTCTGAGCCCAAGAGTCATAATCTGTTCTATCCAGCATAGGAGGGCGGGTATCGGACCCAGCAGCTTGAACATCGTCGGAAACAATAGACATGTGTTATACCCCTTTATCACGTATACCTTATCACTTTACCAAGCAAACCCAACACAAATACGAGTATAACCACGTGAAACCAAACACAAGTTATGCGTAAATAAAGAGAAAGATTAAGATAAGATATGGTGACTTGATGTATATTCGTGTATATGTAGAGAGTAGAGAAGAAAGATGAAAAAAAATAAGTTGTATATTGCTTCAAGGAAAAACACACACACACACTCAAGCACACAAATGACCATTTGAAGGGTATTTATAGTCCAAGGGACTTGATGCCCTAAAGGCTTTCTTATGGGCTCGACTTGGACTTGGACATGGGTTGGATTGGATAAAGGCAAGCTTACATAACTAGTACCCATTTAGCTTAGTCAATCCACGAGCCGTTAACTATTCTATCACGATATCTAACACACGTACAAAGTTCAAAAGTGAATGACCATCACTTCTAATAAAACAATTAAGGCTAACAATCTCCCCAAGGGTGGTCATTCAAATGATGCTCATTGATTAGGTCTTTACTTTTCTTGAGCGAACATAGATATAGAATAGTCTTGATTCTTTGTTCCTTCATGCTTTGTGATGAGATAATGTGGTTGTCTGCCGTTGTCAACTTCGTTGGTTAGGTGTCTCCCGTCTTTCTCCTCCATGTTCACACTTCTATTTGACTTTTGGTTACCAATGATGTAGTTCTCGAGTCTTTAAACTTTGTGTAGCCTTTGATTGTGATGAGAACTTTCATGTGTTGTTGGTATGAGCATGTGGCGGTGCACGCGATCCATCCGCTCCGGAGCTTCCGTAAGAAGAAAACATAAAACAGGTTAGTAATAAGCGGATTCCGGCACTTATAAGTTTGAATTTCGAGGGTGTTAACAGCATAGTGTGAAAACACGTCTCTAATTCTCACAAGGGCCGTTCTGAACCTGAGTCCCACAAGTGAGATAACGCGATATACCAAGTACATCTAGTTCGGATGAGTCGTTGAGGTACAAAGCATCACCTCACGCGACGTAGACCGTTTGAGACACATGCGTAATCCATGGAGAATTACCGAAGTGACCTGCTGTCGGTCGCTTGATGTTGACCACGGCGGGAATTTCCATTCAATCACGAAGATCACAGATGTGAAACTTCTCATAAATGTTACGCGGTGCTAAGATCTGCGTAGGACTCTAGAATATATCACTTGTTCCCTTATTGATGAACAACAAGCGATATGTCATGTGTGTTCCTATGAGATCTTTTTGATGAATCTCGTGGCTCTAGACTCAATTAGTGCATTTTGGTTTTCCTGCGAGAGACTAGGGAGAGGGTCTCCTTCTTCAATACCAACGATCTCTAAGAGAAGGTCAATAGATTATGTAGGGTTCCCAGTGAGAATGAAACAAATCCTTTTGAGAGGAATTGAGTGGCTAGAAGGTTTAGTGCAGTCGTCCTTTGGGTCCATGACGTCTTTGTATTCAATACCGGTGTCATCTAGTGACAACCAGTAGCATATGTATTGAACCCGGTTTTACGCCCTAAGGTTGAATATGGAGGGCTATTTCTTTTCACCCTTTTCATTACATTTCTTTTTAATTCTTCAACCCCTTCTTTCTCCTTTCTCACATTACTCCTTTTTCAATCATTCCTAAGGACTTCTAGTACTAACTATTGGTGATGTCCTTGGGTAGATCCCTCCGCTCTGGCGGATCATAGGACGGATTTCCTATCCTTAGTCACCTTATAACTCCATGACGGTCCTATTGTTGCCATAAAACCATTTTTCTTGAAAATCTCACAGAGTGTTTATGATAGAAAACATGTTTGAGACACTCAGAGTTTTATATTTTAGAAACACTCCCCTTCACATGTGCTTATAAGTTTTGACAAAAATCGCATAGAGGGTAGAGTTTGCACTTTTGAATTGATCAACTTTCAATAGACAAGACCGATTCGCGTTTACATCACTAGTGAACTAGCTTGAAATTATTACCCGTCCTGGTCAAGTCCAAAGAAATTTTCTCGAAATGGTACATTCTACTTAGACAAGTCCTATTCGAGACACGCTTACATCACTGGTTAGACCGCTTGAAATTATGCAGTCGGGGAACAAGTCTTTTAAGTCCGACTTTATATTATCGTCAATTCATTGGTTTGGTCGAGCTCTTTTGAGATTCAAACAGATCATTAAACATTTTGATCACCTTTTAATCACGTCTCTCCCCCTCAAAATAGCATATCTATGATGTTTTTGAAACAAAATGATTAAAAGATATGTTTTTGGAAAAGCATTTGGAGAGAAACTGATTTAGCATGAATTTTGGAACAATTTTGGTTTTATACTCCCCTTAACGAAAGCATATTTTTCATACAGAAAATTTAGAATCAATTAAGGGTTTAGAGGGAGTTATCTTGGTACCAAATGTGAGAGATTTTGAAAAATCTTTTGAAAAATTGAATCGATGAATGCTAAGATGTGAAGAAGATTTTGAAAATCTTTTGAAGATATTTAGAGAAAAATTATCTTTATTTGTTTTAGGATAAGTGCTCGATATATATGAAAATCGATTTTGCGTAGCACTTTCCTTTCTTTGAAGATCGGGTTGCAAGCGGAAATACTTACAAACCATTGTTTTTAGGAATAGTGCTTGAAAAAATATTTTAAAACCTTTAATTTTGGTTAAGCACTTTCCTTTCATTGAAGCGAGGTCTGAACGATGTGTCGAAGCCATTATTTTGAAGTCGGGTTTAAATCTTGAGTATCTGAAAAGCCATTATGTTTTTAAGAAACTTTTAAGAAACGACATGTTTTAGAAAACATTTAAAGAACTCTCGCTCAAGCATCTGTACATGCCTGTATCATTGTTGAATGACATTTCTAGAAACGTCTGAGAATATCGATTATACGAGACATGTGGTGAAGAATATTTTTGGATTTTATGAAATTTTATAATGTTTTTGTATTTTTGAAAGTTTTCTATTTTTGTATTTTGCTTTTGTTGGTTTTTCAAATTTTGTATTTTGTTTTTCAAAAATATTTACAAAGAAGATTTGAAGAAAGAAGATTAAGTTTGGCCAAGTAAAAGTGGAAAGTGGAACTAAAAGGATTTCCACATGTGAAATTGGCATAAAGTTCTTCTTTACCACATGAGGTATATGAACCTTCAACACTTTTACAAGAACACGCATCCAGAAGAAGAATTTTCACAAATAACAGTGTTAGAAGTATATGTTTCCTCACGGTGAGGGTGATCACTATCAACGGTTGTAGTGGTTTGTACTTCCTTATCCGAATGATTGTCACTATTATCTGTGTTGGAGCAAGTATCAAAAATCTTTCCTGTGGGAATCCATCTAAGACCTATTTTGTTGAAAACTTTGCCCGTGGGAATCCACCTAAGGTAAGATCTAGGAGTTGTTTTCTCATCGGATCAGTGGAAGACTCATTTTTTGAAAAACTACGTACTGAAGAGATCCACCTATTAGGTTTCCTTTTGATGTTCATCTTGTCAACGGGTTTGTTTCTATTTGGTGTCTTAGTGGATTGTTCCTTGGCACGAGAATTATCTTTCTTGAGATATTGTAAGGCACATGCATCATGATGAAAAGATACATTTTTTACATGTAATATAGACAAATTCAATATTCTTGTTTAAAACAGCAGCTTTATATTTGTCACTCTGTTTTTGGAAATTGATTCTTGTTAGAAAAAGACTTAGAATTCCTAGTGTTGTTTTCTAAGGGCATAGCATTTTCTTTTCCGCAACTACTCTTAGATGCAATCCAATCCCTAGTCTTTTGTAGAGTGTTCCTAGGTAATGGTTTACTACTACTAGCGGTGCCTTGAAATCTTGTAGAATTCATCACCCTAGATGTTGCACCTAGAATTCCATCTTTTAAGTCTGCCTTTTTCTAGCTTCTTCTAGATAGAGATTGTTGACCATGTTGTTAGAACCGACAGATTCTTTAACTGGATTTTTGGTCACATTCCGTGTACTATTCCTAGAAATGCAGGTGTAAACACTTTTTCTTTCTCAAAAGCAGGTTTTTCAAAAGCTTTGATAATTCTCTTTTTGATAGGCAAAGTCTGTGGGTACTGTTTTTGACAAATCATTTTTCTCATTGACTATTGGAGGAGGCTGAGAAATAGACATTTTTGGTTTAAAAACCGGTTTGGGAACCTTTGTTTTCTCCTCAGTCAATGGTTTTGCAAACTTAGTATCCACAGCCTTTCCTTTTGACATTCAATTGAGCTCTCAAAAGATCATTTTGCTCTTTCATGTCCTTGTAGGCACGCTCATACGACAGTTTGTCATACTTGCATTCCTCGGTTTTTCGATCAAGTTGTTTAAAATAGGACCGCGTTTTCTTTTCAAGTTTTTCAAGAGCTTTTTCATATTTTGAAACAATTGCGGAGGTCTCAGTAGGTCTTTCATGATCTTCAACAGTAATATTTTGTAAATAATGGACATGAGATCGGTAGTCATAACATCTTCGAAGAGAGAATCATTCAAATTTTCCAAAAGTTTGATGTGTTCAACACTTTCATTAGCTTGCTTTACCAGGGATTTATGGTCCTTGACAAAGTCACTTGTTTCTTTCAAAAGTGCTTGTTCAACATGAATTACCCTTGCTGCGATTGCATTCGGTGAGGCAATTAGAGTTTCAAAAACTTTTTCGTTCATTATCAAAACTATTAAACCAGATGTTTGTTGTAATATTGGTTTTAGTTTTAACAGTCTCTTGAAGATACCCAATTCTAGTTTTAACGTCATCTAAAATGCTTCTAGTATCACTTGTGTTAAAAGGATTGTTTGAAGACATTTTTCGATTTTCGAAGAGACTTGGAAACCAAGCGGTTTTGAAACGGTGTTGACACTTTGTATGAAACACTTGGTGTGGTGGAAAACGTTGATTGTTCTTTTTGATTAACAAAAGTAATTCCATTAATTTTGTTCCATTTGTTATAATCAATCGGTTTGAGATCTGAATTCTTTTGTTTCATTTTTGATCTACTCTCCTCGGATAGTTCCAACGTTTCAAGAGAATCACGAACAATTATGGGTTCATGCAAAGGTTTTCCATTGTTCAACACATTCGAGATTTCGAGCTTTCTTGAGGAAGAAAGGGTGGTTACCAAGTGCCATCTTATGTGAAGTATGAAAACATGGATTTACTTGGTTAGAAAGCATCTTGTTTGATTTAGCTGAATGACCCGTTGTAAGAAGCAAATTGTCCAAAGTTTTGATTTTTCCCGTTTTATCAAGAATTTCATCAAGAAGAGAATCTTCTTTGCAAAATCACATTAAGCTGTTTCTTCTCTTTTTCAAGATCGAGAAAACATGCTTTTTGTTTTGACAGTTGGTCATTTAGTTCAGAAATTTCCTTGTTTAAAGATTTGATTTTCAAATTGAGATTCACATCAAGTGTGTCATACTTGAGTTGCAAATCTTTTCTCTTAAAACAGAATCTCGATAACCAATTTCTAATTCTGGCATTTTGTTTGTATGAAATTCATAGGCTTTGGCGTGCTCCTTGTAACTCTCAAGCTCAGCGGTCAATTTTTTATTCACGGCCTTAACTTCGCGATTGACCGTTCTTACTTTCTCAACTTCAATGCCACATTGATTAATTAATGATTCAAAATAAGCACGTGTTTCCTCATCATTAGCACCATTCTGTATCACTTGACCTCCATTAGGATCCATATATGGAGTTTCAGAGTTAACATTGCTATTAACTTGTTCTCCCACATATGTGTCATAATAAGGTTCGGGAGACACAGAATGTGGCTTCTCATGAGTAAGTGAATTTGGTACCTCATTGAGTGAATATGTGCATAGAAGCGGGGTTGTGTCATAAGTACCGCTTGATGTTGTGTCTCGTTGATTGATTGTATGACTGGAGGTTGCATTATCGTTTGCTTTATCTTCCATTTGGGTACTGAATTTGATTTCTCGCCGGTCAACTCAATTCCCAACTCTTCTTTTTTTCGCTAACATCAACATGTCTTGGATCTTTTCAAGCCGTAAGTCGGTTGACACTAGATCTGAATCTTGTCTTTGAGGTTGGAGGTAGCATTACGAGCGAAGTCATAAAACATTATTCCCATTTTGATATCCCATATTCGATTCACAATCGACCCCCTTGATCCATCAAACGCTCTGCATATTGCATCGATTCCCCGATTCACATTTCCATAATTCCCACGATTGAGCAACATTTCCATTGATTACCATCTGCTCTATTCCCAACATTACGTCCCATCGATTTCCAACATCTTGACCCGGTGATTACCCGATACGGAACCCTTGATTCACCGATCACATTGTTAAATGCTTTATCCAATAAAGAATATCATTGCAGGTCGCTTCTACATGGTCGATTTCATGATCGATGATTCCTTGTTCTGGTATTGTTGATCCGGATAGAATTGTTGTTGTGGTTGTGGAATGTATTCTTTGCAAGTTGTTGTTATTGGAAGATGATGAAGCTTGTTGTTGTGTATTCACTGTAGTTTGAGTCTTTGCAATGAGTGCCAATGGATCATGATTCTTTGCTAATCTTTCTTGCCGACTTCATTAAACTTCGGCTTGGTTTTGTTTCGAGAAAATCATTGAGTTGATCAAAGTTCACATGATGTAAGTCTTTTGTTTGGTTGACAATAGTGACATATCGTCCCCATTCTTATGGAAGATTGTTCAGGAACTTGATGTTTTGAACGATTGTTCCGGGTGCCAACTTGTTTCTGATAAGCTCATTCATCAAAGTGCAAAACCTTCCATAGTAGGATTCAATAGATTCTCCGGGTGTAGATGTAAACTTCTCCCATTCAGTTAGCAGCTTGTTCTCCATGTCTTGTTTACAATTTACGTTCCATAACATAGTCGTCTAACACGTTCCCACATCGAAAGCGGTTCACGCTGTCTACGCGGCAAAGATGTCTATTGGTAAACCGGTTGGACAATATGAATTGCCATGTCATCGCATCGACTTGTTTCGATCCTCTTCGTGTATTCGATTCGGTTTGAAGATGAGAGGATGGTGGGATGGGAGGTGTTGCATTAGCATTTCGAGGACATGGACTTGTCGAGGCTTGAAGGGTCCATCCTGAATGGATTTGATCATCAATTTTCCATTAGGTTTTGTCTTGATATAACGAAGCATTCGACTTGTCCATTGAAGATAACCACCTTTTGCCAACATAGGAGGACGGTTTTCGGCACCGGCTGCATGAATGTCTTGTTGAGTAGCCATTGATGAAGGTATGTTATGATAAAGTTGATGTAGGATCGATTCAACGATAAAGGAGTTGTGGTTGATGAAGATTAAGCTCGGTTGAGGTGTTTTCAGAAAGTCGTACTCGTAACCTTGGTTCTTAGTCAAAAAAAATTTTCGCCCAAAATTTGAAATTCACATTAAAATCAATTATAAGGTCGTATGAAAAATTTGAGTTATGACAATTTTGGCCAAATTTGACGAAAAATTTGAATTTAGGCCAAAAATTTGAATTTTTACAAAATTTTCACAGTTAAACCAAAATTTGAATTTAAGTAAAATTGAGCGTTTAGTCTCCTCAAAATTTAAATTTTACTCAAGTTTTCCGCCAAAATTTGAGTTTTTTTTAAACCTTAAGTAGAAAGAGCTTAGAAGTAGACCAAAGAAGTTCACAGTAGGATATGGTTCTGAGTAGGATGTAGTTAAGTAGGATCTTATGCGTAGGAAGCTTAGGCGTGAAACCTTATTCAGTAGAAACCTTAGCGTAGGAACCTTAGGTAGAAACCTTATGCGTAGAAACCTTATGCGTAGAAAGTATCTTCGCGTAACCTAGCTTATCGTAGACAAAAGTTACTCGTAAACCTTACGCGTAATTTTGAAGTTATCGTAGAGTTACTAAATGAGCTTAGCTTATCGCGTAAACTATGGTTAAGAACCAAAAATCCTTTACCTTGTCCAGGCGTAAGAGATATCCACAAGTCGAAGTGTTCCACACTTACCAAGTGAGGAAGCAGTAGCAGTTACCTTTCGAAGATTCTTCACCAAAAGTTACGAGTAGAAAACTTATGAGTAGTTGACTTTCTTACTAGTAGAACTAGGGTTTTGACTTACTCGTAAAAAATTTCCAACGATTCAAACAAATTGCACGCAGATATCCTTAAAACACTTCGAATAACACAAAAATGTTAACCTTTTTCACCCAAAGTGCTTAGAAAAGTTATGAGTAGAAATGACCAATAACCAAATCGAGCTTAAAAATGAAGAAAAACACGTAAAGCTTGAACTTTTTGCAAAAGCGAAACTTTAGCACCAAATAAATATTAACCACAAGAATCTTGAATTTTAAGTGCAAAAAATTAAGCTTTAAGCGTGACAACTTTGTAAAAGCGAGAGCTTTATGCGTAACCGCTTCAAACCAAACACAATTATGATGTATATTAGGTGTATATGTTATTGAGGTAGAGAGAAAGATGAAAACAATAAGTTGTATATTGCTTCAAGGAAAAACACACACACACACTTTTCAACCACCCTCAAATGACCATTTGAGGGGTATTTATAGTCCAAGGACTTGATGCCTAAAAGGCTTTCTTATGGGCTCGGCTTGGACTTGGACATGGGTTGGATTGGATAAAAGGCAAGCCTTACATAACTAGTACCCATTTAGCTTAGTCCATCACGAGCCGTTACTATTCTATCACGATATCTAACACACGTTACAAAGTTCCTAAAAGTGAATGACCATCACTTCTAATAAAACAATTAAGGCTAACAACATGATGTCCAAATACATGGGATTTTACAACTATTTGATTTAAACCGAGAAATCGAATCTTTCGCGGGATTTTACAAAATCAAGAGGAAACCATATAACCCAAACCACAAGTATCAAATAACAGGTCTTCAAAACGCAGAGAGTCTCAAATCTCGGAGGCTTCAAACAGATGTCAAATCGCAACACTCAAGTCTCAAAAGCTTCAAACCGCAAGACAGACAAATCGCAAGAGTCAAGTCTCAAAGGCTTCAAACCGCAAGATTGACAAATCGCAAGTGACAAATCTCTATGGCTTCAAATCGCAAGACAGACAAGTTGCAATACTCAAATCTCAAAGGCTTCAAACCGCAACAAGAGACAAATCGCAAGTCTTCAAATCTCAGCTTGATAAAAACGAAAACTTGTCAAACCGCAAGAACTCAACTCGCAACCAAAGGCAAATCGCAGGGACAAATCGCAAAGAAGAACAAAACCAAGTCACTTTCAAAAGGTACACATGTCACTATCATCCTGCTTTGTCTTTTGGCTAAAGTTCAAACCACAAGTATTGTCCTTATCTTCAACTCACAACAATAAAATATTAAAGTGATAAAACGGCAACTACAAAACGTCAAACCGCAGTAGAAATCATCAAGTCTCAACCAAGAACTAACAAATCGCAATTAAGAACCGTCAACTCACAACCTTGAAATTCTCAAAATGCAACTAAGAACCAAGAGTACAACTCACGTATACAATAAAAAATAACCACAAACGAGTTGAAACAAGCTTCCCAAACACAAAACTAAGCTAATATAATAAACTTAAACACGAAAATACAAAAAACTAACAAATTTAACCACTAAATAAGCTCAAACTAATGTATTTCTTGACCTATATTGAACTACATATACTATACCAAAACCAATTGTAAATCAGAGCACACACAGTAGATGATCAAACCATGGCTCTTGATACCAATTGTAAGAGATTGGTTATTATAAACACACTAAAACACAAGTATATGGATCGACTAGTCAAGATTTTAGAGAGAGAAAGTTTAGAGGTTGGGAACTTGTAGAGAGAGAAAGTGAAAGTATATTATGAAGCTCCAACCCTCACTTGGAGGGTAGAGAGTATTTATAGTGTCTTACAAAATCGCCCTCTATCGGGATGTGGATCGGGTATACAATGGGTAAAGAGTTGTCCGTCTCCATGATGTTACTTAACTAACTACTTATTAATAACTAAACGTCTAAGACTACGAACTTTCTAATGCTAACAAATACTGGGTGACCAAGTCTTTTACTTATGGATTTACTAAACCTAGCGATTGATACCCTGTTAGGTCACCATAATATGTGTAACACAAGCATAACAATGATAGAATGATAAGAGAGAAAAGTTGCTTGGTCGGATTATGTTCACAAAGATGAATAACAAAGGTTTAGTAGCAAAGTGAAATAACCAACAATAATAAGAGTAGTTTACATGTCTATTTATATGAGAGGGTGTTAGGGCAACACACCTAGACCCTTCCTTGGTTGGTTGGACCTTACACATAGGCCAATGGGTTTACTTCATAAACCTAGTGATAAACACTAACATATAAGCCTAATTACTTAGCAACCTATTATATAGTTAATGACCGACAATTGATAGTAGTTACACGTAATCCCAACAATATCTTTGCATTCCTTATATGCTTAAGTCTTGTTTGTTTTATCTTTGATCGCGTTTACAAAGATCACCATTATGTCGACATCTAAACTGCAAACGACGCCTATCCTCATCAACTTGCTTCATTACTTAGCTTTGATGTCGACGATGGTATGTGGAAGAGAAAAATTCATAAGAATTATGTGTGTGATTAATTTGAGATATAGAGTATAGGATATGAGGAATTGTTGTGGTGATGGTTTATGTGATGATAAATTGAATTTATAGGAATTAATTTCTAAAAACTTAAACATAACAATAATATAAACGACAACTTTTTGAATTATGGCATTGGAAATGTTAGGTTGTGTTATGGGGTGTTTGGACATGACAAGGCGAAAAGAAGAATATACCAATCGTGTGTAAGTTACGTGTGAGACTTAAGGAAAAACTAACGACGCTTAGGGTTTTTGACGTGAGGAGTGAAAAATGCTATGTTGGGCTTAGCAATAATAGGCGGATCAAACCAATCGACCAAACCAAACCGACCGGACCAAATTAGACCAGACCGGTCGAGGATAACGAATTTCGTATGGTACTTTCGGTCCACTTTTTCTCCTATTCGTCCTCGGTCGGTCCGGCCAAGTTCAATCATACGCAAAACCGTGCTTTGTTGGACATGACCGAGGCAACCGAACTGACCGAACACGAACCCGGACTCAACATTTCGGTCCGGTCCTTGGTCCGTTGTTTTGTGCTAAATCATATTTCGGTCCGATCCGTTATTTTGGATCAAATGCGCAACTCGCCATAACCTTGAGGACCAATGGTGTAATTTACCCTTTTGAAATTTTGCAAAGAGTCCACGAACTTTATGAGTATTTTGGGTTTTATGACAAAATAATAAGTGGTCGGTGAAAAATAACTAAAAATTACTACTAGTATTTTTAAGATTTTCTTTTCTTTGACAAGGAATAAAAAAATTGCATGGTAAAGATCCGATTCCGTCCCCTCGTGGAATTCGGGCCCGAATATGAGACAACCGAACAAAAAATTCTTTCCGTCTTTATTATTTTTCTTTTTCTTTCTTCTTCACACCCCCAAAACAAAATCATTCCCCTAAATTAACTTACACACACAAAATCCACCAAACAAACAAACAAACAAACACTTAATTAATTAATTAATTAAGGCAACTCCTAATTACTCCCTCCGTCTCAATTTAATTGTCCATATTTCTATTTTTGGATGTCTCAAAAAAATTGTCCACTTTCCCTTTTAGTAAAGTAGAGATATAAAGGGGAATATTCATTATTATTGGTACGAAAATTAAAGTTCTTGCATTTTATTAAACTTTGTGTTTTTATACCAATGACAATTAAATTGGGCAGTGTAATATATATACACGCACTTCCTTAATTCATTAATCTCACACGGTTTAATTCTATATTTTTTTTATATATAGTTTCAAGTTTTATTATTATTATTTATTATATGATCGATGTGAAATTAGGGTTTAATTATTGATTGAACTAGATGCAAGTTGTTTTGGATCTAGGGCTATCAAATCTGGTAGTCCTGGTACTTGTCTTTGTTATTTTGCCTTTGATCGGCTTTATTGCTCGGCGAAAGTGGCGTCACGCGCTTGAAAGAAGTGAGGAGGTTAAGCGGTTGTTGGCTTTGGAGAGAGAGGAAGCTGATAGGGCTGAATTTGAGAGTTTTTACGGTTCCAGGAGTGCGGTTTCTGTTTCCGAGCCGGATTTGGGGTGGAGGAGTTCGGTTTCTGTTTCGGAGCCGGTGAGGAGTGAGGTTAGGGTTGCGGATGCTGATACGGTTAGGGTACGAGTTTCGGATGAGGTTGTGGTGAAGGGAGTGTATCAGTGCGCGGTTTGTTTTTCGCCTACGAATACGCGCTGTGCCAGGTGTAAAGCTGTGAGATACTGGTATGTGGAAGTTTCCGAACATTAGAATGTAGATTTTGATGATATTTGTACTTGATATGAATATGTGTTTCTGTTATTGTCTAGACCGTTGAGATTGACACAGATTAATTGTTTGGAAAAGTATACCTATCGGGAGGCCCGGGTTCAAACCTAGCTAGGTAAACATCTTAGGATGGGGAAACAGCCACGGGAATACCGATACACGTACATCTGAGCAAGAAAGGCTCGACTTTAGGCTAGCGTGAACAGGGGATCCCTCTCCGAAGGAAACATGCAGCTGTAATTGTAGTTATCCGTTTAGAGGGATCGGATTAGATGTAAAAAGTAATAGCAAGTTATTGCTCCTGGTGGTGTTTGTACATATACAGTAGAACAGAACAATTGGCAATAATAGTATCAGTTGTTAATACACTAATAAATCTTTATATGTTTTTAGGAGATCGTACCAAGTAAGGGCGATACGATGTTAGTACGTTATTGATGTGTGCTTGTGCATGATACTAATAATTAAGGCCTAACATACTCATACATACAAATATATCCCTCGTGTCAAATGGACGAATTTAATGACCAAATGGCTATTGTGCACTTCAAATGGTGCTGAAGTGCTTAGTCTTGCATGGTTGGTTTTGAAAGTTTTATCAGAGAAAAGGTTATGAGTGGGCTGTGTACATAGTTTGCTATTGTTTGATTTGATTCCAGTAGTACAAGATGGCGGTGGGTTATGTCAGCCTGCTTACACGCTTTTATTAGATTAACGCGAATAAACTGTTAGAGAAGTAGGTATAGAGTTGACGCGAATGAAACTTTGCAGTGGATGTATACCATTCTCAGTTTTATAAAGAAACAAAATGACTATAGTCTTTTTTTTTTTTTTTTTTTTTTAACTAAAAGGTTATTTTTTGTGATAACATGGCTGTACTAATATAGGCTCCCGTCTTCACGTTTTAACCAATAGGATCACCAAAATTGTATGTTTCGTGATACTGTCTATATGAAATTAATGAGTCTGAATCTTGTCTAAATTGCCTCGGCATTGCTTTCATATTAGTGAATGAGTTGAACAATTCAATTCATCAAGGCTAATTAAATATGTTTTTGTTTGGTTTTTTTGCCCTAGATATTTCTTTTCTTTTTTTAAAAAAAAATTTTTATTTAATTTTTTGTGTCCATTTACCCTTATCTCGGGTTAATTTAGAATCTACAAGCTCTGAAACAAATTTAATAACTTCTAAGTAATTCTGATCAGCTAAAGCAAAAAAAATAAAAAAAAAATAAAAAAAAAATTGTTTATTATCATTTTAAAATAACGAAAGCTTTCCAGATACAGATGATGACAAACAAGGACTTTAATGTTCAATGTTTGACTTGAACCAACATATTCTGCCTTGGGGATGATATGTGACCATTTTGAGCCCATGAGCATATTGTATGGTGATTTACTTATTCAGTGTAAATATATGCCTTTTAATGATATCTGTGTGTTTATACTTTATAGTTCATGTGATGCAAAAACCTTCGGACGTCAAACAAAGCTTACGAAATCTGTGATTCTTTAGTCATGATTTAGACTAGAGAGATTCTGATATTCATATAATTCATGATTTAACATCTATTCTAAACAGTAAACTAAATTAAATATTCACCCAGTAAAGATGTGGTTACCATTTTTTTGAAGTAGTGTAGTGTTCCCTTTGTTTTTCTTTTTTAACATTCTGCATGCTTATTCACTTCACTACTGAATTGCAGCTCCGGAAGATGTCAAATCGTTCACTGGAGACAAGGTCACAAGGAAGAATGCCGACCTTATGTGGCGGTGCAACATGTCAAGGATGAGCCAGACGGGGCTTTTGAGCAAGGGGACGGAAAAGATTCCAATGACAGCTTACTAACTGAAAATCTGCGTGATGGTTTGCCTTGCAAGGATGATGCTGATGTCCAACCACATGGGCATCAACCTGAAATTGTTTCAGTTTTCCAATCGACTGCTGAATCATCATCCGAGGAATATTCTACTTTTTCTACCCGAAGCAGATCCTCCACCGAAACCTCATCTAGCAGTTCAGGTGATTCTGAAATTGTGGACGTAGCCTCTGAAAACTTGGTCAGTCCTGCAAGGAAATCTTCAAGTTCAGAGAAGATCACTCATAAGAAATTTGAACTTAACGATGAAGATGTTATCCCCAGGCTTTCAAGTGCATCTTCTCACGCCGACGATACTGTCTCTTTATTCTCTAAGCCCTTTCTGACATCTGAAGACTTGGTCATTCCTGCAAGGAAATCTACAAGTTCAGTGAAGATAAATCAGAGCAAATTTATACTCGGCGATGAAGATGTTAAGACCAGGTTTTCAAGTGCATCTTCTCACGCTGATGATGGCTCTAACGGCTCCTCATCTCCTAAGCCCTCTATGACCCCTGAAAACTTGGTTAGTCCTGCATGGAAATCTACAAGTTCAGAGAAGATTAATCAGAACAAAACTAAGCTCAGCGATGAGGATGTTAACCCCAGGTTTTCAAGTGCATCTTCTCGTGCTGTTGATAGCTCTAAAGAGTCTGTATTTTCTGAACCTTCTACGACATCTTCTGATTTTTGGAACAGGACGTTGTATTCCAAGAAATCCACCATTGAGGAGCTTGATGAGTTCGAACCATCTATTTCCAATGAGGCTACTACTGAGAGCGCAGCTATATTGGATAACTTTGGCTCCAATAAGAAGGCAAATGATGAAATCTCTTCGTCAAAAGAGATGTTAATAGAGGGTCTTAAGTCTAGGAAGTCCGCAGAAGATATGCTACATCAGAGACGTTAGTAGGCC